>JAGSMT010000030.1:2501920-3752880 GCA_029286875.1 Lamproptera curius
TTTTCCACTGCATCGAATCGAGCTTCCAGTTCTCTCGCATAATCGTCATCCTCCATGAAGTCTTCGACGTCAGGGTAGTCGTCTATATTATTGGCAATAGGGGCGGGATTAGCTTTCACCCTCTTCTCCGGATTGGTAGGGGCTTCTTGTAGGGGTCGTTTGGACGTGCTAGCGAATTGCGCCTCTATCGCAGCCAGCTGATCCACGTCGATGTCATCGTCGAAGGTCTCAGGCTGTTCCATCCTCGGTTCTGGGGGATTATGGTTTGGTACTTGCGCTGAAGGTAGCCCGTTGGATCTAGGCGGTGGTGGCTGTTGCGTGATATTGGAGGAGACAGTCATGTTTCTTTGACCTAAAAGCAGTCTTAGTCAGAACACATAGGCATATATCGAGAAATATGTATACTTAAGAATAATAGACAATAAAGTGGGTTTTTCAATATAATTCAGCAACAGATACTCCACAAAGATTGAGTAAGACTTTACTCATGCCATAGTTTAAATTCGTATTAATTAAATTTGAACAATCTTTAATATTTTACATTTTTACTATGTAAATCCATATGAACCATGAAGTAACATTATGGTTTAAAAATGTTTCATTACAAGTATATAACAAAATTCTACAATTCTAGTGCAGTATGACATATCCGTCAATGATATTCGAGTCTAAATCATAACAGAAACTTACACTCAATGGCAGACAATCCCAGCTTAGTGGCGAGCAGTCCTAAAAGAGAGTTGGTTTCTACTAACTCCTGTACCTCACCACCCAACAGCTCAACATTGCTCTCTGTCAGCAACATCATGCCGCGGCGACATTCCACAGGCCCTGAAATACGATTATGTTAAATGCTTATAATTTACGATTTTAACATGCTACCTTCTTTAAGATGGCAGATCTATAATAGTTTAATAATAAGACCAAGATTAGACTGAATACTGCTATGAAATATTAACAATAGGGTTCCATCCCAATCAAATTGCTTTGTCATGATGAGATGAACCCATGGATATAGTCCATTAAAATATTAGAAAATAAATGTTGGAAAAGCTTCTTAATGAACTTCAAACCAATATGCATTTGGTGTTCAGACTGATTAGCGGGTGTTAATAAGCATGTTTCACATGTTTGAATTAACATTTTCTTTATAGAGGTAATATCAATTTGTAGAATTATAGCAATATGTACATCCAATGTATATTTCAGGAGTTAAACCAACTGTGGTACAATGAGAGCTCAGTGTGAAATCATTTTAAACCATCATTCCTGTATTAGTGATTGGTATAACCTTTAAGTACAGTGACTGATAGGTACTAAAAATAACTGGCGATTATTAGCATATTTGCCAAAGATATAATAATTGTGTTTTCTATCACTGTTTGTCATATGATCATTTGCAGACACTGATAACCAATAGCAACTGTCAAATATAATTCTAAAAAATGTTTTTTTTTACTGGATCTCATGTTCTGTAGAGCATAACTTATTAGAACATACTGGATGGGCTAACAAATGTGATCTCTTACATTGTTAATAACACAAAACGCTGAGTTCAATACTAAAGTAATTAAATGTGGAAAAATCCATAAAATTGTATTATTTATCATGTATAGTATTCACATAAGCAACAGTACTATGACTTTAAATAACGAAATTACCAACACATAGATTATTTTTGGTTTCAGAAAATGTGTGATCACTGCGTACATTCATCATCATCATTATCATCATCAGCCTTTGATAGTCTACTGCTGGACATAGGCCTCCCCTAACACACCACTATCCATTAGGGGTTTTGGACCGTATCCCACCACGCTGGTCCAATGCGGGTTGGTGGGTGGACCTACTTTTTACATGCCCATCCGACGCATGGATCATCTTTGACAATTTTTGTCCACAGATCAACCATCGGACTAAGATCGCCATACCATAGGTCCAGCTAGATACATCACAATCAATTTGACAAGCATTTGATTCATTCTATTAGACATTCCATGTCCATCTACAATGTATACAAAAGTTTTTACAACATTATAATTGCACATTAATAATCTAGTTCGGTTAATAAATCTACCAGGTATATATTTTGTGGTTAACAGCTCAATTTATTTACGGTTTATAATTTTTAATGGTTTAGTAATGTAGAATAAGAAGTTAGATGGTTGAGCTAAGAAAAAGTTAAATAAATTGTTAACTAGAAAATAAAAAATATAAAAACATCAATCTTTTAAAGACTTTAATGGTTCTCACTTATATATCAATTACATATATTTAAAAAAGGATGACGGAATATTGTTATTAAATGGAAATAATTGTATTTAATAAATGTTTACCATTAATCATAACTTTGCAGCCTGGTGTTATGTCACAACTCAGGTTTCTCATGGGCCTGTATTCAATAGCAGACACTTCTTGCACTCCATCTGTGAGATACAACTTTATCATTCTGAAAATTAAAATCAGACACTATGCAGGTGTATAAAAGTTTATGTGACAATTTGCAAATGTTACACAATATTATATTTAAAAAAAAGCAATGTACATAGTTGTTTAACAAGACACTTTTAATACAAGCAACCGAATTTGTAATATAATACAAACAAAATAAGAAATATACTTGAACAATGTATTAGGTTTGTGTAAAACCTATCATTATCATATTTATCAACATCATCCTCAGTCTGTATTAGTACACTGCTGGACATAGGCCTCCCTTAATGCATATTCTCGATTAGGGGGTTTATGAACCATATCCCGTCAAGACATGTTAGAGCCACTCAAAACATTAAAAAGATTTCTTAGTTAGTTTTATCAAATTTTAAAATACCCATAGCTGAAATACAGGCAAATAGGACACGGAATTTATGTTATTGAATTTTAATAAAAAATCTTAAACAGAGTGACAACTTTAATAATTAAGCTTTTCAAGCATACTGCGTTGTTGTTCTTGCGGGAGCTTAATGTGTGTTGCCATTTGATTGTTTACCTAGTTATAGTTATGAATACAAAATTAAATACCTGTGAGCAGAAATTTTGTCTTCGTAGTTGGTTGTGGCCTCAACATTTTCCATGTTAACTTTCTGAAGCTTCAAATATTGTTGGTATGCAGGTGTACCTGAAACAGTTGGATTGCTATTAATTATTACCAATCATTAATGATGGATTTATTTAGGTATTACTCTGACTTAGTGTCCACTCCACAAGTGGACATCTCAAAGAAATAATAATGTTCACCTATATCTACAGAAGCATTTATCTGCAGCACAAATTTTCCATTTAAAGTAGTCTTTTGCTGTTGTTTAAAATTTACGGGAAGGCAGCCGGGGCAAATATCCTTCAGATCATTTAAAAGCCACTGTTCCTTTGCCAGATTTTGTACATCAGTCTCATTGCAGTTTCCATCATTATTCTCCATTAAATACTCAACAAATCTATAGAAAAAATTAACGGCAGATTAAAGCCAATACTATTTACGTTTGGTAAATATAGGTGGAAATAAATAAGTAAATTTAAATCAAAGCAATTATTGCATTTATTTTACACACCCAGAAAGCCATTCTTCAACTGCAAACATATAATGTGTAGCTAAGTAATTTCTAACTGAATTAACAAGAGGTTGTTGAGCCATCGTGTTAAATGTTTCTTATGAATCAAATTTATTAAAAACAAGTTATAGAGTAAACGTAAATAATTGGATTACAAATTTTGATTTTGTTTTGATTTTTTCATTATTGACTTTGACATTTAGTAAAACTTATTACCATGTTACAAATTTGGTTTTATTACGTTACTTACGGAGTCAATTTATTAATTATTTATGAAAAATAAATATAAAGTACTGTTAACAGCTACAACATTATATTCAACTTTATATTTATTATATCATTCTCGATTGTTTTGTTTACGCGAACACTACACATTTATATAGTCACGTTTATACACCCCGTGACCACGGCCGCTAGAAAGTGTTGGAAATATCGGAAATTTAAAATGTAAAATAAACGCGGTAAAATCCGTAAAAAGCCCTTTTATTCAATAATATTATTCTCTTTCGTAAAAAATATTTTATTCTTTTGAATTTAGTACTTTATTTAAGAGGCAAGAGCCGTTCATTCTGCGTGCCCTTTTTTATATTCTAAATATAATTTTCGCTCATAAACACCTGTTATAGTTTTTTTAATTATAATAAAATATGAAGGATGTTTATGGTAAACATAGTATAATCAAAAATTTTCATATAAAAGGAATGTTTCTGAAATATTCTATAAATAGGATCCGATTATTGAGTACGTTTTGACAATTTGGTATTATTCTTATAAAGTATTAATAACCTACCTATCTAGGTATATAAAATAGTTGTTTTTTATTTACATGATATATACGCTTGAAATAATAAATACTTTGGCAACACTATATGAGTGAACGCAAAAAGAGCTTGCCGATATTTCATCTCCCTCGTAAATTCTGGTCATAGGCCGATTGACAACAAAAAGAGCTATCATTGTTGTTTTAAATGTTTTTATGTAATTACGTGTTGTGATCCGAGAGCCTGTAATCGTAATTAACACCGTGGAGGAAAAAATATGAAGAGGAGAAATGCCGATACTGGCAAAATGCGGCGCCCCTTAAAGCGCACAAAAATCACCGAGGGAATGTATGGAAAGTGAGTGGATACGGCTTTTCTCATTAAATATTGGTTTTGTCATATTTTTATATTTATTATACCCTTGTTAGTATTAAACCGGTTATCAAAAAGTCTTCTGAAAGTGCAGGAAATATAGAAATGTGTGGGTAGAAAGTAACATCTGTATGCACCAATGTCAAGTCGTAACTTGCGTATGGTGATATAAATAAAAAAAAAAGAATGCATTTCACATCTGTTTTCTTCAGTAATATCTCGCGATAAAACAGCTCTCGTATAAGTCTCATATTCTGTATCTATTTAATGTATTTTCATTCTAAAAGTTTAATAAAAAACAGTCTCCGTCGCTACTTCCGTATGTTTGTATTCAAGGACAGATTTTAAATTGTTTGCGTGCGGATAGACAATGCACTTCTTAAATTCTCGCGTATTGATACCTTTAATATCATAACAGTTGATTTCTCGGTTGCCCAAAAAACATTTTAAGGCCATATTAAAACATTTAATTTGCATATTTGTTAGAGTCGTTATCAAGTTGCGGTTTTGGTCAGTAATAATTTATAATGGTTCTTCAACTATTACTTACTGTGGTTACAATGGTTGATTACTAAAATATTGACCTAAAATATATTTGTTGTTTTAACTTATCATAAATTTGATTTTTAATTGCCTAAATTTCATTAGTTTGAAAAGTGAAACAAAATTATTATATTGTGCTTAAGAATAATATTTAGGTTGTAGTCTAATTATAGTGACTTATTTATTGGCCAATAGATTAGGTTGTAGTATTGCAATTTTATTAAAATAATAGTACTTATATTATAATTTAAATTACTTAAGTTGAGTGTGTGTTTGTTGTAATTAATAAAACAATCTTTCTATTGCAGCTCGTTGCTGTACCTGAAGTTTATTATGTTGTGGGCCACAGTTGTAATGGCCGATTACATGCTGGAGTTTAGATTTGAGTTTCTCTGGCCTTTTTGGATGATGCTGCGATCAGTTTATGACTCATTCAAATACCAAGGACTTGTATGTTTTGCACACTTATTTCTCTAAGCCTTAAGTGAAGTATATTAATATTAACATTGTCAACATGCTTTTAACATCTTGAAGTTAACACAATTGCTAATCAAAACCAGATGATGAATAAATTTCTCCTAAATTGATTTTATTTTTATATAAAAATATACAATAATATTCAGACTAAGCAAAACTATTAACAAATTAACAATATTTATTTCATCTATATCTTACACATTTGTTTATAACGTTGAAACATATAACAAACATACAAATATAAACTGATACAGTATCCTGAAATATTATCAGGAACTCTATTATAATTTTCTATAAACTTTGGTTATTTTCCTGATGCCATATATAGGACAATGGACATAGGACAATGCCTAACATATAGCACCGAGATGTTTCCAATTTGATTTTGTAACAGAAAATCAATCATAAAATTTTGGACCTATATAATCTATAGTAATAGAGATTTCACCTATATTTGACTCATCATATCTCTACAAGAAGTTAAGGGGTGTACTGAATTTGGTAAAATATTCCTTAACATAGAGGTCAGCTAAGAAGGATTTACAGTTCACACACTAGGAAGGTTTGTTCATAATATGTCTTGAGTGTAACGTTCAAGTCTATCTTCGAATTGTTATAAAATTAGAGTCTAAAGGTTTTATACTTTTACAAAACCTTGTGGTTATTTCTCAAAATAATTTCACATCTCTAAGTTCACATTTAGGTCATGAATACCATTTCAATTTTCTAATTTAAAACATAATACACATCATTTGAGCATAAGGCTTTATTATTGACTAGGTCTACAGGTTTTTTTTCTAAAAAAATTTTTATTTTAATGATTTTATTTCTCTTTCAGGCATTTTCAGTGTTCTTCATCTGCATAGCTCTGACTTCCGACATGATATGTATGTTTTTCATACCCCTTCAATACATATTCTTTGCTGCCAGTACCTATGTATGGGTACAATATGTGTGGTACACATGTAAGTATTCATTTTATTTATTTATTTTTTTGTTTGCAGTTTTTTTCAGAAATAATGCTATGTATATAAATTAAATTACTAAAAATTATTATATTTGATTTTATGTTTTGGCCAATATTAACAGCTTTTGTCATCCTACAATGTTAGGATTAAAAAGTATCTTTTATTAGTGGAAACAAATCAGGGAACCTTGAGTTTTGATGCAATTTTTTTTATAAAATGCAGGTATTGTTTGGGTTAACTAGAATAGAAAGAGTTAATTTGGGGGTAGTGCTAAGTGTGACTTCAAAAAAAATGAAGTTAATGCCTATGTTTGTGGTATTAAGTTGAAAGTGGATGGACATTGTCGGTTATGATATTTTATTTTTTACTTTTAAGATGATGATGAGAATTAATATTATATCAGACAAGAAAAATCTACTATACAACTGCCTTGTAGCTTTGTGGTAAGGGTGTGTGCTTTAAAAACTTGAGGTTGTGGGTTCGAATCCTGTAAGTGCTCAACAAATTTTCATGCTGTTTCCTAGTTGGTTAGGAGGATTTGGGCCGATCACCCAATTGTCTGAAAAGTAATATGATCCATGACATGTAAAAAGTTGGTCTACCCACCAACCCACATTAAACTAGTTGGTGGGATACAGTCCAAAAACCCCCATATAAGGAGGGTGTGCATTAGGGGAGGCCTATGTCTAGCTTTGGACTAATAGAGGCTGAAGTATGCAATGCTGAAAATCTACTATTGCATAAATTTTCGGTGTTAAAATGCTAAACAATCTTATTAATAGACCAGCGGCGAGATGACAAACATCATGCATTATTCCATTTATAAAAACCTAAAAAAAGCTGAAAGTCTGGATAGCATGTAGAAAATACAATGTTTGTTAATATTAGTTAATACAAATTAAATATGTTATTGTCATAAAATTATAGAAAGTCAAAAATAGGTCGAAAAGGGTGTAAGAACTTAACTAAAAGGCCTAAGAAACATAATAAGAAATAGTTTATTGTTTTAACAAGTGCAGAAGATGTATAAGCTGTAGTTGGTTCAAAAACTATAAGACACATCTTTGTTTAACTCTGTTGTTGGGTCTGAGACCCATTAAATTTTTCTACCTTTCAGTTTACTTTCTATGCGTCCATGTCAAATGTCTCTATTTCAAAATAATTTTTGTTCACTTTGTTTCTACTATGGAGATGCGCAAACATGTGTTGCTGTTGATTGTTTGTTGACAATGTTATTGTGTTGTACAAAAAATGTTATTTTAATTTTGTCAATGATCATGAAGAATAGCTTTACTAATGTCTTGGACATAGGACAACTTTGAATAAAGCAACCAGAGATCTTTGTATAATTCTTAGAATTTCTCAGTGTTTCTGGTGTATACATTGCCTGTTAGGATGGAAACAATTACTTGCTTGTCAAATGTTTTTCTTGTTCTCTATTTTTCTTTTATAATACTCTAACTCTTTTCAGCCATCAATTTAAAAACCTAGAAATAATCTGTAGAAATATCTTTTGGAATATGGAATTTTCGTTATACAGTTGTATGCAAACACTACTGTGTATTTTGGGACAAAGGGCTCTATGGCTAATGCTACTTAACATTTAGGTTGTCAACTAAAGCGTGGAGTATGTTTGACATTGCGTTAGTCGGAACTTCGGTCATTACATCTTTCCATAGCATAGTGATAATGGCTTGCGCTTTAGAAACCGGAGGTCGTGGGTTGGAATCATGCAGGAAATCAACTACTTTTCATTGTTAGTACCTAATCTGTTTGGGCTTTCTAGAAAATTCCTTGGTTCTTAGCCTGATTTCTCCCCGGTTGTGTCGGTTACCCGTCCGTATCGGATTATGAAAGTTAAGGAAGAGGAAGTGCCAAGTGGACACTACTACTATAAAACTATAAATCTCCTGTGCAGCTTCCTAATACAGATCGGCCGACGCAGTCAAAATCGACTAGGAGCTCATTATTATTATAGTCAGTAAAAGCGCCCCTTAATAATTCCTCTTCTGTTGTTTTTTTATTTGAAAAAAAGTCGCATTTCAATAAAGTACCATAGTACAGTCTGTTTATTAAGAATCTTCTGCACCTAATCCTCAAAATGAAATCCGACTGCCTCTGTAGTCTAGTGGGAAGGCGGGTGCTTTAGAAACCGGAGGTCGTGGGTTAGAATCCTGCTCCCTAGTTCTGTTTCCTAGTTGGTTAGGGCAATTTGGGCTGATCAGCTAATTGTCTAAAAAGTAAGATGATTAATGCGTCGGATGGGCATGTAAAAGTCAGTCCACCCAACAACCCGCATTGGACCAGCGTGATGGGGTTCGATCCAAAACCCCCTAATAGATAGGGGTATATAGGGAGGCCTATGTCCAGCAGTGGACGATCACAGGCTGATAATGATAATGAATCCTTATTTGTCAATGATCGTCATACACTACACCGAAATGCATAGTCTCAAAAGCCGCTGTTTACGTTACGAATAATTGCTCCCGGAACGCGCGGATTTCCGAAGTGCTAGCGTACATTTGTTTGTTTGTCCGTCCGTAACGCTATTTTGGTCGCGGGCGCCGTTCCTGCTGTTGATTTCTTTCGCTATTATATCTATCGATTGCGAAACAGCCCGCCAAGTAAACAATTTTGGGTAAATTTACGGGAGTTTGGCGTGCTCTTATTTTTATATGGTATGTTATGTGCGACACCTGCTTTAAAAATAAAGATTTTCATGAGCTTCAAATGTATTATCGCTCTCGCTGATACCCCGTAAGTTATTATAATCCTAAATAAAAACAGGCTACTGGAAATTTCACAAAACATGAGACTGGGAAAATGTATTTACGCAAATGCTTTAGGATAAACAGCGGACCTAAAGTTTTTTTTGATGCCTGAAAAATTGTCACAACATGAAGTATGTTTAATTGTTATTATAATAACGATTTTACGTTATCGTTTTTATATGATCGTCACATTTTAATAAAAAAAAAAATTTCGGTTTATCACTTTGATACTTCGAGTTCGTCCTATATTCTATGCCGCGTAATTTAATTTTAAAAATTTCAACACCGCAAAAAACCGGCCAGCATGAATTGATTAACACCAAAAGTAAAAGTTCTCGATTGTTTCTCGATACATTCGTCTTCATATCGTTCGACTAACGATGCGTGGATAGCGTAAGAATAAGTGATGTTCGAATCGTACAAGAATAATAACAGTGAACGCTCAGGGAAACTGTCTTATTTATTATACATGCGTCGTAAGCGATTGTTTGTTTAGATTCGGCCTTGTGACTCTGTGAACGTTTAAAATTTCAAATCCGTAGAGGTAACATGCGATTCGCTCGGTTTTGACATGGTCTTTGTAAATAACGAAAACGTATCTCTGGCTTAAATATAGTCGAGGTTAATTTAGGACTAAGAAAAGTGGCATATAAGCGTTTTTTTCTTTTAAAAAATATAAAACAGTAATTGCACGCTTGATATTCGGTATTTAGTGTTATTCGGAATATTGCGCAACTTTCTTTTCGTATTTCGATATTCGAATAATTTTTTTTTATTTTCCGTGATATAATTTATTCAAAGAGCCATTCAGCTAGTGAAAGCATAATCTTTTTCCAATTTAATTTGAAATTTTCAAATTTATATTAGAATATAGGCTAGTTCAATTCTGTTGTAGATGTTTGATTCATTACGGCGCTTTTGAATTAAAAGGAGCAACAAAGACTATACGTTTTAAACATATATCTGTAAAGAATATTCTGTAAAGGAGGCTTTGACGTTTTGTCAAATCATTTATGAGTAGTTTAGAGAAATTTGCCCCGAAATATATTTAAACAAAGTAACCCATCCCGTGGTGGGATACGGTCAAAAAACCCCCTAATGGATAGGGGTGTATTAGGGAAGGATTATGTACAGCATTGGACTATCACAGGCTGATGATGATGATGATGATGAACCCATAGCAACGACGCGGCGTTATCCGTATGGCGTTGTTTTAGTCGACTGCCTAAATAGTGCTGGCGCTTTAGAAACCGGAGGACGTGGGTTCGAATCCTGCAGGGGCTAAATAAAATTTCATTGTTGTTTCCTAGATGGTTAGTTATTCAAAATGGGGCGATCACCAATTGTAAAAAAGTAGAATGATCCATGCGTTGAATGGGCATGTAAAAAGTCGGTCCACCCACCAACCCGCATGGAGCCAGCGTGGTGGGATATGGTCTAAAAACTCCCTAATAGAGACGGCGTGCAGTAGGGGATGTCTTTGTCCAGCTGTGGACTAACACAGGCTGATGGTGAAGATGAAGCAAAATAGGCATGTTAAGATAAATGTAAACAAAATTACTAAAAGCCTCTTGGACGCTTTGTCCATTAGGGGTTTTTTTTAAACTGTATCCCACCACGCTGGTCGAATGCGGGTTGGGGAGTGGACAGACTTTTTACATGCCCATTGAACGCCTTATGCTTAAATAAACAGAGAGAGATTTTTGCGGATAATAAATACGTAATCTTTCCAACAGTCAACGCTTTGCCTGTTTAGTCCGTATTAAGCATATAATCAACACACACACTTGACTTTTTCATTTAAAAATGTTTATGTAGGTCTTAGGATTTTTTACCTACCAATTTTACTGTACATTTTATAATCTTGATCGCCTTGTGTAATGCCAACAGTCAATACTATTGTTAAAATCGGTTTTGACGTGACAAAGTCTTATAAATTGGTTCAAGATAGGGAGGCACTCTCGAAAAGTGGCACAGCGCCGCTCACGTAACGTTCTACATAAGCAACTATAAGAGAGTGAGAGGCACGCGTCTCTCTTACTCGTGCGCAGTTGGCCTGCTTAAGTGAAAGTGAGACAGGAAGAAAGAGAGAGTTGATCCTTCTTCCTATACGAATTCATATTTCAATCATTCTACCACTAAAAGACATCAGGTATAACTTTCGACAGTATACCAATTTTGCAAGCAACCAATTTTTGTTAATAAAGATGACTCTGTTAATAAACTGTAGCTTGAATAAGATTTATGTCCAGCGGTGGACTGACACGGGCTGATGTTGACGACGTTTGTCAATTTTCCAGTCGCCGACAAGGGCATATGCCTACCCACGGTGGTGATATGCTGTGCGGTAGTGTACCTAGAAGGTGCTATGAGGTCTGCGCGCGAGTTGGAGCTGTGCCGACCGCTGGCCGCCCACTGTGTGGGCTACCCTGCCGTCTCTCTGGGCTTCGGGGTGAAGGCGTATGTGGGGAGGAGGCTGAGGATGCGGAAGCAGCGCCAGGTGCGCGCCGAGAACGAGTTCTACTTCCAGCTGATGAGGGACGCCATCCCGGAGAGCGCGTTGGAGGTATGTTTTTTAATGGTTGACTATGTGACCTGTTTGTGGACGAATCCGTGTTTTGTTTCGATTTTAAGGCACGATGAATGTACTGTAATTAACTCTAGATTTACCAAACCAGTCATTTTGTACTGGTTTTAGTAGGAAATTTACGTTTGAAAAATAAGCTTAAATTAGTATTTAAGACAACATTACAGAGGTCAATTAGTACAGCACCTGTTTAATACAATACTAAATTTACTTAATTTTTTTAATAATTGAACTATTGCATTGTATATACATGCTAAATTTAGTTCATTTATTAATAATTGAACTATGTTCAACGAGAAATTTTATTGTTTCTTATATGTGCGGAAGCCACTCACTAAATTTAAGTTTTCGTTAAAAAATTGCCAAGTCACGTGATGATCCAAATCTGTATTATGAGACGCGTAAGGTTATGTGCGCGTCTTGGCGTGAAAAACATTAAATAAGTTGAATATAAAGAAAGGCGTGTTCGTTTGAGCCAGCTTTACCGGTTTTAAAAAGGCTGTAAAATCAACCGCGAATGTATAATTTTTATCCTAATTTTCTGAGCGTATCTTATTCGAACCAATATTACATCTAACCCTTGCTGTCAATAAAAATGTAAACAAATAGACGATTATATGTTCTATAAACGTTTTTACTAATTCAATGCCAACTTTAAGAGTCAGCATTAATATTTCAAATCGCTCATCAATAAATATTAGCCTGTTTAATTCACATGCAATTGATTAGAAACTGAATGCTTAATACAACGAGATGTTTTCTTTATCGTTCATTATCCAGATTGAAAGCACGCAACAGATTACAAAAGCCGTTGATAAAATACGTTATCGTTAAAGATTGCGTAACTGTTATCGCTGATGCTGTAACTGTCACGTAAACGTGTTTTTGTAACGTAATATCAAGTTATCTGTCGTGTGACGTCATTGGGCGTATTACGTTTTTTTTTACGTTCATCATCATCATCTGCATGTGATAGTCAACTGCTGGACTAAGGCCTCCTAATACACCCTTATCGCATTAGAGGTTATGACCTATCCACCACGCTGGTCCAATGTAGGTGAGGGTGACTGACTTTACATGCTCTATCCGACGATGGATCATCTTACTTTTCAGACAGTTGGATCGGCCCAACTAACTATCCAACAGGAAAATCATATGGAAATTTGATGTCCCTGCGGATTAGGCCACTATGATCTCCGGTTTCTAAGGCATGTGCCTACACGCTACGGCAAGGGTGAGGTTTTGACGATTTACTGGCCTCAAGTATTATGAAATAACTTTTCGAATGAGGTAGGCAAAGAGATTGATAAAAAAAAAAATATATTTATTACACAAATATAACATTAAATCGTCCTTGCTTTATAAACCGGAGGTTGGTTCGAACTCGCAGGAATCAACTGTTTTATCGTTAGGTTGGTTGAATAATTAGCGATTGGACGATCACCGATTGTCTTAAGAAAGATGTTTATTTTTATTTCATTAGATTTAGGTCGGATGGCATCAAAAGTATTCGACCGATTGGAACACGCATTTAACAGGTGGATAAATGTTTCCAAATACCCTGATGAGGAAGGTTGACCATAGGGGACCTAGTCCAGCGTGATATAGGTCCTATTTTGATAATACTGATAAATTCTTTAAGAGTTTTCATTTACAGAAATGTAAAATGGTGGTTCATTTTAATATCGATAAACTTTTATTTATTTATTTATTTATTTAAGACTTGCACTAAGTGTACTAGCGGACTTAATGCCTAAAGGATTTTCCATTCAACCTTTGGTGATTGCAGAGATAAAATTTAGTCGATTTAAATTAAAATTCGTTTATCTATATCATTATTTTATTTCGCCGTGAAACATTGAATGAGGAAAAATGCGTTTATTATATAATACGTATTCATCTCATAAAAACAGGTAATAATCAAAGGTCAAATATTTAGGAGTTCAAGGTCAATTTAGATAGAAATCTTTACCCATGACTTTCCATTTCGCGATTCTGTTGCGCAAGCTGATGTCTTATGCTCCATACGTTTTAGATTGATATGCTCACCATCAGATAAAGTCCTGCTCGTTATGTCACTTTACCAAAAATTATTAAATATGATTATATGTACTATTATTTTAATTCATTGAACATAAGTATATTTATTTCTTAATCTGAAAATACAATATGTTAAGATAGTGAAGAGAAATTAACACTACTTCTGACGCTGTTGATAAAAATTCAGGCTGTATATATAAATACCGCCACCGTGGCCTAGCGGTGTTGGCCCTTTATTAACCGGAGGTCGTGGGTTCGAATCCCGCGGGGAAACAACTTTGTGTTATCGTTGTTTTCTGGTCGGTTAGGACATTTTGGGCCGATCACCCAATTGCCTGAAAACTAAAATGATTCATACGTCGGATGGGGCATGTAAAAAGTAGGTCCACCCAACCCGCATTTGACCAGCGTGGGATACGGTCCAAAAACCTCCTAATAGATAGAGCGTGCATTAGGAGAGGCATATGTCCAGCAGTGGACGAACACAGGCTGATGATGACATATAAATCGGCGACACTATGCTATAGCAAAATCATATTCGAAATTGATGTAAACATTGACACCCAATTTAACGGAATTGGCGTCACACGTATTATTGTTGAGTTGTCAATCAATAAGCGCCAATCAACCAATAGTAACTCCATACGTACGCCACCATATTGTGGCTCTGTATTGCTATGTTCACAACAATTTCGACTCTCATTTGGCTTTCGTATCCGTGTCGTTTAAACCAGAGCACAGCGCAGTGGAGTCCATTTTTAGTGACTTTTTTACACGGTCCTCGTAAATAGGAACAGTGCATAACAATCTTACTATCAGTACTATTGTATTGCACCCAAAAAATTCCTTATGTAGAAGGCGTGCATTAGGGGAGGCCTATGTCCAGCAGTGGACTAACACAGGCTGATGATGATGAGGATGATGATACCAATCTTATTCTAATGTGTATTATTTACAGCAGAACCAGAGTCCGAACGAGGAACGCGCGGTGAACGGTACTGCAGAGAGCCCGGAGCAAAGGCTGAACGGCACGCTGCGGAGGCGGTACCCGCGCGAGAACGGCCTCTGCGGCTCGGAGCATGCGCAGCTCCAGTTTAAGGTGCACATTGTATTCAGTTATTGTCCTTACAGCCACTATCCTGTTACATCATTACTTAGGTATTTAATGTATATAGAATTTTCTGTCCCTTCAACCTATAACTGACTTTTTAGATGCTCCTTCGTTGTGTGACCCGTCCTAATGGTAAGGCAATCGGGTAGTCGGTTTAAAGTGCTCTAGGTAGCCGGAAATCAACGATAAAATCTAGTTGTTTCCCTGCAAGATTCGAACTCATGACCGCTGTCACGTAAACCGTATCTCTTGGCGGCTAATGGGGAATATCTATATCTTTAGCAGTAGCCCCAAACTGGGTAAGAAGATGATAATAATAATAGTTCTTCATATAAGTTTTATCTTGTTAAAATAATTTAATTTATTATAACTCACTGTAAATTTGAAATGTAAGACTAACAATGAAACATTTATATTCCAGTTGGACAGGCTGGAGAAGCACCTAGCAGCGCGAGAGCGCGAAAAGAGAGGGAGCGAACGCACGCGTCCGTGGGCGCGCAGACGACGCCGCCGAGCACGAACGCGAGCGCGAGCGCGAGCACGACGAGCACGTACGCGAACGCGAGCGCGCACGCGAACGCCGCCACGAACACGAGCACGCACGCGCTGGGCAACGGCTCCGCGGGCGGCGCCGGCCACGACGACGACCGGCCGGAGCACGTTAAAGGTCAGACTAATAGAAAATAGAAAGCTATCATAGTAAAATTACTCTATAATGCTTTTTTGGGTAGTGATTGATGTTTGACGGAAATTATTTAGCTATGTAATAGTTTTAAACACAGACAGATCGTTTAAGACTATTATCGAAGTCAAACGCTTCAAACTCCATAGCTCTCTGATAGGTTTAATAACGTGTACTTACTTACGTTTGATAGTAGTGAAAGTGATTACGAATTTAGCAGCAATAAAAATAGACGGTGGGTTTCTGTTTACCAATTAAATTATTTACCTATAATGTCACATAGATATGAAATTAAAAGCGATTTGCTCCTCTGTAAGACCATGATCATCTTATTTAAACTTTTGCATTCTAAACCAAACAATAGTAGAGATATCTGTCTACAAAACAATTTCAATAGTGCTGTAGATAATTCTGCGATTCCTATCATGTCAACATTGGAACTGTGTTTATTAAATTCTTATTGTTAATTTTTTTATTTCTAGGTAGTACAAAGTCCTCGAGATATGAAAGGAAAGAGGCTAGTACATTAAGAGAAGAGAGAAGGAAACAGAGAAATAGAGATAAAGACAGAGAAAAAGAGAGTGATAGTCATAAGAGTACAGAACAGAGTAAGTATCGTGAACGGATAGAAACTTTTTTTCTTTCGTATAACAAGCTTATACTTATAAAATATGACAAACATTATTTATACAAATAAATATAATAGGCAAAAAAAAATTTGTGATAAGAACCAATCCTCATCAGCCTGTGATAGTCCACTGCTGGACATAGGCCTTCCCTAATACACCCCTATCCATTAGGGGATTTTGGACCGTATCCCACCACGCTGGTCCAATGCGGGTTGGTGGGTGGACCGACTTTTTTACATCCCCTCCGACGCATGGATCATCTTACTTTTCAGACAATTGGGTGATCGGCCCAAATTGCCCTAACCAACTAGGAAACAACAATGAAAATTTGTTGAGTCCCCGCAGGAATCGAACCCACGACCTCCAGTTTCTAAGGCACACGCCTATACCACTAGGCTACGGAGGCAAGACCCATTACGTTTTGTTTGAAGTAATGAAATAGATAGGTAATTGTTTTCTACTTTAATGTTTCGACGTAAATTACTTTGTTAAGTAATATGTTTTAATAATATGTCTTTGAAAGAAATAAAAATATTTGATTTAATAGTATCGATTCTAAAACTTAGGATGAGAAATCGATATCATTTACAAAGAATAGTTTTGATTGCTGTATTGCGTGATTAAGCATTTATGATGGGAAATGTCATTTTTTGTTTCAGCAAAAGAACAAATAGTTAAGGAAGTAGAAAGTACAAAAGAGAGTGTAAAAAGTATCAAAGATATTAGCATTTATAAGGAGAGAGAGAGGGAGAGAGAAAGAGAACGGGAGCGAGAGAGGGAGAGGGAGAGGGAACGCGAACGGGAACGGGAGATGAGAGAACGGGAGAGGGAGAGGGAACGGGAGAGGAAAGAGGAGCGAGAACGCGAGCAGGTAAGAATTTCAATTAAGATTAATGTCCTATTAGTCGAATTCGACTCCGACTTCCGACCTGTATTGGACATATTTATTTTAGCGCACAAATGCAAGTACACAGGTGTACTCCCTCTTGCTTAATTCTTTCAGTCCGATGGGACGATAACTACTAGTAAGTACTAACTAACGACCCAACACGACACGCGAGAGATAAGGCGCAGGACCTTTTTAATGCCCATCCGACGCATGGATCATCTTTCTTTAAAGGCAATCGGGCCGTCCACTAGGATCCAACAATGAAAAGTCGTTGACCCCTCGTATGATTCAAACCTACGACCTCAGGTTTTTAAGCGTAAGCCCATGTCGCTAGTCTACGGAGGCAGGCTAATACAGATTGATAAAAGTAAAGGAGATAAATGCCTGTTATATTTTGTGGTACTATAAATTTTATTTAACTCTATTAGTGGTATAAAGTAAGCGAAAAATAGCACTGATAACGAGTTGTATTCAATAAAGATAAATTTTCCAAATAGTACCGCCTACCCGAGAACGATGTTTTCGCAATTCTAACTGCCAGGAGTTCATAGAAATTAGTAGAACAGGATTATTTTTTATGGTGGTAAGTCTTCTCCTCACAAACGAATGTCTGGGAAAGTTACACGTTGTCTTTGAACACTACCCTCTTGTGGTTTGAAAAATAACATAGCTAGCGTAATTACTGGGTCAACGAGACGCAACACCAATTTCTCAGTGCGGTGAGCCAATTTGTGTCGTCTTAAGCTACGTTTCTTATGTCCAGGGCGAATACCTATCTTAAGGTGAACGTTCTACTTGTCTTGCTGCTTTAAATAGTTTAAAATCGTCTTTTATGGAGTTTTTCTCATCTGTCCTGTTATTACTTATTTATGTATTTTACTCCATGTCAAGGTACTGTTTGCGCACTTTACGTTGCGTACGAATTAGCTTTTGCAACGTTATCTCTGTCTTCGTAAGGAAACTCCAAAACCTTTATATCTTATCGCGAACACGTCTGATCCTCAGCGGCTGGCCCGCGAGTGCAACGAGGAGCTGAAACGCACGCGCGCCGAGCTGGCAACGGCGCGCTCCGGCGAGGCGGAGGCTCGGCGCGCGCTCGCCGCCGCCGCCGCCGCGGACCGGCAACGCCGCGCCGAGCACGCGCAGCTGCGCCAGGCGCACGCCGCGCTGCAGCACAAGTAGGCACTCCATCGGTCGTCTCGAAGATGACTCCATTGATCCGACGGAGATCGGTAAAGAATCGCTCTCACTCTCAGGGTGACGACGTGGCGCAGCGCCGAGAGGACGGCCTTGGAGCGACGCCTGACGGAGGAGAGGCGCGCGAGGGCGGCCGCGGAGCAGCAGCTGCTCAGGGCCCGGCAGCCCAGGCCGCCCAGGTAGAGACCTTACTATTAAAGGAATTCAAACGAACGAGATGAGAGACGGACAGTAATATTGTAACCGTATTCGTGGCAGCGGCGAGTGCGAGAGCGAGCGGTGCGCGTCGCGGCGCGCGGCGCAGGAGAGCGAGGGCGCCGCGCTACGCCTGGAGCTGCAGCAGGCCAGGGCGCAGGCGGCGCAGCTGCAGCGGGACCTGCAGCAGGCCAGCGACCAGGTCGGCGGCCGAGGGGCCCGTAGCCATGGCGACCGCTACGTTGTCTCGATACGACGATACGACCCTGACGTGCCTCGTGATTGCAGGTGCGGGCGCTGGAGGCGCGCCAGGAGGAGAGCGGCTCGCCCACGCTGCGACTGGCGGGCGCGTGGCAAGCGCTGCAGGAGCGCGCCACGCACCTGGAGCACTCGCTCTCCTCGGAGACGCGCGTCAAGCTGGACCTGCTCTCCGCGCTGGGCGACGCCAAGCGCCAGCTGCGGCTTCAGGAGGGTGAGCTATACAGGGAACTAGAAAACCAGTACGAGACTAATCTTTTAAGATGTGACTCCAGCCATCATTCTACTCTTCCAGGCGTGATATCCCGGCAAGAGAAAGAGCTGGAGGAGCTGAAGGCGCAGATGCTGGCGGTGATGCCGGCGGAGTTTGTGACGCCGCTGAGCAGCGCCAGATCCAAGCTGCGGCTCTCCGACGGCTCGCCGCTGGACCCCAACGCCTCCGTGTACACCCCCAGGCAGCTCATGTCCGACGCCTGAGCGGCCGAGCGTCGCTCAGCGCGCGGGCGACGGCGCGCCGAGCATCGCTCGCCGCCCTGAGCGCGACGCCGAGCCACTTCCGAGCTTCCGACCGAGCCGGCCGAACTTTGTATGGGTCCCGATCTCAGTTTTCGAACACCCTCAACCAGTTCACTCAGCACCGTAGAAGTTACATAGATAAGCCGTACAGGGGACCTGTAAAGTTTAGTGCAGTGCGAGGTGATCGCGTACAGAGAGTTTATTTTTTCATCTCGACGTTCGGATCGACTTTGTGACGCCTATGTGTTAGTTTGCTCGTGGATAAAATTGTGCGATCTCTTTTAGACGGTAATTATAATAGCAACAATGTGATTACGTGAATATAGTGCATTAATTTTGGTCAATTGTCCCTCAGTGATAAAGTTCCAAATGAGTCAGTTTGTATTTTTTATGTTTTTTTTAAAGTAATCTAAAATGTTAGTGCGTATTACCGGTATTTTTTAACTAAAAGCTTTGCGACTAGGTCTGCATAATTTTATCCAGCGGCGAACACGGCCAGTCCTTCCATTCGCGTATATTGCTGCTGCATTTCCATTAACAGCGTGTCCTTTTGAATTTTACGTGATAAATTGTACAAAAGAGAAAGAAAACGAGAGATCTGATTAAAGTCTTCTTCATTGTGTAATCAAAATTCTAATGACGCTTTTAACGTGTACCCCAAATCGCGTGGTATTACTAGTTACTAAAAATGTTGCAAATTATATTTAAAAAACCAATACTGCAGACACACAAATCGACAATTGTTAAACCATGACATTATATTCTCATTCTTTTATTAGTTTTAAAACGCCAAAAACCTTTACTAATAGACAAAGCACGCAACTTTCTTTCATCTCAATTTCGTAATGGTAACAGTAATGGTCGTATGAAAACAGTCCAATAATTATTCAGTATATTATGAAAGATTTAATGCAACCTTTAAAGCGATATGATGCGTTTGTTGTTTGTGATATGTTGTTACAACAAGAAACTTAGTCTACGCTTCAGACAAATAGCACATAAAATTGGTGTTGACAATGTAAGATATAAAAAAGAAATGTCTCACTATGTGGTGTTTATTTATGAATTGTTGATCTGTGCTTCGCACCTCAGTGACAATTTATACATAAGCCCTATCGATGTATGACGCAAGTTCGTTACTATGGATTACATTGATCACATCAGTTCCATATCTTTTCTGGCCATAGTATATTCTAATATAAGGAGAAACGGCAGTCTCAATACCCTTTTTAATTACTGCTTATATTAAAACAGTAATAATGTTTTCTAACTTTTTGTCCTCACATTGAACTTGGTAACAATATTATTTAGGATTTTTGTAATGTTTGCACTTTAAGTTAAGACAAATACAGGATTGTGTACAATCTACGATAGGTAATAACAGAACTAAAAGTTGCGTGCCATTTTCTTTTCATGGTGTATTTTAACTGTTAACATATTGTAAGCATTGATTTTGTATTGTTTCGTGGGTGTGAATTAAGTCAACTTCCAACTTCCCATGTGGACGCAGTTCTCTTTGGATTCTGGTTGTGTTGAGCATTTATTACTTTATGTTGATAAGGCAGTGGGTTTGACAAATTAAAATGTGACAATATGTTATTATTACACAAGATTGTTTTGTCAACTTGGTACGAGGCCTTCGAATGCAATATTTCTTAAGCATAACTATCTGTTTTGTTATACATTTTAAGCATCATGCGTTTAGGTCGCATTGGGTGATGCATTCATTCAAGTACAGGTAATTTATATATATTGTAAAAAGTGTTTATATAATTGTTGAAAATGCCGAGTTATTTGTTGTGAGTACAATTTTTTATGTTAATATTTGAATACTCTTCCTCTGCACTTCCAAATTGTTTCCATATTCTGTCCATTAAGGCATTATATTTTTCGTTACAAGTAAAATGTTGCATAATATGCTATTTTTTAAAGATGTTAGTATAACTTAATTGTTCAGAATGAACTGTATGATTATCTGAAATGGATTTTTGGTCACATTGAACATTTGTGCTCTGGTGCTTCCGCTTTTCTGATTCTGGGAGTTGTACATAAACTTTTGTGCTCGCACGTTATGTTAGAACTTCTTTCGTACGCCACCCACTGGCTTAGTTATAAATACATCACGGTGTTAACGCACATGGGCATTGCGACACACTCGTTGTATTATTATTGAGATTTTGACAAATCGTCGACTCTAGTCGTAATTAGGTCTGTTCGTGAGGCGTGTTTTGTCGCGTCCTCCGCCTGAGCAAAGTTCGGACCTGCAATGTTATTTATATTAAAGTGCATAATATATCAGAATGGACGGAACCTCTAGGCGTCAATTTCAAGTTGGACGTAAAAATTGTGACTGTAACTATGTATCACTATACAATGCGTTAACAGATGATCGGTCCGTTCTGTATATTTTATGTGGTTACTTTTGATTTTTTAGACTTTTAGTTCTTTTCTTTAATTAACTCTGAATTCGCACTGCCCCCCCGAAGTCAGACTTGCGTTGTTTTAATTTTAGACGAAACGTCAAAGGAACTGTAAAGTACTTAATCTAGTTTTTAGATTTGGATGTGATTTACCCACTAACTTGAGACGTAACTATGTGCCAGCAGCATGTTTATTTCCTTGGACATTTATCCCGTACTCAACTGACGAGAGCAATTGTCGAAAGCGAGAAACGATCTGAATTTCCAATAGTGAAACCTAAGCGATAATGTTTGTTTATATTGTAAACGGATGCTGTTACAGCAATAAAAAATCAGACCTGCGCTATGTGTTTATTCCCTTCATATGTGTTTATCCCAACGGTGTGTGACTGAAAAGAAAGTTTACAGGAAACTGCCAAACAAGCTTGGAGATTTCATTTATATATAGCTCTTTTGATTAATTGATGATTACAATATCAGCCAGATTGTCGATTTCACTAGTATAGTATTTTTTGACCATTCAGTTTTAGTGAATAGGACGCTAGTCACCAAAACTGAAATTGATTGGCTAAACCGACCATATGCCAAACAAATTTACACATCCCTATAAATTTCTGTTAAACATCAGGAATTTTTATGGTCTAAATTATTCATTTATTTTGCTGATTGTTGTGATCAACATTATAAACAAAACTGCAGTATATGTTTCTACAAAAACTACAAAATAACTGGTAAATGAGTAGTGCCACGCCCTACAAGGCAACAGATTGCAGAAGAATAAGAGGCAAAAAAATTATAATTACAGGTAACATTTATTCTGTTAATTAACAAACTCTATAAAAACAAACTTATTTTAAAAAACAAGACAGTTAATACAGCAATTATATGAAAATAAAATTTATATAAATGTTCAAAAATTTTGGAATACTATTATCTACTTGTTGACTATCTTGTGATCATTAAAAATATCAATATATATACCGCCTCCATAGCCAAGCGGTATTGGCCCTTGTGTTATAAACCATCTTGGGTTTGGAACCCCGTGGGTGAACAATTTTGTGCTATCATTGTTTTCTGGTAGGTTACAACAATTTGGGTCGACCACCCAATTGTCAGAAATGTAAGTGATCTATGGGCATGTAAAAAGTCGGATACCCACCAACCCGCATTGGACCAGCGTGGTGGGATACATTCCCAAAACCCCCTAATGGAGAAGGCGTGCATTAGGGGATACCTATGTCCATGTAAATCCATTAATAATTTCACAACATACCTAGCCATATTGGGCTTGCATAATTATTTAACCAAAATTCAATTCAAGACAACATCAAATTAATAACAATTATAACGACACAGAATTAACAAGTTTTTTATAGATGTCTATGTCTGTATGATGGAACCGTTTGAAAAGCTACTAAAGAAAAGAAATATTGTCTAGCTCCAACAAAACAATTTTTGATATTATTTGTTACTAACATTATAAACAAAAGTTGTAAGTAAAGTGGGGACAAAACATAGTTGAAGTAAGCAATATGCCCATCTTAACAAATCATAAATGGCAATTCAACAAAATTGACAATTATGATATGAGATCAATTATCCATTATGATCTAAGGGTGTATATGTATGGATTACTTAGTTTTATACATCGATTGTGAATAATTAGCTTTTATTTTAAAATTAAATACTTAAATTTATAAAAAATATTCCCTAAAGGTTTCTAATTGCTAAATTATCAGGTTTCTGAGAGATCTGCAATTCTTGCTTCACTCATGAGACTCGCTATTACAAGCTGTAACCGTAATGCCTTCTCTAAATCCATTCTCCTTAGTTGAGATGCAATATATTTGCCATATATGTCAAATTCATCTTCCTGTATCATTGATTCAATGGAGGAACTGAAGCTCCCACTAATTTTTCTTTTCATTAACGGAATTTGTACTTTAATGTTGCCCGTTTTTACTTTATATGTCTTTAGGTTTTCTTGATAGTTTGCATGTTGTACATCCGGCTCACATTTAACTATGAATTCATACTTATCAGAATGTGTGACAAATATGTTTTGTTGATCGCTTATTCTTTCTGTACTATCAGTTATCCATGAACCATCATTTACCCTATCTTTATGGAATTGCTCCTGGAAACACAGGCATCATTATTAATACAACATCTTTATTATAAAGCATCTTAACATTATATAGATGGATAAAAAGAACCCTAATAAGATGGCAGTGCTGCTACCATTAAGTGATCATTGTACAGATTCAAATATTTAGTAATATGACAAAAAATTAGAGATTAAGTCATCAAATTTTGATGTAAACATATTATTTTATAAATAGTCTAACTGTAAATATATTTTAAGTAAAAAATATGACTCGGCGATGGATAAAATAATTTACAATATTTTTATATTTATAGAGAGAGAAAGAGCATAAACAATCAATATTATTTTGACGTTTTTATATTATTAGTAAAATTTGTAATTGTTTTTCTCTAACTAAAACAATAAATTTGAACTTACTTCACATATAAAATCATTAATAGTTAGATTTTTTGATCTGTGTTTAAAGCACTTGTGCCAGTCAATGAACCACTTAATCGTAGGAATGTATGTAGAATTTGGCCTAGATCTAGTTCGTATTTTAGCAATTTCTTGAATATAAGTAGACCTCAAATTCTTTATCTTTATCCTGACTTCGCTTTCATTCAACTTTATACCAGTAGACGACAAAAAATCTTTTATTATAGCCTCGTAAGCCTTCTGCCTCTTAGCTTTTAATTTATAATTTTCATGTTCGGAATTCCATAAGTATTCATGACTTAGATAAATTTTAACAAATTTATAAGTTTCGACTTCACCCCACCTCATATTTGTTTCCACAAATAACTTTGTCTTTAATGAAGTACAATGAAAACAAAAACAAACAACAATTCTAAGTTTTTTCCCTAGTTGTTGACAATGAAAGTTGTATGCTTTGACATTTAACAGTGACAATGACAAATGTGATCATATATTATATAGGTTCTTCAGTCTTCCAGCCTTAGAACTAATTTTAAATTTGAGCACAGGATTGAACTCATTACAAAAATATAAACGTATAAAACACCTTAAATATATAGATACCTTTCAATTTTCACCGAATATGGCTAATAGAGAAAAAATTATGCTAGCTAGAGGGCTCTATTCGCTCCGGCTTTATTAGTTGACAGCCAAATAATAACAACGCGTTCGCTTTTAGTGTCCGACATCAGACTCTGTTTTCGTAAATTATATCTCTAATATGGGTATAGTACATTTTAGCATTAGTCCGAGTATCAGGTCTGTTATATTCATAAAATATCTGTTGACATAGATACAAAATGTTTGTAAACTATAACCACAAAGATATATGTGGAAGCATGAAGAATACTTTCTAAATACATATTCTATGGTTAAGAAATGTTCTTGTTATGGTAGGTTTGGTGCCTCAGCCTTATGAGTGCTTTTAGAACATTTTAATAGACTTGTAAACCAGATCTTTCCTGTTGCCGCCATGCACCAGTAATACAAAAACTTAGGGAGTCCTGGAGAAGATAATTGTGGTCAAAATCCAATTTGGCCTTAACTGTGGGGAATCGCGGCTGATATTTATGCGATCATAGTACTTTAAAAAAGAGTTTCTCATGCAGTCCATAACTTAGGTTTTAAAGAATCCTGAAAGAGATGTTTACTTAAATTGAAATAATGACTGTTTCTTGTTTCATATTTGAAAATATAATGTATGTTTACAAACAAAGAAACTAATTCCATAAACATTGTAATACACATTACATAATGAGCATAAATCTCAGTCTATTATTGTTCCCTTATTTTGCTATTTATAGACGATAGGGGGCTTGTTAAGCAGTTATGAATAAAACTCAACCATTATTTAATATTTATTATTTAATACTTTTGTATTTTTATCTTTGGAAATAACACAGTTTAAGAAAAGAAATGATTACAAGCTTAAATAAAATATTAATATGTAATAGAAAAATAATATTTAATAATTTACAAGAACACTTAAAAAAATTATATATTTCAAATAAATAGCTATAGACTATTTTGTAATATATCCGCTCATTCATCAGTAGTTACATCTGAGATTCTTGCTTCACTTACTAAGCTCTGAATTTCTAACTGAAGCCTCAATGCTTTATGCAAGTCCATCTTTCTCAGTTGAGAGGCAATATACTTCCCGTAAATATCAAATTCATCTTCTGTTATTGTTGATTCAGAGGTGGAGTCTGTTAAGTAATCATGGTCTAGTAGTTGTCGTTTTACTTTTTTCTTTTTAATCTTTCTGTATGACGGAGAAGACTGTTCTCTTTCTTTTTTTATATGTGACAATGAGTCATCCTGCTTTGACGAGTCATATTCAGTGTCTGAATTGGAATTTAGGGGATCGGGATTACATTCCTCCATGTGTTTCTGTTGCTCTTGGTCTACCCATATTTGACAGGAGGAATCAACTTCAGGTGCCTGTTGTGACTGTAAATTATCACTAGTATTATATTAACCACTACAGAAAAAGGCAAGATTTATAAATATAACTAATATGAAAAAATGGATTTTTATTATTAAATTCTTCCATTTTATTTACTAATAATAAAACGTATAGAAAACAAACAGAAAGTAAGTAGCAGAAAATAGTTTGAAATTAATAATTAGTTGTAATCTTGTGTATTTTGTGGAACAGGTGGTAATCAATAATTAAATAGAAGCTTTACTTTGATTCAACAGTGCCTTTTATTGTAATGGATGATACAAATAACTGAAATATTAGACACTTATAAACGTGCTAGTACTTACGCCATTATTATAAGTATGTCGGTTGCTTGGAATATGTTTCATACAATTATCCATTTCGTGAAACCAAATGATTGAGGGTTCATATATTGAATCAGGACGCGATTTCTGAAGTATTTTATTGACTTGTTGTGCATAAGTAGTTCTTAAGTTTTTAATTTTAATCTTTACCTCAGGTACACTCAATGCTTTCATGGTAGCGAGTTTAAATTCTGTACAAATGTCCCCATAAGCTTTATCTCTTTGGTATTTTACTTTGTATCCGGGGTGCCCTGGATTCCATAAACATTCGTGTTTTAAATAGATCTTCACAAACTGTAGTGTAACGGACTCGTTCCATCGCATTATTTAATATTTATTTTATGAATATTTTATACTATAAATCATAGCTTAAGGCTTAAACGCAGCAAAACTCAAAATTGCGTAAGGTAAATAAAACAACTTGTCAGATGTCAGTGACGGCATAGGTTATAGCCGGCTCTGTCAACAAATTTCTCCTAGAAAAACCTTAATAATTTGAAAATAATTTAGTTATAAAAATCAAATATTAAAAAATTATTTTAAAAATCAGAGACGAACGAACACGAGAGAGAGAAAGAAGCTCAAGATGGTGTTAATCTAGTTGGTTAACATTGTAGATTGGAGGTCTTAAATAGAGGTAAAAACTGCAATGTGTGCGGTGAATTAGTTAGAATGTCTATATTAAAGTCTCCACATACAACTATATGCTTCTTTGAGTTAATAATTTTTCTAAGAGCATCATCATAATAATACAAAATGTCCAACATCACTAGAGGGAGGCCCAAAGAGTATACTAATATTGTAGAATAAGAGTGGACACTCGAAGCGTTTTTTGATTACATTGAAAGCGCACTCTGTATTTTAGAGGCGAGTAACCTTCAAACACAGTTACAATATTATTAGTGTGTGTGTGTATACACACGCATAAATATGTGTGCGTAGTCTTCACCGTTACTTTCTGTTTATTTTTGAATATTTAAATGAGAGGACTGAAATTTGAGATGAAAATCAAATGCTTCATGAACAAATATATGTTTTTTATAAATTCTCGTTGAAACTATTCTACTAATCCACATAATAAATATTTAACAAACACAATATTACTAAATCCAATAACAAAATTTTGGTTTCACATATTCATTTTAATACGATTGCACGTCTTGACACAAATTAACATGATTATGTTATTAATATTTTAATTTAATTTTAATTGATTATCATAATAAATATAATAATAATTCAACAATACAATTATTCAATTTTGCACAAATTTGTACAAAAAAAAAAGGAATATCATTGGAGCTATGAATGTTTGTATAAGAAAGCCACTATAAAAAAAAAAGTATTTCTGAATCAAAAGTTATCGATAACATATATATGTATAGCCTTCTTACTTTATCAGATCTTTAAATATTATTAGACAATGAAATCTAAATAATATTTGTCAACAATTAAGTTTTTACCCTCGCATTTTTTATTATTACTAAGTCAACAAAAGCATTATACGCGGGCTGCACTAAAAGTATCGGTAAAACTCTACGGCCAACCGATCCTATGGGAAAGGAAGGCCAAATACCTAGGCGTGACCTTCGACTGCAACATGTCGTTCAAAATCATATTCAGGACGCTAGGAAAGGATTTGTTCGTTTCGACCAGACTCTATCACCTAACGAATTCTCACAATAAAATGTTGCTCAAATATAAACTTTTATTGTACAAGGTATGCATACGACCAATCATGGCTTATGTTTGCCAAGTTTTCGCTCACGTATCCTCCACACTCCTAAACAACCAAACAAGTCGTACAAAACAAATTCATCCGCCGCGCTACCGGGGCGCAGCGGTACCAACGAAACGTAGATTTACACAGCGACTGCAAATTGCCGACACTCCCCGAGCACTTTAAAAAATTAACTCGCAAACACATAGATAAAGTAGTCAACCACAGTAACCCTCTGCTGGTAAAAGCAGCAACGTATACGTCAGATCCAAACGCGTCTAGTCAAAAGCGTAGACCGCGAAACGTTCCCCTCGACCCGGACGAGGAAGGGGTCGCTGAGACTCCGGACCCAACGGGGGTCCCGACATCAGACCCTACACACCACACGAGTAGGGATAGCACACATTGACTTGTAGTTCGCCCTCGCTTACGAGCACAGCGAAACACACACATCGCGTACACTAGAATCACCCGCGTTCCAGGGCGGTTCTCACCGCCCCCAACCACCGATTAATACAGTCGCCAGACCGTCGGCGTCCCCGGTCGTAAACGATTCGTCGACAATCCTTAGGAGACATAAAAAAATACCTAACCCACTTACCTTCTGTACGTGTGGCCCTCATTTTTAGCAAAAAATGTTGGCCACCTAGTTCGTGGGGACGGAAGCTTCCCGCGAACTCTGTGTTAGATGAAGTTTATCAAAGACAAAAGTCTGGAAGCATAACATGCAAGTCAAAAAAAAAACGTATCGGAAATAGAATATTTCTACCATTCCTGTCAAATTGAAATCTTTTTAATTGCAATCTCGTTGGTTTTGAAAATCGAATACTATTTATTTATTCTCTGTCTTGTCAATAGTTTTAGTCGTTAAGAAAATCGTACATGCTGTATGAAATTTTATGGCATACGTAATAAGTTATCATTAAACTTTGTAATACACGGGAAACGTGCATTTGTTTATGCATATCTTGGAGCTAGCGAGCACAGCACTCAATAACACTGCGGGCGGAAGATCGTAGTTAAGAGTAAATTGACGAAACTTTCGCCTGAAACATTTCTGAAGACGGTGTAACTTTACTCCTTTGTAAAGTTTCCCTTCAATATCAGCGATACAACGTTCATCGGTTTGTTTAAACTCATAACATAACTCGATTTAAAATTTGTTAATATTTTATATCACTCGAATGAAGTTTTCAATTTGTATAAAGACATTTTTTAATAAAAAAGCACTTTAAAATATACAAAATATCTTAATGTACGAAATTGTACTATTGTTATCCATAATTTAAATTGCAAAATAAACATCTCAAAACATGTTTCTTATAGTATTTGGTTGAAATTGACTAAAGTAAAGGCATTAACATTAAAGGAAAAATAAAAAAGGGATAATTAGATTTTTATGATCTAAAATTTTACAAAACCATGATTTTAATACGAAACTAAATTGTCTTATTAATTTACTAATCTTTTGATGTCATATGTCTTTATTGCCATTCTATTGTTAGAAAAGGAACTAGTTGTCCTCTTTCGGTATGGCTCCATTATTCATTGTGATATAATGTAGCTATAAATTACTATTATCGACTAAGGAGGCATCCGGAGATGCGATTTATTGAATTGGTAGTTGTTAAATCACATTATAATACGTTTATAAACTGTAATAAACACGTTATTCAGCTATCTTCGTCAAACTACTTTAGGAGAATACATTTCTAATCTCAACTAATGAAATTTTAAGAAAACAACCTTTTTACACCTAATGGTTCATGCAAGATTATTTGTATTTGACTCATGACTATGTCTAAATTTGCCTGAATTTCGTGGTATGACACTTGTCGATCTTTCTCAATCAGTTTACGCATCAACGTTTTTATGTTAGACTGCAGTTTTTTGACGACCTTAACGGGGATCATCACTAAGCTGGACACTTCCACGTCGAATTCAGCAAACCAGGAATAAATTGTGGTTTTAGATGGGGTTTCATCACCTTGTGACAAGACCGAGAATCTTCTTTAAATAAATAAATAGTATTCGATTTTCAAAACCAAGGAGTTTGCAATTAAAACATTTCAATATGACAGGAATACTAGAAATATTCCATTTCCGACAATTTTAGTGCAGCCCTCGTATAGTACATGTTGACTTAGTAATAATAAAAAATGTGATAGTAAAAACTTGCAGAGAATTCTTGTATTTTCTGGTAATTGTTGACAGATATTATTTAGATTTCGTTCATACATATATACGATCCGACAGAGAACCAAAATCACCGACATAGCCCACCGGATTAGTAAGCTGAAGTGGCAGTGGGCCGGTCATATAAGCCGCAGAACTGACGACCGCTGGAGTCGAAAAGTTCTGGAGTGGAGACCGAGGCTCGGCAAACGTAGTGTGGACGCCCTGCGGCAAGATGGAGTGACGACATTCGCAAAGTGGCCGGTGTGGGCTGGATGAGAATAGCCGATGATCGGAAGCGGTGGCGTGATTAGGGAGCCTATGTCCAGCAGTGGACTGACACAGGCTGATGATGATGATGATGATGATGATATATATGTTATCGATGACTTTTGATTCGGAAATACTTTTTTTATTTATAGTGGTTTTCTCATACGAATATGCATAGGTCCAATGATATTCGTTTCCTTTCATTCTTTCTTTGGTTTTATATACGTATGAAACACATAAGAACCTGGATTCAGATGTGAGTTATATTTATTCGATTAAAGACAAAAATGTGAACTCGGCCTTGTACTAAAAATAAAGGTATTGCTACTTCAAGCCGTCCGTCATGGACGCCGCATTACTATTTAAAATTCACACAGGTATAAGTTTAGCGGTAAAAATGTATTCAGGGTTTAGTGAAACTCGGCTACCCTTTTACATGTTATTCGGTAATGGAGACGTTTACACATTTTAAATATTGACGACCTTAAGCGGCGGTCGCTTGACTAATATAAGAGAGTGTCGTGCGTCATTCGTAAAATTGTACACGTAAAAGGTTTTGCTGGCGTGAATAATTTTGATAGTGTTTAACTTTATCGCTCTAAATATATGAAGGTTTTTGAATATATGCATTGTTTCGTAATCATCATCATCAGCCTTGGTCAGTGCACTGCTAGACATAGACTTCCCCGAATGCACGCCTCGGCTTCCAATCTTCGGCTATTCTCATCCAGCTTACACCGGCCTATCCGGTATAATTAAAGTAAATTTGATAATTTGTTCTAACTTTTTGAACTAATTCATAAAAGAAGAAGGTTTCTAAATCGGAGCATATGTTATTTTTATATGCATATGTTACCTCGTTACTCCGTTTCTGATGGATCGATTTCTATATATTTTTTGTTTGATAAGTTTTTCTTGTCATGTGGTTTTCTTGTTTTAAATAGACGAATATGGTATTATTTTGTTAAATGTTAAAAGATTTGAAAATGACGATGCATAAAGAATTCTTTTTCAATAATCAGAACCTGGTTTGATAAAATTTTAAATAATATAATTCTATTATACTGCTTGAAGTTAAAGTCAAAATTATTTATTCAATTTAGGCTTTACTGAGCACTTATGAACGTCAAAAGTTTTTTATTACTTGCAATAACTTTCTTAGTAAAAACAGCATTGTATTCACTAGAAATCATATTAGACAATGCTCCATAGTCTTTATCAGGATCCAAAATCAATTTAAGGTTTGGAAGCTTTACATTACATTTTGTTTTATTCTGTTCCTGGTAATAGGTCTATATAAGATAGGAAAGTTACTCAGAGGAGTACTTGATGGGATCTGTATTTTTAAGGATTTATGAACTGATATGACTGACTAAATCTGAACGAATACCGCTTAAGACAGCCTGATCTTTAATTTTACAATTTACAAACACATTATCTATGCAAGAGGCACAAAATCTATTTGGTTGGTGGATAATCTAGTTGGTTCATTAAACACACATAAAAGATTGAAGCTCTTAAATAGAGTTAAAAACTGCAATATGTGCGGTGAATTAGTTAGAATGTCCATATTAAACTCCACATACAACTATATGCTTCTTTGAGTTAATAAATTTTTCTTAGTGCATCCTCCATAATAATATAAAAATGTCCAACATCACCAGAGAGAGGTCAAATATGTTATGTTCACTTTCTGCACAAGCAAGCTCACATTGTCGTTCAACCGAGTATGCTGTAAGGTCCTTTCTATCTTTAAATTGAAAACAATTTTTGTGTAATATAAGGCATCCACCTCGAATAGCAGTCACACGGTTGAATATACTGGCAACTGAATAGTTTTTTGACAGGACACATTTTTAAGCCATGCTTCAGTAAAGCACAAAACATCTACGTTATCTTTTTCAATTAATAATTCAATATCTAGTTCTTTGCCAGAGATTTATGTTTTGATAAAAAATATTTAGACAATTAGATATTGTGTTCTCTGTTGTTAACTTTAAATTACTAAAACAGTATTAGCCTCATTATTAATAGTAGATCTATAAAAACTGCGTTGTTATAAGTTGCCTTGATTTTAATGTTATAAATTGCCACTCTATAGAGCAGGCGGATTGGCAATTGAGTCATTGCACTTGTACTGGGAGTCTGTCTCTCTCTCCTGCTTAGGAACCATCTGCTTTGTAAAGCAAAGGCCACTGCACCATTGAAGTAGTTATCACATTGTTTTCTATAACTCAGAAAAGATTAAACTCTTTTTGCATTTACGAAGACTAATTTTTTTCGACTCTTGCAATCATAGTCTGAATACATTTTCTCAAAAACCAATCCGAAATTATTATAGAACATCTCATAATGTTAGATATGCGAGAAGAGTGGCTAAACAAGACCTTAACTTGGTATTTTCAAATTTTTAAGACTTTTTGTCAATTCATTTTTGTTTCGGCTACGTTTTCATATAGTACAAACTATAGTACACAGATGCGCGGAAGATATGCCAAGTACAAAAAATAATTATACTATATATTATATAATCTTAAGCAATTCCGCAAATTTTATGTTACGATATTGAATGAAACTTTTACTCCTTTGTGGCTTCTCGCGGCGTCTTCGGAGACGATCGAGCCAAAACTTTCGTCAATATACTCTTAACTAAGACTTGCAGTGCTATCGTGTGCCTTTCTTCTTAGTTTTTAAGCATACGGGGAATGTGCTTAAAAACTGTGAAAAAAGTTCATTAAATTTTAAAATAGAAACTATATTGTTTCCTATATATTTTGAAATATAGTAATTAAACGTGTGATAATAAAATTATGTGTATACCCATCATTAATAAAGATCAATACTTTTTAGTTCTTATTATATGTCATGTATCCGTAGCCTAGTGGTATAGGCGTGTGACTTAGAAACCGGAGGTCATGGGTTCGAATCCTGCGGGGACTCAACAAATTTTCATTGTTGTTTCCTAGTTGGTTAGGGCAATTTGGGCCGATCACCCAATTGTCTGAAAAGTAATATGATTCATACTTCGGATGGGCATGTAAAAAGTCGGTCCACCCACCAACCCGCATTGGACCAGCGTGGTGGGATACGGTCCGATAACCCTCTAATGAATAGGGGTCTAATGATTAGGAGGCTCTATGTCCAGCAGTGGACTATCACAGGCTGATGATGAATATGTCATGTATGATGTATATTTAGTAGTGGCCTATTCATCTCGGAGGTACAAAGCATAAATGTTTCCATAGCAGAATAAATTTTTGTATAAAAATTTAAATGATTGCTGCCACTCTGAAAATATTTCTTGCCATTTTTAATACTTACTTAAACATTATATGCTTAGCTTTATAGGCGGTATTCTATAGGATCCAATCACTTCAGACTTTAAACATAGTGCGGATATTTGAGCTTTTTATTAAAATCGATAATAGATCACATACGGTAGAATAAGCAGTTAAGTCACTCGGTGAGACGCCCGACGCCCCCACACCCGGTATGTTCTAATAGGTTTATTCCATAGAGCAAGAAATCCAGTCAAAAAAAAAATAACAATTGCTCAGTCAGCGTTTGATACAAACAGATCTGCACATTTTTTTACAAATTGAGCTCCATGTTGAAGGAGAAAGGCGCTTCTTCGATCTATTTACGGAGTCTTTAAATATTTCGGTCATATTTCACGTAGAGTTCCTAATAATTAGGAACGCCATATTTATTTACGGGAGAGATGAGGGCAAATGTTAAGGAGCTGTCGTGCCAGACGTTGGATTGATCAGATACCTGAGCTCCATAAAGACGCTATTTTACAATTAAGTTTCGAAGAATTTACTTTTGTCTTAGATTTAATAAACTATGCATAATACAATAGTAACAGACTCGGGGAGTCTGTTATCTAACTACAAGGGGCGAGACGAATGGCGCGCTAATTCCGGCGCGCCCAGATGGAGGCAGATGGCCGTAGGGCCGAGATGGGGCTGCTTCGGCGGCCAGCGATTGTGGGGTTGCAGATGTGTGTAATCCTGTGACCCCATCCTAAAGGCGTGAGGAAGGAACAACGTGGTGGTTTTAGTCGGTGCGAGTCCGACATAACCCGTCTTTGCCCCCGCGAGGACGGTTTTGGGCAGGCAATTACTACGATAAAAATATGCTTTGTCATAGGGGTGGGCTCAATACCTACCGTCTTGTAAGCCGCGGGGAAGCTAAGAGGAACCTAGCTAGCGTGGAATATAACTGGCTGTGAAGGCAGCTGTAAGCGGGGTTTGCGCTGCGCCTACGAGTGTAAGGTAGACGGGCACAAAGGCGGCAGGCGTCCGTCCATGCCTGTCGTATGCAGCCAAGGAGGAGTCACGTTTAAAAGTTTAGATTATAAATGTGTTTAAAAAAACATGTCAATTTTCTTTTGATAATTGATATTGGATCAGTGAACACTACTTACATTATATACGTTCATATGCTCGATCTTATCAGTTTTTTTTTTAATTCATAGCATATTTTATTTGTTTAGTAGTTAAAGAAAAAAACTAGTTCCAGCAATTAACTATTAACTTTTATTCTATTTTTAGAACCGTTTTTAGGATTTAAAATTCAACACAGGAAAGTTCAATATTTTTAAAGGGTTAGGTGCAACTTGAAGTAATTTACTGACCCTTTTATATTCATAAGGGTTTAAACTCAAACATTCGAGAGCAGAGCCTGATCAAATAACCTCTTTTAAAAATTTTAAAAGCATTTATGAGTTGTCTGTAATATACACGATATAAGATAAACGTTTGTGTGACATAAAAGGATTAAAACACTAAACTTCTTGGTTGATTCTAAGGCATAGAAAACATTTAAATCATTATTGAAGCTACTTTAAACGGATTTTCGGCTGTTTTCGTTTAAACTGTTATTTGCAACGATCATACAATATTAAAAGGAAAAACATATCTGTTTAAACAAAATGTTAATAAATTTTCAGGCAATTTATATTCTGTTGATATAAGAATATATTTTTATATGACTTGATTTTAAGAAGAACTGGGATACGGTCCAAAACCTCCTAATGGCTAGGGTTATACTAGGGGAGGCCTATGTCCAGCAGTGGACTATTAAAGGCTGATGATGATGATGACTGAGAAAAATAAATGTCTGAAATCAATAGTCTTGTAGTGATTAAAAGGTTCGAACTCATACATTGCTGTTCACTAAAAGCAAACTTGTTATAACCGGTTGATATTCTAACAACTATCTAAATTCATATTACAGTAGTTTACGTGAGATTTCATTCGATTTATAAAATCACGGCAACGGCATAACCTTTCACTGTAAAAATGTAAGGATAATATGAAATTTAAAACATAAAATTTTTGTTTAAACAATAAAAGTATATGACAAGTAGTTTAAAGTTTTATTTGATTTAGACTATATTTAATCCTAGCTAACACTGCATGTCCTAGAAAATAAAATTAGGCTTTTTGAGTGTAACTACAGTCAGACGCTTTTTCTGTATTCGCAACGCTTTGAATTCAATACACTAATGGATGTGGCACTTAAGTTTAAACTTACGCTAAAAGAACTTTTAATTCTAAAGTTTAGTACATGTATAGAACTTTCTAGTTACAAAGTAATGTTTCCATCGCGCTGTTAGTACAAGTATCGCTTTAAATTGTAAACTATACTGAATTAAATTATAATGTCGAACAGAATAAATGAAAATTAGTCAATTTAAGGTACCTTTACCATCCGACTTTCCTTTAATCCGGTCCGCAACTATTTAATATCTATCCAATGCCAGAAATAAAAAGAAATATGAAGCTTTTAAGGGATAACATCACGGCCACAGATAGGTCTCATAATACCAGTTTAAATGTACCCTTTTCACTTATAGTTTTTTCCATTTCCGTCATTTAAAAATTGGAAAAATCATTCCCCATTCACCTTCAGCTTCCAGAATCTTTTGTCATTATAGTCCTTAAAGATATGAAATGTTTAAAAAATGACATGTGTATCCTGTAGTTAAAATCATACCATTTTGTGATACTTAATAGCATGATAAATGATTTCATATCAAATCATTAAATATTATTATAATACTAATTTAAAATATAATTTATTGTACATAAACAGGTAAATAGTAAAATCTACGAAATAATCGGGTACAGAAATAATATATGATTAGATATTTGATCTGTACTCAGATCTTCACTTCAAGAAATGGTCTGCACGACGCACCAACGCTCGACGCAAGAGCAATTGCGGTCAGCCGCTAAAGTTCGCAACTTTGGATAATGGTCCATGAAATTATTAACGGAACAACTTTATAAAGGAATATTTATGATCAGAAATCACGTCCTAACAGAAGAAGTAACTAACGACAATCCTACACTTATATTACTTTCTCAATCATCATCATGATCATCATCATCAGCCTGTGATAGTCCACTGCTGGCCGAAGCCTCCTAATACACCCTATTCATTAGGGTTTTGGACCATCCCACTACGCTGGTCCAATGCGGGTTGGTGGGTAGACGACTTTTACATGCCCATCCGACGCATGGATCATCTCACTTTTCAGACAATTGGGTGATCGGCCCAAACTGCCCTAACCAACTAGGAAACAGCCACGAAAATTTGTTCAGTCCCCGCAGGATTCGAACCCACGACCTCCGGTTTCTAAAGCACACGACCATACCACTAGACTACGGAGGCAGTTACTTTCTCACCTTTAAATTCCATTTTCTTTTTCATTTTTTTTATCAGATTTGATAACTTTTGAATTTTAGCTTATATTGATTATACTTATTTAATTTAAACTTTTATTAGCCGAAAGTATAATCCAACACACTGAAAAGTTTCAAATTATATATTTTTTGTTTCGACGAAATTTCTCCCCTGTTAGTACAAAGGACAATATTCGTTAAAAGTCCTAATCCTGGGACTGTTTATTGTAAGTAATATAAGTTTGTTAATAGATTTGTTCAGCTGAAAACGTGTTTCACGCACCGCAACTGGGCTTTAAATGTTATAAATTTCTACCAAAGGGAACAACTTTGATATAATACTTTACATCAAATTTAATAAAGACTTTTGTATGAAAATAATTGAGATGTGGTAGGAGAATATACATAAATATAATTTAAGAGTATGTGTATTATTGCAGTTTTATATTACAAGTACCTACACTTCCTACGCTGTCTTACACATCAAAACGTTATGCAACTACTGTTCTGTGGTAGAAATAGAAACGTCTAGAGTGTATTTATATGCTGTATAATATTGCATTTTTAAAAGAATTTATTTTCAAAATGTATTGCATAGATAAAAAAATACAAAATTCCTTTCTATTTTTATTCCTCTGTGACTTTATGACAGACAGACATACAAAAATAAAAATAAAATAGAGTTTTGCAGACATATAGGTTATATATCCCAAAATTATTATTTAAAAACGGTTATTTTAATTTAAAAAAAAAAAACAAACTGCAGTTTTATCTATTTGTATAGATAGCAAGCATACTAAGTCGATTATTTAGTAATTTTGAAGCATTCTGCATACTTACTTACTTACTACATATAATTTTGGAACGTAAGTCATTTTGAAAACATTTAAAAATATAATAATAGAGTCGTTCAAAGTCAAAATTACTACCGATAGAGATTATTTTTAAAATGCTGGCTTAACCTTAAGAGACACATTGAGTAAACGTCTCACATTATTGTACGTTCTAAATTGATGTACAGCAAAGTCAGTGTTACGTATGCATATTTTTAAAAATACATTAGTATTTCAACATTGTCGTGGTGTGAATAAGACTAACATACGTTTTATTAACTTCATGACACATTTATTTTTTTAAATATTTCTCAAGTCTGACCAAAAACATTTCGCACACATTCCATTAACATGTCCGTCATAAAATTTTGAGAAACGGTGCTTTTTACGGGCGTGAGAAGTTAACGTTTGCCTCTTCCGGGTCACGTTATCTTAATCTATCTCCCGTTTCATAATGATTTGGGTAAAACTCAACATTAAAATAAGGTTACGGCGATCTTTATAAAATTCAGTACACTTTGAGCTGTTATATAATAGAACTTTCAATGTACATTGAAAAGAAATTAAGGACTTTTAGCTGCTGTTATTTTTAGGTCGGATGCTCAGTACTCGTTGCCAATTTAACTATCAATAACTTTATGTCTATAATAGAAGTAAATTAATAATAATATAGGCATATTAAGAAGCGATTATTAATTTTAAAATGTTTTTCTTGTTAGATAAATAACTTTTTACGGAATACTTTATATTAAAACGTAGAAAGAAAAAAAAAGTGTTGTATCCAAAAAAATATTTTATATATTTTTTTAATTACACCAACGAATTAAACACTATTACAGGTAAAATAGTTGCAGAGTGATAAAAGACAAGTTAAGGTGTAACTTAACTTAAAGGTATAAACATCACTCATTTAATTATTAGTGTTACAATTTTCTATGTATTAAAAACAATCGAATCAGCTTAATTCATTCAAATTCTATTGGAAGTAGTTAAACATTCTGTTCTAATTTAGTTTATACCTAAATTGCACTTATAACAGTGGTTACCAACTAGAAATGCTTTAGAACGGTAATTGTAGTCGGAGGTCGTGGGTTCGTATCCCGCGGTGAAACAACTTTGTATTAGCGTTGCTTTCTGGTTGGTTGGTCTGGACAATTTAGGCCGATCACCCTATTGTCTGAAAAGTAAGATGATCCATGCGTCGAATGGGCATGTAAAAAGTCGATTCACCCACTTAACCGCCAACAACACCAAGATTGGACCAGCGTGGTGGGATACGGTCTAAAACCTCTAGATGGAGAAGGCGTGCAATAGGAAACACAGGTTGATGATGATGATGATGACGAGTCAACATGTTACAAATTGGGACGCCCTTTTTTATTTTTTTTACCGTGGGGAAATGCCTACGCATACCCGTCCTCGCGGGGGCAAAGACGGTTATGTCGGACTCGCACCGACTAAAACCGCCACATTGTTCCTTCCTGACGCTTTTGGGTGGGGTCACAGGAACGTTTTGCACTCATCTGCAACCCCACCGGCGCTGGCCGCCAAGCAACCCCATCTCGGCCTTACGGCCATCTGCCTCCTCTGGGCGCGTCGGAACTAGCGCGCCCTTCGTCTCGGCCCTGTAGTTAGGTAACAGACTCCCCGAGTCTGTTACTCGAGGCCATGAGGAGCCAGGAGTTCCCTGACCACCAAGGACCAAACTCTAGCCCCCAGCGGCGGCCCCGATGTTAAGCCCCGCCGCTAGCTCCATTTTGGCCGCAGAAGGAGGAGATCGACGACACCATGCCGAATGTCCCTCCTCCCACGGCCTCCACACCGCATCAGGGTGCGCCCCTGCTGAGTCGCGGAGGATAGGGAGAGCGGCCTACGGAATACCGATACTCCTCTTCCCCCGAAACTCCTCCTTGGTTGCGAAGGACAGGAAGGCGCACACTACCTCTGCAACCCGTCCTGCACCCTCCACTAGACTACGGAGGCAGTTATTTCTCTTACCTTTTTAAATTCCATGTAATTTTTTTTTTTATCAGATTTAATAACTTTTGAATTTTAGCTTATATTGATTATACTTATTTAATTTAAACTTTTATTAGCCGAAAGTATAATCCAACACACTGTAAAGTTTCAAATTATATATTTTTTGTTTCGACGAAATTTCTCCCCTGTTAGTACAGAGGACAATATTCGTTAAAAGTCCTAATCCTGGGACTGTTTATTGTAAATAAGATAAGTTTGTTAATAGATTTGTTCAGCTGAAAACGTGTTTAACGCACCGCAACTGGGCTTTAAATGTCAATAATTTCTACGAAAGGGAACAACTTTGATATAATACTTTACATCAAATTTAATAAAGACTTTTGTATGAAAATAATTGAGATGTGGTAGGAGAAATATACATAAATATAATTTAAGTAAACTGCCTACGTAGCCTAGTGGTATGGACGTGTGCTTTAGAAACCGGAGGTCGTGGGTTCGAATACTGCGGGGATACAACAAATTTTCATTGTTATTTCCTATAATATAGGGTAGGGGGGTGTATAAGGGGAGGCCTATGTCACTATCACAGGCTGATGATGATAATGAAAAGAAAATGAAGAAAAAATGGATTAGGGACCCAGTATTAGCACCCTCTTAAATGAATTACAAAATGACTGATACAATTTGTCATTAAATTTTACGCGGAATGTATTGGGAATTCTTTCACAAATTTGTTAGGAAGAAGAAATTATGCGTATTTATGAAATCGTGTGGCCTAGCGATATTGGTCCTTGCTTTATGAACCAGAGGTCGTGGTAGTTGGCTGTGTGGATGTCCATGCGACGGTTAACGTACCTTCGGGGCCGTTTGCGAGAAGACCCCGCTCTTGCTGTGCTGTGCACTAAAATAACGGATGTATGAGGCAGTATTCAAATTTATCTATGTTAAGAATATAATTAGTTGACTATCTTCAGAATCAGGTTTCTTTTCTAAAAAAGTTGCCTACGTTATTCCCAGTTACATCAGCCATCTTTCAGTGAGAGTAGTGTCAAAATGGGACCAAACATTCCAGAGACATTCCAGAATAAACAGACAGACATACAAAAATAAAAATAAAACAGTGTTTTGCAGACATATAGGTTATATATCCCAAAACTATCATTTAAAAACGGTTATTTTATTTAAAAAAAAATAGAAACTGCAATTTTATCTATTTGTATACATAGCAAGCATACTACGCCGATTATATAGTAATTTTGAAGCATTCTGCATACTAACTTACTTACTACATATAATTTCGGAACGTAAGTCATTTTGAAAACATTTAAAAAATATAATAATAGAGTCGTTCAAAGTCAAAATTACTACCGATAGAGATTATTTTTAAAATGCTGGCTTAACCTTAAGAGACACATTGAGTAAACGTCTCACATTATTGTACGTTCTAAATTGATGTACAGCAAAGTCAGTGTTACGTATGCATATTTTTACAAAAACATTAAGTATTTCAATATTGTCGTGGTGTGAATAAGACTAACATACGTTTTATTAACTTCATGACATATTTATTTTTTTAAATATTTCTCAAGTCTGACCAAAACATTTCGCACACATTCCATTAACATGTCCGTCATAAAATTTTGAGAAACGGTGCTTTTTGCGCGCGTAAAAAGTCCGCAAATACATGATTTATGGTCCATAACGTTTGCCTCTTCCGGGTCACCCACTTAATCTATCTCCGTTTCATAATGATTTGGGTAAACACAACATTAAAATAAGGTTACGGCGATCTTTATAAAATTCAGTACACTTTGAACTGTTATGTAGAACTTTCAATGTACATTGAAAAGAAATTAAGGAGTTTTAGCTGCTGTTATTTTTAGGTCGGATGCTCTAGTACTCGTCCAATTAATTATCAATAACTTAGTCTACAACTAGAAGTAAATTAATAATAATATAGCATAATAAGAAGCGATTATTAATTTTAAAATATTTATTCTTTGTTAGATAGAAAACTTTTACGGATACTTTAGTAATAAAACGTAGAAAGAAAAAAGTGTTGTATCCAAAAAATATTTTATATATTTTTTAATTACACCAATCGAATTAAACACTATTACAGGTAAAAAGTTGATAGAGTGATAAAAGAAAGTTAGGTAACTTTCAACTTAAAGGTATAAACATCACTCATTTAATTATTAGTGTTACAATTTTCATGTATTAAAACAATCGGAATCAGCTTAATTATTCTAAATTCTATCGCAAGTAATTCTCATCACTGGAGACACCCTGGCGATCTTAAACATTCTGTTCTAATTCTAGTTTATACCTAAATTGCGTATCTTATAACAGTGGTTACCAACAGAAATGCCTTTGAACGGTAATCTAGAATCGGAGCTCAGGGTTCGTCCCGGGAAACAACTTGTATTAGTCTTGCGGTTGGTTGGTCAGGACACATTTGAGACGATCCACCCATGTGTCTGAAAAGTAAGATGATCCATGCGTCGAATGGGCATGTAAAAAGTCGATTCACCCACTTAACCGCCAACAACACCAAGATTGGACCAGCGTGGTGGGATACGGTCTAAAACCTCTAGATGGAGAAGGCGTGCAATAGGAAACACAGGTTGATGATGATGATGATGACGAGTCAACATGTTGCAATATGTGGGACGCCCTGCGGCAAGATGGAGTGACAACATTCGCAAAGTAGCTGGTGTGGGCTGGATGAGAATAGCCGAATATTGGAAGCACTGGCGTGCATTAGAGGAGGTATTAGTCCAGCAGTGGACTGCAACGGGCTGACGGTTACGAGGATGTTGCAACTTCTTTCCAATATTACGTTGTAAACGAAAGAAACTACAAGTTATTTATTCCTATGTTATATATGCACTATAACAGTTTGTTACTTTTGCTTTTAATTGTTACAAAGAACAAAAATACTTTTCAGTGAAGCGTAAACTGAAAATTGGTTTGCAAGACAATAAAGTTTTCTAATTTTATGTTCAAAAAAACGACAAATGTACTTCCTACGTAAATTTTAGGCTACAAGCCTGTGATAAAAAATACATGTGAATTGACCGAACGTGAATAACCCTTAGCAGGTTGTTAATATAGCATAAAATAACTCTTAAACATATGCAGTCATTTCCGATTGGTACATTATTTATGAATTACTTAGAAAAACTTGAAATATTTCAAAAGTTCTGAGTTAGTTAACCAACGCTACTACAGGCTTAGACATTCACTATTTTAAGGTCAAGATTGACACACATTCTTGAAACCATTAAAATTGCTAAGAAAAACGTTGGGTTTAGGAAAAAGTGTTCACATAATTTATCATAGGTTAAGAATTTATTGAAGGAACTTAATTTAATAATCTTAGGTTATCGTGTAAAATTTTCATTAGCATTATCTTCATGATTAAGTTTAGTTAGTAAGTTATTAAATATATTAGTAAGTTATTATATACCTACTAATATAAAAATAGGCTATTACAATATCAATGCAACCTCAAAATCCGTATACTTGCTTGAACAACTCGATCGAAACTTTTCCTGTTTTGCTTTCGCACAAGTCTGAGACAAGTTTAATCCTGAATTAACAGAGAGGGTGGCTATCAGACAGCTTGTTATTTTCAAACGAATGTAACAGAAATGTTTTGGAGAAACGTTGTTGTGCTTTCTATAAAATGGTTTAAAATGACTATTTGAATAATTACTGCTTAACTACTTATTAGCTTTTTCAAGGGCGCAAATTGGACTCTAACTTGAGCTTTTCTTCGTTTAACATAATACACGTTTGATGTTTTCGTACGGCCAGTGTTCATTTAATCACGTAACGAAAGGTTGCTTTGCTGGCGCCTTCACAGATAATGAATGACCTATATCTCTAGCAATTGAATTTCACTATAATAATTAAAGTAAACGATAACGGCTGCCATCTAGAATTGATTAAGACAAAAGATAGAGGATATTTAATTGAAATTTTATAAAATATCATATAACTTTTTTATTGATACACTTATAAAGCTGAAAGGATTAAATTTATGCCTTAGTTGCACAAAAAAAGTTGTTCATGCTGTTCTCCTTCAAAGCTTGTGTCAGTTTATATTTAAATTGACTGAAACGCTTTAGAAGTTTTCGCGAGAAAGGAAACACAATTTGATGAGCTCGTAGCGTCGCATTCATATTTTCCTTGCAGCTTTTAATTTCATTTTAACAACAAAATCTTAGATTTCTTTTAAGTTATCACTTATTGTTAATAATACGTAAAAAAATTGATTTTTTTGTCATTGTGTATTTAAATGACGGCTATAAAAATTCATACATTACGGCAATAACTTTTGTATTCATTAACGCGAATTTAATGTTATGTAAAACTGATTTAAATTAGACGTAACATTAATAAAAGTATTAATGGCCTGAGTTATGAAACCTTCTTCTTCTTGTATCCAGTCTCACAATTCATCTAAACAACATTATGGCTTGAAATGGCATTAGATACAGTTCATCAATCAATATCTCATTTATGTCTGTCACACTTGGGAACTCTCTTTCAAATGTAAGAGAAATCACTTATCTACAAACTATAGATTTTCTCCTATTTTTATTTTGAATGGTGATGGTTTGATAGACCCGATTTACGATTTATCGCCTAAAACATTGGCTCGATGCCTTTGGCTGAATTAGGCCCGTAGTTGGTCGAAAATGATAATGACTTTAACAACCAAACGCAAAACATTTAATTATGTTTCTTTTGATCACAAGGGTTAAAAACCAGCAATTATTACCGCTGACTATAAGAGGCCACTAAAACTTAGCATCACGCTAGAAAGGTTTTGTCTGAAAAAGTCCACGCTTCATCCGTCTCGTGCTCATAGGTAAGACGGAATTATAGTAGAGCTTCGAACGTCACAAACTAAATATAATCACAAAGGAAATAAGAACTATATGAAATTTAATATATTATACATAGTTTTTATTTGCAATTAATTAATAATCGCAATGATTAATTAAAACATTATTCGATGAAATGAAAAATACAAATGACTCATAAAAAAATAGCTGTCCGAAACTAGCGTAATCATGAGCTCTGAAAATATATCTAATATGCACGTTTGTAAAGTTCATTTGCAAATGTGTATTTTAGTTTCGGTAAAACGTCGCTACCCTTGTATTTGCTAATGGTGACATTAAACATACTTAAATATTGACAACATAAAGTGACGTTTGTAAGTCTGAAAAGTTGCAAATTAGGATGGCTTTTGCAAAATTTTGTTGGTGTTTTCCACAGTGGGTCTGTAACTTTGAGAACCTGCAACATACCGCGATATATTTAGTTAAGTTTTTTATTCGCTTTATATTTTTATATATTTACTAAGCATATATTTAATACATTTACCCGCAATATATTCATCTTACTGTTATGGCTTTAATTGCATAAACAAACAATTTACCTTTAATGGAAAGTTTTACCTCGGCTTAACAATTTTGACAATTTAAATATTAAATTCTATGTTTTGCTTGTTCTTAATAATGAAATATATACAATAACTTTAAATAAATCACACTATATTTATTCCAAAATTTATAAAAAAAAATTGTCTCTTATGGTACAAGTAAACGCAGCGAATGAGATTTTCGTATAAGTTTATTTTAGTAAAATATGGTTCTGTTTTATTACTTCACAATGTACCATGAACATTTACTATACTTACTTATTTTGTCTTTACCAATTGCTTCATGTATCTACAAGCGCAAAACAACTTGTGTATAGTTGATTTATAGTTTAACTGAAACCAAAGATAATGATGTGATTTATTGTTATTGAAATATTTTAACGGTCATCTTGTGTTCCGTTGCCCTACTCCAAAATCGATTGCCCAGTTTTATGGTTAAAAATTCCCCTAGAGCAACATGTTTTGATAGGAACGCGTGGCTCGTATATTGTTCAGCGAATACATAAAAAATATTGTTATCACTTTTATTAAAACCGTTAATATTTAAACGAAAATCAAATAATACAAAAAATATAATAAATAATTGAAATTTAAGAAATTTTTCTCAAGCCAAAGGCATCGAGTCAATTTGTTTTTAGGCGATAAATCGTAAATTGGGTCTATAAAACCATCAGCATTCTAAATAAAAATAGGAGAAAATTTATATTTTGCCGATAGTTGATTTCTCTTACATTTAAAAAGAGAGTTCCCAGGTGTGACAGACACATAAATGAGATATTGATTGATGAACTGTATCTAATGCCATTTCAAGCCATGATGTTGTTTAGATGAAATTTGAGGCTGGATACAAGAAGGTTTCATAACTCAGGCCAGTAATACTTTTATAAATGTTACGTCTAATTTAAATCTGTTTTACATAACATTAAAGTCGCGTTAATGGATACAAAAGTTATTGTCGTAATCTATGAATTTTTATAGCCGTCATTTAAATACACAATAACAAAAAAATCAATTTTTTTACGAATTATTAACAATAAGTGATAACTTAAAAAGAAATCTAAGATTTTGTTTTTAAAATAAAATTTAAAAGCTGCAAGGAAAATATGAAGGCGACGCTACAAGCTCATCAAATTGTGTTTCCTTTCTCGCGAAAACTTCTAAAGCGTTTCAGTCAATTTAAATATAAACTGACACAAGCTTTGAAGGAGAACAGCATGAACAACTTTTTTTGTGCACTAAGGCATAGATTTAATCCTTTCAGCTTTATAAGTGTATCAATAAAAAAGTTATATGATATTTTATAAAATTTCAATTAAATATATCTCTATCTTTTGTCTTAATCAATTCTAGATGGCAGCCGTTATCGTTTACTTTGATTATTATAGTAAAATTCAATTGCTAGATATATAGGTCACTTATTATCTGTGAAGGCGCCAGCTAAGCAACCTTTCGTTACGTGATTAAATGAACACTGGCCGTACGAAAAACATCAAACGTGTATTATGTTAAACGAAGAAAAGCTAAAGTTAGAGTCCAATTTACGCCCTTGAAAAAGCTAATAAGTAGTTAAGCAGTAATTATTCAAATAGTCATTTTAAACCATTTTATAGAAAGCACAACAATGTTTCTCCAAAACATTTCTGTTACATTCGTTTGAAAATAACAAGCTGTCTGATAGCCACCCTCTCTGTTAATTCAGGATTAAACTTGTCTCAGACTTAACAGAAGAAACAGGAAAAGTTTCGATCGAGTTGTTCAAGCAAGTATACGGATTTTGAGGTTGCATCGATATTGTAATAGCCTATTTTTATATTAGTAGCTATATAATAACTTGCTCATATATTTAATAACTTTACTAACTAAACTTAATCATGACAGATAATGATAATGAAAATTTTACACGATAACCTAAGATTATTAAATTAAGTTCCTTCAATAAATTCTTAACCTATGATAAATTATATGAACACTTTTTCCCAAACCCAACGTTTTTCTTGGCAATTTTTATGGTTTCAAGAATGTATGTCAATCTTGACCTTAAAATAGTGAATGTCTAAGCCTGTAGTAGCATTGGTTAAGTAACTCAGAACTTTTGAAAGATTTCTTTCAATCCTTTCTTAAGAAATTCATAAATAATGAATAATGTATTGCTCGGAAATTACTGCATAGGGTTAAGAGTTATTATATGCTATATTAACAACCTTGTAAGCGTTATTTACGTTCGGTCAATTCACGTGTATTTTTTTTATAGGCTATAACTTACATAGTAGTCGTTAAGTACATTTGTCGTTTTTAAACTTCAAAAGATTATATTTGAAGACGAAATCGTTAATGTCTGCTAGATTTAGTTCTCAAGTGTAGGATATTTATGCTTCTCATGTTAGGACGAGATTTCTATTCAGAAATATTTCTTTAATAAAGTCGTTCCTTTTATAATTTCACGGACCATTATCCAAAGATACGAACTTTAGCGGCTGACCGCACAATTGCTCTTGCGACGAGCGTAAGTGCATTGTGCAGACCATTGCAGAAGATCTGAGTACAGGTCAAATATCAAATCTAACATTATTTCTGTACCCGTTAATATTGCGTTTTTTACTATTTATTTGTTTGTTTACAATTAATTATATTTTAAATTAGTATTAAAATAATACTTAATGATTTGAAATTAAATCATTTATGATGCTAGTAAGTATCACAAAATGGTACGATTTTAACTACAGGATACACATGTAATGACTATTTAAATTGAGATATATCTGCCATAATATAGTCTTTCGTATTTTTCTAATAATATATGAATTTTTAAACATTTCATATTTTTAAGGACTAAAATGTGAAAAGGGTTTATTTAAACTGGTATTATGAGGTCTATCTGTGACCGTAATATTATCACACTTACCCTGAGGAAGTACCCTTTCCATTTAATTATTGAGTTATTTGAAAAGTCTCATATTTACAATCTGTCCTATTTCTGGCATTGGATAAATATTAAATAGTTACGGACCGGATAAAAGGAAAGCCGAATAATAATGGTACCTTAAATTGAGTAACTCTCTTTTGTTCTGGTCGACATTATTATTATATTTTAATTCAGTATAGTTTACGTAAGCGATACTTGTATTTACATCGCGATGGAAACATTAGTTTGTAATGAGAAAGTTCTATATATGTACTAAACTTTAGAATTAAAAGGTCTTATGACGTAAGTTTAAACTTAAATCCTTACATCCATTATTGTTTTGAGTTCAAGTTGCAAATACAGAAAAAACGCCTGACTGTAGTTACATTCAAAAAGCTTAAAATTGATTTTCTAGGACATGCAGTGTTAGCTGGGATTAAATATAGCCTAAATCAAATAAAACTTTACTATTATTGTTTAAACAAAACTTAAATGTTTTAAATATCATATTATCCTTACATTTTTACAATGAAAGATTATTAGTTATGCCGTTGCTGTTATTTTATAAATTAAATGAAATCCCACGCAAACTACTGTAATATGAATCAAGACAGTTTTTAGAAAATCCACCGGTTATAACAAGTTTGCTTTTTGTAAACAGCTATGTATGAGTTCGAGCCTTTTAATCACTACAAGACTATTGATTTCAGACATTATTTTTCCTCAGTCATCATCATCATCGTCACCATCATCATTATCATCATCATCATCAGCCTTTGATAGTCCACTGCTGAACATAGGCCTCCCCTTATATACCCTTATCTATTAAGAGGTTTAGGACCGTATCCCTCTTCTTCTTTAGGTCAAGTCATATAAAAATATATTCTTATATCATACAAATTGCCTGAAAATTTATAAACTTTTTGTTTGAACAGATCTGTTTTCCCTTCCAATATTATGTAGTACTAAAGTAATTAAATGTTTTTAAAATTTTATGGAGAGGTTATTTGATCAGGATCTGCTCTCGAATATTTGAGTGTAAACCCTTATGTATAAAAAAGGGTCAGTAAATTACTTCAGTTGCACCGAACCCTTAATTTGATTTTGAATTTCTAAAAATGGTTTTCATAAATAAAATAAACGTTAATAGTTAATTGATGGACCAAGTTTTTATCTTTTACTACGAAATAAATAAAATATGCTATAAATTAAAAATAAAACTTCAAAATATCGAGAATATGTATGTATATAATATAAGTAGTATTCACTAATTCAACATCAGCAGTCAAAAGATAATTTTACATGTTTTTTGAACACATTGAGAATCTAAATTTTAAAACAAATTCAAATAAACTCGCGCCCTTCGTCTCAGCTCCTGCATCTGGAAATCAGACACCTCCGAATCTGTTAGACATGGGCAATTGGAGCGAGGAGAGATCTTAACCTTGGCAAGGCAAGTCTCCTGGCCCCTGGTTAGCATCGCTTTGACTATATAAGAAGGAGAGATCAACGATACCCTGCCGAATGTCCCCTCCTCCCATGGCCCCTCCACAACGCATCAGCGGCGCAGAATCACCGAGTAGTGGAGGATAAAAAGAAGGCTATGGAATATCGACACTGCTTTTTCACCGTGACTCCTTTTTGTCTGCAGAGGACAGGGATGGAAATACGTCTGCCACCTACGTGCCCGTCTGCTTCACATTCGTAGGCGCAGCTCAAACCCTGCTTAGAGCTGCCTTCACAGCTGGCCTTACACCCCACGGTTATGGCTACGTGCATCTTATTTATTCCGCGGCAGACCAGGCTGTAGGTCCTGAGCCCGCTACGACAAAGCAAAACCCTACGGGGAAGGGCAAGAAAAAGTTATACCTTTTTTTTATCGTGAGGAAATGCCTACGCATACCGCCCTCGCGGGGGCAAAGACGGGTTGTGTCGGACTCGCACCGACTACATTGTTCCTTCTTGGCGCCTTAGAGATGGGATCACAGGAACTCTTCCGCAATCTTCTGCGACCCCACCAGCGCTGGCCGCCGAAGCAGCCCCATCGCGTACCTACGGCCATCTGCTTCCATCTGGGCGCGCCGCAACTAACGCGCGCCCTACGTCTCGGCCCCTGTAGTTAGGTAACAGACTCGGGGGAGTCTAGTCAGGGGCCATAGGAGCTAGGAGTTCCCAGACCACGCAGGGACGAGACTCCCAGCACCCAGCGGCGGCCCCGATGTTAAGCTCCGCCGCTAGCTCCGTTTTGGCCGCAGAAGGAAGAGAGACGATGACACCATGCCGAATGTTCCCTGCTCTCACAGCCCCTCCACATCGCATCAGCGGTGCGGCCCCGCCAAGTCGCGGAGGACAGGGAGAGCGGACCAAGGAACACCGACACTCTTCTTCCCACGAGAATCCTCCTTGGCTGCAGAGGACAGGGATGGCAGCGCGTCTACCGCTACTAATTGTGTACCTAATCCAACCAAATAGAAAAAAAGAAACACGTAGTTTTATATAAAAATATTTATTGCAAACAAAAGTATGACTATCAGTAAAAGGTAACATATAGAGTTTAATTAGTCCATCTCTGGTGGTTAAGTCAGCGATTTCAAAACAAATTAAATATTCACATGTTTTTGCCTCTTATTAACGAAATTTTCAACAAACTTATTAACGAAGTTGTCTCACGTAGCAGTCGCGCAGCGTGTTTTGTAGTAAAAAATTCCAAAACAATTCCGAAACGAGCTTTAACTGGTACAGTAAAAAATCCTTTAAAAATCGTTATAATTATACATACAGTATACATTTCAGGAAAGTTTTATGGTAAAATAATAAAAAGCAGAAATATTACATCTGCAACACTTTAATGTCAACGACAATGACCTTAACAGATATAACTCACCCCACTTCACTACCACTATTACGGCTACATATTTATCGCCCAGTTGAAAATATTCAACAACAACACAACAGTGCGCATCTAGCTCTCGGATCGACCGGACAAGCCCGCTCGATCCGCTCCGCTACCTGCGCCGTCCGCTTGGCCCACCCGTGGCCACGCCCTCCCCCCCCGACGCCTACAAGTGGCAGAAAAAAGAAGACGCCGAGTTCGCCGTGCCGTGCAGTGACTGTGTACAGTGCTAGTGTGTGCCGGTGTAAAGTGTCGACGCGTTGGGCGTACGCGCCTGAGCGCAAAAAGCTGTGTAGCCGTCTGGTCTGGTGAGTCGCTCCGATTTTGCCTATCAATTCAATTTTCCCCTTTACAGCGTCCGCATGTCCTTCTGTTGAGATGTAGGGACCCATCTAACTATAGTCTGTTCACTTAAGCCACGTCACACCGTGATTTTAATTAAATTACACGCACACCACTCACGTGGTATTTATTAGAGTCAATTTAACGTCGCTTGCTGCACTAGGCAGCAGCGTAGGTATACACCTAGCGCTCCTAAAGCGCTAGAGTTTTTCAAACGCGTTAGGTTTACACCTCCCTGCTCACTGGGGCGGGGAGGGTAGGGCACACAACCCCCGGCTTCACCGGGGGTGCTTGCACGTTGTAATTTTAACATTTTAAATAAATAAAATCATAGCATGGACTCAGTGACCTAGGCTTCGACTTCGAGGACCTAAAAAATCGTCCGCCGGCGGACACAGTACGTGCCATCCGCGAGGCCCTCACCGCGCAAGGGGGCCAAATTCACTATAAGCGCACCCCATGCTCGACGCGAGCAACCACACCCGCGTCGGAAAAGTGTCCCACAATACACTCGGACACCCTATCCCCGCTCACTTCACCTAACAACTCCGACTCCGAAATGGAGCTTGATCAATCCCGTCCGGTCACCGAGGACGAAGACGCAGGAGGGTTCCTGCCGGTTAGTTCGCGCAAGAAAAAGCGCAAGAGCAGGGCCTCCCCTGCTACATCACCAACTCCGCCACCTAAGGCGCCGAAAGCGTCGGCGGAAATACTATCGGCCCTATTTCTTTTTTTTTTGCCGTTGGAAAATTCCCGCTTACGGATTCCCCACCGCCAGAGTGAGGGGGACCAAGATGGAGCGGCCGGTATACCCACAAAAAAATCAACAATTGCTCCTTTCTCATGTCGCTGTAGCCGGGGCCGCTGATTACAGTCTTCGGCGACCCCGGCGCGACGTGGCCTCTCGGGCCTCTTTCTCCGGGTGTTGGGACACCGAACGTCGCTTTAGGCGCCGTGCCGGAACAAACAGCACGGCGCTCCTTCTCTTGAGCCCTTCTCTGGGCGGCGGGCACCTCTTGCCGGCCGCCCAGGGGCTCCAGTGTCAGGGGAAGGTTGCGCGCGACGCCACTCTTCGGCGCCCTGGCCTTCTTCTGCGGATAGCCAGGGCGCTCTCGGCCTCCCTGTCCCTTTCCGCGGCCTCCTTCCGGGCCATCACGTCCTCGCAGAAAGCAAGGACGGCGCCCCACGACCTTTCGCTCTCTAGCATCCTGCGCACTACGGCAGGAAGCGAAAGGTCGTGCCCCACGACACTACGCAGCTCTCGGCGCTGCTCGACCCAGGCTGGGCACTCTTCCAGCACGTGTTGGGCCGTCTCTTCGGCACATACGCCACAGTGGTGGCACTCCTCTGTAGGCTCCCTACCGGCCACGCGGCACAGGTACCTCCCGAAACAGCCGTGTCCCGAGAGAACCTGCGTCGCGCGGAACGTTAGGGAGCCATGTCCTCTTTCTAGCCACCACTTAAGAACGGGGCGTATGGCTTCTATTGTTTGACGGCCGGCGCTGGGGTGCTCCAGCCGCAGCTCCCACTCCTGTATTGCAAGGGAGCGCACTCGTCTCTGCGCCCCTTATCTCTTCCGAGGCTGGCCTGAACCGAGACCTTGCCTCCTCGCGCCAGAAAAAGAGTGACGCGAGGATTTCTGCATCCAGGTCCCAGGGAAAGTAGCTAGCCAACACGCTGCCTCGCCGGAAATGGTTCGGTAGCCCCGTATGGCCCGGATCTCCAACACCCTCTGGTCTCCTCAATACCGCAGTACTCTCCTTTGGAGGTGTCGGCCCACACGGGTGCCCTGACAGGACCATGGACCTGACGACTCCGGCGTATAGGCGGCGACAGGAGCTGCTGGTCCTCCGGTGTGTGGGAGACAGTCTGCCGAGCTGCCGCTGCTCTCGCCACTCTAGGCGCGAGGCGCTCAAAATGGGCGCAAAACCTCCATCGGCGGTCTAGGACTAGGCCGAGATATTCCATCGTCGGCTTGACGTCGACACGGACGCCGCCAACGACCATGCGGGCGTCCGCAGGTGGCGCGTTCGAGGCCCGTAAAGTAAAGGGCCTCGGATTTTCGACGCCACCTTTAGTCCTAGCCACCGGATGCGCCCAATGACTTGAGTGACCCTGGCAGTGGCGAGAATCGCAGCCCTGTGAAAGTTGGTGCCACAGGCGTTGACGACGGTGTCGTCCGCGTAACAAGTGACGTCGACACCCTCGATATTGTCGCCACGTAGCATCAATCAAAACCAACGTTCCACAGAAGCGGTCCCAACACCGACCCCTGTGAACTCCACTGACACCTCGATGGTCCGGAGCCCATCTCGGCACGGGAACTCGACACGTCGATGCGACAGGTAGGGCTCGATCACCCTTTGCAGGTAGGGAGGCACCCGTGGTATCGGAGCGCCTCCTTTATGCAAGCCCAGGGCATGGTGTTAAAGGCGTTGGCGATGTCGAGTGACACCACCAAACACCCTCACCCCGAGACACCGCATCCTGCGTCAGGAATACTATCGGCCCCTAGGCCAACAACATCGGCCACAGAGCCAAATGCCGCCTCACGGCAATCCATTCAGGCCGCCTCACGGCCAACAACATCCGGCCTCATCAAAGGCAACCACTTGCTGCTACACAGCAAACACCATCCAGCTGCTTCACAGCAACCTCCGGCTGCCTCTCAGCCACCATCAATCCCACCTAGGGATAAGAAACCTCCGCCGATTTATATTCGGTCGAAGGAGAAATGGGCAGAACTACGGTCCGCGCTGTCCAATAAATATAAATTCACAGCAGCCGACTCGAGCCAGGGCATTAAATTGCAATTAGAAAACAGTGACGCACACCGTCAAGTTACGTCGTATCTTTTAAAGAACGACTATTATTACCACACATACGCGCTCCCGGAAGAGCGCGTACTTCGGACAGTCGTCAAAGGACTGCCGAAGGAGATGCCCACAGAGGACATCTATAATTTCATTAAGGGACAAAACATCCCAATTTACTCGGCCTTCCGCCTAACCCATCCTAAAACTAAAAAGCCCTTTAATGTGGTCCTTCTGACCCTGGAACGCTCCACCGAGGGCAAAAAGGTGTATGATCTACCACTATGCGACATAAGTCGCATCACATTCCACGCGCCACACTCAAATGGCCTTCCTGCGCAGTGTCATAACTGCCAAATGTACGGGCACTCGGCCCGTAACTGTCACGCACGCCCTCGCTGCGTCAAATGCCTTGGTGACCATGGCACTCCTGATTGCCCTAGACCCCGGATACTAAGTACTCACCACGCATCGAACCGCCGGCATGCGTTAACTGCCAAAGCGCTGGCCACACGGCCAATTATCTGGGCTGCCCCAAGGCACCCAAGCGCAAACCACCAGCACCTTCATCCGTCCCAAGGCGCCCCCAGGTGCCTCCCCTTACTTCCTTCCCGCCCCTCCGACCTATTCCGGCGTGGCAAACCACAACAAGCGCTCCGCGCAGCGCTCCAATGCCCGCGTGGCAACAACAACAACCGCAGGTAGCGCCGAGCGCCCCGCGTGGTGCCGCACCAAAACCAAGCGCTCCGCGTAGCGCCCCACAGCTTGCTAGCCATAGCAATGGCAGCAACTTGGAAACATTAGCCGGACAGATCGACTTCGCAGAGCTCGATCGTCTCACCGCAGAATTTGACGCCGTCGTCGGTAACTTCGGAGCCCGTCTTGCCATACTCCGTAAGTATAGGCAATTAGTCGACTTAATAACGGGACGTAAATGAATAGCACGCCCATAGTAAATAATAGAAACGGCCCGGGCCGTCTAAAGCCACGCGCAGTTAACATTTCATTTTTCAACGCAAACGGTCTCGCGGATAAAAAGACCGAAATCTCAGTCTTTCTACGCGAAAACGACGTCGACATTCTACTGGTGCAGGAGACGTTCCTAAAGCCCGGAAGAGGAGATCCGAAAATAGCTAACTATAACATCATAGAAATGATCGGGCCGGCGCTTCACACGGCAGGCACGCTCATTATTAAAAATCCCTGCACTGTGCTAGCAATCGACACGCCGTCGACGCTAACACACATAGAACCTCGGTCTGTAGGTTAGCCATGACAGGACACGCGCCAATCACCATAGCCTCGGTCTACTTACTCATGCGAAGCTCTTCCGAGATAACCCAATCCGACTTCGAGACGCTATTCTCCCCTAGGAGGCGCCGTCATTCTGGCAGGCGACTTCTATAGCACACCGATGGAACAGCTAGCAATCAACTCGCGAGGTGCAGCACTAGATGCACTATCTGAACTACTTAACTTCAGTATCGTTGCTCGCTTGAGCATACGCACTACCGCACACGGTAGGCCACAGATCGGATGTGCTTGATATTGCCCTCCTTAAAATATCAATCTCGCTTTTAGAGGTATAGAGGTCATAGAAGATCTAACCTCCGATTACCGCCCAGTCATCCTCAAACTAGGACCACCTGACTCCCAAAACATCCAATCCAAAACGATAATTGACTGGTGCAAACTCAAATCTCAGCTAGACAGCACTAGCTCGCCGCACCTAGATGCCATTCCTAAAGTCCTGCACAGTGCTAATGACGCGAATCTCGCTGCTCATGCGCTCACAAGACATGTCCAATGTGTCGTCGAGGCCTCCTCGAAGCAAAGCCTTGCCAAACGACATCAAGGACCTCTTGCGACGCAAGAGGGCTGCGATTCGTGCCTATGATTGGTATCCAACCGAACGGAACCGGAGACAGTTGCGCGCCCTTGAACATCAGTCCAAGACGCGCATAGCTGAATTCAGGAACGATCGGTGGGATACAGATCTAAGCAACATGCACCCATCCCATCAAGCCTTCTGGCAACTTCCCAAAAGCCTAAAGGGCGGAATCGGAACCCCTCCGATGCCGCCTTTATCCCATCCTAACCTTCCTGATGCTCCTCTAGCGTTTCTCGATGAAGAAAAAGCCGAATGTCTAGCCGACAGCCTCGAGGCACAATGCACGCCAAGCACTCAACCGATCGACGCCGCTCACCGCCAAACGGTGGAGAAAGTTCACCGGTGACCGGAAGCGAAGTCAAGTCGATTATCAAAAATCTCAAACCTCGGAAAGCCGGGCACCGACGGAATAAACAACCGCGTCATTAAAATCCTACCGGAACATAATTAACATCCTAGTCCTAATTTATAACGCAGCTCTTTCCAAGGGTATTTTCCCAAACACTTGGAAGGACGCTGAAGTTATAAGGGTTCCTCAAACCCGGCAAACCACCCGCACTTCCCAGTTCTTATCGTCCCATTAGCCTCCTAAAGGTTTCGGAAAATATATGAACGACTTGTCCAAGCCCGCTTATTAGATTTTATGAAATCTAAAGGGCTCCCTACCCTATTCAATTCGGCTTTCGAGCCAAACACTCTTCACTCACCAAATTCACCGCATCACGAGAAAATTAAAGTCAACTAATACGAGGCCATCACACGGGAGCGCTTTTCCTCGACGTGGCGAAGGCGTTCGATAAAGTATGGCACGAAGGGCTTATATACAAGTTATATAAGCTCGGCGTGCCAGACCGTCTCGTACTCATCATACGAGACTTCCTCAGGAATCGAACGTTCCGATACCGCGTAGAGGGAACCAAATCACTACCTCGACCGGTCCGTGCCGGCGTACCCCAAGGCTCCGTATTAGGACCAATCCTTTTCACATTATACACTAACGACATCCCACAACACCGTCTTGTAGACACCGCCTTATTCGCAGACGACACCTGCATATACTCAACCAGTAGATGTCCTATCCTAGTTAGTCAAAGACTCCAATCCGCGGCCAATATCCTAGGGGAATGGTTCCGGAAATGGAGAATAGAAATAAATCCTTCCAAAAGCGCGGCCATTTTGTTCACGCGACGAGATCCGTGCCTTCCTTCCAATGTCCGACTCCTAGATTGCCCTATCCCTGGGTCAAACAGACCAAATACCTCGGGTAATCTTAGACAAATCCTTGACATTTGGCCCGCACATAACGCGGGTCAAAAACAGAAGCGACCTACGTCTTAGGTCGACTATTTCCAGTAATAAATCCTAGAAGCAAGTTATCTCTGCGCAATAAGGTGTTGTTATACAAGACAGTCATACGTCCAATTTTAACATATGCCAGTCCGTCTTTGCACATGCAAAGCAATCACACATGACAAGCTTCAAGTCCTGCAAAACAGATTCATCGCAGGGCCACTGGTGCGCCGTATTACCTGCGCAACATTGACCTGCACCTGGATCTGAAATTGCCCACTATCAAACAATATCTAAAACAAGCATCTATCCGATATTTCGACTCGGCTTCGCAACACCCAAACGATCTAGTTCGGAGCGCCGCCGCTTACGAACCAACAATTTCACTCGCTAAAACGACGTCCATCGAAGGCGCGAAACGCGATAACGGATCCGGACGATGAGACTACAATCGTGCAAGCACGTTTAAACTCACTACGCAACACAACTTGTCCTCGCCGTCGAGGACAAACTAGTACACCGTACAACAGATATCGGCACGTACCAGGCCGATTCTCACCAATCAGATAGGGCGGTAAATACCTTCCACTAATAAGTCCTAAAAGCAAATTATCGAGCCGAGGTTCGGCCCACCGGGGCGCCCTCGATAAATATTGCTAACGGGTATAGGCATGGACCTGACCAGCGGCTGATCGAGCCGAGGCTCGGCCCTCTTGGGCACCCTCGATCAAGCCCGCTTACGGGATAAAGAAGTGGCAGCCCGAGCCGAGGTCCCCCTTCAGGGGTCCCTCGGAGCTAAGCCACAGAATAGAGGTGAAGTCTGTGCACACTTAAAGTTGCAAAAAATTGAAAATATTATACTATAAAATGAAATCATCAATCATTGTCCTTTACAAGTGTCGTCTTGTTTTCTTATGGTAATACCTTAAGATAAATGACAGAAAGAAGCAAGGGACGGTGAAAAATATAATTCTTATACAGAATTTTGTCTGTAACTAACGCTTCCATGCACGTACTTTTGACGTGTACAATCTAATTTAACGTACAAGTTTTGATTCACTTTATGCATGGTTAATTAGTGTCGACATTTTCAATTCCCAAAATAAAAGTGATTCTACACGAATTTTGATTATTGAACCTTAGTTTATGCATTTAAATCACCGGAACAACTGTGTGTCAACATTGATTATAGTTCGTTAATAGTTAAATTTAATATTGTTGGGCTCACTCACTTAATGGGTGACATTAAGTGAGTGAGCCTTGAGTGAGAGTATGTAAATAGCGAACATTTCAATTGAATTCAAAACGTGTTTGAATCCTGTAGTGAAAGCCATACGCACAGATTTATTCATGAGATCCTAAAAACTAGGCAATCTGATGTTCTATACATAGTTTAATTTTAACAAGTTATGGAAGTTTACTTTCATTCTTAGAGGACTCGTAAATTTTTTATGAAGAGTCCTTTGATTAGGACAAATAATAAAGTCTCTTTATTTAATACTCATTTTGAGCTACAAGGCCACGGAAATGATATTTTCCACTGCGGACATAGTTAACTGGGTCATGCGGGCTAACACATGTACTTTTTTGATGAAATTGCCCTGGGATTTGCATATTGATTGGGAGGATCATAGTCAGATTTAAAAATAAGACGAAAAAATTCAGCAAGAACTATATGGATAATTCTTTTTATAGTTATCAAATTTGTTTCTTGTGATTTTTGTATGATTATACATTAAATTAATTAATAAGTATACGAAAAGGCGAGGAGGCAAGGCGAATTACACAAAATATGTTTTACCTTTATCTTTACGAATAAACTATCCACCGTAAAACGTTTTTTTTCCCTGGCCTAGATGAAGCAGCCGGTATACCCACTAAAAAACCAACGGTTTCTCTTTTCTCATGTCGCTGTACCCGGGGCCGCGGGTACTGTTGACAACTCGGCGCGACGTGGTCCTCGCAGGTCTCTTCTCTCCGGGTGAGTTGAGATATCCGGATCGTCGCTTCAGGTGCCGTGCCGGAGCAAAAAGCAGGCCCCCTCTTGAGCCCTTCTCTGAGTGGAGGACACCCTCTTGCCGGCCGCCAAATTCATTCATTTTCAATATATGCGTTTTGGCAAGAGAAATTCAGACAGATTTTCATTATCATAATTTTTTTTAGTGCCAACGCAGGCAGACGAGCAGTCGGGCCGTTACCGACCCCGAACTGGTTAACGACCGTCCATAGACATCGGCAACACCAGTGGTATCACCAACGCGCTGTCTACCGTGGGACAGTTGAGTATCGTTTACCCAGTAAATACGCTGGCTACGGCGACATTTAAGCCGGAACACAGCAGTGTTTTCATTTTACTGCTTTGCGGCCGAAATAGGCACCGCAGTGACACAAGCCAGACGGTGCCCTGTAAAAAGGGGACCTACCACCAGTTATTATTTAGTCATTAGTATTGCTTTAGAAATAAAAAAAAATGATATCATATTTTAACTAACATATTTTACATATTCCGGAATTTATAAGCCAAGGACATGTTTTCTTTTATTATTTGTACAGCCCATAATTCTAGTCATCCACAATGGACCAGTCAATCAAGTGACATCAGGAGGACATAATGGTCTCTTTTTGCCAACAAAAATTATATTGACCGAAGCTCTCTTTATATTTTTTCTTCTCTTATCACCTGGCTTTAAAAGTAGACATCGTGACAAGAACCCTACAGTCTTCCAGTATGTTCAAACCGTCCATATATTTTAGTAATGGCTAAATTTGTTTACGTTTTGTTATTATAGTTAATACTATAGCTGAACTTAATGACACTTGATAAACAATTTAGACTTCTAGCCTTTTATTGATTTTGTCTTGGTTTCAATTACAGTATTTTTATTAACTTTAGTAGGGGTCTTACAAAAGCAAAAACTGATCTTTATTTGTACTTAACTTGACTTTTAAAACTTCTTCTGGCGTAAATTTAAACTTCAGCGCCACATCCATTAGTGTATTGAGTTTAGAACGTCGCAAATACAGAAAAAGCGCCGGAGTAAGCTATAGGACTGACTCGAAAAGGCTAGCATTGATTTTCTACTTATACATCAAGTGACTTTAAGTTTAAAGAATAATGACTCAAAACTAAATACTACTGTTTACAAATTTAACGTATAAAGATTTTTCCATTTTACCAATCTAGATTATTTCTTGTAAACTTTTTAATTTCACTAAATAAACAATAAAAAAAAGCTTTCTGTTTTACAAATTGTTAGTTATCTATTTTGTTAGTTTAGTAAGCTGAATGTATTAAAAAGTAAAACTAGTGATATTAAAGTTGTTTAATCCGTAAATAAAATACATGGAAAAACAAAAGAAGTCTAAGTTGGACTCTAACTTTCAATAAGGTAACTCTAAGTTACATTAAAGTATACATATTTCTATAAAATTAACAATTGTCACTATTTTCATAAATCAGTTAAGATGGACAATTATTTTAAATTAAGTTAATATGACTTATACCTTCATAGCTTTTACAATTTTTACAAAAGATTACGTAAAAAGCAGTAGTTTAATGAGAAACTTATCTCTGCCTACAAGTATAGCGAAAGACAATCTGTTACGATTCACCACCGCCCTGAATGAAGTTGATTAATGGATCCCTTGTTAGGACATAAATAGGGTAGAAACTTTTTGTCAAGTGCAAAACATTGCTTCTATAGCGAAAATATTAAACTAAAACTAGACTAAAGAATTTAATATATTGAACTACTTTTCACTCAAGTCTAGTGCTATTTTCTATTTAGTCGAAAAAAGTTTTAACAGGTTTTTATTGTATATACAATATAAAAAAGTCTTAGTTGCTCAACTTTAATGTGTAACCTATTAATTGAGTCATAATTTTTATAAAATTATAATTACATATTCATATGTTAGTGCAATTTTTTAATCATAGCTATACTATATACATATAGCTTTACAGAACTTTTGGAAGTTATAGAACAGGGTTTATGAAAATTTATCTCGCTAAAAAGTGTTTAGCAATTAGCATCGATTACACCTACTGAATGATAGTTCTTAAATGTCCTGTTAACCACACTACGCCACATCTTGAAGTACAAACATGCTTCTAGTACAAATATAACTAATAGCTAAAGATTAATTGAATATTTCACCATTATGTTTTGAATGCTGCAATAAGTTTACATTTTATATTATACATATAATGCTTAGTTCTTTATTGTGAATGAACTTTAAGGTCAATTTTTATTATAGAATATTATTGTTAATGTGTGCTTCACATAGCTATCTATGACCAATGTTCTTTAGAAACCGGAGGTCGTGTTGTTTCAGTTGGTTAGAACTTTGGGCCGATCTATCAATTGTCTGAAAATATTAATGATCAGCGTCGGAATTTGGGCAGTAGTTCTTAAATTCGTCACCACACACCCACATTGACAATGTGTGATTATGCGGTCAATAATACCCTGTATGGAAGGATGTATTAGGAGGCTTTCCTATTGGACTCTTTAACTGGTCTGATGAACTGAATGAAGGAATTATTAATGTTAAGTTATAATAATAATACAGTTTTTACGAATTTTATTGCATTTAATTACTATACAATAATTTATAATTATACCCGACGTTTCAAACCCTTTCCAGGATGCATGGTCACGGGACCAACTTATATGTTAGGCGTCGAAATTTCAATGTTAATTTGGCTTCTGTCAATTTTAAAAATAAAATCCGGAGAAACTTTAATATTAATCATGTATAGTATTTGCGTAAGCAACATAAAATCATATTGTTACTGTTAGTTTAAGTTCTCTCTTTCTCTTAGTAATTTTCTCAAGTCGGCCATCATGGCTTCGGCTTTAAATCTATCCAGATTTAGCTAAATAGCAGTTCTACACTGAGCGATTACTATATTACCTTTACAATTAAAAGGAAAAACTAGATTCATTTAAATTTTTAAATAAAGAACCGTCTAATCAGTTTGCGTCGACGCTACTAAGGTCTATGGGACTGAGGACGTTAGCTGTGTGGCAACTGTGTGGCAACTTTGGCAGTGCGGCCCACAGTTCTCTGCGGCCCTGCTATTCCGTAACAATGATAACGGCAGGGTAGGGGATATTAAAAATTCCCCGATGGAATTCGGCTTCCAACAATGACGACTGAAAAATGGGTTAAAGAGCTACGTTGGGATATTATAACATTATTTGAAGTCCGAAGAAGCGTAGGACATGATAATCCTTGAATACGGCAACTTGTTTTATCTCCAAGAGGGCAACCAAAGATATGTTGGAATTATTGTACGTAAGTCTCTTAATACGAAACATGGTTAAAATCGAAGCGTATCGTCAAGGCTTTTGCTTACTTTATACAAAGATAACTGCCTCCGTAGCCTAATGGTATGGGCGTGTGCTTTAGAAATCGGAGGTCGCGAGTTCGAATCCTGTGGGGACTCAACAAATTAACATTGTTGTTACCTAGTTGGTTAGGGCCATTTGGGCCGATTACCCAATTGTCTGAAAAGTAAGATGATCTATACGTCGGATGGGCATGTAAAAAGACGGTCCACCCACCAACCCGCATTGGACCAGTGTTGTGGGATACGGTCCAAAACCCCCTAATGGATAGGGGTGTATTAGGGGAGAGTCCAGCAGTGGACTATCACAAGCTGGTGTAGATGATGATGATGTTGTAAAAAGGCATAGGTGCGTTCGAAAGGGAAAATGCTACATGAACAATTAAATATTTACACCACCAAAAGTTCAATAGCCAAGTGCACTTCAATTTCCGCGAAAACCTGTTTACCAAAAGCGCTGAAGCCAATTTCAAATTCAAATTCACTATAGAAGTGTAACACTCGTTTATTGATTGTCAAGGACGCTACCACCGGTTCGGAATAGGACGCCTCCGACCTCAAATTCAGCGGGCCTATTTTGTCATCTTTTAAAATAATCATGTATATATATATAAATTTTCTTATAAGCTACATACAGTTCTATCATACTTATATCACCATTACCAGGTTGTGTTATAATATATAAATTAATTTATGTTATAATAACCTTTAACACATAAACTTTCCTTTACTACTTTTTTAAATTTATTAACAGTTAAATTCTGAACGTTTACTGGGATTTTGTTGTAAAAGCAAATACATTGTCCCATAAAAGATTTACTAATTCTTCGCAGTTTAGTTGCTGGAAGAATTAAATTATGTTTGTTTCTAGTATTTATGTTATGTGCATCACAATGTCTGCGAAAATCATTTCTATTTTTTTGCTAAAAAAAAACCTAATGTATAGTTTTTGAATATGTATTGAGAAGCAACGGTTAGTATTTTAATCTCTGTGAATAATTTTCTCCGGGATTGTTTGGGGCCCAGGTTATAAGCCGCTCGAATAGCTCGTTTTTGGAGGACAAGGACCGTATTAGTATCCGTCGCACTTCCCCTCAGTAGAATGCCATTAGACATTACTCTGTGGAAATAGCTAAAGTATACAAACCGGGCCGTCTCCACGTCAGTTAATTGTCTGATTTTCTTGACAGCATATACTGCAGAGCTGAGTTTATTCGACAGTTTATTAATATGAGGGCTCCACTGCAATCTGTTATCTATTGTTATTCCCAGAAACACGGCTGACTCAACAACGTCTATTTCTTTCTCAACTATAAACACTTCACATTTACTCGGTCTTAAATTTGGGGTCATAAATTTAATACATTTTGTTTTCTTCTGGTTTAGTAGCAAATTATTGGCACTAAACCAGTGCGCCACTGTAGAGGAATATTATTTACATCGTCATTTATTGATGTATGTCGTTTAACTTTAAAAATTAAGGAAGTATCATCAGCAAATAATACTATCTCTTCGTTTTTATTAATAACATATGGTAAATCATTTACATAGATGAGAAAGAGAAAAGGCCTAAGAATAGACCCTTGTGGGACACCCATATTTACCGGGTCCCCGGGAGATCTTTTACTATTTAAATATAAACGAGCCTGAACGACAGTGGCACACGACGTTTCAAAGTTTCCTGCAGGATTTATTGCCTGAAAAGTTCCATTGTCAACGATAGACTTAGCTTCAAGCGAAATAACATAGAGGTAGAAAAATGGCATATAGAAAATTATACGTACTATTTTTTATTTTTAATTAATTAACGCAAAAACTAATTTTAATAAATTTAAAGTAAATTAAAAAAATGGGTAAAAATTTAAATTGTACATATCTTAAAATTAGTGCATACTAAAACCATTCATGTTGTTCAATAAAAAAATTTTAAAAACTGATTTGTTACAATTAAACAAATCAGTTTTGAACGTTCTTCTCTTTTAACAATCCCCATTTAAAATCAATGATAAATAAAAACATTTTTCCGTACATTTCTGTATTAAAGTTCAAAACTATGCTCATAGTTAGTTTACAGGATACTGTTTTAATTATAATTTCATTTAAAATATAGCTTGAGATGTTTAACAAATACAACATAATTATTCACAATCAATCACAACGCAAATTACTCCTCGGAACTTAACACCTAAAATTGTGTCAAAATTAAAGGGAGAAAATCACATGAAAACGGATTTCTGTCTTTTTACTGTAGAAAAACACACATCTGATGACTACTTTCTGACATCACATATTTCTTCCATTTATCCATAATAAACATTAACTACGGCTGTCTTCAAACCGGAACATAGCAGCGTTTGTATGCTATTGAATTAAATAAAGAATACAGTATAATACAATTGTCCTGAAGAGATTTTTCTTTATTACTACGAATATTACTTAGTCTTTCAAAAAATAATAGAAATGACATCGGATAAATTTATTTTTACATTTTTGTGTCCTTTAGCAATACCGGTGGGAATATTAACTGTGGCAAATTAAATAAACTCGGTCCTTACAAGGCGTTAAGAGCAAGTCATACGCTTTCTGAACATCGTTTATAACGGGATTTATGTGACATAGTGTCGACATGTAGCGATATATCTAACATAATATTAGATAAATATGCGATATGTATAATAAATAATTTTATATTATTTGCTTATTTAACATTTAAATTCCTGAGTTCATTTTCAAATTCCTTTTTCAGAACAGCCCACTTGGTGGAAAATGGTCAAGAGTTATTTTTTTGTCTTTTCATTAATAAAATTATGATAATGTTCTCCAAACCGATTTAGACTACAGCGGACGATTTATTTTAGAGATCAGCCACGTAGGAGATAAAGTAGTGCACAAGTTATGCACAAACAGAAATGAACTCTGTCTATACTGTCATTGTCCAATAGGACGGATAATCGGCACGACCGGGAATGATTTAGGCGCAGTACCGGCTTATTTTACGTGCTCGTTCGACGCATGGATCATCTTAGTTTACAGCCAATCGTGCGATTAGACTGCAGTGCCCAAACATACTTGGAAACAAGTCAGAAAAGTAGTCCGGATTCGAACCCACGACCTCCGGTTTCTAAAGCACAAGCCCATACCACTAGGTGGCGGAGGCAGTATCCTTTATTAGTAAGATCAAAGAATACAACCATAGATTTATTGTTATTCTGCTTCATGTTGTCTATAACTTATAAGTTTACCCATAAATAAGATAATGTTGGTATGCGTCTTCTACGTCATCTAGGGACATTCTACCTTGCCTTGTCACCTAGGTACATTCGAAGAGTAGAGAGGTGAAACATATACATTAAAAAAAATATATTTTTATCGTATATTTCAGTATAACTTCACGCGAAAGGCTTTTCATGTAGGCAAAAATACAACAGATAATATTTGATTAATGGCTTTTGGATTCTGTCGATACTGTTAAATAAATACTGTAAGACAAACAAAAACGTGGACAGCATTTTAGTAGCGGTATATTTTACGAAATTCTGAACTATTTAATACCTTAACCTATGTAGACAATTACTATATGTAAGTGTGAAAACAACCCAAACAAATTAAAATCTAAATTACTCTAATAGCATTAAAAGGTTTTGACAAAGTTAGAATTATTATGTCGTTTTCGTTTATGATTTTTAGATAACTAAGAAGTAATCATGTTTAAAAAAAAAAAAAGGTGCGTGTACTATGTACGCGCGTGAGAAGTATACTTCTTTGGCATCATTAAAAATAGTTTTAATTACATGCAAATAATTATTTACAATAAAATAATAGAAGTATTGGAAAAGGATAATCAACAAAGTTCAGTTTAAATTTGAAAAATTAAATAAATAAATATTTATTTTCTTACATTAAGTCTAACATAAATTGTCTTATTATTCGAATTGTATTTTTAATTAAATGATGTCCACTTCCATAGTATCTTCCCGTAATGTCTGAATCGGAACTTCAGTTATCATTTTTATCAAAAAGTTTTCATTAAATTTATTTAGTTATTTTATAAATATTTATTATTTATTCAATTTAATAGCAAATATTAAAAATTAATATTATAATTTGATGTTCAATTTTAATTTTATCACAAACTACTTATTAAATGTTTTATTAAATTTTTTTCTTTATTTTGTGAATATTAAATAACCAATAATAAGTATTTAACATTAATAATTTTATAATATTTAGTGTTAATTATATTAAATAAAAGTATTTTAATTCATATCAATAAATAATACATACGGATAGTTAACCTCAATTATATTGGAGCACTTGAAAAGTATATAAGCACAATTTTTTTCACTAATATTCACAAATAGTAAGTAATATCAATCAAAAATAATTAAGACAATTAAAGATGATAGATTTACAAGAACTAATCATAAATAATTCGATTAAGAATTTATGGATTCACAAGACGTACTTTGATATATCATATAACTGGTAGTTCAGCGCCATCTGTTGCTTACAAATGTAGAATTCCTAAGAGATGTTGGCTTACTTGTACAGCGGTACTATAAATCAGAAGCTTTGATTATGTGTGAGTAGATGGCGCTTATCTAAAACGTATTACATAGATAAATCACAATGTTGATATATTAAATGAATAAAAATATTACCATTATATCAAGTTGAATAAACATCATTACAAATATTAATATATTTATATAATAATATATTTAATATAAATTTAAATAATATAAAATATATTATTAATATTAAAATATAAATATATACCAAAAACGAACCTTAATCCTAACTCATAGAGCACATTATGCAACAATTATCGCAAATAAATAATATTTAGTGTTAATTATATTAAATAAAAGTATTTTAATTTATATCAATAATTTATACATACGGATAGTTAACCTCAATTATATTGGAGCACTTGAAAAAGTATATAAGCACATATTTTTTCACTAATATTCACAAATAGTAAGTAATATCAATCAAAATAATTAAGATAATTAAAGATGATAGATTTACAAGAACTAATCATAAATATTTCGATTAAGATTTTATGAATTCACAAGACGTACTTTGATATATCATATAACTGGTAGTTCAGCGCCATCTGTTGCTTATAAATGTAGAATTCCTAAGAGATGTTGGCTTACTTGTACAGCGGTACTATAAATCGAAGCTTTGATTATGTGTGACTAGATGGCGCTTATCTAAAACGTATTACATAGATAAATCACAATGTTGATATAATAAATGAATAAAAATGTTACCATTACATCAAGTTGCATAAACATCATTACAAAAATTAATATATTTATATAATAATATATTTAATATAAATTTAAATAATATAAAATATATTATTAATAATAATATATATATATATATATATATACCAAAAACGAACCTTAATCCTAACTCATAGAGCACATTATGCAACAACTATCGCAAATAAAAAACGACAACTCCATTATCACTACACAAAATCAACCTTATCACTATGTAATATGGACCTTATTACATTTTCACCGTTTTCATTATAAACTGTTAATTTTGTGTCACGCATCTTAAAATTTCACTCTCATCATTTTTTCATAACGCGCCTAAAGAAGTATAACTTCAACAAACATTTAGAGCATGAAAACGTTTATGCTTTTACACTGAGCTTATTTGTTTCCTACGCTATTCTTTTTCTAGTTACAAATCAATCAAATCTTAGTCCAATCCATATTTTAGCTGGAAAATGCCTACGTAAACTAGTTCTTACGAGGGAAAAGACGGGTCATGTCGCTCTCGCCCTAACAAAACCACATCGATACGATAGAGGTTGCAGGAACGCATACTCAATCTTTATAATTAGCCCTGGCTTTTAAACCTCGCGGTTCGTCGGAATCAGCGTTGTAGTAGGGCTGTTTCGAGCCCAAGGCAACAGACTTCCCCAATTCGCTTGCTAAAGGCCATGGGAGCAAGGAAATGTTCACCCCTGACCTTTACTTTTTTGACACCGCATTTTGGTGCACCAATTTATCTCATTTGCAACGATAACATCAGTGTTGCGGAAGACACGAGTGACGGCACGTATACCACCTTCCACCCATTCCCAGTTTTGGAAATAGGTGAACATTTAAATGGGGCTTTATTAGTCCACTAAGAGAGTAGGAGAGGAGATGCACGAATAACTTAATCCTTAGGGGGGGGGGGGGTGGCATGTTTTTATCATTTCATCAGTGACTGGAGCTGGCAACGAGTACTGAGCGCCAAAATTACGACAGTTCTAATTGAAGAGTCAACTAAGACGGGTTTTAAATTCCATTTCATTCAAAACATTGCAACCTCTTTCGAAAATTACAGAACACGATAACAGATTAGGCATTTTAATTCAGTTTTACAAAATTAAGTATTTAAATCGACCTATTTCTTTCTAGGGCCCATGATCACAGGCAGACTATGACGGGATATGTCTGTATTTCAATTATTATGAAAATTAAGTAAATTAGGTACTAAGTCCAAAAAATACAAATAGACCACAACATTACAAAGTGAATGTATAATGTTAACAAATTTTTATATCAATTAATATTAATTACTTCCTATTTAAATGACGAATGAATATGATACATACATATGAATTTGTGAAGTAATTGGTAACTATCGTCATTGGTCATATTGTGAAAGTACTTTCTTATGCTGACATAAAGAACAAAATAATTAATACTTTATTCGGTATATAAATAGCATTTTGGTTTTATTTATCTTATTAGCATTTAACTTGGCGCTACACTGAGCGATTGACTTGTACAACTTCGTTTCAGCCTGTCAGAGCCCACTGTTGAGCATAGTCCTCCCACATAAGTCGCCAAGAAGTACGATCCTGTGCCACCTGCATCCCCCGACCTCCTGCACATTTGTACAGGTCGTCACTCCATCTCGTGGGGGGTCGTCCGACACTGCGAAGGCCAGTACGAGGCTGCCACTCGAGAACCTTTCTTTCCCAACGGTTATCGCTTCTACGAGCTATGCGGCCGGCCCATTGCCACTTCAGCTTACTGATTCTGCTTCTACAACTTAATCAAATTTAATTCTCAATACTGCAATACTGAAACCAATGTTTGACGCTGTCGGTGTTTTGCCTTTAATAATATTTCATATTTCCTCCATTTTGTACCTTCTTTTACAAATGTTTCATGCCTTTCTTATCTACTTTATGTAAACAGGGCACCTAAAAAAGTTTATGTAGACAAAAAATACCCAATACTATGTGTTCATCGTCGTCATCATCATCGCCATCAGCCTGTGTTAAACATAGGCCTCCCCTTATGCACGCCTTTTCACTAGGGGGTTTTTGGACCGTATCCCACCACGCTGGTCCAAAGTGAATTGGTGGGTGGGTTGACTTTTTACATGCCCATCCGCATGGATCATCTTACTTTTCAGGCATTTGGGTGATCGGCCCAAACTGTCATAACCAACCAGAACACAACGATAACAATTATGACAATTTAATATATAATTCGAACACTTTTTATTAACGTCGTTTCATAGCGTGATTTAAAACCACGTTCTCCGGTTATATGTGACATAAAGTGATAATGTGTGGTTCTCAAACATGCACTCTCAGAACGGAGACCTTCTAAATTCAATGCGGCGCTGTCGTCTCTAATGGAATTTAATACACGTCACACTGGAGTTTACAATGCGGCCTGTCGTACTCTGTGTAAGCGAAATTATTCAGATTCCTTCTGTTTTCGTGTGAATTATGTAAGCTACAGCCGAAGGATCGAAAAAACCAAGATACTTATAATTATTTATTATAAAAGAATTACAATATAAAACTTATTTGCTAATTAATGTACTGTCCACTTCGATGTGGGAAGATGGAATGAGCTCGTGTCGCATTCGATTGCAATGCTCATATTTGTCACGTTCTGCAACATCAGCAACACGTGAGTTCATATTCATATTTCCTAACATTAGCGTCAATGCTGCGTATGCGATATCCTTAGAGTCGTCGTATGTAATACCTCCACCCTCAGACCAGCAACTATTTTAGAACATTGAGCGAAAATGTTGCTGGGAATGGATGAGAAGTTTCATCAGGATCTTGGATGTCATTCCTTTCTTCTGTCTTCTGTGTAACATGTGTCTACAAACCATTTTGCGTTTGCTTGTTTATTAAAGTTTAATACTGCATTAACTAAACACTACTTAAAGATCCTATCATGATCTGAGTCAATTATAAGAAATTCTCACCTTTTTGCTGTGTATTTACCATCACCACCACAAATATGCTTATAAAAATTGCAATTACTTAACGACTTAATTAAAAACCTCACGTGCAAAATATGTACAAAACGTAAGAACAGTTAAGCCATTCTAGCGCTTTATTTTAGGTTTAAAGTCATTTCCGATGTATGCCAGAGCTACCATAAAGTAGTTTTTTCGAATTTATATAAGCAAAGCTATGATTTGATAACTTAATAGCCCTTGAGTGGTATGACAAATCACGAGCAGTGTTAAAATCATCACGCTGTTCTTTCTTTCACCTAGTCCCATTATAATCCCAAGTTAGTGTTAGGAATCCTATGTTAGTAAATCTCTATATCCAAATCCTAAATATCCCAAGTTAGTAAATCTCGGCTACAAGTTAGTAAAATCCAAAAATATGAGATTCAGATTTACCTAAAAATTAGTTTTTACGCACAGCGACTGGAACCTGACATCCACAATCCAAAGGGTAAACTTTTGCCACGCCCATACAAGACATGGTTTGTTTTACTTGTCAGACGACTGTGTGATCGGCCCATATTGTCTTAACCAACCAGAAAACAACTATACAAACAACAAAGTCATGGTCATCAAACAACAAAGTTACATGGTTTCAAACCCATGAACTCAGTATTTCAAGTAAAGACTATTACCGCTAGGCCACTATGGCACCCTACAGCCAGCAGAATATGCTACAGTTTGTTTCATAAATGATAATAGTAAATTTTCACAGATTTGTATTGCTTTTGCCTTATAAGAAAATCTATATAATTTATTATTTTTTACAAGATTCACTTATTCAAATTCAAATTCAATTTGAATTTTGAAGATTTTGAAAATTTGAAGATTCACTTATACCGTAGCTTTAAAAATATAATACAAAGGTATTATATTTTTAATGATATAAATACATAATTCAAAGGAATTATGTATTTATATCATTAAATTAAAACCTTCAATTTATTTTTATTCTCATGCAATCGCCCCTTGGATATTCAACAGTTTCACATGAAAATAATATTATAATTATACCAAAATGAACTGCATCATTGTTTGGTATAACTTAAAAAAAATATGGCACTAACTCTTGCAATTATGATATCAATCCCTTAAATATATGCATATACATACGTAGTATCCATACTTTAAGAAAAAATATTCCGTTAAACACGGATATTTTTTTTGCAAAAATAATTTTGTTTCTTTTAATAGTCAACGAGGATATTGATGGCAAGGATACAGACCCCTTTCGGCGAACCAAACCATAGCGCGAATTAACTCCGCACAGCGACATCTAACGGACGCGTCTTTTCCAAAACGCAAATTGTCGCTTTAATAGATATTGAACGATCTGTTAAAGTAAAAGATATTTTTGTAATCTTAATAAATGCTGAAAATTTAATTGTAAAGTAATAAAGAGCATTACACTCGTAGTAATGTAGATTTAATATCTGATTCCTTTTAGTTTATTTAACTTAAAGTGAAGAAATTTTTATTAAATTATTTACTAAACAATTAGTTATTTATTTATTTCAAATATTAAAAATATTCAGAAGTAATTGGTATGGGTGACATAACAGCGCTGATAAAGGTTGGGTTATCAACGCGTTAACATTTTATGTTTGCTTTGTGCATCGTCAACTCGTCGCTAATGAGGCAGATAAAGTTGTAAAGGTATTTTGGATGAAGTAAATATTAAAATAATATTCGTGATGAGCATCCAGATATTTGTAAGGTGCTGATTATAAATTCAAAACATGTTGTAGAAATAAATATAAATGAGTTGATTAAAATAATGTACTATTAATAAAAATGCCTTAAACAATAAACAAATTTAATCTTAAAATAAGCTTATACTACTCTTACAAATTTTATAACCATTTTATTTTAGGTCATCAATTTAGGTTTGGTAATGACAGCAAATACTTTTTGGTTTGCGTCGAGATGCGACGTACGCATATCTCTGGTGTAGATACATTTCTTACTTATTTTATGTTACGGATTTATTTATATTACGGATTTTATCGTGCGTCTTGTTTACAATACGTTAAAGACGTTTCAGTTACGGGACATGCATTGTTCGTGTCACTTTCAAAGTTTCACTTGGCCGTAATCGGAACGGAGGATGCGAATATTATAAAATAAATAACATGATTAAATTTGATTACGACTTTAATAAAAATATGTAATCGTGTTCAAAGAAATTAATTATTACAAAGATAATGACAAATGTTTGTTTATTAAAAATTGTAGAATCGGAACAACATTTTGTTATGTATCAGTGACCCCAATGTCGTATTCACTTTTATCAATAGCATTGGCATTAACGCCAAGTCTAACTAGACTTAAGTAGAACACTACGGCTTAGATGTTATCTCGAAGTTGGCAAGAAGCTCGAATATCCAGGCTAAAAGCAATCAAGCGAGGAAACAAAGTTTTGCCGAATTTAACAGCATAACGTCTAGTAAGATCAATTTTTTAACCCTAAAAACCACTAATCTTTCCCACCCTTACTTAAAAAAATTACATCCTGTGATTACACTAAAGATTACTACTGATACTTATCTTTATTTGGCTTGTAGAGGACGTATTACACTATGGTTTTAATAGCAACACGTAAATATGCAATTAGCTGTGTTCACCGAGGGTCAAGTACTGCAGCTGAATATCATGTATGACAGGAAATGCCTGTCAAGTCCGGTGCATGGCCGTTCAGACAAAAAAGCAGTTATGATTCAAAGCCGCATGTTCTACTGCCATACATACAATTTATTACCGGGATTTTATTGAAATGCTCAAATGTCATACGTTTAATGCTTGAAGCAGTCGAACCCTTTAGATCCTTTAAAGATTAGCATATAGTGCTAAAGTAAGTATTGTGAATGACAAGAAACATTTACTGAGTAACCGCAGTACTCATTTCCATTTTCTCTGTTGAACTGATTTATGAACAGGTAGTCAAGAATCGAAATGGCTACATACGTGACACGTGTATATCTTTTTTTACAGCACTATCCTCTTTTGGTCTTAACCTCATTCTAATGAGAACTAAGCATTATTGTATTTTTTATTAATAATGGACGATTTAATTTTACTGCCAAGTGAATATGGAACTGCTAAATATGTAGAAAACAATACATAGTTTGTATTCCCTGTATGCTTTAAAACTGAAAATAATGGCACACGATTGCACAGCCGGTCGTGGTTAAGGGTAAATTAACGAAAGTTTGTGTCGATCGTCTCTGAAGACGTCGCGAGATGCCACAAAGCTGTAAAAGTTTCCTTTAATTTCGTATCACAACATTTACGAAATTGCTTAAGATAATAGTATATATATTTTTGTGCTTGTCATCTCTCCTGCACAATTGTGTGTTTTCTATAGTTTGTACTCTGTGATAAACGCAGACGTCATAAAACAACTGTAAGGTTGATAGAACGTCTTTAAAAGTAAAAAACACCAGGTCTTATACCTCTGCCACTCTTTATACGTATCAAATATTTTGTGCCATTGTAAAATAACTGCTCCTCCGAAAACACTGTATTCAAACAATAATGGTAAGAGTTGAAAAAAAATCTTCGTAATTACAAAAAGAGTTTGATCTTTTCAGAGTTACAGAAAAAAATATGGTAACCACTTCCATGGTCGAGTGGCCTTTGCTTTATATACCAGATGGTCCAAAATTTGTAAGAAAATAACTTTGTGTTATTATTGTTTGGTTCGAATCTTGCAAAAAATAACTCTGTGTCGTTGTTCCCTAGTTGGTTAGGACAATTTGGGCCGATCATCTCTCCGTCATTCACCCCCGTCAGTCATCAGTCCCCGCAGGATTGGAATCCACGATCTCCGGTTTCTAAAGCACACGCCCATACCCCTAGGCTACGGAGGCAGTGTAGTAGTGTCTAGTCATCTGTTTATTTATTTAAAACTTTCTTAGAAACTTTTTAAAAACATTATTACTTTAAGCAGATAAGTTTACACCCACCAACCCGCACTGGACCAGTGTGGTGGGATACAGTCCAAAAACCTACATGCATTCATGCAGAAAGCGTGCCTCTCCATTAAAATAACGAACCTTCATATATTTCGAGGGATTAAGTAAAACACTGTTTTAAGTAAACACTATCAAAATTCTTACCTAGCAAAGCAACGGGTAGAACGAAACTTATTTGTCAAACGACCGCCGCTTAAGCTCTTCAATATTCAAATATGTGTCAACGTGCCTATTACCGAATAACAGGTAAAAGGGTAGCCGAGTTTCACTAAACCCTGAATACACTGTTACCGTTAAAGTTTTACACGTGTAAATTTTAAATAGTTTTGCGGCGTCCATGACGGACTTGCAGAAACAATGCCTTTAGTTTTGGTACAATACCGGGTTAGATTTTTTAATATTTTTTTTTATCGTGTAAGTATAACTCATATCTGAATCTCAGTTCTTTTGCTTTTGATGCATATACTGGACTATGGAAAGAATGAAGGAAACAAATATTCTTTGATTTATGAATAGTCATAGTAAAAAGAGGCGTTTGCGCAGCTATGGGACGCGAAGGCCGAAAAAATTATTACATTAAAAACCACTAGAAATAAAAAAAACATTGTTATGCAAAAGTCATTATTAACATATACATAGAACTCTTTCTTTCGAAAACTGTAATTTTTTTAAGACAACGAAATTTAAATAGTATCCGTTAACAAATACTAGCACAATTCTCACAACAATTCTCGTGTGACGTACCAGAATACCCTATACTTCCGGCGCACCTTGGGCAAAAGTCACCGAGTCCCACGCTGACTGTCCCATACTTTCACCACGATGACAAAAACAACACCTTGTCATCGATAGGCTAAGAATATCGCTATCGCTCTATTATTACTAAGTCAACGTATGTATACATGTACATTATATATACTCTTTTATTAAAGAACAAACTATTGGAAGACGCGATAAGCTAACATAAAACTTTGTAATACTAGGGAAACATGCATAAAAAGTAGTTTGTTTTCTGCATGTTTCGAAGCTAGCTAGCACAGCACTCAATAACACTGCGGGCGGAAGATCGTAGTTAGGAGCAAATTCACGAAAGTTTCGCCTGAAACATTTCTGAAGACGGTGAAACTTTAGTCCTTTTGTAAAGTTTCCCTTCAATATCAGTGATACAACGTTCATCGATATGTGTAAATTCATGACATAACTCGATTTGAAATTTGTTAATATGTTCCATTCTTTTGAATGGGACCGTATGTTTCTATTGTACGTAAAGTCAAGTTTTTATGAAGGCTATTAAAGTAGTCTTCATAAAAACTTGACTTTACGTGCAAAATATCTTAAAGTACAGGAGTGTACTATTGTTGTACATATTTTAAATTGCAAAATGAAAATCGCTAAACGTGTTTCTTATAGTATTTGTTGGAAATTAAATAAGTTAAGGTATCCATAAAAAGATACATCATTAGATTTGTATTAATATCCTAAACTTTTACGTAAACATGAATTTGAATACGTAACAAAATGGTCTTCTTAATTAACTCTTATTTCAATGTATAAACATGTCTTTAATTCCACTCTATTGTTAGAAAAGGAACTAGTTGTCCTCTTTCGGTATGGTTCCATTAATCATTGTGATATATTGTAGCTATAAATTACTATTACCGACTAAGGAGGCATCCAGCGATGCGCTTTATTAAATTATTAGTGGTAATTTCACATTATTGTACGTTTGTCTAAACTGCATTAAACATGATATTTAGACGAGTCTTATATTTGTTAAATATAGAGAAACAATGGTAGTTGTAGCATAGGTAAAGGTTCTGATAATTAGGAATTAAATTTAGTCCTACATTCATATCAAATTCATAATTTCAGTGGTTGACTTTCGTACGGGTTGAGCGTGAAAACTTGATGATATTTATTATATTTACGTAGTCAGATTTAAAAAGCACCGGGTCCCGAGTCTATTCTGGAACCTTCTACTTCCATCTTTTTTACGGATATATGCGATATAATGTATTGGTAATTAATTATATTAATCAATATTAAATCAATCACACTAGAAATCTAAAAACTCCCTTTCTTAAAATGAAGTTGTTTCTTGTGGTGCGTTGTTCAAACAAATAAATCAAACAACGGATTTTATGTTTCTGTAAATGCAATAACATTTTGTCTTTAATTGTTTAATTAAGTTATTGGGGTGAATTATTGTTATTAAAATAAAGTGATTGATACAATTTTTTATTAAAACTGCGTTAATATTTAAAAGAAAAGCAAATAATGTAAGAAAATATCTTAATAAAGGTCGAGAAATATTATGAAGGCAAGGGCACAGTGCAAATAATGCATATGCCCATTTGTTTTTAGGCAATAGATCCTAATATATACTTTCATGATCCTACCATGAATGTATCAGCATTCTAGAGATAGAAGAAAAAGTATGGTTTGACGATACGTGATATCTCTTACATTTAAAAGAGAGCCACCAATGTGTGACATACGCATACACGAGACATTGATTGATTATCTCTATCCAATGCTATTTCAAGCCATGATGTTGTTTAGATGATATGTGAGGCTGGATCCAAAAAGGTTTCACAACTCAGAACAGAATTGGACGTAACATTCACGAATGTAACGTGCCAATTTAGATAAATCGGTTTTATATAACCTTTGATTCGCGTTAATGAACACGAAAGTTAAAACCGTTTTCATTCTTTTTAGAAGAATTAAAACAATAAGCGACAACTTCAATTTTTTTTAACATTTTTTTTAAAATGAAATTTGAAAGTAAGTTTTACCTGCGACGTTACGAGCTTATTGTATTTCCTTTTTCGCCTGTTTTCTAATAGCATTTCAGTCAATTTAGATATAAACTAACACAAGCTATGGAAGAGAATAACATGAATAACTTTTTCTGTTGAACTTGTATTGAATATAAACTGTTCGCTTTATAAGTGTATTAAAAAGAAATAATGTACTAATTAATAATTTTTCAATAAAATATAACTTTATCTTTTTGTCTTAATCAAGTCAGGGTAGTTGTGATTTTCGTGATTTCGTTCGCGTGTAATAGAAGAAATATCTGTGAGTTGTACTGAAATATACACAGCATAATAAAAATAAGATGTTTCTTTTGTATGTGTCTGTTATTAAACACAATGTCTTATGGCTATTGCTTCGCGATGACCAATTTCCACATTACATTTCATCCCCACTTCAACCCCGTACCGTTTAAAACTATGAAATTGCTAAAAAACACCACTTATTACTCGTTTCGTGTATCTAGACACAATTCACAAAAAAAACTCGTTTATCAAAATATAGAATAGCCTATGTCCTGACAGACAGACAGACTGACAGATTTATAATATTATTATGGATTTTTATTTGCAGTTTCCAAACTCAATCTTGAAAAACATGAGTAAAAAATAATGCTCTATGAAAATTTTTTCGCGATAACCTAAGATTGTTAAAGTAAGTTTCTTCAACCTAAAATATTTTTTGGTGAGCACTTTTTCCCAAACCCAACATTTTTCTTAGCAAATTTGTGTTTTTAAAGATCAGTCAATCTCGACCCTAAAACAGTGGAAGTCTAAGCCTATAGTAGCATTTGTTAACAAACTAAGAACTTTTTAAAGAAATTTCTGAGAAATTCCATTCATTCACGTGCTCAGCATATTAACCGCTCGGAAATGACGGCATAGCGTTAAGAGTTATTTTATGCTATTTTGAGAAATCTCAAAGAGAACTCCAAAAATCAAAAATGATGACAACAACTGAACATCTCATACACTTAAAAACATTGAAATGGCTCACGTGACCCCGACAACAGCCACGATGTCTCGTACGGACTAGTCGATGCCTAACACCACTCAGCACAGTAACACTATCACAGATGCACAACACTTATCACCCACGAGGAGAGTTCCGTTTTGGGTAACGGCTTATACGAAACTGCCCTGCTATATTTCAGACCCGTCTAGTATACACGATTGCGGACAGACATAACGTCAATGTTGAGACTTCGTTTTCTCTCAATACCCGCTTTAGAAATAGTATTCCAACTCTATATTAACAGCTTTCTAAGCGTTCAGGTCATTTCTCAGGTATTTTTTTTCATACGCTTGTAGTCTTATAAGTTACATATGAAGTATGTTTTCGTTTTCTTAACTATAACAGTTAAAAAAAACTTAATTTTTTTTACAAACTAATTCTCAGTTTACGCTTCACCGAAAACTATCTTTTTCTTTGTAACAATTAAAAGCAATAGTAATAAACTATTATAGTGTATACATAACATAGGTACAAATTACTTGTAGTTTCTCAATAGAGGTCAGGTCATCCGAATTACATCAAGGGCAATAATTTAAGAGTAAAAGACACATTTAAGCGCTTAAACAAATAGCGAACCGACCGTACATAATCAAAATGCGTTCTATGACACGCTTTATAATCATAACATATTTTACATTTTTAGAAATCTCAAAGAGAATCCAAGAAAATAAAAATTATGACAACAACTGAACGTTTCTTAAACTTTAAAACATTAAAATGACTCCCCTGTCACCGACAACAGCTACCAGATGTCACGTACGATCGAGTTGATGCTTAAGACCGGCGTAATCCACTCGATACAATAACACTATCACATATGCGCAACGCTTATCACACACGAGGAGAATTCCGTTCCGGGTAGCGGCTTTGCCCCCGCTATTTTTCAGACTGGGCTGTCATACACGATCGAAAAGAGACAAAACTCTCAATATCGAGACTCCTTTTCTCAAAGTACCCGCAATGGAAATAATATTCTGACTATATAATATCAACATATTTTATCGAATGCATTTACCTGCTAGGACACACTGCCTTAAAATAGCAATAAAAATTACTGTAGTGTAGTGTAAACTATAGTTTTGTTTTACTTAGATATTGTACACTTGTAAAGTATTTTTCTCCATACGTTTTATTTGCTGACAACGTAATATAAGTAAGCAGCTTTTTGCAGCTTCAACGACATCATTGCCGTCAGCCTTTAATACACACCACCGCTTCCAATATTCGGCTATTCTCATCTAACCCACACCAGCTACTTTGCGAATGTTGTCACCTCATCTTGCCGCAGGGCGTCCCACATATTGCAACTTGTTTGCAAATTGCAATTTGAAATGGCAAATTGCGTTAGTCCACTGTTGGACATAGGCCTCCCCTAATACTCGACGACTTCTCCATTTGGGGGTTTTAGACCGTATCCTACCACTGCTCCAACGCGGGTTGGTGGACTGACATTTTAAATGCCCATCCGACGCATGGATCATCTTACTTTTTAGACATTGGGGAGATCGACCCACATTGTCCTAACCAAGCAGAAAACAATGCTAACGCAAAGTTGTTGTGTTGTTTTTTCAAAAGGCTTTAAAAGTGTTTCCCCACGAGACTTGAACCCACGAGCACCGGTGTATAAAGCAAGAGCCAAGACTTTAATGAAGACATTGCCAAATTGACTAGGACACCGTTGGTACTTCTGAAGAAACGCTTGCCGAATGCCATAACAGAAGGAAAATATTCATAAAAATCATAAAGAAACCCTTTTCTTGAATATCTTGTCCATTAAAATTATAATAATTTAAGGTATATATTCACTGCCATATATTATAATAAAATTATAAATAATTGCAGCTCAATAAGCATGTTATTCTTATTTTATTATAGACATAATTAAATTTATTAATATTTAAATAGACTACTCAATATCAGACTAAAAATAACATCACCCAAAACTCCTACATTTTTTAAATCTAATTTACATTGAGAGGTTTTGTGTATTACTTATGTATATTGTAAAAAGTGTACTGAACTTTTTGTAAATCGCTTGAATCTTATTTCGCTTATGTTGAGTTTAACCTAAATCATTTTAAAACGGTAGATGGATTAAAGATAACGTGACTCCGAATGGGATAACGCTACGAACCATAAATCATGTATTTACGGACTTTTTACGCGCGCAAAAAGTGCCGCTTCCCAAAATGTTATGGCGGACACGTTAATGTAATGTGGGCGACATGTTTTGCTTTTATTGTTTACAAAAATACACTCTAGCAGTATTGTACAAATATCTAAATATGTTTCCAATTATTAATTGACCGACTTTTCCTCGTAGCATGAGGTACAATTGCGGCACGTCATGCATATTACCTATTCACTTCTTAATGTTAATCTTCAAAGATCGATTTCGTAAATGGTTTTTGATTCGATAATGCTTGTCACGAGGTCCAATTTGTTTGTACTTTGTGATTACAATTATTTGAAACATTTAATACAATTTTGCTTACCTTCTGATGGTTTCCCTCTTTAACGCAGTAAGTAGTTCTTGTAATCCTTCAAATGAAGCCTAATTGTAACGTTAACAATAACATAACTTAAAGCACGCAGTCTTTTTGTTAATATTTATAACTTTATTACGAGTTTAAAGTAAATTATAGCATAAAGCTAGAATATGATTGAAATAAATAATGTTAAAAAATGAAAAAGAATTAACGATTTATTTTATAAAAACCTAAAATGAATAATAGAAAAAATTATATATTTCGTTAACGTTATTATTATGAAGGATAATTAAAAAGATATTAAGCTGAGTGATATATATATATATATATTAACGGTGGTCCTGATTTCGTCTTACATTTGCGTCAATTTACGTGACATAAACTGCAGCTATACGATAAACAATTAAATACTGTATTTTATAATACAGATTTTATAGGTCAGACTATTTCTGCTTATCGTGTGAATCGCTGGAATAAGGGCGTAAACATATATGATTTGTAGCGAACATATTTGTATTTATACAGGTGTCCCAGCATATAACGTCAAGCCAAAGCAGGATGAAAGTATTGAACGTAACCATCATGAGAAAAGTCAGAATAAAATCTATGTCATGTTATGGCCATTTTAAGAAAACCTAAAAATTTGAGCAAATTCGGTCCAGGAGTGTTTGATTTTATTCATTACACACATGCACGGAAAAAATACAAATCTTTTCTCAATAATACAATACGTAACGTAAATATAATTTAAACATCAACCTGAAATACCAAACGATTTTCACTCATCTTCAAAGTAAGTAATTATTAATTTCTTTCGTATTCCTGAAAAAGATCTTTAAGACGTGTGAAAAGACAGTCTGTCTTACCTATATTCTATCTAAATTACTCAAACCCCTAATATTACCCAATTATAATATGATCTAGACTGCAGGCCAGAATCACACATTTATAAAAATAACTGAAGCTTGCCTCAAAAGTTATACTTTAGTTAAAAGGCCCGATTCCAGCTTTGTGTTAAAAGGGAGTCGCTGGGGTGACAAACACTTGATGAAACATACACTAGATGGCGCTGCACAAATTTAATTCGTGCTATGCAAGTGCTTCCTGAAATATAATATAACTTATGCGTACCTTTAACGTCATTTTAAATGCTCATCATCGAGGATCTAATTTTTGTATATATTCCGTTTACGCCAACGGAATATTACCTAAAGTATTGTGAAATACTAGATATTAATAGTGAAATAGCTATGCGCAAATCCGTAAAATATTTTTCTTTATACCATCAGTAACTTTTATATATACATTTACTATCAGTAACTTTTTTCCTTATTTCAGACATTTCTTAACTGTAATAATAACATATTTAAGTGATAAGTTCCTTATAAATTGGTAAATTCAATCTGAACTTAAAAGGAACATCAAATATTTTAATAACCATACAAAATTATGCAAATAAATTAATAAGTAACATGTTTAGGGGCCACTTTTTCTTATTTGAAATAAATATTTTAAATGATTTACAGATCAATGTACATTGCATCATGCATGCATCATGCATCATCAGCCTTTGATAGTCCACTGCTGGACATAGGCCTCCCCTAATACACCCCTTTCCATTGGGGGGTTTGGACCGTATCCCACCACGCTGGTCCAATGCGGGTTGGTGGGTGGACCGACTTTTTACATGCCCATCCGACGCATGGATCATCTTACTTTTCAGACAACAGGGTGATCGGCCCAAATTGCCCTAACCAACTAGGAAACAACAATGAAAATTTGTTGTTTCCCCGCAGGATTCGAACCCACGACCTCCGGTTTCTAAAGCACACGTCCATACCACTAGGCTACGGAGGCAGTACAGATCAATGTATATAATTATATTTCAATAAACAATATAATGAGTTTAGACAAAGCTTCATCATCATCATTATTTTTAGCCTGTATTAGTCCACTGCTCGCCTTCTCCATTAGGAGGTTTTTGGTCTGTATCCCACTACGCTGGTCCAACGCGGGTTGAAGGTGGACCGACATGCCTATCCGACTCATGGAGCATATTACTTTTCAAAAATTATGTGATCGGCCCAAATTGTTCTAACCAACCATAAAACGACGTTAACATAAAGTTGTTTCCCGCGGGATTCGAACCCACGACCTCCGGTTTATAAAGCAAGGACAATACTGCTAGACCATGGAGGCGTATTAAGCTACATATCACACCTGCAATGTTGTTTTGTAAATGCATTGACAATAAAAATATCTTTTAATGTAGAGTCTGTGTAATTTACCATTCAGGCCACTTCAGAACTTATTTAACTGACTCCTTTAAACATTTCGTTATTACTTGTTATTTTATATCTACTTTGTATTGACAAAAATTACAGATAAAAAATTAACGCTCTAGGTGAACGAATTATAAGATAAGGATAATTTAAAAAATATATCATAATATCTGACCGTTTAATTTATATTTTAATGTTTCTGCCTTCGTAGCTATATGAGCTTGCGTTTTAGAAATTTTATGTCGTAGGTCCCCTTTTTACATGGGGCCGTCAGGGGCCGTAGCCTAGTGGTGCCTATTTCTGTCGCAAAGCAGAAGTGTGAAAACACTACTGTGTTCCAGTTTTAAGGGCACCGTAGCCAGAGTATTTACTAGGTAAACGAGACTTAATGTCTGTCTCACGATAGGCGGTGCGTTGGTGATACCACACGTACTGCCGATGTCTTTTGGTGACCACTTTTTATCAAGTGGCCCGATAGCTCATCTGCCTGCGTAGCCAATTGAAAAAAATCGTAGATCGTGGGACCGGACCGAACGTTCCAATCCAGTCGAGAATAAAACAATTTAGAAAACAATGTTATGCTGTTTTTAATTTATTGATTGGATTTATAATTTTGATTTTCTTACTTTCTCTCTGATTTCAAAATCAACGTAGCCGTAGAAAACAGTTTGGTTGATTTTATACGTTGCGTTCACAACAACCCGGCCCTTACTAAACCCAAAAATACTGGGAACCTTCTCAATTGGTACTGTACTATTCACTACGTTAAATGGACCCTAAAATAAAAAGAAATATAATTAGTTTTGGTTATATTCACACAAAGACTTTTTATAAAATATTAAAAAAAATTTTTCAGTGATACATTAATAAAAAAATACTATTCAGTAATAGAGAAGATACTCGCATAGAAAGTGTTTAACATTCAAGGTAAAACGCAGATATTTTACCTTGCCTAATTTACGGTTGTAAAACCTGGGCCCTTTTAAAACATCACAGAGACATGCTCAAACCCTGTCAAAGAGACATGGTAAGAAACATGTCGAATATAAGAAAACTGGACAAAGTTAGGAATACAACCATACAATCCAAGACAGACACAATTTAGACCAGATAAAGTGGAGATAGATGGCGCATGCATTAAGGAGCAATCAAGAGAAACGGAGCGTGAAAAAATGGTACCCTAGAGAAGGAAAACAAAAAAACCAACAAGATGGGAAGAGGAACTAGGGACAAAAAACAATGGAAAATTTTAGAGTAAGTCATGTCAACATGCACACTGAGCTTAGAAACATATTAGAAAACTGGTGGGGCCCAGAAAAACATGTCTAAATATGTAATGTAAAAAAAATTCTGTGTTTTCCCCATTACAACGAAAACAATGAGACTTAATTCAGTGAAATAATATATAAAGTCATACTCACTGCTGGCAGAGGACACTTCTTAAATGTGCCTCGACTCAAGAAAGTTCCTATAAAATTTTTACCGTTTATAAGATCACAAAATTTAAAATGCATCTCGAAGAAAAACTTCTTGTAAACGTTGTTAGAGTACTCGTAGAAGAAAATATCACTCTGCAAAACGGAGGAGTAAAATATAATTTATAATTTAAATAGCAATTGTTGTTTAGCAACCTAAGTGCTTGTTCCTTCTTAAACAAAAAATATGATGATGCTGTTAGTGTTAATTAGGTTTTTTCAATTTGATACGACTATCTGATTTTTATAAAAGACAATAACAAGACAATTTATTGAACAGACAAAAATATTTGCGTTACCCTGATATCTGTAAAAACGTTTTTTTTTGTACTTACCTCGAAATTATTATCATAAGGTACTAAGGAGACTCCATATGCACTAAAATAGTAATTAGGATCACTTCTGGAATATCTACGAGCTGTTACGTTTGCGTAACTTACAATTTTTTTATTATAGTACGATAATACCGGACGCTCCAAGGCTATGTATTGTTCCTGTAGATCAAGAAAGAAAAAGAAATTCATAAACTCTAAATACTCAATAATTAATATTACAAAAGTTAATTATCTGAGATAATTTACATTTTGTACCTTCACCACATGGGTACAAAAATAAATAATAAATTTAGCACATTAAAAAAAAATTTCATCAATTGAATCCTTTAATTTGAAAGAGGCCTTATTGCGTTACGTTTTTTAATGTTTTTCGATTATCATGGTCAATATATAAATTAACGTTATAAGCTGTAAAGCATTTCGGTTCTCTTTTATTTTTGGTTAGTTCCATAATTGATTCATTAAGTTTGGCCGATCTCCATTCTTGACAAGAAAATGCATATTATTCTCTTATCAATCGCCATTAATTTAATAGGAACTACAAATTTAACATCTTTAGAAACAATCGAACAGAATCTCTTAAATATATTTTACATTTTAACGCAAACCGTTTAAAAAAATATATATGGATACACTTAAAAAAAAACACCTCAATTGTTGAAAATAAAGTATTCTGTAGTCCTTATACTACAGAACGCGATGTACCTTTTCTAGTTTACAACTATCCCATATAAACGGCATAAATAATACAAAATAATAACGCAATAATACTTGTCGAAGCATAATTCACTGACAACATAAATAACCGACAGCAAGGTGTAACTCTTTATGGCTTTACAATAGCAACTGTTGGTATTAAAATATAATCATACTTAATTATTTTGTTATTTAGGTACAGTATGCTTTTGATTTCACTGCCGCCGTAGCCTAGTGGTAAGGGCGTGTGCTTTAGAAACCGGAGGTCGTGAGTTCGAATCCTGCGGGGACTCAACAAATTTTTATTGTTGTTTCCTAGTTTGTTAGGGTAATTTGGGCTGATCACACAATTTTCTGAAAAGTTAGATGATTCATGCGTCGTATAAGCATGTACATTTAAATTAATATATTATAGTGAAGGTATTTACATCATCATCAGCCTGTGTTAGTCCACTGTTGGACATAGGCCTCCCCTAATGCACGCCTTCTTCATTAGGGGGATTGTATTCCACCGGGTAGACCGACTTTTTACATGCCCATCCGACGCATTGATCATCTTACTTTTCAGACAATTGGATGATCAGTCCAAATAATTTTAAACAACCAGAAAACAACGATAACACAAAGTAGTTTCCCCCACAGGAATCGAACCAACGACGTCCGGTTTTAAAGCAAGAAAATTTGTTTGAAAAGAGGCATAGAAATAGCATAGCCTATGCTACACTATGTCTATCGTTACGTTTTCTGAAGAGCATTGTATATTTTATGACATAATCAAATATACGGAGTCCTTCAGTCTTTTAGCTAGAAAAACTATACGCAAATAAGAATCGTAATCCATGTTGACAATGCGGCATAGGTGCCGCATTGTCAACATGCAATTAATTAAATTGTTAAAATTTAAAGTCGCTAAGTGACCTATGAAGAGGGCTATGCTCCGAATATCTCTGAAAGACCGCATCAGAAATGATATGATCCATCAGAGACCAGAGTCGGTAAGCTGAAGTGGCAGAAGGCCGGTCATACAAGCCGCAGAACTGACGAGCGCTGGAGTCGAAAAGTCATGAAGGAGACCAAGGCTCGGCAAAGTTAGTTTAGGACGCTCTGCGGCAAGATGGAGTGACGGCATTCGCAAAACGGCTCGTTTGGGCTTGATGAGAATAGCCGAAGATTGGAAGGAGTGTTTAAGGGGAGGCCTCTGTCCAGCTGCCAGCCAGATGATGATGATGAATTGTTAAAATACGCGTGCACACGCATCAAAATGCTAGCAGTTTCCAGTGAACACCAGAAAATCGCTCGGGCTGTAAAATAACCATGCCTCGTGAGAAATTGCGCGTGAAAGGTGATGAAACATGACACTTCTAGAGCCTCAATGTAAAAATGAGCCGAATGGTTTCTGTTGTCCGATGGCTGACGCTTCGGGGCTTTAGCCTCAACCTACTCCTACATGTCAGGGGACTCCCCATTCCCCCTTATCACAACTGGAGCTGGCTTGAGGCCCCGGACCAGGCCTTCTCACGCTAGATATGAGGATGATTCGAGGACATTTTTAAAGTCATTCGTTCATCACTGCTGAGCAAAGCTTAATTGAATAAATAAATTAGCAATTTTCACGTGGAAGCAAACGGCATACATTATCGTTATTCTCAAGAATCTCCCTGTGGAACTTTTATACTATGCGCCCCAGGAGAATTTCCGCCATTCACGTTTACTCTTCGAGTCCGATGTTTCAATTGTTAAGTCCGAAGGAAGAAGGAAGGAGTTTGGTATTTGTAACATAAATTTGAAGCTAAAGTTTTAAACTGACTGCATAGTCAAATAATTAGATGAAGTAACAAAAAATCATTATTAGACGACCTGGGTCTTTGACATTTGACCCGCACAGGTAGCAGAACAAAGCCATATAACATGGATTTGCATGTTATTGTGTAAACCTTGAATGGTTTGAATTTACCGGTGGTAGGTTCCCTTTTTTACCCACCACTTTCCAGCAGTTAGCCCGACTACTCATTTGCCTACACTTGCATTAAAAAAACCATGTGTTTATTTTCTATATCGTGGTAGCCAGCAGGTATAATGTAGATATCACATTGGGATAGCATTACAGTTTTTCCACTATGAAAAGATATTTAGGAACCTATAACATATCATATTATATAAGCCGGAGCCATTGGAGTATATCACATTTAAATATAGCAACGAGGGCGTCGTGTGCTTCGAACCGTAACATCATTTAATAACAGCGTAATAACAGGAAACACGTATGAATGTACTTAACAATATCTACCTATTTAAATGTAATGAAATTAGATAAAACGCCAAATTATTTTCAAAAGTATATATTAATTATATTCATAAGTACGTAGTATATTATATAAATACAAATTACTTGTTTTATAATATTTTGTAAGTTGCCTATCCTTGTTCTTACCGAGTGGAAAAAAAAATAGATATTACTTACAGTTACTGTTCACTCATCTTTGCAACCAGTTCTTAAAGCTTCTGTCTGCTCTGTCTAAGCATTGAAACATGCAGCAACGAAAGAGCATGGTATCATTTAATAGTATCTGATTACATGAAAATTATACATAAAATTGTAGTTAAAAGTCACTAATTTTCTTATTAGTAGAAAAGTAAAAGAAGAAAAGGCATAAGAAAACTAATAATCCGAGGATCTTATTGTTACTTACTTTACTATTTCAGACAATTTAACACCACCGTAACAGAAATAAAAGCTGACTATAAATTAAAAATGCAAAATACTTAGCCAAACTCATTATTCTAGCTTTAAAAATTTTAAAGAAATAGGTTATTCATGCTCATAAATATCGTTATAAAAATAGGGTTGTCTATGAAGAAGGGATCATGTTATTTTTAATAATTTCATTGTACCACCTTTTCTTATTTATCCAATATATGATCAGTTTTAAAATAGATGTCTTTTTTCCTTATAGACTTGTCTTATAATTCAATCCGAAGTTTAAAATTCATTGAAATTAATATGAACCCGGAATAAGTAGACAATATAGACAATACCTCAGGTCTTTACCCCAGGCACTAGGATAAGGCCAATCGCTGGCCGATGCCACTACACACTTTATGGACAGCCGATCCCTTGGGCGAGGAAGGCCAAATATCTAGGCGTGCCTAGATCTCGGCCACCTAACGAATTCCCAATGAAAATGTCGCTAAATTATATATTCTTATTATCAACATCATCATCATCTTATTATACAAGGTATGCATACGACCAATCATGGCTTATCCATCCCAGTCATTTGCTCACGCATCCAGCAAACTCCTGAACAAAAAATAAAACCTGCAATTTCTTTACACCGAGTTTCGCAAATTTATTGTTCTGCAAAAATTTGTTTTTGTTCTTTTACTGCGGTATCCAACACAAAAAAGCCCTGGATAACGCAAAAACTAAGTAATTGTGTTGAAATTTAACACTTCTTTTAAAAGGTTTGCTTTGAGCTCAAGACTATTATGCAGACATAATTAAAACTTTCGTTTAGATTTTAACTTTCGCAGTCACCTTTAGACGAAGACGAAGAATAAAGGGTTTTAGAATAATTTGTTATCTTTTAAGATTAAAAAAACACAGTTTTATAAACCACTTTTAGCTTAAATTTTGAGAAATTTTCCGGTTATGGGCTGTCGTTTCGCTAATTTTACCTATTATGGGATAGGTCTTAAATCTATATCTAGATTTTACGTTTATCTTAAATAAACTATTATTGTAATGTATTATGTTCAGAGCCCATTTAAAAGCAATACAGTCTAATTAATAAATGTCTAGTTTATGTGCATAAAAAGTGTTTTTACGGCTGAAATTTCATCGGCATTCAAAATATGGTTTTAGAAATCAGAAGCCTGTGTACAATTACGTAGGTTGTTGTTTGCTTAATTTTTGAACCCTGGCTTAGTTCTATGTACCCATAAAAGTTCACTTGTGTAGTATTCGCGTAAACAAAAGAATTATTTGCGAAAGTCTTTAACCAATGCGTACTCCCGTCATGACCTACGGGGCAGAAAGGTGGCCTCTTACTATCGGACTGGTCCACAAGTTTTCCGTAGCTCAAAGCGCTATGGAACGCCCTATGCTCCGAGTCTCCTTGTCGTATAAAATTCGTAATGAATTCATCCGACCAAGAAAGAAAGTTACCGACACAGGGCAAAGAATTAGCTCGTTGAAGTGGCAGTGGGCTCACGCGGTCCAAAGAACGGATCGCCGATGGGCTGATAAGGTTTTAGAGTGGAGGTCACGGTTAGGAAAACGGGTGTTGGTCAACCCCCGATCAGGGGCGGTCTCCGTGCAGTAGCCGGTTCAAATTGGCAGCGAGTAGCAGTGGATCGGCCGTCTTGGCGTGTATTGTTTGGCGTTTTAGAAATTGAAACTTTTGATATAAATATATAACTAAAAACTAGTAAACGAAATACTACACATGCTAATTAATAAAAAGTAAATTTATATCATTTATATTAATAAACAGGTAACATACACAATAAATACATTGTAATAAAATGTTTATCACAGGATTTCATAAATCTGTCGATACGTTCTGAAGCAAGTATTGTTTTAATTTACGCTTAAAGGCCACTACTCCCCGCTATAGTGATTTTGAATACAAGCGCATGCCATAAGGGGAGAGATTGAACGAAAAAGGAGAAGTGCATGATGTTAAAACGGTGAATAGGGTTTTGGAGTAGACGCCTATGCGTCAGACGATGATTTTGGTACTGACATCACATAAGTATTGAAATTGGGAAGATCTATTGGAGGGGGTAAAAGAAGAATGAAGAAATGAATATATAGTGGATAGGGTTCGTAAGGAGCGTTGCTGGCGAATAGGTCACCACTTAAGTTCGGAATGTTGTGCAGAAACGTGGTCATGTTTACGAAGATTAAAAACGAATTGAATGCAGTTATTTAGAAGTCGGTCAAGCTTATGAATAAAGTTAAATGGACATTCAAACACGCGTTGACTGCTTAGTTGTTAAAATAAACTGACATTATAATGAAGAGATTTTAAATCGAATTATTATACGTTATGAAAAATTGATTCCCAGCGATAATCGTAAGCTCTCATTGCAATTGTTGTACCAGCAAATAATGCCCTAAACAAAAAGTTGACGAAAGTTCCTTGTTTACTTGCGCCGGTGTTGTTCAATACAGCATTTTAAAATGAGGTCAAATAACTACGGCAGGTATCTATTGTTAGCTAATGCAAAATATGAAGGAAGAATTAGCTGTATACAACCGAAATTGGTTATCGCTCTAGGCCACTGCCGCTTCACGACAACGCAAGACCAAATAGTACAGAACACATAACCATTAATTTAGTGGAGCTACAATTGTTATGTCTGACCTATCGTACTCTCCGGACCTTGATTCAACAGATAACCATTTTTTCTTGGATTCGGATAACTTTTAACAAGATAAAAAATTTAACTCCGATGCGGCAGGCTAAATTGCCTTCATTAAGTTTGTTCATTCTCACTACCATGGACGATATGGGTAATAAATGCAAAGATAACAATGGTACACAATACTTTCTGTTGCTTAGGCTAATACTATTCATGATAAACAATACATTTTTTATGGATTTTATCGCGTTTTATTACTTTACAATTATTTGAAATAGCAGTGCTGTACAACTGACATTTCTACACCCAACATCTTAGTCGGTGATGTGACCATGACCCTGTGAAGGGTTTGATACATCGGGTATAATTGTAAATAATTTTAAAGTAATTGAAGCGATGAAATCTGCAAAATTGTTTTAATCATATGTTAGGACAAAATATTATCAAATCTGTACTATTTTACAGTTACATGTGTTGATTTTAAAATAATTAATGACGCGGATGGTGCCATTTGCAGCGCTTCAATATTTGTATTTAATAATAAGGCAAAACATTTTAACACTGGCTAACAAAATTTCGCATTTCATAAATTTAGATTGAATGAAAAGTTTTGTGTGTCAAACAATTAAAATTATTGAAAATTGCTGCACCGCTAATAATTAATGCGATTAATCATGTATCTCACAAATGCATATTTATCCATTTGATTATAAATGAATTAATTGAATCCCAGTACGCAATCAGTCGGTTGCAATGAATACAATCGGAATAATTAAACTAATCAAATAAATTTTAATAGTTTCGTTAATGCCTATTCGTTATTAACAAGTATATAGAATAGTAAAATTCAATTGTATCAGAATAATAACTTACCATTGAAGGCAGTAAAAAGTAATAGTAATGGAACTATCTTCCAATTTTATTGTTCAAAGTATTTAATATTCATGGATGACTATAAATAAGTTAAAATAGACTTATACCACGACGATCGTCGCCACCTCAACGCATGCCACCCAGCTAGGTTCAACCACAACCTCAGCATACTGCAACTAGCAGCTCACGCACACGCCAAGCACACCGTCAGCACGCCGCAACTAGCCGCTCACGCTGACGCCAGGAGCAACCTCATCACGCTGCAACGAGCAGCCCACGCACACGCCAGGTACAACAGAGCACGCCACTACTAGCCACATACGCTCACGCTCACGCCAGGCACGACGATTGTCGTGGAAGTGGACCAGGTACTCCAGCATTGAACAAACATTCTCGAACGAGTCTGGACAAGTCGAAACATGTCTTATTTTTTAAATTACATGTCTTTTTGAGCATTTTTATAGTATCCTGACGTAAAATATTGTTATTTATATATCTTAATATAACAGCAAATATTACATTAAACTTTCCGTGGAGTTCTTGCGTCGCTAAAATATGAAGAATAATTACAACCGTTCCAACAATTTACTTTCAACAAAATAAAACTTATAACTATATACTTTTGTTTGGCATTCTACCATTTTAAGTTTTAAAATTTGTTTGTAGCCTAGTGGTAAGGGCTGTGCTTTAGAAACCGGAGGTCGTAGGTTGGAATCCTGGGGGACTCAACCAATTTTCATTGTTGTTTCAAGTAGTTGGTTAGGGCAATTTGAGCTCATCACCCAATTGTCTGAAAAATAAGTCGCGGTTAATACAAAGGCGATTTCGTGGCTTAGCGGTATGGGCCCTTGCTTTATAAAGCCGCCGTGGGTTCCAATCCTGCGGGGATACAACTTTGTGTCATCGTTGTTTTCTGGTTGGTGACGACAATTATCTGTAAAGTAATTGGGGATGGGCATGTAAAATGTCGGTCCACCCGCCAAACCGAATTAGACCAGCAGCGTCGTGGGATAGGGTCTAAAAACCCCTTAATTGAAAAGGCGCATTATAGGGAGGCATATCCAGCAGTGGACTAATGCAGACTGACGACGATGATGATCATGAATTACACACTCTGGCATACATCCGATAAGATGTTGATCTTAAAATAAAACTCTATGTTACTGTACGTTTTACATATAAAAAATAATGTCATAAGAGTTTTGCACGTGAGGTTTTAGTTAAGTCGTTTTGTAAGTAATCACAATAATTTTCTAAAGCACATTGGTGGTGGCGGTGTTAAATGAACATTAAAAGATGTAAGAATTTCTTAAAATTGATTCGGATCTTATAGAGTACTACAAGTTCTATTAATACGGTATTAAACTTTAATGAACTAGCAAGCATATAACGTTTGTTATAGACACACGAAAACGGAAGGAATCTGAATAATTTCGCTTACACTGAGTACGACATGCCGCATTGTGAACTCTACTGTGACGTGTATTAAATTCCATTAGAGTCGACAGTGCCGCGTTGAATTTATAAGCTCTTCGTTTTGAGTGGTTTAAGCATTTAATATGCTCGAGGACTAACAAATATATTGTCACTTTATAATATACTAGCGACCAGCCCGACCTCGCCTTGCCCCGCCATTACATATAAGCCTTCGTCTTCAATCACTCTATCATCATCATCATCATCATCATCGGCCTGTGTCAGTCCACTGCTGGACATATGCCTCCCCTAATGCACGCCACCGCTTCCGATCTACGGCTATTCTCATCCAGCCCACACCGGCCACTTTGCGAATGTCGTCACTCCATTTTGCCGCAGGGCGTCATACACTACGTTTGCCGAGCCTCGGTCTCCACTCCAGAACTAACCGACTCCAGCGGTTTTCAGTTCATCGGCTTATACTAATCCGGTGGGCTATATCAGTGACTCTCGTTCTCTGACGGTGATCCGTCATTCTGATGCGGTCCTTCAGAAATACTCCGAGCATAGCCCTCTCCATAGCTCGCTGAGCGACTTTGAATTTGTTGACCAGTCGAACCGTAAGTGTCCAAGTCTCGGCACCGTAGGCCACAACGGGTAGGACGCACTGATCGAAGACTTTCGATTTGAGGCACTGTGGGATGGGTGACGACAAACTCAACAGAAACTTATGAAAACTGCCCAGCACTGAATCCTTCTTTGGTACCACACCTCAAAGTTGTTCATCAATTGTGATCGGTCCCGGATCAACGTGCTCGTTAAACATTACCTTGGTTTTCGCAATTCATCCGGAGACCGATGCATGCAGAAGACTTAGCCAGGCTTTGCACCATTTTCTGCGGTCCTTTGCGGTCTCAGTCCATGATGACGATATCGTCCCGCAAATCGCGGATGTGGAGTATGTATCTTGTATCGCCGCCGTTCATGTATCCTTCCTTCCTGATTGAGCGTCCTGAACATGTCCTCCAGCGCGGTGGAGAACAATTTCGGAGACCATGACGTCTCCTTGTCTCACCGTGGTGCAGGGGATCAGCTGATCTACCCTTTGACTCACGACAGACATAGTGGCGGCGTTATACAGACATCTAAGCATCTCGATATATCGCCAATCAATTTGGGACCGCTATGAGGGCTCGAGGAAAGACGGAGTCTCGATGGAGTCAAATGCCTTCTCATAGTCACAAATACCATGCACAGGGGCTGGTATACTCATGTGTCTTCTGTAAGCCTGCCTCACTGTGATGGATGTGCTCTATGGTGCTAGTAACCCCTCCGAAACCCGGCCTGTTTTCGAGGCTGCGCCTTCGTCGAGTTTTCGTGCAAGACTATTCGAGATGACCCTCAAACAATTTATAGACTCAGGACTCAGGGCAGTAATGGCTCGATAGTTCTTCAAAAGGGTTTTACCACCTTTTTGAAGAACAATACGTACAAACCCTATGCCATGCCTCGAGGAGTTCTCCGGAGAGAAGGCGAGAGTTAAATGAACGACGAGTCTCTTCAGCACCAGTTTACCGGCGGCTTGAGAGCTCCGTCAGTGACTTCATCCTGTCCCAGGGCTTTTCCATTTTTAAGTTGCTCAAGAGCCCCTCGATTTCGTCTAGGCCAATTTCTGGAAGATCCTCCGACCACATGGCGGGTAGGTGGCTCGAAATCTTCTCATCCGGCTCTGGGAGTGCCGAGTGCGACGCAGCCAAGCTGGCTGTAAAGCTTTTCAACCTCCGAGGACAACCAGCCTCGAAGCGACGACTTCTCTCCGTTCTCTTTGGTAAACTTCGTTAGAGACTACTTCAAGCTGATGTACTGAAGACTTTGGACCGTTTTGCTCAATAGCCTCTGCATTGGAGAGCGTATTGAGATACGGAGGTCGCGCCTTACCAGCTTGGTTCTAACAAGTGAAGTGACGGTTGGATCATTTCGTCGCTTTTTCCTCTGAGATCCAGTGATTTTGCGTGAAAGTTTGAGACTTTTTTGCTTCGTACCTCGCAGACCGCAGAGTTTTTCACCCTCGTCCCGAAGAATTTCTACCACTCAATCAGGTTCCTCGTCAACGTCCACGTCGATTGTATTTTCAGGCAGCAAATCAATTTTCCAGATTGATCTGAAATCTGCCAGGATCAATGATAGAGCTGGGCAGATTAAGGCCGAAACGTAGACTTCATCAATCGGGACCGTTCAAGCTTCAAATCTATATTCAGGGTGCCTCTCATAAGTCGGTGATCACTTCCAGTCTTAAACCTTGTGATCACTGAGATATCCCTGAATATGCGCTTTTTGTCCGTTATAATAAAGTCTATCTCATGTTTGGTCATAGTATCAGGGCTCTGCCACGTCCGCTTCCTTCGGGTCTGTTTCTTAAAGAACGAGTTCAATTTGGCCCCTATGATTTCTGCTCCCGTAGCCATATGATCCCAGCGACGATTCGCTGCTTGCCTGTACTCCTACGTTGGCGTTGAAATCCTCCATGACAACGTTGAAGTGAGCCTTGGTGGTGTTATGTAAGGCTCTTGAGATGTCCTCGTACATATCTTTGACATCATCATCCGGGCCCCATATCATAAAGCCCCATTCCCCCATTCCAAAACTGGGAATGGGTGGAAGGTGGTGTTATCGTTGCGGAAAAGACTTGGGGAAATCTATTGCCTTGGGCTGAGAACACCCTTACCACCACGCTGATTCCGATGCTTCTCGAGATTTAAAACCCAGGCCTAATTATAAAGAATGTGTAAGAGTTCCATGAACCTCTTTCATATCCTACGTGTATCTTTGCTGTTTTTGTTAGTGCGAGTGCGACATGACCCGACTTTGCCCTCCTAAGAACTAGTTTGCGTAGGCATTTAACATGTAAAATTATTTTACATGTTAAATACCGTGATTAGACTAGAAAAAGAACAGCGTTCAGGAGGCAAAAAAGACTAATTACAGCTTCTTAGTTATGGAAAAAATCACAAACGAAAAAGAAGAACATAATTCAATAACTCCATAATAAATCTAACTTTGTCAAGACCTTTTAATGCGATTGGAGTATTAATATTTATATTTTTTTGTTTTCACACTTACATATAGTAGCTGTCTACATAAGTTTGTATTAAATAGATCAGGGTTTTGTAAAATATACCGCTACTTAAATGCTGTCCCCGTTTTTGTTTGTCTCGCACAGTATCGACAGAATCTAAAAGCCATTAATCAAATATTATCTGCTATACTTTTGCGTAAAATTATGCTGAAATATACAATAAAAACATTCTTTTTTATATATATATTTCACCTCTCTACGCTTTTTTTTATTTTTTTTATTGCCAACGAAGGCAGACGAGCAGTCAGGGCCACCTGAAGGGAAGTGGTCACCGATGCCCATGGACATTAGCAATACCAGGAGTATCACCAACGCGCTGCCTACCGTAAAGGACTCTCTTTATACCTCGTTTAAAGGAAGACATGTCATAGCGAAGTAAAACCTTAGAGGGAGTTCATTCCAGAGTTTAATAGTGCGTGGCATGAATGATCTCTGAAACGTAACGTATTTGTTGGCACGGTTTCCAGGTGGTATGGATGAACTCTAGTCCGGTGACGGAGAGTACGATAATAGAATGGGAGGTAGGTACCATATCAAACAGCTCCGCTGAGCACTCTCCGTTGAACAGGCGGTAGAACACACAGAGAGCCAATATCTGTCCGTAGGCTTAGAGGTTCCAGCCTGTCCGTGAGCATTGGATCGCTGATGATTCGAATGGCTCCTTTTGTAGGGAGTCGAGTTGAAGCAGCTGATACTTGGGGCACCGGCCCAGAGATGGGAACAATACTCCACGTGAGGCCTGACCTGAGCTTTGTAAAGTAGAAGCTTTGGCTTGATGTAAAGTACCGTCCTGCTCTGTTCAGCACTCCCAGTTTTTAGAGGCCATTTTGAATTTGCTGTCCAAATGACTTCGAAACTGAACGCCGCGTGAGATCTCGACACCAAGGATTCCAATGCTTGAGGATGGTTGCAGAGACACCCAAAAATTGTGGCGCTATGACAAATGGGTCTTTCTTCGCGGTGAATGCGCAAACCTGTGTCTTTGTGGGATTAAACTGAACGAGGTTTACTCGACCCCACTCGGAGACTCGCCCCAGAGAGTCCTCCACTTCGGACACAAGTTTAGATCGCCTCTTCTGCACCTCACACCGAGGGAATCTAGTATACCGCGCATCTCCTGTGCTATCATCCGCATAGCAATGTATATCTCTGATAGATAGCATGTCATTGATATGCAGGATAAAAAGCGTTGGTGAGAGCACCGAACCTTGTGGGACGCCCGCATTAGTGGTCATGATCTTGGAGCAGCAACCGTCGACAACGACTCTGATGCTCCGACCATCCAAAAAGCTGGCAATCCACTGACACAGCCCTCGGGGATCGCTTTAATCGCATCGCTTTAGGACCATTGCAGGAATGCCGTCGGGCCCACTCGACTTATGGATGTTGAGGAGCTGTAGTTCCGCCTGACTGCCCGTTGTGAGATGCGGATTTCGGAAGGAACTCTCGCACTGAGGGAGATCTGGTGGAATGGCTCCCCATCGTCCATAGTCGAGTTTGAGGCGAAGAGTTTGACTAGAAGATCAGCCTTCTCCTTCGCACTGTGGCAGACTATCATCAGACTTGCGCAGTGGCGGGAGACTGGACCGGCAGAAGTCGCCTTCGGCAGCTTTGGCAAGTGACCAAAGGCACGACTTCCAGAGGGAAAGCCGACTAGCCGTTCACCAACTCTGCAAACGTGCTCGGCTTTGCCTGGTAATCACCCTCTTGAGGGATCTTGAAGTGGCATTAAATTTCTTTTTCTCCTCTATGCCTGTCCGATCCTGACATCCTCTAGCGTCGTTATAAACGGCGTATGCAGACTGTTTTCGGCGCGCAGCCTCCACACAGGCTTTGTTAAACCAGGGACTGCTGCGGCCACCGACGGGTACCTCTGTATTTGGGATGAAAGTTTCCATCCCTAGAAGTATTATGTCAGTAACGCAGTCCGCACACTTGTCAGGGTCATTTGAGGAAAAGCAGAACCTCCCCCAAGTCCATCCCAATCTGCTGTCCTGTATTGCCAGACTCTACGAGACCCACTAGAAGGTGTTCAGGTTGGGTATGTAACAGGGCAGTGGTACGTGCCAGGCAATGGTCTGAGGATCCTAAAGGTGCCTCAACCGCCACCTGGTACCCTTCTGGATGTGAGGTCAGCAAAAGATCTAGCAGAGAGGGGTTATGGCTCTCAATATCTGGGATTCGGGTGGGCTGAGTCACCAGCTGGGAGAAGCCATAGGCCGAAGCATACTCATACGCCACTCGGCCAGCGAGATCAGTGGTCTGCGACCCCAACCACTCCTGATGATGAGCGTTAAAGTCACCTAGGATCACCACCTCCGCTGCAGGATACTGTTCAAGGGCTTGGTCAGTCACCTCTTGGAGATACTCGAATAGTCGAGCTGCCTCCGCATCACCGCTGTGCACGCTTTGCACGTACCTGACTGACAAGGGAGGTAGAATGTCCTCAGGTGACGTAGAAGACGCATACGTATCTTATTTATGGGTAAATTTATAAGGAATAGATAACATGAAGCAGAGTAACAATAAGTCCATGGTTGTATTCGTAGAAGAGTTCCAAATGAAGATACTGCCTCCGTTACCAAGTGGTATGGGATTACACTTTACAAACCAAAGGTCATGGGTTCGAATCGTGCGATTAATACTTTTCTAACTTGTTTCCAAGTATGTTTGGGAACTGCAGTCTAATTGTCCCATTTGCCTGTGAAGTAAGATTATCCATGCGTCGAACAGGCACGTAAATTAAGTCGGTACTGCGCCTAAATTCTTCCCGGTCATGTCGTTTATCTGTCCTATCGGACTATGAGAGTATAGACAGAGATTTCATCTGTGTTTGCATGTACACTTGTGCACTATTAAATCTCCTGCGTAGTTGGCTGATCTCTAAAATGAATCGGCCGCTGTAGTCGAAATCAGTTTGGAGAACATTATTATTATAATTATACTAATAAAGAAAAGTAATCAAAAACCTTTTAGAAATGTTAGGTACCCTGTTTACAGGGGGCCGGTATTAAGCACGTCTGTTGCGCGTCCGTATTGCCGATGTCCATGGGCGTCGGTGACCACTTTCCACCAGGTGGTCCGGCTGTTCTCTGCTTCTGCCTTCGTATGCGGTAAAAAAAACATTAGCGTAAGAAAAAGGACTTGGAAAATGCACTCAGGAATTTAAGTGATATATGAGCATAGAAGTTTCTCTATTATATTTTTATACATGTCGTATATTTATCCAACATGTTTCCAAATTGTCGCTACATGTCGGCTCCTTGTCACATAAATCCCGTTATAAATGATGTTCGGAAAAGCGTATGATTTGCTCTTAACGCCTTGTAAGAACCGAATTTATTCAAAGTACTACAGTTAATATTCCCACGGTATTGCACAGGACACAAAAATGTGAAGTTCCATTTAATCGATGTTATGACCGAAGTGATAATCATAATATTAGAGAAAAATCTATACAAATTTTTTTATTATAGTTTAATTTAAATTTTGTTCGATAGTATACAAATGTGACTATGTTTTTTCGGTTTAGTGATAACCATATTTTTTTGTTTATTATGGGTAAAATGGAAGAAATAAGTGATGTCTGAAGGTAGTCATCGGAATTGTCGTTCTGCCTTTATTACTAGTATGATTTGTCTTTTTTTACAGTAAAGAGACAAAGTCCGATTTTATGTGTTCTTTTCCCTTAAATTTTGTCGCAATTTTTAGCTGTAAAGTTCCGAGGAGTAATATGCGGTGCGGTTATTTGTGAAAAATTATGTTGTAGTTGTGTTAGTCATCTCAAGCAATATGTAAAGTGAAATTTAAATTAAAACAGTATCCTGTAAACTAAATGAGCCTAGTTTTGAATTTCAAAGAGTAATCTATGAAAATAAAAGGAGATTGTTGATAGAGATGAAAATTCATACAATCGGACAAATCAGTTTTCAAATTTTTTTTTATGGTTTCCATTAAAAAAATTGATTAATGAATGGCTTGAGTATGCAAGTGTTTTAAAGATATGTACTATTTAACTTTCTTAAAATTTTTTATTTAGATTGAATCTAATAAAACTAGTTTTAGCGTTATTAAATAAAAATAAAATGTTCTACGCATAATTTTTAAGTGTACCTCTGTACACTTTTCTACCTCCATGTTATTTCACTTACAGCTAAATCTATTGTTGACAATAGAAATTTTTAGGAAATAAATTCTGCAGGAAACTTTGAAACGTCGTACGCCACTGTCGTTCAGGCTCGTTCATATTTAAATTGGCTTCAGCGCTTTCAGTAACCCGTTTTCGCGGAAATTGAAGTGCAATTTGCTGTTGAACTTTTGGTGCCATAAAAATTTAATTGTTTCTGTAGCATTTCCCCTTTAGAAGGCATCGAAGCCTTTATACAACATTTTTTAGAAAGATACAAAAGCGATATAATTATGCTGCTCATGTGTTGTTTGTTCGTATTATGATTTTCGTGAAAAAAACGACAATAACAATAGTTTGTATACAAAAATACATTCACAGATAAAGTCCAAGTTGAAAATAAATAAATAAAGATAAAGAAGCTAAAATATAAAATAATTTAACTTTTTCATTATTGGATAAAACAATATTACTTTAAGGATATACGAAAGATGAAGCCATTCAAAAGCAAATGTTTGGCTGGAAATTATTAATTCGTATCATTATATTGAATTATTTATAAAATTATCGTCATCGACGTCGTCGTTTTAAAGCCGTTTGTCGACTAAATGACCCTGACATAAGCCACCAAGATGCATGATCCTGTGCCAGATCACCTTATCCCTGAATATTTGCACGGATCATTACTTCATCTCATGAAGGGTTGTCCAAAAATACGAGTATTAGGGCTGCCACCTTATAAACGGTCATGGTCAATGGTTATCGGACTTTGGAGAACAGGAAATTGACGTGGCTCAGTAAGAAAATCTGTATACTGTTATTCAAGAGGCTGTCACGTAAAATAAAAGTTATTTTATTTAAGAATAGCAACCCCAAACTCCTGCCGCTTCTGGCATAATAACATCCTGTAGAGAGAAATAAAAGAGGTGTAGAATTACAGGTTCAGGTTTTGCACTCGCTTTCAGAAACTTTACAGTTATTCTAGCTTTACCAGGTGCTTTGCAGATCTTATGTTGATTTATGAGCCATTAGTATCTTGCTTAGAGTCAGGAAAATCTTCGGAGCTGTACCGGTAAGCTTTGCTTTTGGGTCATTACTCGCTTCCGTAAGCAAGTCACTCAACGATGTTTAAAGCTGTCCATAAATCCTCACTCAAACGATATCACATCGTCGTCATAGTCATCTCCGGTCCACAGCTCCACTATCGTCCTTCAGCTTAAAGACCTAAGTCCCCATAATAGACTGATTACTTTGGAACCTTGAATGCATTCTAGTCTTTTAGTCATGCCGAACACACTTGGAGATCTGGCTGTAAAGCTTCGTGTTTCTAACTTGTCATATCAAGAAAAGACTGTTCTAAGAGAACTAGAATAAAAGACTAGAGAAAGAGAGAACTTACACTAACAGTAACAATAATACTTTCTGTTGCTTAAGCAAATGCACATGCATGATAAATAATACAGCTATTTCGGATTTTATTTTTAAAATTGGCAGTTGCCGAATTAACACTGATATTTCGACGCCCAATTAATTAGTTAGCTAGTTTAACCCTGTGAACATGCACCCTGGAAAGGGCTTGAAACGTCGAGTATAATTTTAAATAATTGTTATATAATTTATTGCGATTAACGATTAGCGATAACAGTAACAATTTATATGTCTGAAATTTGCCTGAAATTTACTTTCAAATACGAACTAACCAGTTTAAAAGTGTTAATTAAGAAACCAGCTTACTGGAATTCAAAACATAGGTCGTAGATAGTCAATTTACTGGCTAAGTAATCTGTACTATATTTTGAAATATAATGGCGTAGTAGTGGTGGCAGAGCGTTTTTATGATAAAGTTTCCAGAGCTGGCCCGGTTCTATAATGCAAAAGATCTGTAACGTAACATTGTATATGAAAACCATAACTAGAACCAAAACGTCAGAAAATTTATAAGCAATAATTTATTAAGAAATCAAAAAAATCACTGTGAAAAGGTACTAAATAAATAAATAAATATATAAGGCATATGGTACCTGGAATAATAAGGCTCTTAATACTTTTTACAGCTATTTAGAAATAATACTAAATTTAAGTGAAAAGTAGTTCAACATATTATATTGTCTAGTCTAGTTTTAGCTTATTGTTTTGCTATAGTATCACTGGTTTCCACTTGACAAAAAGTTTTCACCCTATTTATGTCGTAACGAGGGTTCCATTAATCAATTTTATTGAGGGCGGTGGTGAATTGTAAAAGATTGTCTTACGGTGGTAGGTTCCCTGTCACCGGTGGTAGGTCCCCTGTTACCGGTGGTAGGTCCCCTGTTACCGGTGGTAGGTCCCCTGTTTACAGGAGACCGTCTGGGTGGGTACCACCGCGGTGCCTATTTCTGCCGCGAAGCAATAGTGTGAAAACACTGTTGTGTTCCGGTTTGAAGGGCACCGTAGCCAGCGTATTTACTGGGTAAACGAGACTTAACACCCTATGTCTCACGGTAGGCAGCGCGTTGGCGATACCACTGGTATTGCCAATGTCTATGGGCGTCGGTGACCACTTTCCATCAGGTGGCTCGACTGCTCGTCTGCATGCGTAAGCCATAAAAAAAAAAAACAAAAAAAAAACGCTCAATTTGTAGGCGGATATAAGTTTCTAACTAAACTATCACTTTTTACGTAATCTTTTTTATAAAGGCTATGAATGTATAAATCATCTTAATGTAATTTAAAATAAGAGTCCTTCTTAAATTGATAATTAATATAGTTATGATTTTGTAAAGATTATAGAACGATTTATATTTTAATGTAACTTAAAGTGACCTTGTGGAGAGTTAGAGTCCAACATAGACTTAATTAGTTATTCTATGAATTTTATTTTTGGATTAAACAACTTTAATATCACCAGTTCGACTTTTTATCATATTTGGCGTACTAAAATATCATGATAGATTACGTGTTTAACGCTTTTGTGGTCTTGTGTCAATGAACTATGGTTTCTTAAACAGACGTAGTGGATTCAGGTCATACAGGAAAATATCTTTGTGCGTCATTGCCTAGTTGATTAGTGCAAAAATCGGCTATTGTGATTACTTAATTGCCCGAAATAAAGATTATCTATGTACCTACTGTATTGCATATTGTAATAGCGGGCCCTATTTGTCAAGACAAATCAAGAAAAATATACTAGCGTCCGAGGGGGCAATGACGTATGTCCGACTCGCCCCGAATATTATTACGACGTTGTTCTTTGTGACGTCTTTAGGGTGGGGTTATAGGATTGTTTTCGCACTCTTCTGCAACGCCACCAGCGTTGGCCATTAAGGTAGTCCCATCTCTGGCCAATAGCCTAGTCCACACATGGGTACATTCTTAATCACGGCCCCTGTACCTTGGTAGCAGATTCCCCGAACCTATTACAGGTCTCCTTGTCCTCACCGGCGGCCTAGATGTTCAGGTCAACCGCTAGTACCGTTACGCCCAAAAAAGCAAGAGAGGTCGATGACACTATGCTGAACGTCCCCTCCACCCCCGGCCCCTCTACACCAAGTCGCGGAAAATAGGAAGAGCGACCTGACAAAGAACGAGATATTCCCCCGCGACGCCACGTTGGCTGCGGGGACAGGAGTCTCCAGAGCACATCCAAAAGCTGGCATATTTACTTAGCTTGGAGCAACTTCACCTTCGCCTCAAATGGCCGTTCTCCTTGAATCAGCCATGTTTCTTCAAGCTTCTCCTGACCGTCACAGAACCTGGTCGCAGGAACAGAGTCCCACCACTATGAAAAGTAGATACCTATTAAGGTTTAGTTGTTTAATAAATCAATCGCTACCGATCAAAGCGATTCCAATTCAGAAATATCCTACTAATTCTTCAGTCTCCTTTCCGTAGGAAAACCTGTAAAAATCATTTAAAATGATTTTAGTTATAAATTAGAATAAAATATTTTCCCCGACTCACTATCTTTTAATTTTGTTTATTTTTTATATTATCCCTATAGAACATTGCAACATTTTCATTTTTGATTCGTGCAATAATTCTTTGATAACTGCCTCCGTAAGCCTAGTGGTATGGGCGTGCCTTTAGGAACTGGGGTCGTGGGTTTGAATCCTGCGGGGACTCAACAAATTTTCATTGTTGTTTCCTAGTTGGTTAAAGTAATTGGTTTCATGCGTCGGAAGGGCATGTAAAAAAAGTCGGTCCATCCACTAACCCGCATTGGATCAGCGTGGTGGGATACGGTCCAAAATCCCCCTAATGGAAAGGGGTGTATTAGGGGAAGCCTATGTCCAGCAGTGGACTATCACAGGCTGATGATGATGTGTGTGTGTGTGTGTGTGTGTGTGTGAATATCAACACTTCTAAAAATATGAAGAATAGGCTTTTATACACAAACTTTAATGGATCATCAGAATACAGGAAATCAATACACACCACCGAAACATCTTTCGCAAGCTTTACTTTTCACATACTGGCGACGATGTTTATTTCAATAATGCGTAGTATCCGCATAAATAACTATAGTCGCAATCATCACTACTTCAAACATTGGAACAATATAAAACAGATCGCAACTATTGGTCAAGGGTTTCGTTGTAATTATTATAATTTTAGCCTGCCTTCGAACATTATGTAACAATACTTATCATAATGAGGTAACGAAATAGATATGAATTTTACAACAAACACGGACCTGAGCCAGCTGCATCCACTGACTTCTACTGGACCATCCTTAGCCATGACTGCAGCTATTTGGACATATCGACGACTATCGTTTATTTTATAGTATTTTAATAAATAAAAAATATCTCGTGCTCACAATTTATTCGTAATTTTTAACTGAATATTATTAATTTAAGCAATGGCATTATAGTAAAGAAATTAAACTGTCTTAAGGTTTACAGTTGATCCTATATAAAATTCTAAATCCTGTTAAGGCCAAAAACGAAAAAGTTAAGATAGCTTGCCATATTTTCACAGAGTTCGTAGCAAAGTAAAGAATGTTCAAACGTGAATTAAAAGAGAGTGTGGCAACCTGATAACTTGTTATTGTTACACGCGCAGTGGAATTAAAAGAACACAAGAAACAACTGAGAATGTTTGGAAAATGGACATTGAAACACAATGTAAGTTTTAAATGTGTTTTACTCTTAGGTTCGAATTAAGTGGACCAAATAAAGTAAGAGTATTTTATCTGATACTCTATTTGATTAAATTGAAGCGTCATTTATTTTAATCCGTTCAATTTGTTTTTAAAATTGCGCATTATTCTTTATATAGCTAAATTACTTTTTATTAATTACTTCTTTTCACAATCTTTACTTTAATATATGTTTTTAATACAAGAAATTATTTAATTAAAAATGATAATTATCAAGGCTTGTCAATCAAGGTCTAGTAGAAAATATTACCTAAAATATTGATGATTTATCTAGCTAAACCTAAACCTAAACTTTTACTTAATGAGTACACATATAGAGAACTTTTAAGTCCTTTTCTTACTGAATTCCATCTCCGAACTTTACTCGGCTGCAGGGATAGTCTGTGGTGTAAAACAATGATATCTAAATACCAACATTAATAGTATAAAAAGGATAGTTTAAAAAACATGAAAATACTGTTTACAATTATGAGATATTTAAATTTCTGATAAAATCCATAATTAGGTCTACCGTCATTTGTACGCTGCAGGGCGTATCTCTAACTGTCAGGTGAATATCCTGCATGTCTCTTAAACAAAAAGGTAAAATATATATTTTTTTATATTGTCAAGATATAGTTGTGGATTATTTTGAGCTAAATCAAGCTATATTTCCGATGTATCACAGGAATTCGGCAATGAGCCAACGTTATTATTAGCTGAGTTTCCTATATAGGAAACTCAGCACTGCAATTTTCCATCCTTGGAAAAAGACCTAGATGAAGACCGAAGACGAGGTGGAAGGATGTAGTGCTGAGGGACATGAGTGAATGTCAGATCTCTGAAGCCGACATCAGGGATAGAGCGAATTGGAGTAGAAAAACAAGGAAAGCTGACCCCACCACCATGTGGGATTCATAGCTAGGAAGAGAGAGAGAGAGAGAGTCTTGTATTAAAAGAAGTGAAATGTAGTGGGAGAAAAGTACATGTATATTATTTATGTGCATGTGTGTTATTCCAAATTTATATTACATGTGCCTTAAACATCAAAACGTTATGTAATGATACTACGGTTTTGGGGTAGAATACAAGAAAATCTAGAGTGTATTAATATACTGTATAAAAATATTGCATTTTTAAAAATTATTTAATTCTTAAGAATTGCTTAGATGATAAAAATTATACAATTCTTTACTATTTTTTCCGTGAGTTTATTGTCCAGCAGTCAAGCATTTTATTGTTTTGGTTCTTAACACAAGAATATCTTTCTAATAAGTGTGATAAATATTTCTCTCGATAATTATCGTTCAGATTTTATCCAGAGAAAAAGTAACAAATTACATTTGTATTGAAATAGCACGGTGACATCAACGGTTAGTTACTATAGTATTAACTGTGTATTAACACCTCAAGACTTTAATATTAAATTATGAAAAGTAAAAGAAAATTAAGAAAAATGGATTTGGGACCAGCATTAGCACTCTAGTAAATAAATTACAAAATGACTGATACAATTTGTCATTAAATATTACGTAGAATGAATTGGAAATTCTTTCAGGATTTTTTTTCTTTCGGCTTAGCGACATTGGCCCTTGCTTTATGAACCGGAGGTCGTGGTAGATGGCCGTGTGGCTGGGTTTGGGCAGTTAACGTACCCTGGGGGCCATTTGCGAGAAGACCGCGCTCTCGCTGTGCTGTGCACTGAAATAACGGATGTACGAGGCGTCGATCGATGTTAAGAATATAATAAGTTGAATTACGACTATCTTGAGAACCAGGTTTCATTTCTACGCTTGTGCACTATAATATTTCCTGCGTAGTTGGCTGATCTCTAATAAAAATCGGCCGCCGTAGTCGTAATCGACTGGAGAACTTTATTTATCCCTAAATAATAGTTTAAAAACGGTTATTTTGATTTTAAAAATAGACACTGTAATTTTATCTGTTTGTATAGATATTAAATATACTTAGCCGATTATTGAGTAATTTCCTAGCCATATTGCACGCTAATGTTTTTCACTCAGTCCCATCGTTTTTATAATTTTGGGACGTAAATAGTTTTAAAAATATTTAAAATACATAATGATAGTGTCGTTCAAAGTCAAAATCACTACCTAAATGGATGATTATTAAGAAGCTGCTTTAACCTTCAGAGACACATTGAATAAATGTTTTACATTATTGTACGTCCTAAATTGATGTACAGCAAATAAAGTGTTACGTATGCATATTTTTAGAAACACATTAACTCTTTTAATATTGTCATGTTAAACAATACAACGAGGCATATATTTTTTTGAAACAGTAAATAATAACATATTTAATTTTTTAATGAATTTCTCATGTAATTATTAATGTATAGACCAAAACATTTGCACTCATTTTATTAACCGCCGTAAAATTTTGAGAAACGGTGTTTTTTGCACTCGTAAAAGACCGTAAATTATTTGATTTATCCATAACGTTTGCCTATTCCGGGTCACGTTATCTTTAATCTATCGACCGTTTTATAATGATTTGGGTTAACTGAACATTAAAATAAGGTTACGGCATTTTTTATAAAAGTTCAGTATATTCTTTAAATTGTGGTACACAGTACCTCAAGCTAACGTAAGATTTTTTGTTATTTTTTGTCTGATACTGCGTAGTCAATTTAAATATCAATAACTTTAATTATATCTATAATGAAATTACGTACATGCATATAAGGCTGCGATTGTTTATTTAAGTATGATTTTCTTGTCAGAAAATAAACTTTTTCACAGAATACTTTAAATTATAACGTAAAAAGAAAAGAAAAGTTTTATGTTTAATAAAAAAAAACTTTTTTACGAATTTAACACTATTACAGGTAAAATTGTTGCAGAGTGATAAAAGACAAGTTAGGTATAACTTCAATTAAAGGTATAAACATCACTCATTTAAACATTAGTGCTACAATTTTCTATGTATTACAAAACAATCGAATGGTCAGCTTAACTCATTCAAATTCTATTGCAAGTAGTTCTCATCACTGTGAGATAGCTTGGCGATCTTAAACATTCTGTTCTAATCTAGTTTATAACTAAATGGCACTAATGGCAGTGGTTTGCAACTAGAAATGCTTTTGAATGACAATCGCAAGCGTTGCATGAGCAGTACCAACGGATTAGCAATGTCTTTAATTAAATCTTGCTATTTATTTAGATGTTGCGGGTTTTTGTGCCGTGATGAAGTTTGTGAGAAGAAAATGTAATTTGTTTAAAAAAAAATAAATAAATAACAATCTAGATACGTTATCTTATAATTATATACTAACTTCTAACTGCCTCCGTAGCCTAGTGGTGAGGGCGTGTGCTTTATAAACATGAGGTCGTGAGTTCGAACCGTGGGAAACAACTTTAATGTTATGATAATTTGGGCCGATCACCCAATGGTCTGAAAAGTAAAATGATCCATGCGTCTGATGTAACCTCATTATATGGATAAATCATTAATATTTTAGGTAATATTTTCTGCTCGATAGGATAGACATTTTTTCAATAGGATCATATCTATATACTAAAAAACCATAATATACTACAGTTGGGACGGTAAAAAGAGTTTAGATATAGTAAGAATAATGCCTCCGTAGCCCAATGGAAAGGGCGTGTCGTTTAGAAACCGTCAGAAAAGATCGTGGGTTTGAATCCTGCGAGGACTCAACACATTTCCATTGTTGTTTCCTAGTTCTTTAGGGCAATTTGGGCCGATCACCCAATTATCTGAAAAGTAAGATGATCCATGCGTCGGATGGGCATGTAAAAGTTAGTTCACCCACCAATCCCCATTGGACCAACGTGGTGGGATACGGTCTAAAATCCCCAAATGGAGAAGAAGTGCATTAGGGGAGGTTTATGTCCAGCTGTGGACTAACACAGGCTGATGTGGATGATGACGGCACAACATGTTGCAACATGGCGGACGCCCTGCGGCAAGATGGAGTGACGACATTTGCAAAGTAGCCGGTGTCGGCTGAATGAGAATTGCCGAATATTGGAAGCGGTGGCGTGCATTGGGGGAGGCCTATGTCCAGCAGTGGACTGAAACGAAATTACGATGACGATCGTGTATAAAAGTCAGGTCTGAAATATAGCGGAGCAGATCTTTGTAAGCCGCTACCCGGAACGGAACTTTGTTCATGTGTGATAAGTGTTGTGCATGTGTGATAGTGTTATTGTATCCAATGTTTTACGGCGGTGTTACGCATCGGCTCGTCCGTACGAGACATCAGGTGATGTTGTCGGTGTCACGTAAGCCAATTCAATGTTTTTTAAGAATAGGAGATGTTCAGTCGTTGTTATCATTTTTAATATTGGAATTCACTTTGAGATTGCTAAAAATATAAAACATTTTTATTAAGAGGTACATTTACTGAGTACGTAAATAAATACAATAAATACGAGGTTGACATACATCTTTAAAAACACAAATTAGTAACAAAAACGTTGGGTTTGGGAAAAAGTGTTCACAAAAAAATTGATCATAGGTTAAGACGTTATTGACGGAACTTAGTTTATCGCGTAAAATTTTCGTTGGCATTTTATGATTAAGTTTAGTTAGTAAGTTAATTTTACCTACTAATATATTGATAGGCTATTATATTACATTTGCAATCTAAAAATCCGTATACTTACTTGAAGAACTCGATCGAAACTTTTCTTGTTTTGCTTTCGAACAAGTCCGAGACAAGTTTAATCCTGACTTAACGGAGGGGAGCTATCAGACAGCTTGTTATTTTCAAACGAATGAAGAAATTTAGAAATGTTTTATAGAAACGTCGTTGTTCCTTCTTAAAAATGGGTTAAAAGGGGTTTTTTGACAATTTCTGCTTTACAACCATTTATTAGCAATTTCAAGGGCGCAAATCAGACTCTTAACTTAAGCTTTTCTTTGTTTGACACAATACACGTTTGATGGTTTTTGTAAAACAATTGCAATCGCGAAACGAAAGGTTGATTAGCTGGGGCCTTTGCAGATAATGAATGACCATATCTTAAGCGATTGAATCCATACTAATATTATAAAGCGAAAAATACTATGTCTGTCGATCGGTCGGTAGGTCGGTCGGTAGGTCGGTCGGTCTTTTTGTCCGTCCGTCCGTCCGTCCGAAGCAAAAGCCAGAAAACTTCGTGTTATATTTGTCTTATTGTATTTGTCCTTGTTTATATTTTACTATATAGCATATTTCAGTACACCTCGCGGACATTTCTCCTATTTCACGCGGACGATTCGCGGGTAACCGCTACTATCACTACAATTATCAAGAACAACAACCGCCGCCATCCCGACTTTTTCCAGACAAAAAATTAAAAGTTATATTTGTTTGAAAAATTATTATCTAGTATATTATTTTTAATAAATACACTGATAAAGCGGAACGGTTTATATTACATGTACGAGTTAAACAAAAAAAATGTCCTTCCTTTCCAAAGCTTGTGTTAGCTTATATTTAAATTGACTGAATCGCTTTCTGAAAACAGGTTTGCGCGAGGAAGGTAACGCAATTTGGTGAGCTCGTAGCGTCTTAATTAACGCACATTGAATGTTATGTTAAACCGATTTATTTTACCCAAATTGGACGCAACATTTGAAAAAATATTACTATCCTGAGTTATGAAACCTTTTTGTATCCATCCTCTCATTTCATCGCACGCTTAAAATGACATTGGATTAAGAAAACCAATCAATCTCTTATTTATGTCTGTCAAACATTGGGGACTCTCTTTTAAAAGCAAGAGAAATAACGAGTCGTTGGTGTTGTTTTCTTCTTTCTCTATTTAGAATGCTGATACTTTCATGGTAAGATTTCTTGGCAAACAACAAATTGGCATATGCATTATTGGTCTATGCATTTGCCTTTAGAATATTTCTCAACCTATAGTCAGACATTTTTTTTAAAATTACTAGCTTTCCTTTTAAATATCCAACGCAACTTTAACAAAAATTGATAACAACCCTTTTATTTCAATAACAATTATTCACCCCAATATTAGTTTTAAGACTACAAAACAGTTATAGACAATTTTTTTTTGCGTTTACAGAAACATGACATCTGTTGTTTCATTTTTAGAGTGATTGATTTAGTATTGATTAATATAATTAATACCAATATATTTGATAATATATTTGATTACCAATAAATGAGATTTGTTATTGGTCCCGTTATTTTATGAAATAAAATGTTACCAAAATAGACCACAGCCTGTAGCTTGGTCATTTTAATAGTTTGTGTATGTGTCAGACACACAGATAAACACTCCGACCCACAAACGTCAACTGGTATAGTACAGGTAAAAGGGCAGCAAGGTTTTACCGTAACTCAAATACACATTTGCAGATTAAATTTACCACCGTTCATATTAATTAGATTTTTAGTGCCTATGAATATGCTATAATAGCTATGTTTATTTTAAGTCATTAAAATTTTAAATTTGAGCATTGAATGTTTATTTTAATCCTTGCGAATCAATTTAGAATAACTAAAAGCTTCGTGAAGTATTAAAATTTCATCATTCTTAATTCAATTTTAAAATTTTAATTCTTATAAAAAAAAATTAAGCTAAGTTCTTTCGGCCAAGACCTTTTCGAGAACAACCTAACGCTGAACGGAGAATGGCTCAAGGAATACCAACACACATCTCAAAGACTTCACCTTAGCACACATTATGTGGTACAGGGTGAGCGGTACGCTTACACCCTTCTTCTCATCACTTGCTACTTCCTAAACGCATCCACTGCGGGTTTCTATTGTTCGTTAAGCGCAGCCTACACGGCTGTCTGTACACTCCGCAGACTGGCTAAGTTCCTCAGACTGGCTGGTTTCCCTGTGACCGCTTGTAAACGACATAACAGGGGACTGTCCCACTCTACTCTAATTATTAGTTTCAGCTAGTTCCCATATGTATCCTGCCTTGAATCTGTTACTTATTTATAGGAATCCGTAGATCCATGATTTCGAGAGTACAACAATCCTAGCCGAAACTACTCTTCCTCCGCAACTCCAACTTCACACAGAATAGAGATGGCGGAAATATTTAACGCATTCGCAAAACCATCCTGAGCCCTTTCACATTAGGATGCTTGCGCCATAAAAGCGGGTTCAAGGTTGTCTAAGCCTTCCTACGGCTGAATTAGGTACTGAGCTTTACAAATAAGAAAAAAAGGAAATGTATTAGCGGGTGACAGATGTTGTTAACGGGGGAAATAGATGGAAATAGAAGATTCCAGAATAGACCCGGGACCCAAAACTTTTTTTTAATCTGACTAGGTAAATATAATAAGAAGTCTGAAAGTCTAGTTTTTACGTTCAACCCGTACGATAATTTTGATCTAATTTAAATATATATATATATATATATATATATATATATATATATATATATAAAAGTACCATCGTTTCTCTATATTTAACAAATATATGACTCGGCTAAATAACGTGTTTAATACGGTTTACAAACGTACAATAATGTGAAATTACCACTACCAATTTAATAAAGCGCTATGTATAAATAAAGCGGATGCCTCCTTGGTCGATAATAGTAATTTATAGCTACAATGTATCACAATGATTAATGGAACCATATCAAAAGAGGACAACAAGTTCCTTTTCTATTAATAGAGTGGCATTAAAGACTTATATAGACTTAGATATATATATTTATATGACATTGAATTAAGAGTTAATTAAAAAGACAATTTTGTTACGTATTCAAATCATGTTTACGTGAAAATTTTAGAACATTGATAACAAATCTAATGATGTATCTTTTTTATGGATGCCTTTTCTTATTTAATTTCCAACAAATACTATAAGAAACATGTTTTGAGATGTTCACTTTGCAATTTACAATATGAAGTACACTTCTGTACTTTAAGATATTTTGTACACTTAAAGTAGTTTTCATAAAAACTTGACTTTATGTACAATAGAAACATACGGTTTCATTCAAGTGATGGAACATATTAACAAATTTTAAATCACGTTATGTTTTGAGTTTAAACAAATCGATGAACGTTGTATCACTGATATTGAAGGGAAACTTTACAAAGGAGTAAAGTTGCACCGTCTTCAGAAATGATTGAGGCGAAACTTTCGTCTTCATACTACGATCTTCCGCCCGCAGTGTTATCGAGTGCTGTGCTCGCTAGCTTCGAAACATGCGGAAAACATACTACTACTTTTGCATGTTTCCCGAGTATAATAAAGTTTATTGTTACCTTATCGCGTCTTCCAATAGTTTTTTTTATAATTTTGAATAAAGAGTATATATTATTAAATAATCGTGCCTACACCGTGACCACGGCTGCTGGAAAGTGTTCGAAACGTCAGAATTTAAAATGTAAAATAAACGCGATAAAATCCGTAAAGTCATTTTATTTAATAATGTATAATATTCGCTGCAAGCAATAGAAATAATTAAAAGCATAAATAATACGTAAAAAAAAAACTATACAACATGTATACATACACATTGACTTAGTAATAATAACAAGTGCGATAGTTAAAAATTCTAGTATAGATTCTTCTTATTTTTAGCGTATCGATGATAAGGTACTGTTTTTGTCATCGTGGTAAAAAGATCGGCCAGTCAGCGTTGAGTCTCGGTGACTGTTGCCCAGGGTGCGCCAAAAGTTCGGGGCATTTTGGTGTGTCACAACATTTCATGCAACCCCGTAGAGAATTGTACTAATACTTGTTAACAGATACTATTTAGATTTCGTTGTATTTAAAAAAAACGGATTTAGAAAAAGGACTTTTGCATCAAAAAGTTTTTATTTCTAGTGGTTTTTAATATAATATTTTTAAAGCCTTCGTGTCCCATTGCTGCGAAAAAGCCTCTCTTTACTGTGACCATTTGTAATAAAAATTCATAGGTCAAAGAATATTCGTTTCCTTCTATTGGTTCTTTAGTCCTGTATGTGTATATGCATTAAACGCATAAGAACTGAGATTCAGATGTGAGTTATACTTACACGATTGAAGAAAAGTATACGCAAAAATTTAACCCGGTATTGTACCAAAAATAAAGCCTTTGTTTCTGTAAGCCGTCCGTCATGGACGCTCAAAACTATATAAAATTTACACGGGTACAAGTTGAACGGTAAAGTGATTCAGGGTTTAGTAAAACTCAGCTACCCTTTTACCTGTTATTCAGTAATGGGCACGTTGACACATATTTAAATATTGACGACCTTGAGCGGCGGTGTACAGTTGTACGCCAAAAGGCGTGAGGAGCTTTGAAAGTATTTATGTACAGCAGTGTTAAATTTTATCGCTTGAAATACATGAAGGTTTGTTGGATATTTGCGTTGTTTTTGTTATACTAAAAGTTAGGTTGATGATTTGCGCTAACTTTTTATAAAAAAAGGTACTCCGCTTCTGATGGATGGATATTTTCTGATTTTAATTGTTTTTATTTTTATTTTGTTTGTTTTATGAATGTTGCCTGTCATGTGGTCCAATCACGTGGTACTATTTTCGTAGTCTAAAGTTTTCAAGATGGATATCCATATCCGATTCCGTCGAGGCGTTAACCAATCCGAAATCCGACGACGGCTTCAAAACCGTCAAATCAAAGAGGAAGCGCAAGGTCTCCCTCTTCACCCGCACCCGTCCTTTCCGTCAAGGCTGCAAAGCCCGACGCTCCCACCACCTGCACTCAGCAGGTCACCAAACCGTCGACCTTCCAGTCGACAAAACCCATCCCATCTATTCATCCCGCCAATTCTAGGCGCTCCCCGGCCCCTCGCCCCGTCCAGCCGTCCCAGCCTTCCCAAGCACGGCTCCCCGTAGGGAAACGCCCACCACCAATTTACCTCCGCGAAAAGGAGAAGTGGGTCGAGAATCGCTTGGCCCTGTCCAAGTCAGGGATCAGATTACAATTAGAAAATTCCGACGGTTTTAGAAAGGTGACTTTATTCCTTAGGGGAAAAGAACATCAATGCCACACATTCGCGCTCCCGGACGAGCGCGTACTTAGGACAGTAGTCAAAGGACCGCCTAAGGAAATCCCTTGCTCTGAGATAGCTTCCGCTATCAAAGAATTAAATATGCTCGCCCGGTAACAAAGCATGTACCACCTATGCACCAAACGCCCTTACGGTATGGTGCTGGTTACACTAGAGCGTTCCAAGGAAGGCAACGATGTAGATCAACTGTGTGGGATCGGCCGTATCTCTTTTGAGCGGCCGCATTCCAACGGTCTTCCAGGGCAGTGTCATAACTGCCAGGTATTCGGTCACGCTGCGCGGAACTGTTTCGCCCGCCCCCGTTGCGTCAAATGCCTCGTAGATCACGGCACCGCCTCCTGTCCCAGAACCAAGGACAAAGAAGTCCTCGCCACCTACGAACCTCCTGCGTGCGTAAACTGCCGCAATCCAGGCCATACGGCCAACTACCTCGGCTGCCCTAAGGCGCCAAAATACAGAGTTCCTGCAATCCCAAGGGAAGCCTCTTCCAGGCGACCACCTCTCCGTCTTTCCAACGCTTGGCAGTTCCACCCCGCGTGGCAACGGCCCGCGCCGGAGCCGACTCCGAGCGCACAGCGGACCGTCGCCGCCTCAAATAGCCAGCATGCTAGCCATAGTAATGGCAGCACTGGCAATAATTGCGCGTCATTTCTAAAATTGCTAGATCTTTTTGATCTAGACGAATTCAACCAAGCAGCAGATGCATTCGCCGCCGCCGCCAGCGACGCTATGGCTAGGTTTTCGTTACTTGTTAAATACAATAACTTGATTAACGCCCTAAAGGCATAGGTTGCGACACCCTAGCAGTAGCCAGACACACCCTACACTTAGAGTGTGGGACAAACACACACATTCATGACATCGGCCCCACCGGCGAGGTCGAACTTACACACCCTTTGCTATATGACACTGTAGCTTAACACCATTTTAGATAGGAGCGTTGCTAGGGTTTCTTGCGCTACTTCTTCTCTCAGCGCCAACGCTTTAAGAAGTGGTAGTAAAGTTTAGAAAGAGCTCTTCTAGCTATTAAATCTATCCTTGTAAAGCGTCTGAATCGAGCCGAGGCGTCGGCCCACCTGGGCAGCCCTCGATTGCCCAGCGTGCTAACGGGTACCAGAAAGTGACGGCCCAAGCCGAGGCTCCCCATCTGGGGGCCCTTGGTGCAGTTAAGTCACTCGGTGGGGAGACGCGCCTCTGATAACGGGCCTCCCCACACTCGGTTATGTTTTAATAGGTTAATTCCACAGAGCACGAGATCCATCTTGTTGCATATCGCGGCGTCTTCAGAGATGATCGAGTCAAAACTTTCGTCAATATCTTCAACTACGACCTGCAGCGCTATCGCGAGTTACTCTTTCCAGTTTTAAGGCATACGGGGAATATAAACTATATTTTGCTATCTATATAATAAAATAAAAATGTTTGAAGTGAAAAAATAAAATTATTATATATTTAGTAGTTTAATATTTACTTCTCAGTAAAGTAATGTTAGTTATCCTTTATTAATTTAGGTGCAATATTTTTAGTTCTTATTTGTATAGATGTTGAAAGCAAGTGAGGTAGTGGTGTGATAAAGAATATACATATGTCATATATGTATCTTTATGCCACTTAGGACTGGATTTATTATATCAGAGGCAAAAAGCCTAAATGTGGAAACATATAGGCTGTCTAGCAATAGAATTCTGTTTATGACTTTCATAATCTGGTGTAACAAATAAATTAGAAATAAATACCGCATTTATTCCGAAGTTATTTTGTTGCTATTTATGATACCTACTTTAACACTACATGCTCAACTTTATAGGATCTAAAGGATTCGACTACTGCAAGCATTAAAACAATTGCTGATATTTAAGTTGAATTTTATTAAAATCCTAGTATTTGAATCAGGTTTTTTCTGTACGGTCAGGGACCGAACTGGACAGGTATTTCCTGACGTACACGATATTCAGCTGCTAGTACTAGACCCTCGCTGAATATAGCGAACTCAATATCGTATTTAATATAGGTAATTGAATATAGTGTATAATAGGTCCTCTACAAGCCAAATAAAGATATGAATCAGGAGTTATTTTTAGTCATTTGATGTGTTTTTTGAAGTTAGGGTGGGAAATGATAGAAGGGGTAAATTTCGTTTTTTTTTGGAAAAGCTTGATCTTACTAGCCGTTATGTCTCTGAAAAAGATATACTGTGCTGTTTTCGGCTCGTGCTAAGTTAAATTCGGCGAAAATTTATTTCCACGCTTGGGTGCTTTTAGGCCAGACGACTCCTTCGAGCTTTTTGCCAACTTAGAGATAACATCTAAGTCCGGTTTTATAGTCAGACTTTCGTGAAACGTGAAAAACGAAATTGGTGTCACTGTAGGCACAGTGAAAATATGAAGAAAACGATTAGGATTTTAGAATTTGAAATGTTTGTTTCATGATATGTGATAACTTCTTGACTATTAGGCATATTATTATTGAAGTTTTTATATTATTCCATATGTACTGCTGTGACTAAGGACAAGTAAACTTTAAAAGTAATACGAACAACATCTAAGTCCGTAGCGTAACCATGAAATATTGTATTCGTAATTCAGAAATATTGAAACTAAACTGTAACTTAAATAATAATTTACAGATTTTATCGTGCGTCAACGATAAAGTCCGTAGTCTTTCTTTTTTGTATTTGCTTAAGATAGCAGACGAGCTGTCGGTCCACCTGATGGAAAGTGGTCATTGACGCCCATAGATATTTGCAATACCGAGGGTACCAACGCGCTGCCTACCGCGAGACATGGGATGTTACGTCCTTTAAACCCGGAACACAATAGTGACTCTACACTACCACTTTGTGGCAGAAATAGGCACCGCGGTGGTACCGCCCCAGACGGCCCCAGCAATAAAGGGACCAGTATGTTTTTGCACTTAAACTTCAAAATTTAGATTTAAACGATGGAAAGAAATGTTTCTACATAAGAGATCTGCGCACAACACGCTTCTCGACGCAGAGCAAAAATATGTGCTGTGGTACTTAGATTAAGTAAAGACATGTGTGTGTTATCATTTCTAACATATTCCTCACCTTATTAATATTAGGATGCTCATCACGAATATTATTTGATAGACTGCCTCCGTAGCTAAGTGGTATGGGCGTGTGCTTTAAAAACCGGAGGTCGTGGGTTCGAATCCTGCGGGGACTCAACAAATTTTCATTGTTGTTTCCTAGTTGGTTAGGGCAATTTGGGCCGATCACCGAATTATTTGAAAAGTAAGATGATCCATGCGTCGGATGGGCATGTAAAAGTCGTCCACCCACCAAACCGCATTGGACCAGCGTGTTGGGATCGGTCCAAACCCTAATGGATAGGGGTGAATTAGAGGCCTATGTCCAGCAGTGGACTATCAGAGGCTGATGATGATTACCGGTGGTAGGTCCCCTGTTTACAGGAGACCGTCTGGGTGGGTACCACCGCGGTGCCTATTTCTGCCGCGAAGCAGTAGTGTGAAAACACTACTGTGTTCCGGTTTGAAGGGCGCCGTAGCCAGCGTATTTACTGGGTAAACGAGACTTAACATCCTATGTCTCACGGTAGGCAGCGCGTTGGCGATACCACTAGTATTACCAATGTCTATGGGTGTCGGTGATCACTTCCCATCAGGTGGCCCGACTGCTCGTCTGCCTGCGTATGCCAAAAAAAAAAAAATATGATGATGATGATGATGTTTTTGATATGAAAACTGTTGTTGTAAATTCGTTTCATTCACTGACATATATACTAACAAAGAACGTTCCAGTAGCACCATTATATCGCTTTTATACCTTCCTTACAAAATGCTATACAAAGGCTTCGGTGCGTTCTATAGGGAAATTCTAGAGGATCAATTAAATATTCACGGCACCAAAAGTCAATTTCCGTGAAAACCTGTTTACTGAAAGCGCTGAAGCCAATTTAAATATGAACGAACCTAAACGACAGTGGCGTATGACGTTTCAAAGTTTACTGCTGAATTTATTGCCTGAAAAGTTACATTGTCATCGAAAGAATTAGCTTTATGCGAAAAAAAAACCCAAGCTTAAAAGTTATAGCACATTTTATTTTTATATAGTAAAGCGACATCTAACTTTAAATATTTAAAAATTCTACACATAGAGTTAAGTTTTTAATATTCAAAACTCTTTCAAACTCAAACCATTAACGTTTTTATGCACATAAATAAAAAGTCCCTAACCCATGTGATAAAAAAATCATATTGATCTATTTGAAAAATTCAAAAACTATCTCCTGATCGCACACAACATTGTTTTGATTTTATCTAGCAATGTCTTACAGAAATGACAACATTTTTCATAAAATTGTTTTAAACCAAGGTCAAATATAAATGATATTAAATCCCATTTTGCCTTTATACTGTAAAACCGCCAAATAATACTTAAGACAAAAGCAGGAAGCAAATTCAATGGCTACGTTGGTGGCCGTTTTAGTCTATCAAAGCACAATGCTGTGCATTTCTCATAAGTCACCAAGAGACACGATCTGGTGCCTATAATGTCATAAATACAAATCACCAAAAGAGGAACATGTTCACTCGAACTTGTAATACCTATAATTAATCACCCAAACGACGTCGTGGCTAGAATGAGGAGCTTTTTAATAAAGAACAAACACTTATTAAAAATAAAATATTATTTTAAATTGACTTAAGCTAACCTCTCTGCCTCTAACATATAATAACTTAAATTAACGACTTAAGATAGTTTCAGTCCTGTTTTTAACGTCAAACTTGTTAACTTCCTGTTAACATTTAAGAAATGTTTATTGAGTTATTTATTAAGAAGTTAATTATTTATTTCGCAGGCTTGGTATAGGTTGGGAAATTAACGCGTTAATATTTTATGTTTGCTTCATGCAACATTTACGCAACGCTAATGAGGAAGATAAAGTTGTAAAGGTATTTTGGAGGAAATAATAAAATAATGTTTGTGATGAGCATCCTAATATTAATAAGGTGAGGAATATGTTAGAAATGATCACACACACATGTCTTGACTTAATCTAAGTACCACAGCACATATTTTTGCTCTGCGTCGAGAAGCGTGTTGAGCGCAGATCTCTTATGTAGAAACATTTCTTTCCATCGTTTAAATCTAAATTTTGAAGTTTAAGTGCAAAAACAAACTGGTCCCTTTATTGCTGGGGGCCGTCTTTTGTATATTTCTGTCGCAAAGTGGTAGTGTAGAGTCACTATCGTGTTCCGGGTTTGAAGGACGTAACATCCCATGTCTCGCGGTAGGCAGCGCGTTGGTACCCTTGGTATTGCCAATTTCTATGGGCGTCAATGACCACTTTTCATCAGGTGGACCGACAGCTCGTCTGCTTTCTTTAATAAATACAAGAAATAAAGACTACGGAATTTATCGTTGACGCACGATAAAATCTGTAAATTATTATTTAAGTTACAGTTTAGATACAATATTTCTGAATTACGAATACAATATTTCATGGTTACGGTACGGACTTAGATGTTGTTCGTATTACTTTTAAAGTTTACTTGTCCTTAGTCACTGCAGTACATATGGAATAATATAAAAACTTCAATAATAATATGTCTAATAGTCAAGAAGTTATCACATATCATGAAACAAACATTTCAAATTCTAAAATCCCTAATCGTTTCTTTAGATTTTCACTGTGCCTACAGTGACACCAATTTCGTTTTCACGTTTCAGGAAAGACTGACTAGAAAACCGGACTTAGATGTTATCTCTAAGTTGGCAAAAAGCTCGAAGGAGTCGTCTGGCCTAAAAGCAACCAAGCGTGGAAATAAATATTCGCCGAAATTAACTTAGCACGAGCCGAGCACAGCACAGTATATCTTTTCCCGAGACATAACGGCTAGTAAGATCAAGCTTTTCCAAAAAAAAGCGAAATGGACCGTAATCCTTCTATCATTTCCCACCATTACTTCAAAAAAATACATCAAATGACTAAAAATAACTCCTGATACGTATCTTTATTCGGCTTGTAGAGGACCTATTTTACACTTTATTCAATTACCTATATTAAATACGATATTGAATTGGCTATCGTGTGCGTCAGGAAATAGCTGTCCAGTTCGGTCCCTGACCGTACAGAGAAAACCTTGAGATTCAAACCCTAAAGATTTTAATAAAATGTCAACTTAAATATCAGCAATTGTTTTAATGCTTGCAGTAGTCTAATCCTTTAGATCCTATAAAGCTGAGCATATAGTGTTAAAGTAATTTACGGAAAAATATTGCTCATTTACGAAGTGATTTTAGGCAATACAACATCATTCTTCCTTGAATTAAGTAATTTCAATAAACATTTCATTTCACAGATTTGAAATGCAAAGACTCAGAATGTGAAATAGCTACCGGATATCAGCATTGTACCCGTGCGAAATCGGTCCGGTTGCTAGTAAAATATAAAACTCAAATAAAGAGCGTTATTTGTTTAGATAATTTTTGTTTTAAAAATTAACGTATTTAAAACAAAAATAATAATACCGTTAAAGTATTTAAGTAATCCCAAGATTTAACATATAAAAAAAACAAATGTCATTAGATTACTAGTAAAATAAGTTTAGAAACCTGTTTTTGTTTTAAGCCAAATGCAAATGTTTATTAACAAAATATGTAAAAAAAGGAAAGCTTGTTATTATCCTATTTTAGTAAAATTAAAAACTTTACAAGAAAACACCTCCATTCGTGGGATGGACATGGAAGGAATTTGCTTTAAACGTAAATCTGGTATAGAGTGGTATTTAGTTTTTAGGCTTTTCTTAATAACTCTAAGTCACTTAAAGAATTTAATTTAACAAATGAACATTACGATTTTCATTTTATTAGTATAAATTACGGAGTAAACTGAGATGTATATTTAAAACCCAAGCATAATACCACTGCCGGCTGTGATGATAAAATAAGTTCATTTTGCATAGCTCGGAGTACAGAGTATAAATAATTAATTTTTGTTATTAAATATGTAAAATAAACGTGATGAAATTCGTAAAAAGTCCTTGAATTCTTTAAAACCACTTAATAATATTAGTATAGATTAGCAATATTTTTAAAACTTTTGTACCAATAATTTTTTGTCGCAATCAATTTTTTGTACATAGTTGGAACTTGAAATAATATAACATTGTTCAAGATCGAAACGTCTTTATTAGAAGCTGTCCACACAATCGCTTTGGATTGAACGCTCAGCGTAAGAGCTATTGTGCGGTCGGCCACTGGACCTCGTATCTTCAGATAATGGACCGTGAAAATTTTACTGAGCGAATATTTCTGAATAGGAATCACATCTTGATTGAGGACAATATATCTCGACTCGAATGAAATAAATCTAAAAGATTTAATAGCTTGAAATATATCCTTCAATTGTAAATGAATTGAAAACTATTCTGCGTTCTTATTTCGAATTCAAATATCTTGATAGTTGTTTTTTAATGCATTTCAAATTGTGAGTGGTATTAACTAATGTAATTGTATTACCGAAACATTCTGAGAACAATTTAAATTATTTATTTATTAAAGCTTAGTTCACAAGTAACTACAAAGGCGAACTTAATGCCCAAAGACATTATCTACCAGTCAACCTTTGGGTGGTACAGAGAAAATTCGGTAGGTGCGCAGATATATATCAAAACAAAGGAACAATTTTTAATAAGCTTAAAGTTAATGTGTATATTTATATATATTAAAAGAAAATAACTATATATCGTTAATAAGATGACGACAGGAATATTAATATATATTCTATACGTTAACTTACTTAAGTTATATATATGTTTAAATTTATATACATATATACATAAATAAATTTAAACATATACATATTTTATAAAGTTTAAGAAAAAAAATACATTCATTCATATTATGCCTTTGAACTTTATCCGCAAAAAAAAAAAAAATAATAAAGCTGACATTTTACTCAGGTGACAGTCTTTTCAGCAAGTGTTCCTAAACTTTCTTCTAAAATGAGGCGACTCTCTGCCATCCTGATCTCGAGAGGTAACGCATTCCACAAAGGAACAGATTGAAAAAAGAAAGAGAGTGATGACATTAGAGGCGATGTGAAGGACAAGAAAGTAGACGGTTATATGTAGAGCGAAGATTTTTGTCGTTAAGCGAGCAAAAGATATTAAAAATGGGAAGTTAAATAAGAAGGCAGAACTAAGGAAAGAAAACAGCGTCGTCAACGCTCTCAATAACCGTCTCTGGCGTATAGGTGCCAGTTGCAACCAACACAGTTTGGAACGATATGGCGAAACGTGCTCATATTTACGTAGATTTAAAATTAATCGAATGCAATTATTGAGAAGTCGGTCTAATTTATTGAACTGATCTGCATTCAGGTCGAAATAGCAAACGTCACCATAGTCCATTATAGGAAAAATTAGGGATTGTACAAGCATTACCTTGGTCTTGGTTGGTAAAAAGTTTTTAAGTCTGTACAAAAGTCGCAAGGCACTCGTTACTTTTTGACTTACTTGTGACATTTGACCATTCCAACTTAAGTTTTCATCAATTACCAAGCCCAAATTGTGACAGTTTGACTTAGAGGTGATAGTGGGTTATTATATAATATAGGTGGGAGAGAACAAAAATCCACTATACTGACGTTCCTACGACTGCCAACTAAAAGGGCCTGACATTTTGATGGATTTACAGGTATCCCAAAATCATTAGACCACTTTTTAATTTTGTCAAGGTTCTGGTTTTTTCGGTTTAATGCTTCAGGAAGCTTTGCGATGGTAGACTGGCTGTAAAGCTAAAGGTCATCAGCGTAGAGATGATACGCACACTGAAGCTCTTGAGTGATATAGTCGGTGAAAACGGAAAATAACAATGGAGAGATAATGCCACCTTGTGGAACGCCAGCAGTGACATGAAGCCAATCAGATGATGAATCATCAGAATATATTGCCTGCTTGCATCCACGAAGATAAGAGGAGAACCATTCCAATGCACTATCTGAAACCATCATATGCGAGAGGATAGCCAAGAGGATGTCGTGACTGACATCATTAAACGCGTTTGAGAAATCAATTAAGACCATTACTGATACCATATTGTTCTCTTTCCTGCTCTAATGTCGCCAGTCACTTTCAGGAGGGCGATCGTGGTATTGTGACCTGGTTGAAATCCAGATTGTAACGGATTTATCAAATTGTTACTGTTTTGTACTGTTGAGATAATTGTTTAAGGACGCAGGACTCAATAACCTTTGACAAAAAAGGCAGAATAGAGATAGGTCGGTAAATTATCAATGTTTAAAAGATGTAAACGATAATTGGCGTTATGTTTTTAAGACATTTGCGCTTAATTCATTGACATAGTCACACAGATCAGCAATCCAAATGAAAAAATATGTAAAAACGAGATAGAAATTTGACCTTGCTCATTTTATAACAGTGGTTGCGAAAGTAGTTTTGCACTTACACTTGCAATCATCTCAGTTGTTCTATAAAGATACTTTTTCTGAATTTTAGTTACACATTCGAAGCTATACCTTTTTAAGCACTCATAAAAGTAATATAAAATATATTGCTTTTCTTAGAAGAGACTATATATAGTAGTATTAATCACCGGCGAATCTCTCGCAAGCTTAACTTTTTAAATACTGCCTATTCGTTTTGACTTTTATATTTTATGACAGAAAAGTGCGATTAACTTTATTAGATTTATTTGTAATTAATACTAAATGAATATTATTAATTGGTGCAATTCCATTAAAGTTAAAATATTAAACCAACTGTCTAAAGGTTTACAGTTACTATCTAAAATTCTTAATCCTGTTAAAGCCAAACACAAAAAGTTAAGATAGCTTGCGTTGTTTCCCACAGAGCTCGTAGCACAAAGTTAACAAAGCTAGGAAGTGAATTAAAAGAGAGTGGCAACCTGATAGCTTGTTATTCCACGCGCAGTGGAATTAAAAAGTACGCAAGAAACAACTGGGAACGATTGCTGAATTGACATTGAAACACAATTTAAGTTTTAGATATATTTTACGCTCTATTGAGTTATGTCGATCAGATATTATGTTCTAACAGTTCTTTTCTTTTATCTTATACTATTTATTATTAAATCGAGGAGTTATTTCATTTTATTAGATATTATTATATAACTATTTATTAGATACGACTTAAATATATGTTTTTTTGATATTTAGTCATGATCTTATTAAATATTTATGATTGTAATGCTAGTCAAATAAATACATATTTTAAAAAATCATTATCACGTTCCAAACTTTGTTTCTCTATAAAATAAAATAAAATACATAAAAATAAAAAAAAAGCCTTATATTTCTAACTAAATCACAAAATACAGAAAGATTAAGATAAAAAAGCAGAAGAACTAACACCTAAAAATAAAACGCTATTAGCTAAAAAATACTATCCTTAAATGTTATATTATATTAACACTATTCCTTATAATACTGGCAAGAACCCCTCGTTATTCATAGGTGGAGGCCTCTCTAACGATTGACAGAGTTCCCTGTTAACAGCTGTTGTCATCCACTGCTGTGTACCGGCCACTTGTGTTATTATTTTTTTTATGGCATACGCAGGCAGACAAGCGGTCGGGCCACCTGATGGAAAGTGGTCACTGACGCCCATAGACATTGGCAATACCAGTGGAATCGCCACCGCGCTGCCTACCGTGAGATACAAGGTATTAAGTCTCGTTTACCCAGTAAATACGCTGGCTACGGTGCCTATCAAATCAGAACACAACAGGTTTCCACAGTACTGCTTCGCGGCAGAAATAGGCACTGTGGTGGTACCCACCCAGTAGGTATCCTGTAAAAAGGGGACCTACCACGGTAAATAAACTAACATAAATATAAAATAACATAAATATTTTTTGTCAAACCAACCTTAAAAATTAAGAAATCGAAAGATATGTCAATTTTTTAAATAAAAACTGACGGTTATTCGTAGACCGGTAATGCCGTCCGACCAGCTAGCGGTTGGTCTTCCTCTTTTCCTATTACCTGATGGCCCATTTCACGATGTCAGTCTGTGAGTCCAATGGTCGCGTGACGAAGTGGTGTAAGTCCCGCTATATGACCCAACGCCACTTTAACTTGTTGCAGTGGTGCAACGCATCTGTAACATTTGTCTTTTTTCGTATTGTTCTATGGTTGATTTTTTGGATCTTTCTATAACATTTGAAAAATATTAAATACAACGGAAATACAATTTAAATCCGTGACCCCTTTTTCAACCGACTACCCGATTCGGAGGGTATGTTTGTTAATTTTTTTATGCACGTTAGCTCGTTGCTCCACTCCTAGCGCGGTTTTTATAATTCTAGGCTAGCCAGGTAGATTTTTTTCTTTTTTGACTCGGATGCTATGGTCTTGTCTTTGGTAAGCTTCATCTAACACAGAGTTCACGGGAAAAAAATGAGGGCCACACGTAAAGAAGTAACGTGGGTTAGGCATTTGTTTATATCTTTATTTGTGACGCCGACGGTTTGGTGGCTGGGGGTGGTGAGAACCACCCTTGATTGCGGGTTAATCTAGTGTACGCGGTTTGTGTATTTCGCTGCGCTCGTAAGCGAGTGCGAACTACAGATAAGTGTGTGCTATCCATACTTGTGTGGTATGTAGGGTCTGATGTCGGGACCCCCGTTGGGTCTGGAGTCTTGACGACCCCTTCCTCCGTCGGGTCGAGGAGAACGTTTCACGGTCTACGCTTTTGACTAGACACGTTTGTTGTATACGATGTTGCTTTTACCAGCAGAGAGTTATTATGATTAACAACTTAATCGACGTGTTTGCGCGTTAACTTTTGAAAATGTTCGCGCAGTGTTGGCAATTTACAGTCGCTGTGTAGGTCTACGTTACGTTGGTACCACTGCGCCCCGGTAGCGCGGCGGATGAATTATACGCGGAGGATACATGAGCGAATAATTGGCATGCACATGCCATGGTTGGTCGTATGCATACCTTGTATAACAATAATTTATACTTAAGCGACATTTTAGTTTGAAAATTCGTTAGGTGGTAGAGTCTGGTCAATACGAACAGGGCCTTTTTCCTAACTTCCTAAATATGACTTTTGAAAACATGTTAGCAGTCGAAGGTCACGCCAAGGTACCTCTGAGCTGCTCAACTATGCGCTTTGCTATCTCCAAGGAGGCGCCGCTTGGAGTGGACGGCTCGTGGACAGGTGACCTCGACTCGATATCGAAAAGAGCGATTCGACATGACCTGTCTGGCGTTTTGAGAGTGTACAGCTTGTAAATCAAGCCGTTGTGCAAAACTTTGTCAAATGCCTTTGCGACATCGAAGAAGACGGCCCCTGTGATACGGGGTTTGGATTTATGAAGGCCGTTCAGAATGAATTCCGTCTGGCGATAAATTTGGTCGGGACACGAGTGCTTCGGACGAAAACCGAATTGCTCACCTGGGATGCGGTTATTGGAGAAGGCGTGGTCTTTCTATTTATTTAAAAGTAGAGAAAGTAATTTAAATATATACTAATACATAAATATATATATATCTGAAAATAGTAGTATAATGTCTGTAAATATATCTGACCAAATAGTTAAATTTGAGATAAGTGCATAAGCAAGTGCTCTTTTACCTTTCTCTTAAAAGACACAATACTTTCCGCCGTCTTGATTTCTAGAGGTAACGCATTCCATAAGAAGACAGACTGTATGAAAAAGGAGGAGTGCATGATGTCAGAACGATGAACAGGGCATTGGAGTAGACGAGTATGCGTCGAACGAAGATTTTTGTTGCTGACTTCACATAAGTATTGAAAATGGGAAGATATATAGGATGGGGCCACAGGAGAATTAAGAAACGAGTATAAAGTGATAAGGGCTCGTAAGGAGCGTCGCTGGCGTATAGGTAACTACTTAAGTTGGGAACGTTGCGCAGGACTGGTCCACAAGTTTGCCGTTGCTCAACGCGCTATGCTTGGAGTTTCTATGTCGGACAAAATTCGTAATGAATTAATCCGGCAAAGAACTAAAGTCACCGACATAGTGCAAAGGATTAGCTCGTTGAAGTGACAGTAGGCCGGTCACGTGGTCAGAAGAACCGATGGTCGATGGGCCAAAAAGGTTCTGGAGTGGAGGCCGTTCGGGAAGACAGAGCGTTGGTCGACCCCCGATCAGGTGGGATGCCGATCTCCGTGTAGTAGCCGGCTCAAGATGGCAGCGAGTAGCTAGATGATGATGATAAAATAATGAAGAAAAAATCGATTAGGGACCCAAGAGGGAAGAGGAATGTCGGTAGTTCGTAGGCCGCTCTCCCTATCCTCCGCGACTCGGTGGGGCCGCACCGCTGATGCATTGTGGAGGGGCCGTGGGAGGTGGGGACATTCGGCATGGTGTTGTCGATCTCTCCTCCTTCTGCGGCCGAAATGGAGCTAGCGGTGGAGCTTAACATCCAGGCCGCCGCTGGGGGCAAAGAGTGTCGTCCCTTCGTGTGCTGGGAACTCTTGGCTCCCATGGCCCCTGAGTAACAGACTCGGGGGAATTTGTTACCTAACCACCTAACTATGGCCGTAGGGCCGAGATGAGGCTGCTTCGGTGGCAAGCGCTGGTGGGGTGCAGACGAGTGTCGAGTGTTTGACCACACCCTAAAGGCGTCAGGAAGGAGCAACGTGGTGGATTTCGTCGGTGCGAGTCCGACATAACCCATCTTTGCACCCGCGAGAACGGTTATGCGTAGGCATTTCCCCACGGTAAAAAATAAGTTATATTTCGGACCAGAAATTCCACAGATAAGCCAGAATAAACAGACAGACAGACAAAAATAAAAAATATATTGTTTTGCAATACATATATAGGTCATATATCCCAAAATTATAAAATCAGAGTTACGTATGTATATTTTAGGAACACCTTAACTATTTCAATATGGTCATGCTAAATAATACAACGAGGCATAGATTTTTTTTAAACAGTAAATAAGACTAACTTACGTTAAATTATTTTTATAACATATTTCATTTTATTTATGACCGAAACATTTCGAACCCATCCATTAACATGACCGCCATAAAACTTTGAAAAACAGCGCTTTTTGCGCGCGTAAAGTCCAGTCATTTATTATTTTATTAAAAGATATGCCAATTTTTTAAATAAAAACTGACGGTTATTCGAAAACATAGAGATACAGACATATACCAACTTAGTCTGCCCGTGATCATGGATGCTGAAAAGAATCCGAACCGTCGGGAATAAATATATTTAAGTAACGCGAAAAATTAGTGGATTTGATATGTATGAATGAAGTTTTTGAGAGATTTATGGTAAGAAAGTTTGCTTTGAGCCACCGAATTACTTTATGTAGTCCAAGTTCATCACTATTCCGTACTTCTTCCCAAGTATCATCATGAAATAGAAGTGCTGTGTCATCGGCATATGTAAAGATCTTGCCAGTTTTTAATTTCATTCGACATAGTTCATTGATATATAGTAAGAAAAGAGTTGGCCCGAGAATACTTCCTTGTGGAACTCCACACGTAACAGATGCGTCAGAACTTACTTGATTGTCAATTTTAATATTTTGAACGCGCGCTCACACAGAAAGTCTTTTACATTGGTGAATATTTGATCACGAATTCCAGCTCCTTCCACTTTGTTTAATAAAATTTGTATTGAAACCGAATCAAACGCCTTGGTTAAGTCTATAAAAATACCAATACATTTTTTATTATTATTAAGACTCATTGTTATATGATTAACAAGGTCACTAATAGCATTTTCGGTATTAATTCCGGGCCTAAAACCATATTGATTGGAAGACAGAACTTTGTGACAATCTAGGAAATTAAGAATTCGTTTATTAAATACTTTTCCTAATATTTTAGAAATTGCTGGTAAAACGGAGATAGGTCGGTAATTATTAACTTTATCTTTCGCACCTCCTTTATGAAATACTGTAATGAGTGCTTTTTAAATGCTTTTGGGAATATACCCTGCTCTAGACATAATTCCACAAAGTTTCTTAAAGGTTGAACGAGTACATTTTTGGCTTGTTTGATAAAATCACCGGATATCCCGTCCCAACCAATAGCAGAGTTGTTTTTCAGGTTTAAAATAATGGTTTCAATTTATTTTTCATCGGGCGTCATTAAAAACAAAAATTGATTACCTGCGGGGAGTCAGTAGTACATAAATTGATTTCTTTGGTATTACGTATAATTTCATTTGACAAATTTATGTCTACTTTAGTGAAATAATCATTTATATCGTTTATTTGTTTATCAATACCGATTGAGGTGTGCAAAAGATAATCAGGTTAGTGATTTTTTTATTGCCATCCATTTTTCTTTATTATTTCTAGCAGAATCAAGCAAAGATCTATCATAGCTAGATTTCAGATTTCGTATAAGATAAGCACAGAAACTTCTGTATCGTTTTTAAGTTAATTGCAATATAGAGTTCTTTGGATCTCTGTTGCGAATGGATCTGAGAACTCCAATAGTTATCCAGGGTTTATCCCTCTTTCGCCTAGTTATAAGTATTGGCTTTGAGTGATGTTTTAATAGTGACGAAAGTTTTTCAATTAACTGATTAGTTGTAATATTGGCATTGGTAATCAAATGTATAAAAGAGAAATCAATTGAAGACAATTTTTTTCTTGAAGAAAACTTTAATCTGTCGCCCTAGGATCAATGCTTTAGATAGGGGTTGTAATATTAGGTATGAAAGAGAAGTTTTGTGTGTAATAGTGGCTTATAATGTTAGGTTTTGTTTTATATATTGATTGAGATAACGAGGATGTGGGTGTTGTTTGATTGATTTGGCTGCAACTGTTTTCTTTGAGAGAATTTGTAAATATATGTAAAAGAATGTAATAATTTAAATAAAAGAAAAAGCAAAAAATAAAAACGTATCAAACTTACAAAGTTTAAGACTACATGACAAATGGGTAACAGTGTAAGAGTATAGTCCCTGGCTTTCTTTTAACATTATTTAACCGTATTTACTATTTACTCGTTTTATAGGATGGCCATTGTCTTTACGCAGTAGTATTTTACTAAAGAAAGTCCAGCAGTATTTATATCCCTGTTCAGATGCACACTGTCTACTCATTTGAAGTAAACGTTTATTCTTAGTCGTGAGATTCTCTGAGACGTAAATTTCACTTTTTGGCCCTTTAATCTGAAGATAACTGGTATTAAGTTTGTCTTCAGAATTGTATTTATTAAATTTCTTTGTTGAAGTATGAATAGACTCTTTCACGGTGGCTAATGAGAACTCAACTATTATCGTTTTGTTTACAGATTTCGACCCAATACGGAATACGTATTTGTACGTTAAGTGTTTTGGCCAAGTTAGTTATAAGGTTTTGTAGATCTTCCTTACTTTCTGATGAAGGTTTAGGTACATTTCTTATTTCTAAGTTGTTAGAGCGAGATTGCCGTTCTAGTGAGTCTAATATATATCGAATACATTTAAGATCCTCCTTTTTTCATTATCGAACTGTAACAGTTTTTGCAGTACTTCGTCGTATTTTCCTGGCATAAACTCCACTGACTCCTGTAGTTTAATGTTTTGAGCTTTAAGCACTTTAACCGAAGAATGTACGGACGCGAAGTATTGATGTTGTTCTTCTTTAAATTCACAAATTATGTTTATAAATTCTTGTTTAAAAGTCAAGAACTCAGATTGTTTCAGGTTTTCATCTCTCTCTCTTAGACGACCTGACCTCTAATGAGATATTACAAGTAATTTATTATATGCACTATAATCATCACCATCATCATCATCAGCCTGTGTTAGTCCACTGCTGGACATAGGCATTCCCTAATGCACGCCTTCTCCATTACGGATTTTTGGACTAAATCCCACCTCGCTAGACCAATGCTGGTTTTGGGTGGAATGTGGCCTTTTGAGAATTCCGTTCGTGGAATTTTACATGCCCATCCAACGCATGGATCATCTTACTTTTGAGACAATTGGGTGATCTTCCCAAATTGCCCTAATCAACTAGAAAACAACAATGAAAACTTGTTGTGTCCCAGTAAATCACACGCCCTCACCACTAGGCTACGGAGGCAGTCATAATAGTTTATTGCTATTGCTATATTTGTTAAAAAGAAAAAATAGTTTTCAGAAAAGCGTAAAATGAAAATAAGCGTGAATAACGCTTAGAAGGCAGTTACTATAGTACAAAATAATTCTGAGTGCTATGCCCCCATTTCTGAGTGGTACATAATACATTAATGAGTACGACAGTAAATGGAATTTCTTTAAAAAGTTGTTAGTCAGTTAACAAATGCTACTACAGGCTTAGACATTCACTGGTTTAAGGACAAGATTCACATTCATCCATAAAACCACAAATTTGCTGAGAAAAATTTAGGGTTTAGAAAAAAATATAGGTTAAGAAATTATTGAAGTAACCTAAGGCTATCGCGATCAATGTTCATTAGCATTATTTGTAGATCATATCTTTTACAATTAAGTTTGGAAATTACTAATTGAATCTAAGTATTACTTTAAATACAGTAGAACTCCGATTATCCGAACTCCGACTATCCGAATCACAAAATTGTCCAAAAAGTCTAAGTGCGCTATTATTCTTCCCCCGAAGCCAGTGTTTGCAGCTAAGTCTTGACTTGACTTGTCTTAACTGCCGTTGGGCCTACAGACTTCCCTCGCGTGTGTAGGCACAACGGCAAGTTAAGACAAGTTCCGGCGCATTACAGTCACGGCACACCTGTCATTGTTCGTTTTGATTAGCCAGTGTGCTATTGAGCTTGCTCGCGGACAAAACAGCTTATATTGACGGAGATGTTTAAAAAACAATGATTTTTATTTCTAAACTTGTACATAAGTACATTTTATTTATATTTAAAACATGTGAAAATTTCATGTTTCTTTCATTTATTTCAATAAAAAAATAGTGCAATATCAAAACGTAGCTTTTATTCTCTCCAAGGGCAATTTTATTACAAAAAATCCGATTATCCGAATATTTGACTATAATTGGAGTTCTACTGTACCTACCAATAAATTAACAGGCTATTACAGTATAAATGCAATCTTTAAATCCATGCACTTTCTCCTCCCTACTACTTGATTCCAACTCAAACGAAAGTTTTCTTGATCTGCTTCTGCCCAAGTCCGTTACAAGTTTAATCTTGAATTACCAGAGAGGGTAATCAGACAGCTTGTTAGTCTTTAAATGAATGTAACTTGAAATGTTTCGTCAAAACGTTGTTGTGTTTCGTTCAAGAAGTGGTTTAAATTGACAATTCTATAATTACTATTAAATAAGTACTTGCTAGGTCTTTGCAAGAGTGCAATTCTGACTAGAATTGAATTTTTTGTTCAGTGCATAACACATGTTCGATTTAGTATTTCTTATGACATGTCTGCCTTAACTTATGCAACAAAAGACACTAGCTAAACGTTAATGCCATTATAGATCATGATTGACTTATACCCTAAGCAATTGAATGTCATTCTTTTTATTCGATAAAAGTTGGAAACCAAGATTCTTGAAGAATGAATGTATGATTAAAAAGGGTGTATATAAAGAAAAAAAACAAATAGATCATTACACATAATTGTACAAATAGCAAAAGCCACGATGATTTATTCATGGTAAACGACGACGAATGAACTTGATTTGAATCGGGCAAAAATATAGAGTTACACATAATTTAAAATTTAATAGTCTTATAAACAATATTATAAATGCTAAAGGAGCTTTGTCTGGCCGTTTTTACTGTCTATACCACTTAACCAATTTCTATGAAATTTAGTACAAACTTAGAGTAGATTTCAAGAAAGGATATATTATATAAGGCTATTAGTTATTGCGATAAAAGTGGTCGAAAGGATTGATATAGGGGATGAAATTTATATGGACATCGCCTCTGTTGAACATAAAACAATCAAATTCTGTGTAGATATTCAAACCGAGCCATATGTGGTGTTTTCCTAGCGATTTCGTGTTTCAAACTGCGCGGGGATGAACTAGGGGTAAAAGTAAATAGGGAAATTCCTAAACGTCGAAGCAAACGCCATAAAACTTAGTGACAAACGTTAAGGATATACAATAAAAACACCTCATTTGTATTAAACTGTACAGTACATTTCAATACACCTCGCGGTCATTTCTAGGCGGGTAACAGCAAGTTATTTATAATTAATACACTTGTAAAGCTAGAAAGATAATATTATATGCTTTAGTTAAACAAGAAAGAGGTTTATATTGTTCTCCTTTATAGCTTCTTTTATTTTGTACATTAATTGACTTTTATAAAACAAGCTTACGCGAGAAAGGAAACAATTTGGTGAGCTCGTAGCGTCACTTATATAACTCTGTTGCAGCTTAAGAATTTCATTTTAAGAATAAATCTTAGAAAAATTATAAACGTGTCATTGTTTTAAAAACTTCAATAAACAGACTTTTAGAGTGAAAGATAAAAAAACATATCAAATTCACTAATTTACGGATTTTTCGCGTTACTTAAAAATATATTTATTCCCGACGTTTCGGATTCTTTCCAGCATCCATGATCACGGGCAGACTAAGTTGGTATATGTCTGTATTTCAATGTTTCGAATAACCGTCAGAGTTTTTATTTAAAAATTGACATATCGTTCGTTTTCTTAATTTTTAATGTTGGTTTCACAAAAAGTTTTTATACTCTGCGTTTAATTTTTGAAATTATTGGATCCCAGGAAGGTGGCAACGACCAACCATCCTCTCTATTAAAATTTGGATATTTTTTAATTTCTATTGCTTCCCGAATCATCCTTGGTATAAATCGATGTTCATTAGCCAGTATTTTTGGTTCATCAAATCTAATATAATGATTGGGCTTGTCTAAAACATGGTCGCAAATTGCAGATTTCTTATAGCGTCGGTGCTTAACATCAGCTATATGTTCTTTTACTCTGGTTCTTACTGGTCTTTTTGTTTGTCCAATGTAAGAGAGACCACAATCACAGTCTAGTTTGTACACACCTGGTACCTGTAGAGGAATTTTATATTTTACAGATGGAAATAATTGGCTAATCTTCTTCGGCGGCTTATAATATGTTTTTATAGAAGCTCGCTTTAAAATATAACCGATTTTGTCAGTGACACCTCTGATGTAAGGTAAGACGGCAGGCACTCTTTCGACTGTGGCTGGCTTCACACGGTGACTGGACGTAGACGTGGAACTTGGAGTTTGATTTCTCGCAGCACCTGCTTGACATTCTCCAGTTCAGCCGTCAAATGCTCCTTGTCGCAGTCTCTCTGAAGCAAACATTTACCAACAGTAGCTAACTGCGGGGGATGGTGGTGAGAATCACCATTTAAATATTTATTCGTGTCACAGTTTTTTTTAATAATCGCGTAAATAAAAGAAATAATTTAAAAAAAACATTTCAATACATTACGGTTATAACTTTTGTTTTTATTACCGCACATTAAAACCATTCAATGTGCTTAATGAATACTAGTATAGTAACAGTTAAGATAAAAGATGGTTTGAATTCCAGAAGATGTGGTATTTGAAAGTTTATTCTGCTACTGCAGAGATAAAAAAGTTAACTAAAATGTTTATACAGTTTATGTATAAAATTCAGTTACTAATGTATTATAATGTGTATTTGCCACTACCAATTTAATGAAGTGCATCTCCGGATGCCTCCTTAGTCGATAATAATAATTTATAGCTATAATACATCACAATGTTTAATGGAACCATACCTAAAGAGGATAACTAGCTCATTTTCTAACAATAGAGTGACATATAAATTTATATGACATAAAAGTAAAATTTGATTCGTAATAAAATGCTTATGTAAAAAGTTGAGATCGTAAAAAATTAATATTGCCTCCTTTATTTATTTTATTTCAAACGGATACTTTGAAAAAAAAATATTACATAAATTTGTAAAAGTAATATAACCTCATATTATAATTAAATTTATTTATTGTTTGAATCGTATTTTATTAATAGTACAATCGCATATTCAACTCTTTTACATTTATTTCTATAACATGTTTCGAATTTATTATTCTGAACCTTACAAATCTGTAAGCTAAGCTGGAGGTCACAAATCGCTTATGTCATTCGGAAAGTTACTGGTGCCATGCTGTATCTATATAGACTGAAAAACTTTCGGCGCCCACCGACTAAGTCAATGCTTGTACAGACTTTGATTTTTCCTCTCATCGACTATGGTGACGTGTGCTACTTTGACCTGAATGCAGATCACCTCAATAAGCTTGACCGTCTTCTAAATAACTGCATTCGATTCGTTTTTAACATCCGTAAATTTGACCATGTATCGGCCTATCGTACCCAGCTGCGGTATGATAATATGATTTTATGTACCCATTCGCCAAAGACGCACACTACGGGCGCTTACTACTCTGTACTCTTTTCTTAATTCACCTTTTACTCCGACTTATGTATCCTCGCATCTTCAGTATCTATATGAAGTCAGTAACAAAAACCTTCGCTCAACGCATAATCGCCTGCTTCAATGTCCTATTCACCGTTCTGACTTTATACACTCGTCATTTTTCGTACAATCGGTACACATGTGGAATGAGTTACCTCTGGAAATCAGGATGGCTAATAAAATAAAATATATGTATGTATGCAATGTATATGTTATCGCAGTATATGTATATGTATTATAATATTATATTTAACTTATAAGTTGGTCTTGAATATACGTTCTGGCTACACCTACTTAACTTTATCTAAACCACCCAATGGTTGACTGGCAGGGAATTCTTTTGGCATTAAGTCCGCCATTGTACTATTTAACTGTACATGGTTTAAGTGTAAATAAATAAATATCTGGATGCTCATCACAAACGTTATTTTAATATTTACTTCTACCAAAATGCCTTTACAACTTTATCTGCCTCTTAAGGGTCGAGTTGACGATGCTCAAAGCAAGCATAAAATATTAACGCGTTGATTACTCAACCTTTATCAGGGCCGTTATGCAGCCATACCATTTACCGTAGCCTGTGCAATAAATAACAAATAGCTTAATAAATAACTTAATAAACATTTCTCAGATATTAACCGCCTTCGTGGTCTATCAGTATTGGCCCTTGCTTTAGAAACCGGAGGTCGTGGGTTCGAATCCCGCGAGGAACCAAATTTGTATTATATAGCGAATACCCTCGTCGCACTGAGATGTAAGTTGTTAAGTCTCGTTTACCTAGTAATCGCTCTGGCTTTGGTGCCCTTCAAACTAGAAAACAGCAGCTTTTATACAGTACTAGTTTGCGGCAGAATAGGGCATTACGGTGGTACTTCCGAAACGATCCTTTTAAAGGAGAACTACCATTTGCAATCACCTTCAATCTATAGGTCAAATCAGTTAACTACGCAGGGAATATTACAATGCACAAATTGAAAAACAGAAAAACTTTGTCAAGGCCTTTTAATGCGATTAGAGTTCACATATTTACATTTTTATTAGTTTAAGTTGTTTCCACACCTACATATAGTTATTGTCTAAATAATTTTGTTTTAAATAGATCAGAATTTTGAAAAATGCCGCTACTTTAGCAGCTATTTATATATTAGTATATATAGTACTTATCTATGTATTATATATTTTTATTATTACAAACACAGGCAGACGAGCAGTCGGCCCACCTGATGGAAAGTGTTCACCGACGCCCATAGACATTGGCAATACTGGTATAACCAACGCGCTGCCTACCGTGAGACAGGATGTTAAGTCCCGTTTACCCAGTAATTACGCTGGCTACGGTGCTCTTCAAACCGGAACCCAGCAGTGTTTTCACACTATTGCTTTGCGGTAGAAATAGGCACCGCGGTGGTACCCACCTAGACGGTCCCATGTAAAAAGGGGACCTACCACCGGTATTATATTTTTAACAGACAAGTTTTTGTCTGTCTACCTCGCACAGTATCGACAGAAGCCATTTATCAATGCTAATTTTTAGCGTACAGTTAAAGCATTTCGCGTAAAATTGTGTTAAAATTTACAATAAAACGTTTTTTTAATGTATATGTTTCACCTCTCTGTTCTTTGCATGTACCAGTGACCAGGCAAGGTAGAATGTCCCTAGATGACGTGGAAGACACATACTAACATTATCTTATTTATGGGTAAACTTATAAGTTATAGACAACATGAAGCAGAGTACCAATAAGTCTATGGTTTTATTCGTAGAAGAGTTCCGAATGAAGATACTACCTCCTATAAGCTTGCGCTTTAGAAACTGGAGGTTGTCGGTTCGAATCCAACGAGTAATACTTTTCTAACTTGTTTCCAAGTATGTTTGGGAATTGCAGTGCAATCGTCCCATTTGCCTTGGACGTATGATTAATATCCATGCGTCGAATAGGCACGTTAAAGAAGTTGTAACTGCGTTTAAATTCTTCAAGGCCATGTCGGTTATCCGTCATATCGGACTTTGAGAGCAGGGACAGAGGGATTGCATCTGTGTTTGCACGTACACTTGTGCACTATTATATCTCCTGCGTAGTTGGCTGATCACGAAAATAATTCGGCCGCTGTAGTCGAAATCGGCTTGGAGAACATTATTATTATAACTTTACTAATGAAGAGAAGTAATCAATAACCTTTTATAGGTGGTAAGTCCCCTGGGTTGACTGGGGCGGGTGGTCAGCGTGTTTGTCGCGCCGTTCTTATTGCCGATGTCCATGGGCGTCGATGCCTGTCTACTTTCCACCAGGGTGCCCGACTGCTCGTCTGCTTTTGTATGCGGTAAAAAATATATAAGGAACTTGGAATTTCACACAGGATTAAGTGATAAATGAGCATAATAATATAAAACTTTCTGTATTATAATATTTTATGCATAACGTATATTTGTCTACAATGTTTCAAAATTGTCGCTACATGTCCGCTCCTTATAAATGATGTTCACTAAGCGTATGACTTGCCCTTAACGCCTTGTAAGAACCGAGTTGATTCAACGTACCACAGTGTACATTACCACGGTATGAAAAATTATTTTGATGAAATTAATATTTGAAAAGTTATCACAGATATACTCTGTTAAAAACGCGAGGCAATTTCGTACGGAAAGCACGTTGTTTCTTGGTTATATTGCGTAAAATAGTTATACGCTGTTAGAAGTTGGTCATATTTTTTGTTAAAATTTCACTTGCATAATAAAAAAGTTATTTTCTTTTAACGATCGAAGTAATAATCATAGTAATATAGGAAAATCTCGAGATAATTTTACTTAACAATTTCTTAATTTTAATCAACAGCGTACAAACGCTGCTATGTTCCGGTTTAAAAACAGTCATCATCATTAGCAGTCTTTATCCATCCACTGCTTTTTTTTTTACTTTAAGTTTTAGCTGTATAGTTCCAAAATGTATTTTGCGGTGTGGTTATTTGTAAAAATGTTGTTATTTATTTAGACCTCTCAAGCTATATTTTAAGTAAATTTTATTTTAAACAATGTCCTGTGAATTAACTATGAGTATAGTTTTGAACTTTAAAGAAGAAATGTAAATGTAACTGGAGATTGATGAAAAAGAAGAAAATAATTTTTCGTTAAATAAGAGTTTGTTAATCGGACAAATAATTTTTTTTTATTGGTCTATTTGAATAGTTTGAGTAATTGTTTTAAAGATATATGCTATTTAACTTTTTAAATCTAATAAAATTAGTTTTTGCGTTATTACATAAAAATAAAATACACTACCTATGACTTAACTCTCGCTCTGTACACCTTTTCTACCTCCATGTTATTTCACTTAAAGCTAAGTCTATCGTTCACAATAGACCTTTTCACGCAATAAATTCTGCAGGAAAACTTGAAACGTCGTGGGACACTGTCGTTCAGGTTCGTTCAAATTTAAATTGGCTTCAGCGCTGTCAGTAAATAGGTTTTCGCGGAAATTGAAGTGCAATTTGCTGTTGAACTTTTGGTGCCGTGAATATTTAATTGTTTCTATAGCTATTTCCCTTTAGAATTCACCGAAGACTTGTAAAGCATTTTGTTACAATGATATAAAAGCGATATATTGTTGCTACTGGTATGTTCCTCGTTAGTATTATGTTATTCGTGAAAGAAACAATTTACAACAAAAGTTTTCATATACAAATACATTCATGAATAAAGTTCAAAATGAAAATAAATTAAAAATTAAAGAAGCTATAATATAAAATTATTTAACTTTTTCTATGATAAAACAATATGACTTTGAGAATATACGGAAGATGAAGGCGTTCAAAAGCAAATACATATTTTTTTGTAACATTATATTGAATTATTTCTAATAATGTCTTCCTCGACGCCATCGTTTTAAAACCCGTTGTCAGTAGGACTTTGCCATGAGTCGCCACGATGCACGATCCTACGCCCATCCACCTTATTCCTGAATATTTGCAAGGATCATCACTCCATCTTGTGAGGGATTGACCGATACTGCGATGCCAGTACTAGGCTGCCATTCACGCTTATCCTCAATGGTTTTCGGACTTTGAAGAACAAGATATTGACGCGGCTCAGAATGAAAACAGGTATACAGTTCTTCAAGAGGCTTTTGTCACCTTTATTTAAGAACGGCAACCCCAAACACGCTTCTGTAAATACCATCCGTTAGAAAGAAATAAAAGAAGTATCTTCACCAGGTGCTTTGCCGTTCTTAAGTTGATTTGAGAGCCATTCGTATCTTGCTTAGCGTCAGGAAATCTTCGGAGCTGTACCAGTAAGGTTTTTTTGGGGATGTCACTCATTTCATAATCCCACCCGGGGTTTTCCTGATTGTTACCGAATAGCAGGCCCGCTGAGAACTGGGGGCCGCACATCACTGACACACTTCAGTGTCGCAGTCTCTCTAGACCTTAGTACGGTTGTTACAAACTGATTGGACTGCTCTACATATTGAAAAGTTTACAACCTGCCAATTTAAACAACTCACTGGGGCCTGCCTTTTCAAACTAGGGTGGTTGGATCGAATCTTGAGAGAAAATACCTTTGTGGTATAGTAGTCTGTGGGACAAAAAGAGAAACTCTCTGTTTCTCTCGGTCCCTTTTTTTACTTACAGTAACAATTAATATACCTTAGAATGTGCCTGAAATTTACTTTTAAATATGAACTAAGCGGTTTAAAAGTGTTAATAGCAAATTTTGACATAATCTTACTATATTTAGTATTATAGTGGCGGAGCCGCACCGTATAGATGGTACAGATTTTAACGCGTAACAGGAAAATATAAATTTTATATCGTAATATAATATATAATAATACATATATTAAAACTATAACAATAAATTAAAAATCAGAAATTTTAAAAAAATATGTGCGTGTACTAACGTACACTCGTAAGAAGCGAAGTGAAACTTCTTAATGACGTTATTTTTCAAAAAATAGTTTACTATATGCAACTTTACAGAAATTGGTTAAATAAAGTTAAATTAAAAAAGGCTTTTATTATGATAGACATAAATACCAATTCTATTTTTCATTTTAGCTTATTACTACAAAGATTATTATTGAATTTCATTAATTGTAATAGAATTATTACTATCATTAATGTCGTTATTATATATTTGTGTTATTAATGGCTTATTAATAACAATATCGACAACGCTCTATAGTGACGTGATAAATATAAGATGGCCTGTAACGGAGAAATGTTACACTAAATTGTTTTCCAACCCCGTTAAAGAAGTTTCACTTCGAAAATAACAACAACCACCTCTGTGACCTAGCGGTATTGGCCCTTGCTTTATAAACCAGAGGTCGAATTAGAGCCGATCACCTAATTGCCTAAAAAGTAACATGATCCATGCGACGGATGGGCATGTAAAAAGTCGCAATGAACCCGTGTGGTGGGACGGTCCAAAAAAGCCCTAATGTAGGAGACGTGCATTAGGGGCGGCCTATGTCCAACAGTGGACTAACCCAGGCTGATGACGGTAAATTTTATTAAATTAAAAAGATATAAATCTCGCAATATAATATGAAACAATATCCTACTACGTTATGATATCTGGCATAAAAAGGCTTTCAATACTTTTTAAGGAAGTACCTCAATGGATACTACACTTGAGTGAAAAGTAGTTTAACATAATATATTCTTTAGTCTAGTTTTAGTTTACTATTTTGCTTTAGTATCAATGTTTTCCACTTGACAAAAAGTTTCCACCCTACTTATGTAGTAACAAGCGACCTATTAATCAACTTCATTGAGGGCGGTGGTGAATTGTAACAGATTGTCTTTCGCTAAATTTATAGGCAGAGATAAGTTTCTTATCAAACTACTGCTTTTTACGTCATCTTTTTTATGAATGCTATGAAGGTATAAGTCATCTTAACTTTATTAAAAACAATAGTCCTTCTTAAACTGATTTATGAATATAATTATGAATATTAAAAGAAAGAAATAAACTTTAATGTAACTTAAAATGACCTTATAGAGAGTTACAGTCCAACTTAGAATTCTTTTGTTATTCCATGTATTTTATTTACGGATTAAACAACTTTAATATCACCAGTTTTACTTTATATTACATTCGGCTCAATAACATATTATATTACAAATAATGAGTAAAACAGAAAGTAAAAAACGTAGATTGGTGGGATGGAAATATCTTTAAAAGTTTAATTAAACAGTAGTATTTAGTTTTGAGTCATTATTCTTTAAACTTAAAGTCGCTTAATGTATAAGTAGAAAATCTATGCTAGCGTTTTTGAGTCAATACCGGCGCTTTTTCTGTATTTGCGACGCTCTAAACTCAATACACTAATGGATGTGGCGCTGAAGTTTAAATTTACGCCAGAAGAAGTTTTAAAACTAAAGATTTTGTAGCAAAAACTGATCTTTATTTGTACTAAGCAAATAAACATCAGTTTTTGCTACAAAATCTTCGCTTAGGTTAATAAAAATACTGTAGTAGAAACTAATACGTGATCAATAAAGTAGGATAGTCCTGAAGGTTCTCTTTTATCCGGCTTATTTAAAATTAGTTTACAATTTATGATGTATATCAAGTGTCATTTAGGTTCAGCTATAGTATAAACTATAATTAAACAAAAGTAAATAAATTCAGCCATTACTAAAATGTATGGATGGTTAAAACATAATGGCAGTCTGTAGGTTTCTTATCACGATGTCTAGTTTTAAAGCCAGGTGATAAGAGAAGAAAAAATATAAAGAGGACTTCGGTCAATATACTTTTTGTTGAGCAAGTATGTAGACCATAATCTCCACCTGATGTCACTTTGACTGATCCTTGTGGCTGATAAGCATTATGGACTTTATACATTTATTATACAAAACAGAGAAGGAGCTGTACAAATGATAAAAAAACATGTCCTAGGCATATAAATTCCGGAATATGTCAAATATGTTAGTTAAATTATGTTATGAATTTTTTTTTATTTATAAAGCAATACTGACTAAATAATAACTGGTGGTAGGTCCCCTTTTCACAGGGGACCGTCAGGGTCGGTAGGTTCTTCCACCTTTCCATCAGGCAGCCCGACTGCTCGTCTGCCTGCGTGGGCAATAAAAAAAAATATGATAATGTGAATCTGTCCTAATTTCTCTAGCAGAAACGCATATATTGATAATGAATTAATTTGTTAAACAAAGCTACAAACTTGTCGTTTTTGTCAGTAAAAAATATAAATATTAAAATTTTAATGCAATTTTATAATTTTTTGTTGTTTTCGCATGTTTCTTATATTGTATTGTAATATAACCGTAGGTAATATGGTTATTTTAGAAGTAATTGTAAATGAAAACTTTCATGGAGGCATGTTTTTGCATAGGAATGAGTGGTGGATACTGTTTCGTCGTGTCACTGTTTTTCGTTAATATTTAGACTACGTTCAGTCGATGAAGATGCTTTTTTAACGATATATTGCGGCTAACCAACCAATGTTTATTATACTAGCAGTATGTCCACATCTCTGCTCGCGCTATTTTTAAATTTTCCGGGACTAAGAAATATCTTATGTTACTCATACAGACGTATCTTTTTAATTTATAATTATTATTATAACAATCATTTCAGTTTAAAAATCCATAACATTTTCGTAATTATAAGGTCTTATAACTTAATTAAAAAACAATTTCTTTAATAATTCTAAATGAAAAATTAATACAGCACAAAGGATAACAAAAATTTCACATAATATAAACATAAAACTATTAAAGACAAGATAAGATAAATAACAATTAGCAGTAGTAATGTCATAAATTTGTATGGAGTTGGATCCATCTACGCAAAAGAGGAGAGTCCCAGCGATCTGCAAATAACCGTAGGACGTTATTAGTGCTCCAGCGGAAACCTTCCATTGCAGAGACACACCGTTTTCTTATAAGCACAAAGAAACCATCAGTATGTAACTCTACGAACATACCAGAGGCGCTACATCTCCACGGCAACCCCATCAACGCCCTAAATGTGTTATTATACTGCACTCGTAGGCTGTTGTATACCCGCTGAGTGTACGATACCCAAAGACTACACGTGTACATCGTTTGACAATACGTTTTAAATAGTGTTTTTTGACTTGTATCGAACAACGTGCAAACCTGCGGATTAGCATATTACCTCGTATTGACAGGGACCTACGTTCTCTCTCTATATCACTGTCATCCTTTAAGTTCTCAGTGATCCAGTGACCCAAATATTTAAATTTTGTCAATCTCGAGAGTGCCATATTATATAGCAATACTTTTGGGAGATGGGGACAAGTGGTGTCGGTATTCGATTTAAAGACCATAACCCCACATTTGTAGCGTTGTATTCTAGACCATGAGCTAGAGAATACTGCTCACACGTTTGTAAAAGTTTTCTTAATCCACCAATAGATGGGCTCAGTAACACAATGTCATCTGCATAACTTATATTATTTATACAAACTCCATCAATATGGCACCCTACTTAAGTATACCTGAGTTCATCCATCAGTTGATTAATATAAATATTAAATAATTGGGGTGAGCTTAGACCTCCTTGCCTGACACCACAATTCATTTTGTATATATTAGAGTAAGCACCAGCCCCCTTTACACTGTTCGTCTGCTTGTTATGCCAATACTCTAGGATAGAGACTATTTCAGGTGCAATTGTATTTTCATTACTAAGTTTCTGCCATAAGACGTCGTAATTATGCCAAATCGAATGCCTTCAATAAATCTAGAAAGCAGGCAAAAACAGGCGTTTTTCTAATTGTATAATACTGAACAGTCCGCTTTAGTACAAGTATTGCACTTTCCGTAGAAAGTCCAGCCCTGAAACCAAACTGGGTATCAGATAGGTCATTGTATTTAGTAAGCTGTTTGTTTAGCAAACTATCTAGCACCTTTGCCAAAATTGTAGAGAGTGATATTGGCCTGTAGTTGGAAATATCTGACGCATCTCCAGTTTTGTTTTTAATTACAGGCACTACAATTGCATGCATTAAATCCTTAGGCAAATAACAATGGCTAAGACATAAATTATAAAATAATGCAAGAACCCGCGCAAGCCCAAATAAATTAATAGTCCAAGAATATTTAAAATCAGTTTCGTCGTTTTACAGCTTATTCAAGACAGACAAACAAATCGTTTCTCTTTATAATATTATAAAGATTATTAATGCCTAATTACTACTCATGTAAATAGTTTTGTTAAAAAAAAATGTTTTAACGAAATCTTTTTCATGTGCATAGTTGGAACTGGAAATAAAAATACATTGTTAAAGATCGAAACGTCTTTATTTATTTATAGAAGCTGTTCGCACAATCGCTTTGAAGTTAACGCTCAGCGTAACAGCTATTGTGCGGTCGGCCACTGGAGCTCGTATCTTCAGATAATGGGGCGTGAGATAGATTTCATTGAACGAATATTTCTGAATAGAAATCACATTTTGACCGACGACCTCGAATGACATAAATCCTTGAGCGTGAACAGCTTAAAATATCCTTCAATTGTAAATGTATTGAAAACTTTTCAGCGTTCTTATTTCGAATTCAAATATCTTGAATGTTTTCTTTTAAAATATATTTGAAATTGTAAGCGCATTGATGAAAAATGAAATTGAAATATTTATTTAAATTGCAATAACAATCCATTATTAAGATGTTAAATTTATACTATTGCATACTATCAATATGTTAAATTTGGAGCTAATTCTTGACAGAGTCTCATAGATTAGCAATCCGAATGAGAAAAATATATAATAACGAGAGGGAAATACGGCATAGTCCATTAACTGGCTATAGTAATAGAAATACTGTTGGATTTAACCCATTTTATTAAAGTTCTTAAAAGCTGCTTACATTTCTTCTTTACACTCACACACTAATCTTGATTGTAGCTCTATGGAGATTCATTTCATGTAGATTTGTTACTACTGTAAGGTTAAGCTTATAAAGACACTTTAGGCATAATACAGTGGTATCAATTTTATTGCTTTTCTATGCGTTCCAATGTGTTGATACACATTGGAAAATATGAAAAAAGCGGCTTTTTTGAAACTATGTGTTATCAGAATACAGGATATCAATATAAACCACTTGTATATTTTATGGCAGTTAAATTCACGCTGATTAACTTCAAACGATGTTCTTTTCAATAATTCGAATAGTTCGCATAAATAACTATAATCGCATTCATCACTACTTTACAATAATGAAACGATATAAAATAGATCGCTACTATTGGACAAGTGTTTCGTTGTCATTTTTTAATTTTAGCCTGCCTTCAAACATTGAGTAACAATATTTCTCATAATGAGATAATGAAATAGATATGAATTTTACAACAAACACGGACCTGAGCCAGCTGCGTCCACTATCTTCTACTAGACCACCCTGAGCCATAACTAAAGCTATTTGGATTCAAACATATCGATGACTCGTTTATTTTCAAATATTATAAAATAAAAAAATCTTGTGCTTCAAAATTTATTCATAACAAACACACATAGTATTAATATTATTTTTACTAAACAATATAAATTGAAGCAATGCCATCATAGTTAAGAAATAAATTTTTAATTATAATTTTACTTAACAATTTCTTAATTTAAAAAATTGCATACAAACGCTGCTATGTTCCGCTTTAAAGCTAGTTATCAATAGTAAAGTTCCAGAGAGTACTAGAGGTGCGTGTTATTTGAAAAAATATGTTGTATTTGATAGACATCTCATGAATGAAATCATTTATTCTCATCTATTTGAAATGAAATTTAATTTAGAACAGTATCCTGTAGACTAAATATGAGCCTAGTTTTGAACTTTAACATACAAATGTTTGGAAAAAAGCTATTTTTCTCGTCATTGATTTTAAATGGAGATTTTTGAAAAAGAAGGAGATTCATACAAACGGACATGTGAGTTTATATTTTTTTTGTATCGGACAACATGAAAGGTTTGAGAATGCAAGTGTTTTATATGACTATTTAACTTTTTACACAATTTTTTAATTACTTTAAATGAAATAAAATTAGTTTTTGCGTTATTAAATAAAAATAAAATATGCTTCGTATAATTTTAAAGTCTACCTATGTACACTTTTTCTACTTACATGTTATTTCGCTTAAAGCTAAGTCTATTGTCGACAAGGGAACTTTTCAGGCAATAAATGCTGCAAGAAACTTAGAAAAGTCGCACGCCACTGTCGCTCAGGCTCGTGTTTATTTAAATTGGCTTCAGCGCTGTCAGTAAACAGGTTTTCGCGGAAATTGAAGTGCAACTTGCTGTTGAACTTTTGGTGCCGTGAATATTTAATTGTTCATGTAGCATTTTCCCTTTAGAACGCACCGAAGCCTTTGTACAGTATTTTGTTAGAGAGATATCAAAGCGATACAACAGTGCTACTGGTCCTATGTATACTATGTTCTTTGTTAGTATTATGATGTTAGTGAAGAAAATTATTTAATAGCAACTGTTCTCATATAAAAATACATTAATAAATATAGTCCAGGATGAATTTAAATAAAAAAGTTAATAAAGCCACAATATAAAAAAAATATCTTTTTCAATATTGAGTAAAACAATATTAGTAAAATACGGAGGATGAAGCCATTCAAAAGCAAATGTTTGGCTGGAAATATTTTTTTTAATTCTAATATATATTATATTGAATTATTTTTAAAGATATCGTTGTCGTTGTTGTTGTCGTATTAAAGCCCATTGTCGAGCATACGACTTTGCCATGAGGCACCAAGATGCACGATCCTGTGCCCATCTGAATATTTGCACGGACCATCACTCCATCTCGTGAGGGATTGTCCGACACTGCGATGCCAGTACTAGGCCGCCACTTTACAAACGGTCGTCCTCAATGGTTATCGGACTTTTTAATATTCTCCATATTAGAGACAATAACGCGGCTCAGAAAGAAAATCAGTACACAGTTCTTCAAGAGGTTTTTATCGCTTTTATTCAAGAACTACCAGTGGTAGGTCCTATTTTAACAGCAGACCGTCTGGGTAGCCACGGTCCTATTTCAACCAAGCTAGTGTGAAAACCCTGCATTTCGTTTGAAGCGTCGTAGCCTAATTACTAGTACAGACTTAAACTGTCCATGGTAGGCGCGCGTTGATACCTATATTGCCAATGTCTATGGGCGATGACCACTTTCCATCAGGTGGCCCCGACTGCTCGTCTGCCTAAGTATGCAATAAAAAAAATAAAAAAAAACAGCAACCCCAAATGTATGCTGCACACTTCTGACATAACACCAACATGTAGATTAAAATAAAATAAGTTTCGAAGAACTACAGGTACGGGTTTCCTATCTACTGTCAGAATCTTTGCAGTAATTTTATCCTCACCAGGTGCTTTCCCGTTCTTAAGTTGATACGAGAGCCGTTCGTATTTTGCTCAAAGTTTGTAAAATATTTGCAGTTATTCAGGTAAGTTTTGATTTTGGTACGGTACGCTTCGGTAAGCAAGTTACACTCAAAAGTTATCCCATCGTTGCCATCGTCATCTCCAGTAGACCAGAAGGTCCACAGCTACACTATCGGTCTTCAGCTTAAACACCTAAGTCCCCATGATAGACAGACTACTTCGGAACCTTGAATGCATTCTATAGTCTTTTTGTCATGTCGACACATTTGGAAATCTGGCTGTAAAGCTTCGTGTTTCTAACTTGTCATATCAGAAGAATACTGTAGAGGCATCTTCTAAGAGAACTAGAACATATGACTAGAGAAAGAGAGAACTTATACTAACAGTAACAATAATACTTTTTGTAGCTTACGCGAGTACTATACATGATAAATGATACAGTTTTCGCGGATTTTATGTTTTAAATTGACGGAAGCCAAATTAACACTGACATTTTGACACCCAGCCTCTGGGTCGGTCCGTGACCATGGACACTAAGAAAGGTTCGAAATGTGGGGTATAATTTTTAATAATTGTAAAGTAATTAAAATCCTATAAAACTGTATTATTTATAGCAGTTACAATTTTTATGTCTTAAATTTCAATACGAACTAAGCAGTTTAAAAGTGTTATTGCAAGCATTGCAGCTTAATGGAATTCAAAACATAGGTCGTAGGTAGACAATTTAATGGTTATTTAATCTGTACTACATTTTACATTACAGTTTAAGAACTACCGCCTAGCAGGATTGCCCGATGCTGATTGCAAATATTATTTTTTCATAAATTATCAAGAGCTGGCCCGGTTCTATAATGCAAAAGTTCTGTAAAGTAACATTGTATATAAAAACCATCACGATAACTAAAGCGTCAGAAAATTCAAAAGCAATTATTTATCAATAAATATAAAAATATCGCAAAATATAAAAGGGTCAATAAACATACTAGACATATGGTATCTAGAATAAAAAGCCTTTTAATACAATTTACGGCTAAATAGAAGCGAGACTTGAGCGAAAATACTTTTCGCTCAAGTCAACAATCCTGGACTAAACAATATAATATGTTTATAACAATCCTGGACTAAACAATATAAACATATTATATTGTTTAGTCCAGGATTGTTTAATATTTTGCTGTATTAGCAATATTTTCCACTTGACAAAAAGTTTCCACCCTATCTATGTCGTAACAAGGGATCCATTAATCAACTTCATTGAGGGCGGTGGTGAATCGTAACAGATTGTCTTTCGCTAAATTTGTAGGCGGAGATGAATTTCTTATTAAACTACTGCTTTTTACGTAATCTTTTTTATAAATGCTATGAAGGAATAAGTCATCTTAGCTATATTAAAAATAATAGTCCTTCTTAAACTGATTTATGAATATAATTATGAATATTAAAAGAAAGATATATACTTTAATGTAACTTAAAGTGACCTTATTGAAAGTTAGAGTCAACTCAATCTACATCACATCATCACCTTTTAGTCCACTGCTGGACATAGGCCTCCTAATACACCCTACCCATTAAGGTTTGGACCGTATTCAAAGTCCAACTTAGACTTCTTTTATTATTCCATGTATTTTATTTACGGATTAAACAACTTCTTTATCACCTGTTATAGTTTCAGCTTACTAAAATAATAGACAACAAAGAATGTGTAAATCAAAAAGCTTATTATTTTTTAATTAGTGAAATAGAAAAGTTTTCAAAAAAAACCTAGATTATATTAAATTTTATAGATATAGATAGATTATAGAAAAATCTTTAAACGTTACATTTGTAAACAGTTGTATTTAGTTTTGAGACATTATTCTTTAAACTTAAAGACACTTAATTTATAAGTAGAAAATCAATGCAAGCCTTTTGAGTCAGTAATATAGTCCGGCGCTTTTTCTGTATTTGCGACGCTTTGAACTCGATACACTAATGGATGTGGCTTCGAAGTTTAAGTTTATGCCAGAAGAAGTTTTAAAACTAAAGTTTAGTACAAATAAAGATCAGTTTTTGCTTCTGCAAAATCCCAAGTTATCAAATGTCATTTAGGTTCAGATATCGTATCAACAATATTTAAAGGGAACGTAAAAAAAAATAGCCATTTCTAAAATATGTGGATGGTTTGAACATACTGGAAGGCTGTAGGGTTCTTATCACGATGTCTAGTTTTGCAGCTAGGTGATAAGAGATGAAAAAATATAAGGAGAACTTCGGTCAATATAATTTTTGTTGCGCAAGTGAAGAGACCATAATTTCCACCTGATGTCACTTTGACTGGTCCTTGTAGATGACTAGCATTATGGACTTTATACATTTATTATACAAAACAGAGAAGGAGCTGTACAAATAAGAAAAAAAACATGTCCTAGGCATATAAATTCCGGAATCATTATCCATTTTTTAATCCCTAAAGCGATACTGACTAAATAATAACTGGTCGTAGGTCCCCTTTTTACAGGAGACTCGTCTGGGTTGTACCACCGCGGTGCCTATTTCTGCCGCAAAACAGTAAAATGAAAACACTGCTGTGTTCCGGTTTAAAGGGCGCTGTAGCCAGCGTATTTACTGCTTAAACAATACTCTACACCCTATGTCCCACGGTAGGCAGCGGGTTGGTGATACCACTGGGGTTGCTGATGTCTATGGGCGGTCGGTAACCACATCTCTCAGGTGGCCCGACTGCTCCTGTGCTTGTGTGGGCAATAAAAAAAACTTATAACAATGTAAATCTGTAATTTCTTCTGCCGAAACGCATATATTGAATATGAATTAATTTGTTAAACACAGCAATAAACTTGTTGTTTTTGACAGAAAAAAAAAATCAATATAAATATTAAAATTATATATGCAATTTTAATAATTTTCTATTGCTTTTTACATGTTTTTCAAATTGTGTTATAATATAAACTTAGGAACGATGGTTTCTATAACATTCGTTCCTTCGTAGATTTTAGAAATGATTGTAAATGAAAACTTTCATAGAGGCATGTTTTAGCGTAGGAATACAGTTTGTCATAATATTTATACTCTACGTTCAGTCGATGAAGATGCTTTTTTAACGATGTATTGTAGCTAACCGCTTAGTATTTATTATACTAGCAGTATGTCCACGTCTCTTGTTATTAAATTTCTTAAATAGATTTACCGGGGATAAGAAATATCCTATGGTACTCATACAGACGTGTCTTTTCAATAGTCCAAGAATATTAAAAATCAGTTTCGTCGTTTAAGAACTTATTCAAGACAAACAAACATATCGTTTCTCTTTATAATATTATAAAGATTATAAATGTCTAATTACTACTCATGTAAATAGTTTTGTTAAAAAAATGCTTTATCGAAACGAATTCTTTTAGAAGCTGCCCACAATCTATTTGGCTGTCGCCATCTGGTACCTCAGTGATCTTCAGATAGTGGACCGTGAGATAGATTTCTGAATAGAAATCACATCTTGACCGACGACGCTCGAATGACATAAATCCTTGAGTAAAAATAATGTTATGCGAATTGAAATTGTTGACACTAATTAACCATGTATTAAAGTAATGTTGTGAACAGGCTGATAATGATGATTATATAGTAATGTAAAATTTGCATGTCTTACATTAGATTGTACACATCATAAGTACGTACATAAAAGCGTAGATAAGGCGTAGTACGTGCATTAAAGCCAAAGTCCTGCATAAGAATTATATTTTGTACTCTTCCTTGCTTCCTGCTGTCATTTATCTTTAGGTACTTTAGAAGAGTCGCCTTGTTTTCTTATGGACACACTTATACTTGTTAAGGACAATGATTGATGATTTTATTTGATGAAATCATTTTTTTAATTGGGCGATAGATTGGTAATATATCTATAACAGCGGTAGTGAAATTTCGGGAGTCATATTTTACGTTTATGTGTTGCAAATGTAATATTTCTGGTTTTTATTTAAACTTTTCCGAAATACATATTGTATTAATAATATTATGGATATACATAACGATTATTTACAAGGAAATTTTGACTGTACCAGATAAAACTGGTAATCCTGGTATTGCGAACTACAAAGTATGGTGCTAGTAGTAGATAGCTAATAAAATGAAAAAGTAAGAAGACTTTGTTATAAAGTTTGTTCAGGTGAAAACGTGCGAAAAATCACAAAATGCTGGCTCAACCACCAGCGAATGACTTAAACAATGTTCTACATAATTTAAAACTATATGTTACTTTTTTACTCAGAGTCACACTTAAGTGAAAAATAAATTTTGTTTCGAAGAATTTACATTTGTCTTAGATTTTATAAACTATGTATAATATAAAAATATAAATCTACGGATTTATTTTTTTTATATTTGGTTGGATCAGGTATTCAAATATGGCCTTCTAGTAGGTTTTAGCTTTGTCGTAGTCGGTGGGCTCAGTACCTACGGTCTGCTCAGCCGCGAAAAAGCGGTACCTAGCCAGCGTGGGGTATAAACGGCTGTGAAGGCAGCTCGAAGCAGGGTTTGGGCTGCGCCTACGAGTGTAAGGTAGACGGGCACAAAGGCAGCAAGCGTCCTTGCATCCCTGTCCTATGCAGCCAAGGATGATTCACGGGGGAAGAGGAGTGTGGTATTCCATAGACCGCTCTCCTTATCCTCCATGACTCGGCGGACTTGCGCCGCTGATGCGAGTGGAGGGGCCGTGGGAGAAGGTGACATTTGGCATGGTATCTTTGATCTCCCATTCTTCTGCGGTAGAACTAGGGGCCAGGAGAGTTGTCCTTCCAAGATTCAAATCCTTCCTGGCTCCCATTACCCATGTGTAACATTTGAAGGAGTCTGATGCCCAGATGAAGGAGCTGAAACGAAGGGGGCGTGGGTTCATTTAAGATTGTTTAAAAGTTTAGATTAAAAATGTGCACAAAAAATATGTAAATTATCCTGTGACAGCTGACATTAGGCCAGTGAATACTACTTACATTATATTCAAATTCTCGGTCTTTTTAGCTTTGTTAATTCATAGCACATTTTATTTATTTTGTTGTAAAAGAAAAAAAAATAGTCCAGCAATTAACTATTAACGTTGATTTTATTTATAGAACCGTTTTCGGAATTTCAAATTCAACACAGGAAAGTTTAATATTTTTAAAACTTTCGGTGCAACTTCAAGTTATAAGGGTTCAAGTTATATACTTTTTTATTTATAAGGGTTTAAACTTAAACATTCGAAGCAGAGCCTGAACAAATATTTTTTAAAAGCATTTACGAGTACTCGGTAATATGCACGCAATAAAATAAACGTTTGTGCGACATAAAAGGAATAAAACACTCAACATCTGATTTTTGACTGTTTTTGATAAAACTGTTGTTTGCAACGCTCATAGAATATTAAAAGACAAAAATATTTGTTTGAACAAAAAGAGAATAAATAAAGTTAGTGCCAATCCATTTTCAGCCCAATATTACACACGAGTTGTGAATGAATCGCTTTGTCGGATAAGGCATGAATGCGTTTTAAAATTAAACTTTGCTCTATGTAAACGCTCTACAAACGAGTTTGTATTGATGAATAACATGTCGTTTGCAATTGATCACTAGTGAACGATCGTCTACATAAATAATGTAATAATTGGAAAGGAAAAAGGTTAAAAATTGTACCAAAATTTTTAAAATTAATGCATTTTGATAAGACTACGATCTACGTACGACTAAATTCAATTTAAGTAAAAATTTGTCTCTTTTTTCTATTGTTATTGTTAGTTAATATTCTGTTCTTATATGTATTCTGCTAATAGAAGAATATATTTTTATATGACTTAAAATATGAGAAATAAATGTCTATAAACAATAGTCTTGTAGTGAATAATGGGTTAGAAATCCTACATTGCTGTGCACAAATAGATAATTTGTTATAACTAGTGGGTTTTCTAAAAACTGTCTTAATTTATATTACAGTGGTTTGCGTGAGATTTCTTTTAATTTATAAAATTGCAACGGCATCATTAATAATCTTTCACTGTAAAAATGTAAGGATAAATATATGAAAATTAAAATATTATATTTGGTTTAAACAATAATAGTATATGACAAGTAGTTTGAATAGTTATTGAAGTTATATTTAACTAGCGACCCGCCCGAGAACTGTGCTGATAGAAAATACACCTACAATATGAAGCGTGTGTTATACATATAAACCTTCCTCTTCAATCACTCTATCTATTAAAAAAAGCGCATTGAAAACAGTTGCGTAGTTTGAAAGATTTAAGCATACATAGGGATATAGGGACAGAGAAAGCGACTTTGTTTTATACTATGTAGTGATTATATTTAGTCCCAGCTAAGACTGCATGTTCTAGAAAATCAATACAAACCTTTTGATTGAAAGTACAGTCCGTCGCTGTTTCTGTATCTGCAACGCTTCGAAAGATAATGGATGTGGCACTTAAGTCAAAATTTACGCCAGAAGAACTTTTAATTCTAAAGCTTAGAACATATATGCAACTTTGTCGTTAGGGACTGATGTTTTTATCGCGGTGGAAATACAAGCATCGCTGTAAAATCTAAACTGTATTTTATAAAAAAAATAATAGTAATAATTAAAACAAGTGTAAAATAGTGTTATCCATTCGAAAGTACCTTTATAATCCAACTTTTCTTAAAAATAAGATAAACTGAAAATAATTTTTTAAATAAGTTAATAATAATATTATCGGAGTTACTGCAGGGCAAGGGGGACATCATCAAGTTCGTATGAAGACCTCATGATAACAGTTTAACTGTAGCTCTTTCACTAACAGTTTCTTCAATTTCAATGACTTCCATGATCCTGAGCAATTTCTTCACGTTCCTGTTTTTCTTCAGCCTTAACTTGTTAATATTTATTAAAGTAACATATTTTAATAATTATACCAGCGCTGCTAAGCGCCGATATCTATGGATTTAAAGAGGAGTGCAAATAATACTTAACTTTTGATTAGATATTGGAATAAATCTTTGAAACGGTTAGTTGACTATTTTATACCGTTTTTGACCGACTTCCCACAAGAAGGAGGTACTCAATTATGGAGCGTATGTATTCTTTTAGAGCGCCGATTTTGTTCATTTTTTTTTAAATGATACATATTAGCTCCCCATTGGTCAAAATTTTTTAAAATTATTTTATGATAAGTAGTTTAAATCACAACCTCGTTTGATTATTGCATAATAGAGTCTGATATGCATATACTTTAAAAAACGTACAAATAATGCCAAACTTTCGATCGGATATCGGCGTATCGGCTAATCTTTTATACGTATTTTCATTGTACCCATAATAAAATCATATTATTATTATCAAAATATTATTCTAATACTAATTTAAAATACGATTTATTGTGTACAAAGAAGTACATAGTAAAATGCACAACATAAACAGTTAAACACAGGAAATAATATTACATTAGATATTTTTTGTACTCTGATCTTCAGCTCAAGAATTGGTCTGCACAATGCACTAACGCTCGACGCAAGAGCAATTGTGCGGTCAGTCACTAAAGTTCGTATCTTTGGGTAATGGTCCGTGAAATTATTAACGGAACGACTTTATAAAGGAATATTTATGAATAGAAATCACGTCCTAACAGATGAAGCACGACAATCCTCAATTGAGAACTAAATCTTACGGAAACTAATTATTTCGGCTTTAATTGTAAACCTTACCTTTTTAAATTCCACGTAAAATATTTTTTTATCAGTTTTGATAACTTTTGAGTTTTAGCTTATACTGATTATTCTTTTATTAGCCGACAATACACTGCATAGCATATTTACCTCTTGCTAGTTATGTTTATTTTGACGAAATTTGTCTCCTGTTAGTACAGAGGACAATATTCGTTTAAAGTCCTAATCCTGGGACTGTTTCTTGTATAGTACAAGCGTCGCGGCCGCTGGATAAGTTTGTTAATAGATTTGTTCAGGTGAAAACGTGTTCTACGCACCGCAACTGGGCTTTAAATGTTATAAATTTCTACGAAAGGGAACGACTTTGAAATAATACTTTACATCAAGTTTAATAAATATTTTTGTATTAAAATAAGTGAGATGTGGTGGGAGAAATGTACATGAATATTATTTATGTGTATGTGTGTTTTTCCAATTTTATATTACATGTACCAAAACTTGAGTGCTTTACACATTAAAACTTTATTTAATGACACAACTGTTTTGTTGTAGAAATAGAAACATCTAGAGTGTATTAATATGATTTATAATATACCATTTTTAGAAAGTATTTATTTTCTAAATGTATTGCTCAGATGAAAAAAAAATAATTCTTTACTATTTTTTTTTCTTCTGCAAGTTTATTATGCATTCAAGCATTTTATTTGTAGTTCTTAACTAAAGAATATCTTCTAAGAGTGAATTATTGTGATAAATAATTCTGTACATTAGATCGTTCAGATTTTATCCAGTAAAACGTAGCAAATTACATTTGGAATGACTGAAAAAGCAGGCCAATCAACGGTTAGTAACTGTAGTGTTTGCTGTGTATTGACTCCTTAAGACTTTAGTATTAAATTACTTTTACAAAATTGACTTTAGTAAAATAAAATGAAGAAAAATGGATTTGGGACCCAACATTAGCACCCTTGTAAATAAATTACAAAATGACTGATCCAATTTGTCATTAAATTTTACGTATTCGGAATGCTTTCATAGATTTTGAATGAAGAAATAATTGTACGTATGTATAAAACCGTGTGGCCTATGTGGTATGTATAAAAGCGATATTGGCCCTTGCTTTGTAAGCCGGAGGTCGTGGTTGTTGGCCGTGTGGTCGGGTTTGCGGCAGTTAAGGTACGCTGGGGGCCGTTTGCGAGAAGACCCCGCTTTTGCTGTGCTGTGCACTGAAATAACTGATGTCTGAGGCAGTATTTGAAATTATCGAGATTAAGAATATAATTAGTTGAGTTATGACAATCTTGAGAACTAGGTTTCTTTTCTAAAATAGTAGCCTACGTCACTCCCAGTTACATCAAACAGACAGACCAAAATTTCAAAAAATTTCGTTTTTCAACTATATATAGGCTTATCAAATCCACTAATTTACGGATTTTTCGCATTACTTAAATATATTTATTCCCGACGTTTCGGATTCTTTTCAGCATCCATGATTACGGGCAGACTAAGTTGGTATATGTATGTATCTCTATGTTTTCGAATAACCGTCAGTTTTATTTAAAAATTGACACAACTTTCGATTTCTTAATTTTTAATGTTGGTTTGACAAAAGTATTTATGTTGTCCTTCGAAAAAAAACCAGCCACAGTCGAAAGAGTGCCTGCGTCTTACCTCACATCAGAGGAGTCACAGACAAAATCGGTTTATATTTAAAGCGAGCTTCTATTAAAACATATTATAAGCTGCCGAAGAAGAATAGCCAATTATTACCATCGGTCAAAAGTAAAATTCATCTACAGGTACCGGGTGTACAAACTAGACTGTGATTGTTGTCTCTCTTACATTGGACAAACAAAGAGATCAGTAAAACCAGAGTAAAAGAACATATAGCTGATGGTAAGCACCGACGCTTTTAGAAATCTGCAATTTGCAATGTTCTAGACAAGCCCAATCATTATATTAGATTTGATGAACCAAAAATACTGGCTAATGAACATCGATTTATACCAAGGATGATTCGGAAGCAATAGAAATTAAAAATATCCAAATTTTAATAGAGAAGATGGTTGGTCTTTGCCACCTTCCTGGGAACCAATAATTTCAAAAATTAAACGCAGAGTATTACGGTATAGTTATAGAAACAGACAATGTAATTTATTTTGTCTATTTATATATATATATATATATAGTAAACATTCTTAGCCGAATATTGAGTAATTGGTGCATGCCAATGCCTTTCAATCAGTACTATTTTTTTATAGTTTCGGGACGTAAATAATTTTAATAATATTTGAAAAATACACAACACAACAAGTCAACACAATAGAAGTAAAAATCACTACCTGAGAGAATTATTTTTAAGATGCTGGCTTAACCTTAAGAGACACTTTGAGTAAATGTCTCACATTATTGTACGCACTAAATTGATGTACAGCAAAGTCAGTGTTTCAATATTGTCATTCTGTGAATAAGACTAACATACGTTTAATTATTTTCATAACATATTTAATATTTTAGTACATTTGTCAGGTGAGTATGTACAAAAACCATTGCACACATTCCATAATGTCCGGTAAAATTTTGGGAAACGGTGCTTTTTGCGCGCGTAAAAAGTCTGTAAATACATGATTTATGGTCCACAACGTTTGCTTTTTCCGGGTCACGTTATCTTAATCTATCGATCGTTTTATAATAATTCTGGTTAAACGCAATATTAAGATAAGGTTACGGCGATCTTTGTAAAATTCAGTACACTTTTAGCTGTAATACCTATACAAGAATTTGGCTGCTGTTGTTTTTAGTCGGATGCTTAGTAAGGCAATTTAAATATAAATAACTTTAATTATGTCTATAATAGAAGTAGATTAATATGCATTATAAGTATTGATTATGAATTCAAATATGTTTTTCTTATTAGATAAACAACTTTTTACAGAATTCTTTAACGTAAAAAGAAAAAAAAGTGTTGTTTTCCAAAAAAAATATTTTTTATTTACACCAACGAATTAAACACTATTACAGGTAAAATAGTTGCAAAGCGATAAAAGACAAGTTAGGTATAACTTCACTTAAAAGTATAAACATCACTCATTTTAATATAAGTGCTACAATTTTCCATGTATTAAAAACAATCAAATGGTCAGCTTAACTTATTCAAATTCTATTGCAAATAGTTCTTGTCTCTGTGAGGTAACTTGGCTATCTTAAACATTCTGTTCTTATCTAGTTTATACCTAAATTCCACTTATGGCAGTGGTTTGCAACTAGAAATGCTTTTGGATTATAATCGTACTCGGCAAGCGTTTCATGAGCAGTACCAAAGGATTAGCATTGTCTTTAATTAGATCTTGCTATTTATTTAGACATTGCGGGTTTTAGTTCAGTGATGAAGTTTGTGAGTAAGAAAATCTAATTTCTTTAAAAAAATTATGAAATGACATATGATATACTTATAATTATATACAATCTAAATGTAACCGCCTCCGTGGCCTAGCGGTCTGGGCCCTTGCTTTATAAACCGGAACTCGTGGGTTTAAATCCCGCGGGGAAACAACTTTGTGTTAGCGTTGTTTTTGGTCAGTTATGATAATTTGGGCCGATCACCCAATTGTCTGAAAAGTAAAATGATCCATGCGTCGGATGTAACCTCATTAAATAAATAAATCATTAATATTTTAGGTAACATTTTCTACTCGACCCGGATAGACTAGCTATACGATCACCATTTTTTCAATAAAATCTCATCATCATCAGCCTTTGATAGTCCACTGCTGGACATAGGCCTCCACTAATACACCCCTATCCATTAGGGGGTTTTATCCCCTATCAATAAAATCTATATAATATAAAACCATATATTACAGCTAAGACAGTAAAAGTAGTTTAGATATAGTGAGAATAACGCTTCCGTTGCCCAGTGGTAAGGGCGTGTCCTTTAGAAACCGGAGGTCGTGGGTTCGAATCCTGCAGGGTCTAAACACATTTCCATTGTTGTTTCCTAGTTCGTTAGGGCAATTTGGGCCGATCACCCAATCGTCTGAAAAGTAAAATGATGTATGCGTCGGATGGGCATGTAAAAGTCGGTCCACCCACCAACCCCCATTAGACTACTGGGTGGGATACGGTCTAAAACCCCCAAAGGGAGAAGAAGTGCATTAAGGGAGGCCTATGTCCAGTTGTGGACTAACACAGGCTGATGTGGATGATGACGACTCAACATGTCGGACGCCTTGCAGCAAGATCGAGTAACGACATTTGCAAAGTAGCCGGTGTCGGCTGGATGAGAATAGCCGAATTGGAAGCGGTGGCGTGCATTAGGGGAGGCCTATGTCCAGCAGTGGACTGAAACGGGCTTACGGTGATGATGATGTGGTAACCGCTCACTTATATTACGTTGTAAGCAAACGCATGGAAAAAAATACTTTAAAGGAAAAACAAAACTATAGTTTACACCACACTACAGTCATTTTTATTACTATTTTAAGGTAGTGCGACCTATCAGGTAAATGCATTCGATTAAATAGGTATTGATATTAAAAAGACAGAATTCTATTTCTATTGCGGGTACTTTGAAAAAAGAAGTCTCGATATTGACGTTTTGTCTCTCTGCTATACGATCGTGTATAAAAGTCGGGTCTGAAATATAGCGGGGCAGATCTTTGTAAGCCGCTTCCCGGAACGGAACTCTCCTCGTGTGTGATGAGTGTTGTGTGATGGTGTTATTGTATCAAGTGGTTTACGACGGTGTTACGCGTCAACTCGAGACATCTCGTGGCTGTTGTCGGTGACACGTGAGTCATTCTAATGTTTTTAAGTATAACAGATGTTCAGTAGTTCATTTTTCATCATCAGCCTGTAATAGTCCACTGCTGGACATAGGCCTCCCTAATACTCCCCTCTCCATTAGAGTGATTTTGGACCGTAACCCCACCACGCTGTTCCAATGCGGGTTGTGGGTGGACCGATATTTTACATGCGCATCCGACGCATGGATCATCTTACTTTTCAAACAATTGGGTGATCGGTTTGGTGTCAAAAAAAATTAAAAGATTTTTTAACTTTTAAAGTTAAGAAAATTACAAATATACCCCATATGTAACTAATAGACCACAGGCCCATGATAAGAAAATACTTGTGAGATGACCCAACGTGAATAACGCTTAGGTTGGTTATATACTATAAAATAACTGTTAACCTTATGCAGTCATATCCGAGCGGTGCATTATTCATTATTTATGAATTTCTTAGGAAAGGGTTAAAAGAAACAAAAGTTCTTAGTTGGTTTTATAATGATACTACAGGCTTAGACATCCTTTGTTTTAGGGTGGAGATTGACATAGACCCTTAAAAACACTAATTCTCTAAGAAAAAGGTTGGGTTTGGGAAAAAGAGTTCACATTAAAAATTAAGCTAAGACATTATTGCTGGAACTTAGTTTTTTAATCTTTAGTTGTCGCGTAAAATTATCGCTAAGTAAGATATTTATAATACCTACTAATATACTGATAGGCTATTACAATATAAATGCAATCTCGAAATCCGTAAACGTGCTTAAACAACTCAAACGAATTGTTTATATTATACTCGCGGACATTTCTTCATTTCCACGAGGACGAAGTCGCGGGTAAGAGCTAATATAACTACAATAATCGAATTAAAATATATATACGCTACCATCCCGACTAGATTCAATTCATGAATCAAGAAAATTGTTATATGCGTATTATTTTTAATTAACACACTTATAGAGTAGAAATGGCTATATTCTATGCTTTAGTTATACAAAAAAAAGTTGTTTATGTTGTTTTCCTTCAAGCTTGTGTTAGTTTGTATTTGAATTGACTGAAACGGTTTCAGAAAACAGGTTTACGCGAAAAGAAACACAATTTGGTGAGCTCGTAGCGTCGCACATATAATTTTCTTGCAGCTTTAAAATCTCATTTTAACAACAAAATCCTAAAAATTTTCTTGCAGCTTTAAAATCTCATTTTAACAACAAAATCCTAAAAAAAATTGAAGGTTATCGCCTATTGTTCATAAAACTTTACTAAATAGATTTTATGTAATTGAGTATTTAAATGAATGTTATAAATTTAAATACATTACGGTAATAACTTTTGTATTCATTAACCCGAATTGAATGTTATGTAATGCCGATTTTTTTACTCAAATTGGACGTATCGCAAATATATAACTGACTATAGTTAAGAAACCTTTTTGTTTCCAGCCTTACATATCATCTACAACATATTCAACTTCATGGCTGGAAATGACATTGGATAGAGATAATCAATCTCGTTATTTATGTGCATGTCACAATTTGGGGACTCTTTTTGAAATATATCGTATATCGAAAAGTAATTTTTCTTTACTTATAGAAAAACCATTGTCTATGTCTATTTAGAATTATACTTTCATGGTTCCATTTTCATTTTCCATCCAAGTATTTAGCGCTTAAAAACATTTTTGCATATGCATTATTTGCTCAGTGCCTTTGCTACAGAATATTTCTCGACCTCTAAGGAAATAAATTTAATAAAAACTTTTGTTTTTGCTGAACGTCATACGAGCCATCCTTTCAATACATGGTGCTGATGGGAGATCTTAAAGCAAAAGTAGGAAAGAGGAAAGACGATGAGCTGAGAGTGGACAACGGAAGCCAAGGGGGCAACAGAAGACAGAAACGATGGAGGCCAAAATATTTCATAAACAATAATTCAAGTCTACATCTTTATTTTAACTTTAACTACAAATCAACTACAGACAAGTTGTTTTTGCGCTTATAGAAACATATATATATGTTGCTTGATTTCTTTGTTTGAAGCAATTCGTTGAGACAAAGCAAGCAATTATAGTACTTGTTCTATAGAGTTAATACTCTACAATTTACCACGAACATTTACAGAACAATATGCAATATGCTTCATATTGCACATGTACTAAAGAAACCGGAAGTCGTGGGTTCGAATTCTGCGGGGACGAGGGAACAAATTTTCATTATTGTTTCCTAGTTGGTTAGGGCAATTTGGGCCAATCACCTAATTGTCTAAAAAGTGAGATGATCCATGCGTCGGATGGGCATGTTAAAAATCGGGCCACCCTCTAACCCGCATTGGATCAGCGTGGTGGGATGCGGTCCATAACGCCCTAATGGATAGGGGTGTATTAGGAGAGGCCTACGCCCAGCAGTGGACTATCACAGGCTAATGATGATAAATGATGAATGAATAAATAAACAGATACAAAACACTACAACACGCTATCGGTAATTGTTGGGTATGGTGGTAGTCTCACGCTAATCATACACATGAATCTTCTTATTTTACAGAAAACGCTGATAGCAGACCATGGCGGTAGTTATTTTTTTCAGCACCTCGGAAAAGATCAAACTCTTTTTGCTTTTACGAAGTTTTTTTATCGACTCTTGTCATCATACTTTGAATACAGTGTTTTCGGAGGAGCAGTTCCTAAGACCCGGTGTTTTTAGTTTTAAAGACGTTCTGTCAGCCCAAAACTCACAATTGCGCAAGAGAGATGACAAGCACAAAAATATATATGGTATAATCTTAAGCAATTTCGTAAATTTTGTGGTACGACATTAAAGGCAACTTTTACTCCTTGTGGCATCTCGCGAAGCCTTCAGAGACGATCGAGTCAAACTTTCGTTAATTTACTCTTGACTATGACCTGCTCCTGCTGCTTAACTCGAAGTGCTATCGTATGCCATTATTTTCAGTTTTAAAGCATACAGGGAAAACAAACTTTGTATTGTTTCCTACATATTTAGCAGTTAATTACGTTAGCCACGGCCGATGGTTTGAAAAAAACCAAAGTATTTCAGAAATTATTTAATTATTTAACCCGCGAGCACTGGCGCTGTGAGCATTTTGCTCACAGTGAACTTAAAACACGCGCTATTTTGTCAAAATCGTACGTATTTATATCGTTCACTCAGTAGCTGAGTTTTGTTCCTTCCTCTACCCCCGGACACACTTCACGTCCCGCTAGTGTGCGCCAGTGGCTCGTACGAGAAAGTTTGTGGCAAAAAAGCTGCATTTGCTGCCAATTTTTTTATGTACCGAGCATAGTCATACACTATGTGATATGTGTAAAGCTCGCGCATATAATGTTGATTAATTAATCGTACTTAAACGCTAAAATTCTATTCCATTTTATTTTTTGTTATTTTTTTTCCCAAAGGGTGCCTTAGAACACTGGCTAATTAGTTCCTATGTTTATTAGTTTAAAAAAAAAACCATTATTGTTAACTTTAAAAATATGTTTTTCAAGAATAAACAGAGAGTATTTTATTTAATAAAATAAAGAAATAATAAAATTTGTTGGTTAAACTTGTATTTATTGACTTTCATAAACGTGAGCAAAATGCTCTACGCGCGAGTGTCTGTGTAATTTTTAAAGGCGCGAGTGCTCGCGGGTTAAATTTGCAATATCAATTTTTATATCGGAATTAACTTATAAAAAACTATGAAACTAAGTCCGGTCGATTTTGATACCGAATCTAGAATGCTTGTGTCGTATGAAATATCTATAATAACGGATTGACGTCAATGCTGGAATATGATCGGTTGATCAATACTGAAATATGCAACCCTGCAGTTCTAGTCGGCAGTTCCTCTATATGCTAGGCATATAACAAGTTCAATATTCACTTGACAGTATATTTAAATCGTCCATTATTAATAATAGTACAATAATGCTTAGTTCTCATTATAATAAGGTTAAAACCAAATGAGGATAGTGCTAGAAAAAAGATATACACGTGTCACGTATATGCCATTTAGGACTGGCTATATCACCTCGGACGTACAAAGCATAAATGTTTCCTTAGCAACAGAATTCCGTTGATTACCTGTACATAATTCAGTTTAAAAGAGAAAATCTATACTTATATAAAAATTTGTTTCTATTTATATAAAAACGTATTGCTGATATTTGAGAATTTCATTAAAATAGGTAATAAATTGTATGTATGGAAGTAAAACATGCGGGATTGAATCATAACTGCTTTTTTGTCTGAACGGCCATGTACTTGGCAGGCATTTTCTGCATACATGATATTCAGCTGCGAGTACTTGACCCTCGGTAAACACAGCTAATTGCATATTTACGTGTTGCTATTAAAACCATAGTGTAATACGTCCTCTACAAGCCAAATAAAGATAAGTATCAGTAGCGATCTTTAGTATAATCACTAGGTGTAATTTTTTTAAGTAAGGGTGGGAAAGATTAGTGGTTTTTAGGGTTAAAAAAACCTTGATCTTACTAGCCGTTATGCTGCTAAATTCGGCGAAACTTTATTTCCACGCTTGATTGCTATTAGCCTAGATATTCGTTCGAGCTTCTTGCCAACTTCGAGATAACATCTAAGCCCGGTGTTCTACTTAGTCTAGTTAGACTTGTCGTTAGCCACTAAGCAGTTGATAAAATGAATACGACATTGGGGTCACTTTATACATATTACAAATGTTGTTCCGATTCACAATTTTTAATAAACAAACATTTTCATTATCTTTGTAATAATAATTTCTTTTGAACACGATTACATATTTTTATTAAAGTCGTAACAAATTTAATCATGTTTATTTATTTTTATAATATTCCGTATCCTCCGTTCCGACTAAGGCCAAGTGAAACTTTGAAAGTGATACGAACAATGCATGTCCCGTAACCATCGATGCTGTAATAGACCTGAAACGTCTTTAACGTACTGTAAACAAGACGCACGATAAAATCCGTAAAGACTTTAATTAAAATATGGTTTTATCATTTAAATTCAAATATTTATATTCAAACAAAAGTGAGAAATGTCTCTACACAAGAGATATGCGTACGTCGCATCTCGACGCAAAGCAAAAAGTATGTGCTGTCAGTACCAAAGTTTGTCTTAACTATAAATTAATGATCTAAAATAAAATGGTTAGAAAATTTTTAAAAGTAGTATAAGCCTATTTTATGATTAAATTTATTTATTGTTGGAGTAATTTTTTATTAATAAAACAGCACAGCACCTTACAAATATCTGGATGCTCATCACGAATATTATTTTAATATTTACTTCATTCAAAATGCCTTTACAACTTTGTCTGCCTCATTAGCGACGAGTCGAAGATGCACAAAGCAAGCATAAAATGTTAACGCGTCGATAATCCAACCTTTATCAGGGCAGTTAAGCCCCCCTGAATGTTTTGAAAATTTGAAATGAATAAATAACTAATTGCTCAATAATCTTAACAAAAATTTCTGAACTTTAAGTGAAATAAACTAAAAGGAATCGGATGTTTAATGTACATTACTATAACTGTAATGCTACTTATTTCTTTACATTTAATTGTTAACATTTATTAAGATAACAAAAATATCTTTTACTTTAACAAATCGTTCAATATCTATTAAAGCGACAATTTGCCTTTTGGAAAAGACGCGTCCGACAGATGTCGCTGTGCGAAGTAAATTGCGCTATGGTTTGGTTCGGCGAAAGGGACCTGTACCCTTGCAATCAATATCCTCTTTAACAAGTGAATGTTATAATATTATTTTTACAAAAAGATATCCGTGTATTACGGAATATTTTTTCTTAATACATGAGTACTATTTAAGGGAACAACATTCAAATTTAAGGAATTAATATGATAATATCAAGAGTTAGTGCTATATTTTATTTTAAGTAATACCAAACAATGATGCAGTTCATTTTGGTATATTTATAATAATATATTCATGTGAAACTGTTGAATATCCAAGGGGCGATTGCATGAGCATAAAAATAAATTGAAGCTTTTAATTTAATGACATAAATACATTATTCAAAGGTATTATATTTTTAGAGCTGCGGTCTAAATGAATCTTATAAATTAATAAAGTATTTAGATTTTCTTATAAGGAAAAAGCAATACAAATCTGTAAAAAATTACTATTATCATTTATGAAACAAACTGTAGCATATTCTGCTGGCTGTAGGGCACCATAGTGGCCTAGCCGTAATAGCCTTTACTTGAAATACCGAGTTCATGGGTTTGAAACCATCGGTAAAATGACTTTGTTGTTTGTATAGTTCTTTTCTGGCTAGTAAAGATAATATGGGCCGATCACACGGTTGTCTGTAAAGTAAAACAAATCCATGTCTCGGATGGGCGTGGCAAAAGTTTACCCTTTGGGTTGTGGATGTCAGATTCCAGTCGCTCTATGTAAAAACTAATTATCAGATAAATCTGGATCTAATTTTTTCGGATTCGAAAGCCGAGATTTACTGACTTGGGATATTTGGGTTTGGATATTGAGATTTACTAACATAGGATTCCTAACACTAAGTTGAGATATTAGCTACAGCGTGACGATTTTAATAATGCTGGTGATGTGTCATAGCACTTAAAGGCTATTAAGTTATCAAATTATAGCTTTGCATAAATAAATTCGAAAAAAATAGATTATGTGGCTCAGGAAATGACGTTAAACCTAAATTAAAGCTCTTGAATCGCTTAACTGCTCGTACATTTTGTGTATATGTTGTACGTGACGTTTTTAATTAAGTCGTTAAGTAATTGCATTTTTTTTAAATAATATTTGTGGTGATCATGGTAAATGAACAGCAGAAATGTGAGAATTTTTTATAATTAACTCGTATCATGATGGAGTACTTTAAGTAGTGTTTAATTAATACAGTATTAAACTTTAATGAACCAGCAAGCACATAACGGTTTCTAAAGACACACGAAAACGGTAGGAATCTGAATAATTTCTCTTACACCGAGTACGACTTGCCGCATTGTAAAGTCACATGTGACGTGTATTAAATTCCATTACACGTGACAGTGTTGAATTGAATTGATAAGGTCTCCATTCTGAGAGTGCTTTAGACATGGAATATGTTCGAAAACTAATATATATATTTTCATTTTATAACGCATGTAACTGGAGATCGTGGGTTCAAATCTCACGGGGAAACAACGTTAAAAAAAGGGTTTTGTTTTCTTTGTTTTCCGGTTGGTTTAAACAATTTGGCCCGATCAGCTAAATGCCTGAAAAGTAATCCATGTGTCGGATGGGCATGTAAAAAGTCAACCCACCTACCAATCACCACGGACCAACGTAGTGGGATTCCGTCCAAAAACCCTAATGGGAAGGTGCGCATTAGGGGAGGCCTACGTCCAACAGTGGACTAACATAGGTTGATGATGGTGATGACGAATCAATATTTTGCAATATGTGGGACGCCCTGCGGCAAGATGGAGTGACGACATTCGCAAAGTAAATAAAACATTTGTAAAAGAAGGTACAAAATGGTGAAAATATGAAATGTTATTAAAGGTGGATCACCATCAGCCGTCAAACTATGGTTTCAGTAATTCGGTATTGAGAATTTAATTTGACTAAGTTGTAGAGGTCAATCGCTCAGTGTATAACAAGTTAATAGCTGATAAGAAAAATAAAACTAAAATGCTATTTATATACCGAATAAAGTTTTATTTTTTGTTCTTTGTACATGTATAAGAGAGTAAAACCTACACAATATGACCAATGATATCCTCATTTTTGCTGCTAATTAATACACAAATACATATGTACCTATGTACTATATTCATTCTTCATTTAAATAGGAAGTAATTAATATTAATCGATATAAAATTTGTTAACTTTACACATACACTTTATTTTTGTACCTGTTATGTAATGTACTTAATTTTAATAATAATTGATATATCCGTAGTAGTTTGCCCGTGATCATGGACATCATCATCATCATCATCATCATCATCAACAGCCTGTGTTAGTCCACTGCTGGACATAGGCCTCCCCTAATGCACGCCACCGCTTCCGATCTTCGGCTATTCTCATCCAGCCCACACCGGCCACTTTGCGAATGTCGTCACTCCATCTTGCCGCAGGGTGTCCTACGCTACGTTTGCTGAGCCTCGATCTCCATTCCAGAACTTTTCGACTCCAGCGGTCGTCAGTTCTGTGGCTTATATGGCCGGCCCACTGCCACTTCAACTTACTAATCCGGTGGGCTATGTCGGTGATTTTGGTTCTCTGACGGATCACGTTATTTCTGATGCGATCCTTCAGAGATACTTCGAGCAAAGCCCTCTCCATAGCTCGCTGAGCGAATTTAAATTTGTGGACCAGTCGAACCGTAAGTATCCAAGTCTCGGCACCGTAGGTCGAAACAGGTAAGACGCACTGATCGAAGACTTTCGATTTGAGGCACTGTGAGATGGGTGACGAGAAAACTCGACGAAGGTTATGAAAAGCTGCCCAGCCCAGCCGAATCCTTCTGTTGGCCTCCCCCTCAAAGTTGTTTCTACCTAGTTGGAGCGTTTGCCCTAGGTAAACGTACTCCGAAACCACTTCGAGGGAGGTGCCGTCAATTATGATCGGTACCGGATCAACGTGCTCGTTAAACATGACCTTGGTTTTACCCAAGTTCATCCGGAGACCGATGCGTGCAGAAGATTCAGCCAGGCTTTGCACCATTTTCTGCAGGTCCTCTGCGGTCTCACCCATGATGACGATATCGTCCGCAAATCGCAGATGTGAGATGTACTCGCCGTTCACATTTATGCCGTGTCCTTCCCAGTTGAGCGTCCTGAACATGTCCTCAAGCGCGCGGAGAACAATTTGGAGACGTGACGTCTCCTTATCTCACACGCAGTGCAGGGGATAGGCTCAGTCTGCCCACTTTAGACTACGACAGACGTAGTGGCATTGTAATACAGACATCTCAGCATCTGGACATAATGCCAATCAATATGGCACTGCTGTAAGGACTCGAGGAAAGACCAGGTCTCGATTGAGTCAAAGCCTTCCATAGGCCACAAATGCTATGACACGGGCTGGTTATACTCAAGTGTCTTCTGATTAACCTGCCTCACTGTATGGATGTGGTCTATGGTGCTGTAACCCCTCCGAAACCCGGCCTGTTCTTGAGGCTGCGCTTCGTCGAGTTATCGTGCAAGACGATTCGAGATGACCCTCGAAAACAACTTATAGACATGACTCAGGACCGATATTGGCCGATAGTTCTTCAAAAGGGTTTTATCGCCTTTTTTGAAGAACAATACGACCAAACCCCTACGCCATGCCTCAGGAATTCTCCTGGAGAGAAGGGCAGGATTAAATAGACGACGGATTCTCTTCAGCACCGGTTTACCGGCGGCCTTCAGAAGCTCCGTCGTGACTCCGTTCTCTCCCGGGGCTTTTCCATTTTGAAGTTGCTCAAGAGCCCTCTCGATTTCCTCCGACACATGGCGGGTAAGAGTGGCTCGAGAATCCTTCTCATCCAGCTCCGGGTGTGCCGAATGCGACGCGTATAACTGGCTGTAAAAGCTTTCAACCTCCGAGAGAACCTCTGGTCTCGAAGCTACGACTTCTTCGTTCTCTTTGGTCAACTTCGTTAGATGGCTTCTTCCAAGCTGTTGTACGAAGACTTTGGACCCCCGGTTTTGCTTAATAGCTCTCTGTATTGAGAGCGTATTGGAGTGACGGAGGTCGCGCCCTACCAGCTTGGAGATGGTCTTGATAAGAACCCGCTGTTCTAACGAAGTGACGGTTGGGTCATATCGTGCCAGTGATCAGGAATAGCCATCATGGACCCTAGAAATAAATAAATAAATAACGCGAAAAATTCGGAAATAGGTGGATTTAAATACTTTATTTTGTGTTCATTGAATAAAAATGCCAAATGCGTTATCGATGTAATGTAGTATTGTAATGTAGTTCTAGAACTTTCGAGTAAGGATCTCGGTGCGATGTATCGAATGAAATGGAATATAATACCCGTCTTAGTTGACATCCATATTGCGCCCTGGCCCTGGGGCGTAATTACTTGATTTACATTTGATATTGTAGGGTATTATCTTATCAGAAGATATAATGTAAGGCTAAAAAATGTTTCTTTAGTGTAGGAATTAATTCAATTCAAATATCTTTATTCAATATCGAAGTGATACACTCACTTATTGATTGTTAAAACCGCTTCCACTGGTTCGGAAAAGGATGCCTTTGGACTGAAAAAAACGGACACTCAGCGTAACTTTTTGTGCTATCTTTAACATTAAAATTCTGAAGTAAGCATTGCGTCACTAGATCATTTAAATACTCATTTATATTGTTATAACCTGTAACATACGATTGTTCCTTGACAACCTCTTCAAATTTATCGATTGTTAAATTTCTATTGTTTTCTGTGCCTTTGTTGTTAAAGCGAATACATTGTCCCATAAAAGATTAGAAATTCGACGCAGTCTAATTACTCGAATAATTAGTCTGTTTATTTCTTGTGTTGCTGTTGTGATGATGTGCATAAGAATGCATTCATCAATACACCTTCAAAATCATTTTTGTTTTATCTGCACATTCATTAATTACACACAGATGAAAATTTTGGCACTTAAAAGTTTTATCTCAAAGCCTTTACCTTGTGTAACATTTGCCATATTTAATAGTGTTGGCATGTAAAAAGTCGGTCCACCCAGGAAATGACGTTAAACCCAATTTAAAGCTCTTGAAATTGTAACTGCTCGTACGTTTTGTATATATGTTGAGACGTTTTTAATTAAGACGTTAAGTAATTGCATTTTTTAAATTATAGTGTGGTGATTATGGTAAATGAACAGAAAATGTGAGAATTTCTTATAATTAACTCGGATCATGATGGAGTACTTTAAGTAGTGTTTAATTAATACAGTATTAAACTTTAATGATCCAGCAAGCACATAACGGTTTCTAAAGACACCCGAAAACACAAGGAATCTAAATAATTTCTCTTACACCGAGTACGACATACCGCATTCTAAACTCACTCGTGACGTGTATTAAATTCCACTACACGTGACAGTGTTGAATTGAATTGATAAGGTCTCCATTCTGAGAGTGCTTTAGACATGGAATATGTTGGAAAACTAATATATATATTTTCACTTTATAACACATGTAACTGGAGATCGTGGGTTCAAATATCATGGGGAAACAACGTTAAAAAAAGTGTTTTGTTTTCTTTGTTTTCCGGTTGGTTTAAACAATTTGGGCCGATCAGCTAAATGCCTGAAAAGTAATCCATGTCGGATGGGCATGTAAAAGTCAACCCACCTACCATCACCATGGACCAACGTGGTGAAATTCAGTCAAAAACCCCTTAATGGAAGGCGCGCATTAGGGCAGGCCTACGTCAGCAGTGGACTAACATGGGTTGATGATGGTGATGACGAATCAACATTTTGCAATATGGGACGCCTGCGGCAAGGTAGATGACGACATTCGCAAAGTACATAAAATATTTGTAAAGAAGGTACAAAGTGGCGAAAATATGAAATGTTATTAAAGGTGGATCACCATCAGCCGTAAACAATGGTTTGAAATATTCGGTATTGAGAATTTAATTTGACTATGTTGTAGAGGTCAATCGCTCAGTGTATCAAAGTTAATAGCTGATAAGAAAAATAATACTAAAATGCTATTTATATACCGAATAAAGTTTTATTTTTTGTTCTTTGTATATTATATGAGAGTAAAACCTACACAATATGACCAATGATATCCTCATTTTGTATAATTAATACACACAAATACATATGTACCTATGTACTATATTCATTCTTCATTTTAATAGGAAGTAATTAATATTAATTGATATAAAATTTGTTAACTTTACACATACACTTTATTTTGTTCTGTAAGTATTTTTCCTGTTACGTAATGACGTAACGTACGTAATTTACATAGTAATTGATATATCCCGCCGTAGTCATGGACATCATCATCATCATCAGCCTGTGTTAGTCCACTGCTGGATATATCCATGATATGATCAGAGGAACACCTCTTTTCGTGGCTATATAAGCCAATTCGAGAGTGACATTGTCTTCTACACCAGCGGCAGGAGAATTGTGAATTAGGCGGGGTGGTGGTGCCGGTGTGTCTCTTATGTCTCCTATCCGCCAGTAACTGAAACCAGGCTGTATCGTGGTAAGCTCGACCCTCCTTCACACTCTTACGCCATCCAATCCTATCCTCTGCGAGCTCCTCCCAGCGTTTGTTGTCAATGTTAAATGTGGACATGTCTCGCTTGACACAGTCTTTAAATCGTAGCAACGGTCTCCCAACGTTTCTCTTCGCATTTGCTATAGTGCCAAGCAAAACAAGCCGCGGCAAACGAGAAGGTGGCATGCGATACACATGTCCCAGCCATCTCAACCGTTTCTGCTTGAGTAGTGCGGTGAGGCTGGGCAGCTGTGCGATTTCCAACACCTTTTTGTTCGTCGCTCTGTCCGTCCACGTGAAGCATAGAATGTTACGCAGACAGCGCATGTAGAAGGTGTTTAGTCGGCGTTCTTGCTTTGCGTACGATGCCCAGGTTTCCGCTCCGTACAGAAGTATGCTCAAAATGCATGTTTGGAACACTGTTATTTTGGTTTTTGTGGTCAGATGTTTGTTGGTCCAAACTCTTGTACGGAGCTTTCCGAATATGGCGCCGCTTTGCCAATACGAACGTTGATCTCTGCATCAAACGAGAGATTTTTCGACACGCTCGACCCAAGGTAGCAAAACTGCTCGACTATTTCCAGGGGCTTCCCATCCAGTAGAATCGCTGGTGGTGTGACACAACCCTGAACCAGTACGACTGTCTTCTTGGCGTTTATGCTCATGGAGAACAGAGTGCATGCGTAAGAGAACTTGTCCATCATCTGCTGGAGCTCGTGTGGAGAGGTAGCGACAAAGGCTGCGTCGTCAGCAAACAAGAGACCGTCGACGTCAAGTCCTCGCGATACCGTTTAGACTTGAGAAGAGCAAAAAGTGTTAAAAGTCTTCCATCAGTCCTTGTGTAGATTTGGATACCCTGACGGCACTCACCAAAAGCACCAAGCGGTGCCTATTTCGCCGAAGCAGTAGTGTAAAACACTGCTGTGTTCCGGTTTGAAGGGCACCGTAGCCAGCGTATTTACTGGGTAAACGAGACTTAACATCCTATGTCTCACGCAGCGCGTTGGCGGTACCACTGGTATTGCTAATGTCTATGGGCGTCGGTGACCACTTCCCATCAGGTGGCCCTGAATGCTCGTCTGCCTGCGTATGCTATAAAAAAACAACTTCTAGGAGAAGCGAGAAGAAGATACCAAAAGGGTAGGTGCTAAGACACATCCCTGTCGGACGCCTCCACGTACTGCGAAAGGCTCAGACAGATCGCCATTGAAAACAACAGAGCCTTTCATTTCGTCGTGGAACGATTTGGAGGCACTGTGGCCTTCACTCATACTCATGTGTCTTCTGTATAACCTGCCTCACTGTATGGATGTGGTCTATGGTGCTGTAACCCTCCGAAACCCGGCCTGTTCTCGAGGCTGCGCTTCGTCGAGTTTTCGTGCAAGACGATTCGAGATGACCCTCGAAAACAACTTATAGACATGACTCAGGAGCGATATTGGCCGATAGTCTTCAAAAGGGTTTTATCACCTTTTGAAGAACAATACGACCAAACCCCTATGCCATGCCTCAGGAGTTCTCCCGAGAGAAGGGCAGAGTTAAATAGACGGAGTCTCTTCAGCACCTGTTTACCGGCAGTCTTCAGAAACTCCGTCGTGATTCCGTCCTCTCCTGGGGTTTTTCCATTTTGAAGTTGCACAAGAGCCCCTCGATTTCATCTAGGCCAATCCTCCGACACATGGCGGGTAAGAGTGGCTCGAGAATCCTTCCCATCCGGCTCCAGGTGTGCCGAATGCGACGCGTATAACTGGCTGTAAAGTTTCAATCTCCGAGAGAACCTCTGGTCTCGAAGCGACGACTTTGCGTTCTCTTTGGTCAACTTCGTTAGATGGCTTCTTCCAGCTGTTGTACGAAGACCGGAACCTCGGTTTTGCTTAATAGCTCTCTGTATTGAGAGCGTATTGGAGTGACGGAGGTCGCGCCTTACCAGCTTGGAGATGGTCTTGTTAAGAACCCGCTGTTCTAACGAAGTGACGGTTGGGTCATTTCGTCGCTTTGCCTGATCGCTGGAAAAGCGATCATGGACCCTAGAAATAAATAAATAAATAACGTAAAAAATTCGGAAATAGGTGGATTTAAATACTTTATTTTGTATTATTAAATAAAAATGCCAAATGCGTTATCGATGTAATGTAGTGTTCAAGAACTTTCGAGTAAGGATCTCAGTGCGTATCGAATGCAATGGAATTTAATACCCGTCTTAGTTGACATCCATATTGCGCCCTGGTGTTTACGCGTAAGTACTTGATTTAAATTTGATATTGTAGGGTATCAGAACATATAATGTAAGGCTAAAAAAAGTTTCTTTAGTGTAGGAATAAATTCAATTCAAATATCTTTATTAATTATTGAAGTGATACACTCACTTATTGATTGTTAAAACCGCTTCCACTGGTTCGGAAAAGGATCCCTTTGGACTGGAAAAAACGGACACTCGGAACCCTTCAACAGTTCCAATGCGGGTTGTCGAGTGGACCGACTTTTTACGTCAACAGGCAATTGGGCGATTGGCCCAAATTATCCTAACAAACTAGGAAACAACAATAAAAATTGTTGAGTCTCCGCAGTATTCAAACCCACGACCCTCAGTTTCTAAGGCAAAAGCTAGGCTAACCACTAGGCTACGGAGGCAGTTGTAGTGAGATACGGTCTAAAAACTTCTAATCGGGAAGGCGTGCATTAGGACGGGCCTAAGTCCAGCAGTAGGCAAACATAGGCTTTTGATGATAATGAAGGTGGTGGACGTTGCGCGGCTTGTGAATTCCTTAACTCTGGCGTTGTCACCGCAGAAGAGAAAAATTTGCTAACCGTTGATGTGGTTTCGGTATACGAAAGAAAGAGGCCCAATGCTATTGCTGGGGTTCCATGGCCGTCAGCAATTGACTGTCTGGAAAGAACAACAAGAAAAACCGCAGATGCGGTTTCAGGTTACAAAAGGTAGGGGTTCAACGCCATTTCTGGGGGTTGATAGTTTATTTCCCTTAAAGGTAAACACCTTCCATTTTCCATCGCCTTCGGCAAGTCTGATGACTAGGGCTGTAAAAAGGCCACACAAATTCTAACGCACCTGGAGGTTAATTTATTAATTTCCTGAAACTTTCCTTTTTTGGCGTCAGGAAGGGACAAAGTTGTGGTTTTTATTAGTGCGAATGAAACATGACCTCTCTTTGTTGCTCAATCAGCTGCGCCATTGATTTGAACACTTAACTAGAAGATAAATAGCTCACGGAAGACAAAATATTTAGTTCCCGAGGCTATCTCAAAAATTCTTTTAAATTTTCATGCTCTGAAATTAAAGCTTCTTATTTATGGAAAAAACACAAACAAAAATCAGTGTTTGCAAGTTTACTTGTGCACTATTTTATCTTCTGGGTAAGATGGTTGATCTCTTATATAGTACAATCGCTGTAGTCGACATCGGTTTGCAGAACATTATTATTGTAATTTGACTGTTGAAAAAGAGAAATCATTAACCGTTTTCAAGGTCCCCTGGTTTACTAGGGCTGGTAGTCAGTCAGTCAGCGCGTTTGTCGTGTCCTCCTTATTGCCGATGACTACTTTAAAATTTACAAATACACAAAGGGATTTAAGTGATAAATGAGCGTAACAATACAAAAGTTTCTCTATTATTTTTTTATGCATGCCATATATTTGTCTAGCATGTTTCAAAATTGTCGCTACAAGTCGGCTCCTCGTCACATAAAGCCCGTTATAAATGATGTTCACTAAGCGTATCACTTGCTCTTAAAACCTTGTAAAAACCAAGTTCATTCAAGTACCACAGTAAATATTTTTGCGGAGTGGTTATTTGTGAAAAACGGGTTATATTTGTGAGACATATATATTAAATCTAATTTAATTTAAAAAATAACAAGTGAATTTTTTTAGCATTGATTTTAAATGTGATTCAATCTAGACTAAAAAGAAGACGATTTATATAATCACACAAATTAGTTATTATTTTTTTTATTGGTCAACATAAATGGTTTAAGTATGCGGGTATTTCAAAGTTATGTACTGTTTAACTTTTTACAGAATTTTTTTATTTACTTTAAATCTAATAAATTTATTTCTTGCGTAATCGTGAAAAAATTAAATACACTACCTATAAGTCTACCTCTGTACACCTTTTCTACCTCCATGTTATTTCACATAAAGCTAAGTCTATCGTTGACAATAGAACTTTTCAGGCAAAAAATTCTGCAGGAAACTTTGAGCAGTCGTGCGCCACTGTCGTTCAGGCTCGTTTATATTTAAATTGACTTCAGCGTTTTCAGTAAACAGGTTTTCGCGGAAATTGAAGTGCAATTTGCTATGGAACTTTTGATGCCGTGAATATTTAATTGTTCCTGTAGCATTCTCCCTTTATAACGCACCGAAGCCTTTGCATTATTTTGTTAGTTACATATAGTAGCGATATAATGGAGCTACTGGTATGTTCTTTGTTAGTATGATGATGTTAGTGGAGAAAACGAATTTACATCATTTGTTTTCATATAGAAAACATTTATAAGATTGTCCAGAAAATAAAATGATCTACTTTTTCAATATTGGGTTTATTCCTGATACTATAATAATATACAGAAGGTGAAGCCATTCAAAAGCAAACGTTTGGCTACGTGTGATATTTTATATCGAATTATTCATAAAATGTCATCGGCGACGTCATCGTTTTAAAACCCATTGTGGAGCGTACATATATTAGTTAGTCCACTGCTGGTTATAGCCCTCCCCTAATGCACGCCTTCTCTATTAGGGATTTTTGGAACGTATCTCACCACGCTGATCCAATGCGGGTGGACCTACATTTTACATGTCCATCCGACGCATGGATCATCTTACTTTTCAGGCTAGTGGGTGATCGGCCCGAACTGTCCGAACCGACCAGATAACAAACGAAGATCCCGCGAGGAAACACAAACTTTCGGATTCGGACCCCACGACTTCCGGTTGACACAGGCTGATGATGATAAATTTAATATTAAATAAAAAATATCTCGCAATATAATATGGTACAATATACTACACTATAACAGTTATAATATCTGGCATAAAAAGGCAAAACTTTTGACGACCTAAATGAATACTGTACTTGATGTACAACGACGTTAACATACTATTTTCTTTAGTCTTATTTTAGTAACAATATAAAAAGGTAAAATAAACAGACAAGACATATGGTATCTACAATAAAAAAGGCTTTTAATACTTTATACGAATATATAGAAAATAATACTAAGCTTAAGTGAAAAGTAGTTCAACATATTATATTGTTTAGTCTAGTTTTAGTTTAACATTTTGCTATAGTAGCGATGTTTCCCACTTGACAAAAAGTTTTCACCCTATTTTGTCGTAACAAGGGATCCATTAATCAACTTCATTGAGGGCGGTGGTGAATCGTAACAGGTTTTCTTTCGTTAAATTCGTACGGAGATAACTTTCTTATTAGACTACCGCGTTTTACGTAATCTTTTATGTAAAGGCTACGAAGGTATTAACTTAAAAAAAAATAGTCCTTAAACTGATTTATGAATATCGTTATAATTATTTTTTTTTATGGCATACGCAGGCAGACGAGCAGTCGGGCCACCTGATGGGAAGTGGTCACCGACACCCATAGACGTTGACAATACCAGTGGTATCGCCGACGCGCTGCCTACCGTGAGACATAGGGTGTTCAGTCTTGTTTACACAGTAAATACGCTGGCTACGGTGCCCTTCAAACCGGAACGCAGCAGTGTTTAAATTATTAATTTTCAATTATTGAATGAAAGAACTTTTTACGGATTTTATCGCGTTTATTTTACATAATTAAATTCCTGACGTTTCGAACACGTTCCAACGGCCGTGTTCACCGCGATAAAATCAGTTAAAAATCCTTTTATTCAATAACGTGTAGTATTCGCGTAAAAAAGATTATAGTAAGATGTACACTTTAATGTAACTTAAAGTGACCTTATAGAGAGTTAGAATCCAAATTAGACTTCTTTTATTATTCCACGTATTCCGTTACATATTAAACAACTTTAATATCATCAGTTTGACTTTTATTATATTCGGCATACTAAAAGAACATAATAGATAACATGTTTAACAATTTCGGGGTCTAATGTCAATGAACAACTGTTTATGATACAGACGTAGTAGATCGAGGTAATGCAGGAAAATATCTTTGTGCTATCGTCAATGCCTGGTTGATTAGTGCAATAATCGGCTATCGTAGTGCTATCGGCCGATTACCTTATTGTCTAAAATAAAGATTCTCTATGTACCTACTGTATTGCATGTTGTAATAAGTTGGTCCTATTAGTCGAGCCATTTTAAGTATAATTACATGTAAAGAATCAGGTACCTTTGCTTGAAACAGTAGTAACACTGAGCGGAGTAAAAGCAGAAACTTTCATTATCTGAAAAAGTCAAGAAAAACATACTGATGTCCGCGATTTAGACTTTGGCGTTGTTCTTTAGGGTGGGGTTACAGGATTGATTTCCAACTCTTCTGCAACCTCACCAGCGCTGGACACCAAGGCAGTTTCATCTCTGGCCAATAGCCCAATCCACACCAGGGCGTGCTTAATCATGGCCTAATGAACTTGTAAAATTCTTTTAAAAGTATTATAGTAATAAATACATAGTAATAAAATTTTGTTCAAATACTTTTATATTGGCCTTATAAAACATTGCAACATTAAAGTAAAACATAATAATGAAGTCGGAACTAGTTTAAATAGAAAGCACCGATTACGTATGCAATAAAATATTAAATTCAAATTAAGTGTATTCTTTGATTACATTTCTTTGTCTTACAACTTGACGTATATAAAACGCAAATTAAATTATTGTTAAATCAATTAATTCTCACCAAGATAAAGATGCAGACATAGGAAAAAAACCACTTGCGTTAGTTTAGGAGTAAGATAAGTTTAGAAACCTGTTTTTGTTTTTCACCAAGTTCAAATTTGTATCACAAAGAGTGTGTTAAACAGAAAGCTTGTTATTAATTATTAGTGAAATTGAAAAGTTTACAAGAAAACAACTAGATTCGTGGGATGGACGTGGAATAATATTTTAATTTAAACGTAAATCTGGTACAGAGTATTATTTAGTTTTTAGTCTTTTCTTAAAGAATTTCTTTAAGTCATTAAAAAAAATAATGAAATAAATTAATATCATGATTATAATTTTGTAAGTATAAATTAAGGATTTAAAAATAATAATACAGAATTGAGGTACATATCGCAATCTGTACAAAAATTAAATCGTTTAATGCAAATTTCTTTCCTCAATAAAATAAAAGCATGCAAATTAAAATACATTATTCGGACAAAAACAACAGAGAAAACTATCCTGAAAATATGGTTGTAATCATTTTTAATCTTATACGAGACTACATTTTCTAGAAAATCGATACCACCCTTTTGAGTGTATATAGTTACACTCAAAAGGCTGGTATGGTCCGGCGCTTTTTTCGTATTTACAACGCTGTGAACTCAATACACTAATGGATTTGGTGTAGAAGTTTAAATTTATGCCAGAAGAAGTTTTTAATCAGGAATTTAGCACACAAAACATCAGTTTAGCTACAAGGTTTCAAGAAAGTTTGTTAAAAATATTGTTATAACAACTAAGGCAAGGTAAATAAAGAAGGCTAGCCATAAAGGTTCTTTGCCTCCAGTTTTTAAAAATTTATGATGTATATCAAGTTTAATTTAAGTCCAGATATAGTATAAACTATAATTAACTACGGCTACAACAAATTTAGCCATAAGTAAAACGTGTGGATGTTTTTAATATATAATGGAATACTGTAGGGTTCTAATCACAATGTCTAGGGGTCCTTATGTCTTTAAAATCCTTTAACAAAAAAGAGAAGCAACTGTACAATTAATATTAATAATATTACTCACAATATTAATAAAAACCTATTGAAATAACAGTTAGAAGGTAAAAGAAAAGAGACTACTAAAAAGCAGAAAGAAGGCATTAGATAGCTTAAAGTAATTAATGGTGAAGTATTAGTTGTGAAGTTAAAATGGTAATATAACCAATTTCAAAAATCTCAAAGAGAATTCCAAAAAGCAAAAATTATGACAACAGATAAACATCTCTAATTTTAAAAAAAATTACCGACAACATCCACCATAAGTCTCGTACGGACGAGTCGATGCGTAACACCGCCTTAAACCACAATAACACTATCACAGATGCATAAGACTTATCACACACGAGAATAGTTTCTTTCTGAGCAACGGCTTATATGAGCCGGACTCGGAAGATCCGCTTTCCATATTTCAGCCCCGACTTTTATACTCGGTCTCGGACAGACAAAACGTCAATATCGAGACTTCTTATTTCTAAGTACCCGCATTAGAAATAGTATTCTGACTCCATTATACGGAAAATGAATATAATTCAAGGACAAGATTGGTCGCCACTAACACTAAGAAGTGGCCTATGTTACTCATACATTTTGTTTGCGAAAGAATATTTAAAATCAGTTCAGTAGTTTTAGAGCTTATTCAAGACAAAGAAATAAACATATCTTTTCTTTTAATAATATTAGTATAGATTAGTAATATCTTAAAAAAGCTTTGCTACAAAAATGTTTTAACGCAACAAATTTTTTCCATACATGGAACTGGAAATAAAAATACAGTGTTTAATATCGAAATCGCTTTGAAGTTATCGCTCAGCGTAACAGCTATTGTGCGGTCGGCCACTGGAGCTCGTATCTTCAGATAATGGACCGTGAGATAGATTTCATTGAACGAATATTTCTGAATAGAAATCACATCTTGACCGAAGACACTCGAATGACATAAATCCTTGAGCTTGAATATCTTGAAATATCCATCAATTGTAAATGTATTGAAAACTATTCTGCGTTGTTATTTCGAATTCAAATATCTTGAATGTTTTCTTTTAAATATATTTCAAAACGTAAATGCATTGTTGAAAAGTGCAATTGAAATAATTTTTAATTTGTAAGGGCCTGAAGGGCCTGAACTGCCTCGAGCCTAGTGGTATGGGCGTGCTTTAGAAACCGGAGGTCGTGGGTTCGAATCCTGCGGGACGCAACAAATTTTCATCGTTGTTTCCTAGTTGGTTAGGGCAATTTGGGCCGATCACCCAATTGTCTGAAAAGTAAGATGATCCATGCGTCGGATGGGCATTAAAAGTCGTCCACCCACCAACCCGCATTGAACCAGCGTGGTGGGATATGGTCCAAACCCCTAATGGATAGGGTGTATTAGGGAGGCGTATGTCCAGCAGTGGACTAACAAAGGCTAATGATGTGTATGATGTGAAGGGCCTGAAAATTCAGAAACTAATTCCAAGTTACATTTGTTAAGAGATGTTTAAGGTAACGTTGAATTAACGCCTAATTCATAAATAAAGTCACACAAGTCAGCAATCCAAAAGAGAAAGATATGTAAACACGAGTTAGAACTGCCCATTCATAGTTTGTGACTGTACATTTGCACTGATACTTGCAATCATCTCGATATACTTACTCTAAGATTTAGTTACACTTTTAAAATTCAATACCTTAACTTTTTAAAGTACTTGTAAAAGTAGCATAAAATTTATAGCTTTTCTTTGCGTAGAAAATATAATAGTATTAACCACCCGCTTTATTTTTTATATAATGCCGATTTGTTTGATCTTTTATATTTTATGGCAGAAAAGTGCGATAAACTTAATTGGATTTATTATTTATTAATCCTTAATAAATACTATTATTTGAAGAAATTCCGTTATAGCTAAGAAATTAAAGTAACTGTCTTCTGTAACGGTTTACGATCCTAATCCTATCTAAAATTCCAAATCCTGTTAAAGCCAGACACGAAAAAGTTAAGATAGCTTGCCTTATTTTCCACAAAGTTCGTAGCAAAAGGTATAGAAAGTTAAACGTGAATTAAAAGAGAGTGTGGCAGCTTGATAGCTTGTTATTCCTTGCTTTGTGGAATTAAAAAGTACACAAGAAACAACTGGGAATGTTTGTAGAGCGTACATTGAAACACAATTTAAGTTTTAGATGTATTTTACTCTCTTTTGAGTTTACGTTGACCAGATATTATGTTCTTGCAGTTCTTTCCTTTTATCTTGTACTCTTTTTTATTTTATTTAATTAAGGACTCGTTTAACTTAATTCGCTTAATTTTGTTTAAATTACATTATTCTTGCTATATCTAAACTACTTTTTATTAATGATTGTTATGATAATGAAATAAAATATTACCTAATTTATAAATTATTTATTCATATAATAAGAGTAACCTAAACTTTTACTTAATATAGACTAAGCATATATAAAACTTTTAGAGTCCTGGTCAGTACAGAAATATTTAAAATGTATTACTTATACACTAATATTATATTTAATGGTCGGATAAAATCCTTTATAAGGTCTACCATCATGTATCATGGCTCTGGCTAGATTTGAAGCATATTGAACGCTGGCTGCATTCCTTTTCCCTTAAATTAATAAGAAAACAGTTATTTCCTTTTCTTATATTGTCAAGCTATAGTTATGGATTATTTGAGCAAAATCAAGCTGCTCCAATGTATTACAGGCATTCGGCAATGAGCCAACGTTTTGGAACGGAGCGTTGACTAAGAATTCTATTAGGTTTAGATCATCCGATGCAATTTACGAACGAAATTCAATCAATATATAATAGTCTATTAAAATTTAATAACACGGGTCACACGTGTTATCTCGGGTCTTTTCTTTTAAAATATACTGTCTTGGGCGCCTATTTTTGCCGAAAATCGGTAGTGTGTAAACACTACTGTCTTCCGGTTTGAAGAGCACCGTAGCCAGCGTGATTACTGGTGGCAGCGAGCCGAATTTTAGCGCCTTACGCTGCCTTTATTTATCGGTAGGACATATTACTTCTTGAGATTATTCTGCTCGTTTTATCGCTCTGAATAACAATAAAAAAGAGTTTAAATTTCTAAGTTATGAAATAATTAAAATTTTATATGTAAAAGCACAATAATCAATTTGTGGCAAATATTATATGTAATATACATCACGTTAACAAATATTTTTTCATTAATATAAATGAAAATAAGTGTTTAATAAAATAAGTATAATTATTGTATAGAGTTGTAATTATCAATGTACAAGCTTTTAAAATAGTGTCGAACCTTAAATGAAGTGTTTGCGTAGACGTTATATTGTACTTGGTTCTGTCTGGCGTTAGTTTCGACTTCTTTTTCTATACAGTAGTATATTTTTAAAAAACTCCATTTTCTGCACTTTTATGAAGCTTCATGATTTCTTAAAGTACAAGAGAGGGTTGAATACAAGGGGCTCAGCGTATGTTTCATTGAAACCTATCAGAGTGGAAGCGTTTCTTAGAACTGTGTTGTAGGACGTTAGTTCCATAGTTTATAAAATAATTTCTGCTATACTCATCTACATGTGAGATGACTAAAGGATATACAACAAAGTTAAATATAAACGGACGCCTAACAATTATTCTTTTACCGTTTTAGATGAGTACTTATACACATAATTTAATTTGTCCACTTATTATACAAACCGATTAACTTGTATCGGATGATGTAGTTTTTTTTAATGGTCCGAAAGTAATGTGGTTAATGAATGAAACCGCTAAAATCATTTGGTTTATTTCCTATTGTCATAATTACGTTATTATTTCTTACAGCTGCATATGTAAATTATAGATATATTGGAAGTAAAGAAAAATAAAATCATAATCATAAACACCTATTACTTTGCTTTTGGCATGAATTGTAAAAACAAAGTGTGCAACGCATTAACATGGACAAGTTCAACACCACCCAACAACATTTACCTTTTTTTTAATATCGCTTTTAATTCTTATTTAGTCAATTCGACAAAAACAGGACCTTATGAGTTTAATAAAAATTATTATTATGTTGAAGTGATTTTACAGCACGAATAACGTTATTTAGTGCCCTTGTACAGTTATCTACCTACCTAATAGTTATTATAAAGTTATAATGAGTGATAGTGTTTATTATAATATCCAACAATATCATATAACATAACATACAAACATATGTAAAAGATGATACGTAATTAAAATATAGATCCAACAATTTAAGATGATGTGATGATAATTAATTTAACTAAATTGCGCAAACTTGTTATTCTAAGTTGGTCATATTTTTTTATTGAAATTTTGCTTATACGTAATAGTATCAATCTTTTAGAATTGCGCACAATATTATACGGGTTCTGTCATAAAGTAGGACTACGGATACGAGCAAATCCGATAACGGACCAGTTTTAAAACTAGCTGATTTAAATTTATTGTTAGATATTTTATATACACTCAAGTGGTGAAATCTTGCGTACAACGGAAAAAGGTAAATTAATTTTGAAGTACGGTTTAAATATTTACAAAAGCATTGTCCACTATTATCTAATTTTAACCAATCGTCTGAAAAGTAAGATGATCCATGCTTCGGATGGGCATGTAAATAGTCGGTCCACCCACCGACCCTCTTTTGACGAGCAAGGTGGGATACGATCCGATAACCCCCTAATTGAGAAGGCGTACATTTGAGGGGCCTATGTCTAGCAAAGGACTAACACAGGCTGATGATGATGAAGATGATCTAATTTTATGTGATCATTACACATGATAACTTAAATCTTATTTTATGAATTTATCGCTTGTGTATGATTTTTTCATCCTACTTCTCCGTTTTGTAACCTAAGCAGCATTCGTCAAGGGATAGACTTAGCTAAAATACAAATGTTATATCCTTAATTTTCGATAACATTTATGACGAAACTAATTGTTAGTATCCCGAAGCAGTAAAACAAAATTGATGCAAAGCACGATAAATCCGTAAAGGCAGCGGGACTTAGTTTATTTTTTACATTATAAACAAATCAAATATTGGTTTTTAATTCATGTTACAGTAGTTTACATGAGATTTCATTCAATTTATAAAATTGCGGCAACGGCATAACTAACAATCTTTCACTGTAAAAATGCTTTTTTTTTAATGGCACACGCAGGCAGACGAGCAGTCGGGCCACTTGATGGGAAGTTGTCACCGACGTCCATAGACATTAGACAATACCAATGGTATCGCCACCGCGCTGCCTACCGTGAGACATAGGGTGTTAAGTCTCGTTTACCCAGTAAATACGTTAGCTACGGTGCCCTTCAAACCGGAACACAGCAGTATTTTCACACTACTGCTTCGAGGCCAAAATAGGCACCGCGTTGGTACCCACCCAGACGGTCTTCTGTAAAAAGGGGACCTACCACCGGTAAGAAATGTAATGTAAGGATAAATATATGAAAATAAAAGCATTTAATTTTTTGTTTAAACAATAATATTATAAGAGTGTAAACTTTTTGAGTGTAAAGTACAGTCAGGCGCATATTCCGTATTTGCAACGCTTTGAACTCGATACACTAATGGATGTGGCATTTAATTTTAAACTTACGCCAGAAGAACTTTTAATTCTTAAGTTTAGTACATATATAGAACTTTCTCGTTACAAACTAGTGTTTCCATCGCGGTGGAAGCACAACTATCGCTTTAAATTGTAAACTTTACTAAATAAAAGTATAATAATAATATCGACCACAATAAATGAAAGGTAGTCAATTTAGCGTACCTTTATTATCCTGATTTCCTTTTATCCGGTCCGCAACTATTTAATGTCTAACCAATGCCAGAAATAGGATAGATTGTGATGAACAGGGGTACTTCATCAGAGTCACAGATAGACCTCATAATACCAGCTTAAATTTACCCTTTTCACTAATAGTTTTGTTCAGTTTCCACGACTTTTGAAAATCCAAAAAAAAAATTTACTTGCTTTCTAGCTTTTGATTGTTTTAATGGTAATTCATATTATATACACGCATACACGCATTATATAAATACATATATTCTCGGAATACTATTTCTAATGAGGGTACTTAGAGAAAAGAAGTTTCGATATTGACATATGAATATATGAAGATAAATATATGAAGGGGAGTGTCGTATAAGCGGCTACCCGGAACGGAACTCTCCTCGTGTGTGTTGTTAAGTGTTGTGCATCTATGAAAGTGTTAGTGTGTTGAGTGGTGTTATGCATCGACTCGTCCGTACGAGACATCGTGGCTGTTGTCGGGGTCATGCGAGCCATTTCAATGTTTTTTAGTATAGGAGACGTTTAGTTATCGTCATCATTTTTACTTTTTGGAACTCTTTTTGAGATTTCTAAAATCAGAAGTGAGATGAATAATAGCAATCCTTTTTATTTTTTAAATTCTCTTTGAGATTGCCAAAAATATATATATACGAAATACGTACTCCATGTGTATCCTGTAGTTAAAGTCAAACCATTTTGAGATATAAATAGTAAAATCCACAATATAAACAGGTATAAACAGGAAATTATATTGTATAAGAAATTTGATGTATCCTCAGATCATCAATTCAAGAAATGGTCTGCACAATGCACTAACGATCGATGCAAGAACGATTGTGCGGCCAGCCACTAAAGTTCGTATCTTTGGATAATGGTCCCCTTGAATTATGGAAGGAATGACTTTATTAAAGGAATATTTCAGAACAGAAATCACGCCCTAACAGAAGGAATACGAATGTCCTAAACTTGAAATCTTTCGGAAACTAATAATTTCGTCTTTAAATATGAAAGTAAATTCTAGATGATAATAAGAAAATTATTCTAAATTCGACGTAAAATTGACTTCTTAATATAAAGATAATTTTTGTCGGTTTTGATAACTTTTGAGTTTAAGCTTATATTGATAATTAGCAACCCCTATACCCCCCTTTTGGGTGGAATTTCGTAAAATCCGTTCTTAGCTGACTTCTACTTGGCGAAAGGAATATTCCTACCAAATTTCAAGTCGCTATGCCTTATGGTTCCAGAGATATCGTCATCACTCAATGTATAGGTGGGAATCTTTTTATATATATAGGTACTTTTATTACCCGAAAATATAATCCGACACACTGAGAAGTTTAAAATGAGCTTTACACATACATCACATCATTACATCATCAGCCTTGTTAGTCCACTGCTGGACATAGGCCTCCCTAATACACCCTATCCATTAGGGGTTTGGACCGTATCCCACCACGCTGGTCCAATGCGGTTGGTGGTGGACTCGACTTTTACATGCCCATCCGACGCATGGATCATCTTTCTTTTTAGACAATTGGGTGATCGGCCCATATTGCCCTAACCAACTAGGAAACAACAATGAAAATTTGTTGAGTCCCCGCAAGATTCGAACCCACGACCTCCGGTTTCTAAAGCACACACCTATACCACTAGGCTACGGAGGCAGTCCTAAATGAGCTAGTAGTACATAATACAAAATTGTTAGCATATTTACCTGTTTGTTTTGACTAAATTTGCCTCCTGTACTAGTTTAAAGTCCTTATCCTGGGTCTGTTTACTGCAAAGTACAAGCGTCGCGGCCGCCGGATAAGTTTGTTAATAGATTTGTTCAGGTGAAAACGTGTTTTACGCACCCCAACTGGGCTTTGAATATTATAAATTTCTGCGAAAAGGGAACAACGGCTTTGGTGTAATACAAAACATTTATTATAATAAGTGAGAAAATGTGGGAGGAATGTACATGTATATTATGTACGTTTATGTTTACTTTGTAGTTTTATACCGCATTAACACTACGGTGCCTTACGTATCAAAACATAGTGTGATCACACTATTTTTTGCCGGTAGAAATACACGGCGACAATAAATGAAATGAAACTTACGTATCTAGAATGCGTTTTTAAATCGTTTTTTATTTTGAAAGTAATGTTTAGATGAAAAGTTACATATAATTTATTAATTTAAGCGATTTTACTTATTACTTTATATTTCTATGAGTTTAAAGATTAAATATAAAGCATTGTATTCTTGGTTCTTAACACAAGAATATCGTCTAGCAAACAACTAAACATTTCTATAAATATTAACAATACAGATTTTCAAATTCACGAATGTACGGATTTTTTCCGTTAGTTATATATATTTATTCTCGACGTTTCGGATTCTTTCCATGCATCCATGATCACGGGTAGACGATACTATCATCCATAAATTAGTGGATTTGATATGTATAATAATCGCGTAAATAAAAGCAATAATTAAATACAGATTTTATCAAATAAAATCATAAAAAAACATTTCTGTAAAAATTAAAAGAGCAAGTCAAAATCATGTACAATAAAAGCCGATTTTAACATTAAATTATAAAAAGTAGAGAAAAATTTTGAAAAAATGGATCAGGGACCCAACACTCGAATTAGAACCCTCGTAAATAAATTACAAAATGACTGATCCTATTAGTCATTACAATTTACTTGGAAAGATTTGGAAATTCTTTCACAGGTCTTTTATGAAGAAAAAATTGTACGTACAGGGTGGCCATAAGTTCTTTGATAAGAAAAACAGTTATTAAGATAAAACCATTACATTATGAATTAAATTTTATATACAAAAAAGCTTGAAACGGAATTATTTTTGAATATAACATTTTCTAAATGTAATCCGTTGCGATCACGGCACTCTTGCAAACGACGTCTAAAATTGTTGATGACTGCGCGGCACGTCACTGCTGAAATGCTTGTCATTTCTCTGCGGATGTTTTCTTTAGGGCCTCAATTGACCGCGGGTTTGTGTCTTATACTTTAGCCTTAAGGTAGCCCCATAAAAAATCCATCGGGGTCAGATCTGACTACGTAGAGGCCAGGAAATGTCCCTCTTAGAGATGACTTTGCCAGGAAAAGTTGACGGATAACAGGCATAGCAGTGTTAAGAGGTGTGGAAGTGGCCCCATCCTGTTAAAACCACGTCCTGGCATTAAAGCCTGAAAAGTTTTGCAATCCTGGCATGAAAACTCTTCGATCATAGCCACGTCGCCCGACGTAACAGTAACTGCGCGCCCTCTGCCATCCTCAAAGAAGTAAGGCCCTAGGATACCATGGGCTGACATAGCGGCCCAAACAGTCACTTTTGGACTATGTAAGGGCTTCTGATGCTTAAGTTTTGGATTGATGGGGCTCCAATAGCGGCAATTTTGTTTACTAACATGCCCGTTAAGATGGAAATGAGCCTCGTCAGAGAACATTATGTTATTGAAGGAAGTAAACCGATTCAACATTTCATTCGCATAATTTTGTCTTTGAATACCGTCCTTTCATTCTTGAACCAACTGAATTTTGTAAGGGTGCATATGTAAATCTTTCTTCAAAATCCGTTGTAACGATGTCCTGGATACGTTTAATGCTCTGGCGCGCTTACGAGTTGACTGTGTCGGATTTTCGCGAATAGACTGTGTCACTGTGTCTATGTTTTGTTCCGTACGTGACGTCCTTGGGTGACCCAACCGCGGTTTATCTAACGTCGAACCGGTCTCCTCGAACTTAGCAACCCAGTTCTTAATCGTTTGAAGAGTTGGAGTGTCGTCAAAGTTGTGTAAACCTTTGTGTTCTCGAAATTTACGCCGCGCAACGGTTGCCGAATTGTCGTTTTTATAAAACTCGCGCACACAAAACGCACGGTCCGCTCCGGTAAAACGCTCCATCGCGACTAAATTCCCAGAAACCGAAGTTACTCCCTCGCATCCTATGCACCGCTCACACGCGCCCTGTTCGTTTTATTCAAATTTTACTTTTAAAGAACTTATGGGCCACCCTGTATTTATTAAACACTGGAATTTTTTCACGCTGGATTTAGGAAAATATATAAATTAAAATACAGCCCTGATTAAAAAACCGTATCCTTTACTTAAACTTTGTTAGAATTTCTGCCACCTCCATTAATTTTATTCAATTCTTTTTAATAATTTCATGATTTATTAATCTTTTTATATATTTTTTCACAACAAAGCCTTTTTTATTAATCTTACGAGTAAAGGTTTTTGTCGATCACATTAGTTATTAAAAAACTTTATGATTTAGAAATCATTACAGCTTACTATAAATTTATTGCCTCCGTAGCCTAGTGGTATAGGCGTGTGCTTTTGAATCCGGAGGTCGTGGGTTCGAATCTGCGGGACTCAACAAATTTTCATTGTTGTTTCCTAGTTGGTTAGGCAATTTGGGCCGATCACCCATTTGTCTGAAAAGTAAGATGATCCATGCGTTGGATAGGCATGTAAAATCGGTCCACACAACAACTCGCATTGGACCAGCGTGGTGGTATACGGTCCAAAACCCCCTAATGGATAGGGTGTATTAGGGGAGGCCTATGTCCAGCAGTGGACTATCAAAGGCTGATGATGATGATGATGATGATGATGATAAATTTATTAAATTGTCATGGTTTTGCAAAATTCTGATCACGGGATTAACTACTCTGTAAAAATTTTGTAGGTGCTTCATATTATTTGATACTGATTGATGGACAAATATTGACTTTTAGAAGAAATTAAATGTATTAAAAATAACTTATAATAAAACTATTCGGACGAAACCCAGCTGAGCTATCTTTAAAACAAATTACCAATTTACTGATTTAATTTGCTAATTTAAAGTTGCATTCCAAAGATAGAGAGAGTGTCCTCGTCAAAGATTTTTGGTGTTTTACAGTTTATCATGTCTGATTATCTTATAAAGTAATCACTTGACTTATTTTCGCATTAAATGTTATTTTCTAAAATTCTAATAATTTATAAAAATATTCGTTTGTTTCTTTTTATCTGAATAACCTTTGCCATTTGTATACCTTTACTAAGTACGTTTCGAAGTTATTAAACACTTGGTTAAAATAAAAAAAATGCTTTTAACACTTTGAAGAATTTATTTTCAGGGCGACTGGCAATACAGTTTATTTTCAGTATTTTAAAAACTCCTAATCCTTGGATTGTTTATTGAGAAATATATGAATAACGTTCGTTAAGTGTTTCTAAGTTCGTTTAAGTGAAAACGTGATCTACAGACCACAAATGAGATTTTAATATTAAGAATTTCGACTAGGAGTGACAAAATTTGGATCTAAAGTAGATTTTAAATTAGTAGATCATCTTGAGCCTGTGTTAGTCCACATTAGTGTGCTGGACATTGGTCTCCTCCAATGCACGCCTTATCCTTTAAGGGTTTTTGGACCGTATCCCATCACGCTGGGCCAGTGCAGGTCTGTGTGTGGACCGACTTTTTACATGCCCAATCGACGCATTGACCATCTCCCTGTTCAGACCATTGGGTAATCGGTCTAAATTGTCCTAACCAACCAGAAAACAACGATAACACAAAATAGTTTCCTCGCGGGATTCTAACCCACGACCCCCGGTTTATTAAGCAAGGGCAATGCCGCTACACGACGGAGGCGGTAATTGGTAGGTAGTAGGAACTATTGATAACGAGAAAAAGTGTTTTATTTACGAACATAATATCTATATATCTATTTATCATATATCTAGAGCATCTTTAATTCAATAACTTTAACGTGTTTCATGGCAATATAATTTATTATTTAGGAACCAAATTTTTCAGCACATTATAGACGTCACGGGACATGAGCTCCAGCAACCTAAAGGGTAAAGTTTTTATAAATGTATCATAATTGTGCATGGCTAAAGTTGGTTTGTTCAAATATAATTTCAATCAAACTAAAAAGTCACATATAAAATTTTGAGAAGGTTATAAAAAATTTGTAGTTTCGTGCAATTTTTCGTGAAAATGCTTAATTAGAAGTAAGATAAATAAATACAATATGGTTTTTCAAGAAAAAAAAATTAACGTCAATAATATCAGATATAATACTTAAAGCGCCTTAAATAATATAATAGCATTTTTGTAATTCGTGGCTGCAGACTCCTAAAGTAGGCGTTTTGTATAATTTAATCAAGAATAGCTAGTCTATTACCAGTGATGAGATAATTTCATTTATCCTTTTAGCTAACATAGGTCTATATTAAATTAGTCGACTAATATAGTAGGGTTAACTAGGCTAGTGGGTTAGACTACCAGGTCATTAAAGTATTCCAGTTTAAACTACAAGCTATTTGGAGTGTAACGAATATCATGATTCTTAATACTTTGTAATAATTTTACGGTAAAAATCTTCATCACTTTTGATTTCTTTCAACTAAGAATGACGAAGGACTTGGATCCGAACAATTATTTTCTTTGGTACAGAAGTTATTTTAACTAGTACAGGAATCAAATCATTTCTCTCCAATGCATTAACCTGTTACTGAAAAAACTACATGTCACTTTAAAGTATGACTTCATAAATAAATAATACTTTTGGCCCTTGCTTATTAAACCGGAAGTCGTGTGTTTGCATTTCGCGGGGAAACTACTTTGTGTTACTGTTGTTTTCCGGTGGTTCAGAAGAATTTGGGCCGATTACCCAACTGTCTGAAAAGTAAGATGATCCATGCGTCGGATGGGCATGTAAAAAGTCGGTCCACCCACCAACCCGCATTGGACCAGCGTGGTGGGATGGGTCCAAACCCCTAATGGATAGGGGTGTATTAAGGGAGGCCTATGTCCAGCAGTGGACTAATTAAGGCTGATGATGATAAAATAAATATTGTCTGAAAAGTAAGATGATCCATGCGTCGGAAGGCCATGTAAATAGTTAGTCAACGCCCCAACCCGTATTGGACCAGGGTGGTAGGATACTGTCTGAAAACCTCCTGATGGAGGCCTTCACTAAGGGGAGGTCTATGTTAAGCAGCGGACTAACACAGGCTGATGATGGTAAAATAAATAATGTCTAAATAATTATTGCAGTTTTAAGAGCGAGATTCAAGAAAAATATCTTATTTTAAGAAGAATTTCTTTTTAAAGAAAAAGGGACGTTCATAAATTCTCTGCGTAAATCCTGCTGTCACGTGGAACGGACAATTTTTATAATAATTAATTAGCTATACAAATGGTAGGCGGGGATTACGAGGATGGCGATAAATTATTAAAATTCTTAAGGTCCTGAACACCGAAGCTTTTTGATATATTTATTATTAGCTGGTAAGGTGTCGCAAGGCTAATAAAAAATCTTTTAATATATTTAATTTATTGTTTATTATGGTACGTATTATTTAATACAATTATAAAAAATAAAAACAAGGTTGTTTAATACAAATAAAAATATTTCTATTGTTTGCGCGAATATTATACATTATTAAATAAAATGACTTTACGGATTTTATCCGATGGATGACCGCTGGAAAGTGTTCAAAACGTCGGAGTTTAAAATGTAAAAATAAACGCGTTAAAATCCGTAAAGACATTTTATTTAATAACAAATAAAATTATACAGTTTTTATACGGTTCATATAAATACTAAGTACATAATTAAATGTACGTTTTAATACATGAACAAACAATATAAGGTTTTTTAATTAATTTTTGTAAATTATAATGTTGACTGCGCTATAAGTTAATTGCCTTTTTCTGATTCGAATATATAAAACGATCTTATTTTACCAAGTGCGAGATGTATTCTTAAAATCCAATTATTTTGAAGTTATTAACTATTCGGAGCGGTCAACTCTACTCTATAACCCATGGAGTTAAATGGTCTGGAAAAAAAACAACAAGTCACTTCAAAAGCACTTTTAACAATTACCATTGAAAATATTTGATACAGATATATTATATAGAATTTTTTAACGTTTAACACGGTCTGTAGAGCCCTACTTGAAACATAAATTTTAACATTGACATTGATTCCAGACTTTAGGATAAAACTAAGATTCGTCATACGTCTGCAATGTTGTACATTTACAATTAATCGTACCGGTGGTTGGTCCCCTTTTTACAGGAGACCGTCTGGGTGGGTACCACCGCGGTGCCTATTTCTGCCGCAAATCAGTAGTGTAAAGACACTACTGTGTTCCGGTTTGAAGGGCACCGTAGCCAGCGTATTTACTGGGTAAACGAGATTTAACACCCTATGTCTCACAGTAGGCAGCGCGTTGGCGATACCTCTGGTATTGCCAATGTCTATGGGCCTCGGTGACCACTTCTCATCAGGTGGCCCGACTGCTCGTCTACCTGCGTATGACATTATATGAAAACAACACAAAGGCACGTTTATGAAACATTTTTAATAGAAAATAAAAAAAAAAACGAACCTCGTATTTTGGCGGGAAAACATATAAAGGCGGACGTGTGCGGATTAAAGTTGAATCATTTCACATTTAACAATTGTTTCCTGCATTTTCCCTCGCTTTTGTTTCATGTACGCGGAAGGCGATGTTTGACTTGCAGTGTTTGCTTGTTCGGCTCGAGCTCTCTGCGGTTTTCATATTAAGAGTTTGGACGTTATTAAAAGGGCTTTTGTATTGACGCTGGGTGAATTTATGCGAAATAATTATCATCCTCTTGTTTTATATACTAGCTATCACCAACAAAATCTGTTAATAAGACAAAATTGATGCAAATAAAGTATATTTTTATGTAGCATAATGTTACATGCAGTACTTTTAATAGTCTCAATATACAAGGAATAAAGAGCTTTAAGAATTACTGTCTTCATATATTAAAAACCTTCTTATATTTGGTATAGGTATTTGAAAAAAAATTATTTCGGCAAATTACCCAAAATATGTTGTCGTAAAAAATATTCATCAGGGAAGTACCGGTTGTACCGATTTCTACCATGAAAAAGTGCCATCACTATCCACCACATCTGTATCCACACTGCTGTGTTCCGGTTTGAAGGGGACAGTAGCCAGCGTAGTGACCAGGTAAATCAGACGTAACATCTGCCCATCATCATGTCCAGGGGAACAAGCGGATTTGTGGTGTTACATTTTGAGTAATTTGGAACTTCGAAACCATTAAAACGGGTGCTTTTAAGTAACTGTTGATTTTATTTAACTCCAAATCAAATAAAATAAAATAAATAAATAACTTGCTTTACCCTGATAAACCATTCTATGTGTACGTGTGGGTTAGCTTTTAGTGACTACAGTTATCGTATCATAATCTTTCTCGCATTAGGGTTTAAAAATAAAAGAGTAAAGGCAGTAGATTTTACATCTAAGAATAATACACTACTTATATTTAGAAAATTAATATGAGTAAATTTCTGCGAATAACAAAAATATATTACAGAGTTATATTACTTTGTAAAGTTTTTTTTATATAATGTAATAATACTATATTCTGACAGTTAACACACTGTTAATACTTAAACAATGCATAGTACAAGTCACGTAGTTGAACACAAACACAGGGGCAATTAAGTAAAATTATTTATGTTACATAAAAATAAAACGTGCGGAACATCTGTAATGAGAGGAGATTGCGCTTGTAATGTAAATAAATTTGCATAATCTGTACGTTTATAGCGTTCATTCTATGTGAGAGAGCACGTGTTGGTTTTTACGTCGAACTAAAGCAATAAAATGGTATTGTAGTACAGATTAAATATATCTTTTTAAACAAACCTACAAACAGTTTTTTTTTCTTTTTGGTCTGTCCTGTGCACCCCCTTTATTATGTCTGCACCACCCAAAGGTTGACTGGTAGACAATGCCATTGGCATTGTACATAATTTGTGCATAAAGAATTAAATTAGAATAAATGATAAACAAACAACTGCCTCCGTAGCCTAGTGGTATAGGCGTGTACTTTAGAAGCCGGATGAACCATGGGTCGGATGGGCATGTGAAAAGTCGGTCCACCCACCAACCCGCACTGGATCAGCGTGATGGGGTACGGTCCAAAACCCCCTAATGGATAGGGGTGTATTAGGGGAGGCCTATGTCCAGCAGTGGACTATCACAGACTGATGATGATGATGATGATGAATAAACAAACAGTATCACCAACATGTTAGGCCTTACTGCTTAGTGCTGCTTAAGTGTTACAATAAAGATGTTCCAAATAAAACTGCCTTCGTAGCCTAGTTGTATTATTTACTTAATTACGGAATTAAAAACATATTGAAATACAGACATCATCATCAACCTATGTTAGTCCACTGCTAGATAAAGACCTCCCCTAATGCATGCCTTCTCCATTTTAGGGAGTTTTAGACCGTATTCCACCACGCTGGTCCAATGCGGATTGTGGATGGACCGACGGTTTAATTGCCCATTCGACGCATGGATCATCTTACTTTTAAGACAATTGGGTGATCGGTCCAAATTGCCCCAACCAACTAGGAAACAACAATGAAAATTTGTTGAATGCCCGCAGGATTCGAACCCACGACCTACGGTTTTCAAAGCATACGCGCTTTATGCTACGGAGGCAGATAAATACAGACATATCCCATCTTAATCTGCTCGTTATCATGGATACTGGAAGAGTTCAAAACGATGGAGATAAATATGAATAATAAACGCGAAAAGTCCGTAAAAAGTGGATTTTATACGTAACAAAGATATATTTTAACGTTACACTCCGATTTCCGCTATGAATATTGTGTACCATTTTAATACGTTTCAATTCGCAGAAGATTACAATAAATCCGTGCGATTGGGCGGAAGGCACGTGCAGTCGGTTATTCGTCTAATTGCATTGAGCTTACTTTCAGTATGAACGTAATTGATATATCTGGTGTTTACAAGAACAACGAGCGGAGTAAGTTTAACTGTACCTCTGATTTTTAAACTTATGGTATAGTAATATCTATAATTATACCATATAATTGCTGAAGATGTCATGAATATTCGGCTACTATTCGGTATGGGGCTCATTCGGCCATTTTTTTGGTATTCGGTATTCAGCCGAATAGTGAGTGTTATTCGGCTGCAAACCGAATACTTAATTATGAAAAATTATGTCACTGACGATTATATGGCTTCATTATATAACTACAATACATTAGCAAGTAAAATTGATCAGTGGTAAGTCGACCACTGCCCCTACCAACTAGGAATGTATTAGACTTAGAAATGTAGTTGAGCAGGATTCGAATCCACGATATCTGGTTTCTAAAGCAAAAGCACAGCAAGTGGTATCACTAGGCTATGGAGGCAGTTCCTGTATTATTTTAAACAATCTATAACCTCCGGATTATTGTATGCAAGTAAACGCGATAAAATCCGTAAAGGCTTTAATAAAATTGTATATAAGTGTCGAATTCAGATTCAGATTTATTTATTTCCATTTTGTTTTCTCTCCTTACTCAACAGCAAACTAAACGGTAGTGGCAAACACATTTAATATAATTTAACATCGCCAAAAGGTCGTGAGTGTTCTGTAACGTATTTATAATTCAAACCGAATCCGGAACCGCTACACTGGCGTTGTGCCAGGAGTGCCAGTGCCGTGGACATTATTTAGGGCCCGTTGCCAACCGGTTGCACTTTGTTTACACCCCCGTCGTCATGGCAACGCGGTGCAGTGCAATTTCCCACTTGGCAATTGATTTTCTTGGCAGCTGGTCAATGAACCACATGCTTCAATCGTTCCGTGTTTGTTGATCGTTGTTATTGAAACGAAGGTTGGCTTATAATTATGATATAGTCGTAAGTGTCGTGACAAGGAAGAACTTCTTCCAACAGGTAGGATCGCAGACTCCAATCAGCTTAGATTAAATTGAAATAAATTCTTTTTAAGAAAAGTCTTTTGGTGTTTTATCGCGATACATTTTTAAGTATATACAAACAGTTATTCATTTCTGTCATCGCTTTTTGGCAAAATATCCCATAACAGTATAGTGTTAAGGGACGCTGGTGTGATCTGAACTTTGTGGGCACATATCTGCAGATGTGCACCATCCGGGCTGCCAACGAAAAACTGCAGCAGCGGACACCCCGTGCGGGCTACCCAAATGCTCTGTGGTAGAGAAGGCCATCATTTTGCGCCTTTTTTTCATCTGAGGAAAGCAACCGTGCTATCCACCTTTCTGTTGTTTCGTGACCTGTAAGAATGTAAGGACAGGATATCACGACCGCGCACTTTTGCAAGCCACAGTAGGAAGCATAGGTCGTGCCTCACGATGCATCAGCTTCCGCAGCTACTTCAGCGAGACTTCACGCTTCCAGTCAGTCACTATTAATGTGACACTTTTGTGACCTTGCTAAACCTGGATACTTAAGCAAATTCTACGTCTCTATGCGTCAGGACGTGCTTACAATTCTTTTAACTTTCTATACCCAATTATAATTGGGTATAAAATAAATGGTTCATAGTTAATTATATTTCGTCCCTACAGCTTGCTTCAGTAATTTAAAATAATGGTTGTTATTGGTTATTACACTAAACATACAAAAAGAAGATAATTATATCGAGTCTATATATTTGTGTTGCTTACTTGGTAGCAAGAAATCAGAGTAAAAAATTAAGGTCGAATCTTAACTGCTTACGTGATAGACTAATTGTTTTAAAATCGGTCATCCATCAAATTAACAAACATGGCGTGTTTAAAATAATTACGGACACGCCACATTTAATTTGTATTTAAAGACACGATAATTAATTTAGACTTAATTTAAATAAGTAGATCAATATAAAATCCTCTTTTTGCGGGGTTATCGCGTTTACTCTTTATATTTTATTCCCGATGTTGGTCATGACTTAATTGGCGCCCAAAATTGGCGAAACCATCTATGCAGACGTTACAGTTCATCGGTGCCAATACGTTTACTGATAACTAATAATTATCAATTTATGGTCTCACACCAAAAAAAGAACGAAGCTGTATTTACACATTACTTTTAAATTGCAAAATTATCAGTATAAGTTTCCAAGTCACTATTTATTTATACACAAATAACCTTAACTAACTGAACAGATATCCATCATGTCTGAAAGAGGGTAAAATTTTTCAAGATTCATTATATATTTAGTAGATCATCTCAAGCAATACCAACATATTTAGGTGAATTAGTCTTTGTGTTAATTGCCCATTGGTCACGATAACGTGCGTGGTCTAGGCGTTTAGGACGATTTCACTGACCTAACCTCGCCATTATTTCTTTGAGCAGTGCGCGTGTTTAATAATAGAAGCTTAAGTGATTAATTTACATGCGAACATGCATATACGCGACTAAACAAGCGATAAAATATCTTTACAGGTTGGTAGAAGCCGTGACGTTTATTATTCAACCACAGTTCGTATCATTAGCTCCAAAAAGTTGTTGCTTTAAATGCTCCGGTTTTTGGTTTATAAGTGATAATTGTAAAATTTTATAAACTCTAACAGGAAAACTGGGTTGAGTAAAGGATATGAGGGCGAAAAGAACTGTTGTACGTAATTCTATACTACCGCTTTTAGTTAAGTCACTAAAGGATGAAGATTAGTTCTATCTTCGTAGTTTCTCTGAATTATTCGGATATAACATACAATTTTTATAAAAATTCTAGGAATAGAAAAGTGAATTTATGTGATGGTCTAAGACATCAAGCCACGTTACTATTATGTAGCTTAGGTTGTTTTTTTTTAAGTCAGATGCGTCCTCGTCCAAACCGGTGCTAACATTTTCGGAAATCAATAAACGAGGGCTTTACTTTTATACTGAATAAAGATATTTTAAAAATAGATTATACTTTACATTTGCTGTAATCGCAAATTCATCCTTAGTCGGTCAGATGCCAGTCGTTCTGCGTAAAAATTCTCTTATTCAAATATATCTAGGTAGATTAGAGCGCCACCCCATGATCACGTGGAAAAATGGCTAAGCGAAAAAAATGCTATAATCGCCTAGCACTTGTAGTAAATTTTACTCGAAAAAAGAGTTCGGCGTTCCGAAAGTAAAATAAATGTTTATTATATTAAATTTGCTACTTTAAGTTGTTACTTGCGGCTGATGAAGGATTACTACTAGCGGATGATCATATCTGATATATGATAAATAACAAAATGTTTACGGATTTCATGCGTTTAATTACTTTAGTAGTTATGGTCACGGGTCTTTGGACCCTGCTAAGGGTTTGAAACATTGAGTATAATTTTAAATAATTCCAAAGCAATTAACGCGATAAAATCCGTAAAAAAATTATTATTTATCATGTATATTATTCGCTTAAGCAACATAAAGTATTATATCTGATATAGCAATTAATCTTGTGTCATATAGAGCTCACTAACGGTATTGGGGCCGCTTGCGAAACTAAGTGTGTTCTAATTCCTTTGTTTCGGACATTTGCTCAGGTGCGGGATATATTTAAAGGCTTATATGTATTTTATTACTATTCTCAGTAAAACAAAATAATAAAATGTGTTCGTAACTTTTTTCGTGGTAATAATACGCAGGTCCATGTCACCCGTCTGTTGACAGGAGAGCCACGTCTCAGATAAAATTCAAAGCTCTTTTAAGGTTCATCATTTCATCGTTCATGAGAATAATATTGTCTAAGCCGATTTCGACCACGAGACCAATCTTTAGCAGAGATCAGCCACGAGATATAATAGTAGACGAATGTATACGCAATAGCGAGCACCCTTTCTACACACTTCGTTCAATGAAACACGTTCACCATTTCACAAGCAACCGGGAGAACCCGAACCAATTGAGAAAAAACAAGTTAGAAAACTCAAGTTGGTAATAGAGATAGTGTTTGTCTATCGGTGACGGTTTCGTTAGAACTTATTTGTTCACTATAAGTTCTAGATCGTATTTAGGCTTGTAATGGAAACATTAGTGATGCACTTGAAACTCCATCGTAGACAGGCAGCAACAACTCTGTGCTTGATCATATTAATTAGCTTTAAAACTTACCTTATGTAAAATAGATGACATAAAATAAAACACTTCAAAAATTTAAGTACAACTATTCCAGTTTTATACAGTAGCACATGTTACCCGGTACCCCATAGTCAATTAAGTTGCAAAAATGATTTTTTTTAATTACTTTATTTATTTTACGAATTGTAGATGTAACGCTTTCGTATTCAAGTGCTTTTGCTTTGCGTTACGAACCCAGAATTAATTTTGAAGATGAAATATGATTTTATAGTCTTATTGTTGATTATGACAATAAGGGCTTAGCATCGAAAGTTGGGACGAGTAAAATGGTCGATGCGTCTAATAGGCATGTAAAATCTTGGTCTAAATTTGATAAATCGATGCTCAGATATTCAGAAAGATGTTAGTTAAACAGCATTCATACAGATTAAAGAATATTTTTTTAAAGATACAATTGCGTGCGGTTGCCATAATCTGATGATAACTTATAAGCAAGCCAGGAAAACAAGAAAAAAGGTGGTTAATGAACAATGTTAATGGAAACGTAATGTGTTGCTATTAACTGCCATGTTAGACGCCCGTGTCCGTTATCTTTTATGGTCAATAGACGTAATACATACGTTACTTTTTTTATCATCATTATCATCATCAGCCTGTGTTTGTCCACAGCTGGAAATAGGCCTCTCCTGATGCACGCCTACTCCATTTGGACCGTATCCCACTACGCTGGTCCAACACGAATCTGTAGATAGAAATATTTTTATTCTAGTACTTTTCAGCAGAAATATATGTACTTTCCTGCACCAAATGGTAAATCAAATCGAGCATATAGTGTAAAGGTGTGCGTTCGTCTTAATGGTTTGCTTACAAACATTTCCAATCTTGCTAGCTATGATGACGTCATTAAGCCCGTCTGAGAGTTCACAAGGTGTAAGATCTGTTATCAGAAAACACATTAGGGGCTACTTTACGGTCAACGTTCCGCTTTTATTAGAGATTGATGTTGTTTTAATTACTTTTACTTTGTTTCGTTCCTTTTATAAATTTTTAATTTTTAATGTTAATAATTTCTATTGTACTCAAGATGCACAGGTAAAATTCGATAAACCTGACTCCTGTATCCCGATGTAATGCATAGCCAAGCCTAGCAGGATTGCAGTAAAGGCGAATCCTTTACTGCAATCTCTTGAAAATAAAGTAAGGATGTATCCTGTGGGCAGGGTCAGAAATACGTCCCTGGTTATTTTAATTTTTAGAACATTACACTTTCTATATATGAGACAAAGAGCTAGTGTTCACATCACATCACATCATCAACCTTTGTTAGTCCACTGCTGGACATAGGCCTCCCCTAACACACCCCTATTTATTAGGGGGCTTTGGACCGTACCCCACCACGCTGGTCCAATGCGGGTTGGTGGGTGGACCGACTATTTACATGCCCATCCGACGCATGGATCATCTTACTTTTCAGACAATTGGGTGATCGGCCCAAATTGCCCTAACCAACTAGGAAATAACAATGAAAAATTGTTGTGGTTCCCGCAGGATTTTAACCCTCGACCTCCGGTTTTTGAAGCACACGCCTATACCACAAGGAGTTCGGACGGACGTACGGAGGCAGTTCAAACTTGCTTATGTTCATTAAATTTAAACTGAATGTCAAAATACAGGTTGCAATAACTCTCTTTGCCATTACAAAGCTAAATTTTCACAATAATCTATGCAAGATGTATTATGAGAAAAAGTAGGTTTCCATAAAAATTTATACTAACTCCAATTCAGGCTTAAAAACAGCCAACAAGAATTTTATGTTATTCAAACCCTTTTGAATAACTTGTTCATGCCTAAATGTTAAAAATGTCTCAATGACCCATAGTATTAAGCAATAATACACTAATTACCTTTTTCTAAGACATAAGCAATGGAATATTTGTAAATAAACCATGATTGGAGTGCCGCATTTTTAAAGATGGAAACACTTATGCAATGTCAACAATTTAAACGTATAAAGAGATTACCTTTTGTTTTGCACCTGTGCATACAATTAGCAGAATTGCTTCGAACGAATACACCATTAATTGTTATACATTATGCTTAATTAATTAATCGCTCTAACAACATATCACTGTGCAGTCATTAGCATATTTAAAACGCAATGCACAACTAATACCGGTTCTGTGACGCAGATTCCGTTACCTTTTAATTAATATAGAAAAATAATAATGTTTTTTACAGATTCAAATTTAATTTAATGGCTGAATATTTAGAAAATCTCCTTTTAAATACTTTAGCATATATAAAGTGAAGTATAGTTAAGCCAGTTAATACTCGGAATAGATATAATTAAATTTATATATCAAATCCATTTTTACAGATATTTCGTGTATTTATAATTATTCTCGACGTTTCGGTCTGTTTTCAGGATCCACGATAACGGATATGACTGTATCTCATTGTGTTTGCAATAACTGACAGAGGTTTAATTTAAAAAAAAAGGAAAAAGGATACTGGAAAGAGTCCGTAACATCGGGAACAAATATAAATAATTAAAGCAGAAAAAATAGAATTTGATATGTATAATAGTCGTGTAAACAAATGAAACAATTATAATCTAATTTAATGACATAAATTAACAGCAAAAAGAAGCAAAGACGTTCTTATTGTTGTACCGGGGCCATTTTTTAGACCCCACACGAAGTTTAACATTAGAGTAGAGTTTGACATTAGATTTTTTTCTGACCTATAAGTTTAAACCACCCATCTCTCTTTTTACTATTCTGTGTCCGGTATGGTTTGTCTAATGCGTCGAAACTTCAATACATACATCATCAGCCTATGTTAGTCCACTGCTGGACATAGGCCTCCCCGAACGCCTCCTCCACGCTGGTCCAATGCGGGTTGGTTGGTGGACCGGCTTTTTACATGCCCATAGGACGCATGGATCATCTTGCCTTTTTAGACAGTTGGGTGATCAGCCCAAATTGTCCTAACCAACTAGGAAACAACAATGTAAATTTGTTGAGTCCCTGCAGGATTCAAACACACGACCTCCGGTTTATAAAGCACACACCCTAATCGCTAGGCTACGGAGGCAGTATATTTATTAATAATTAATTTGCACGCACTTTAATGCATAATTTTGTATTTATAAACATTGACAGCTAAATACATTAAAATGCTAAAAGTCCTTTGTACTAATACTACTTAAACAAACACAAAAAAAAAAAAAAAACCATAAAGACGAATCTTTAAATCGTTCAACTATAATTGGTCGAAATCATGTATATATTATAAACTTAACGTTAACTTTGCATCTCCCATTTGTCATTACAAAAATGAAGATTTAAAGAAAAAACGTACTCTAATTCATTTTATATTAAATATTCATAAAATTATTTTCGAAATTCAGGTACTTCTTTTATTATAACTTATAAACAATAATAATGCCTTATAATGGCAGTTTTTTATGCACCCAAAAAATAACAACACGTTATAAACATACCCTCAAAACGAGCCGACGATAGAAAACACACAACAAAGTTTTAAAATATACAAACCAAATAAGAAACGAGCAAGTTAACCGCAGTCTTTAAAGTAAACAGTATTCATTATATGAATAAAATCTCAATACTAACAAGTATGATCGCTTGAAGAAGTATAAAGTGAATTAAAAATACGCTTTTGCGCAATGGCCAGCCTCTACGGCTGAAACGAAGAAAAATATATTTCAAAGCAGTTAAAATGTCACGTTGAATGTTTGTGGCTCTTATTATAAGTGTAATAAGGTTTGATATCATCTCAAATTGTTTGTGTGTTAGGCTTTTTCAGTTATAAGGCAGGCAGAGGTCGTGATTGTGCTGCATACTTCAAATTGACCTTCAAAGCCTCACGCGAATGACAGTCGCTAAAAAAAGTGGTGATCATTTATTATATTTTTGCATTAGTTTTGCAATTAATTGAAGTTGAGAAAAGATAAAAGGAAAAACTGTGCTACAACGTTTTGATTAGAAGTAGCTTTAACCTCCTTCATTTTTTTCTAGTTATTGTTAAATGAAATTTGTCACTCAAATGATGGATTTGTTTATTGTGACATTGTTTTATAAATGTATTCTCAACAAACTGAACAATCCCTTGCATTTCTGAACAATTTATACAATTTTGAAATCAACCAGAATTTTCATAGAAAGCCACGACATTCGGTTATTTTCTCGGGATTTACGTTACAAAAAAAATTGTATTTTGACTTGGATGACAAGTAATTATTTCAATGCCGACTGAGCTTTTAAATATCAGAAATATATAATCTCCATTCATATTAATATGAGACTACAACTATATTTTGGTATAACATACAGGTTTTCAATAGAATATGTAAGACTACAGACATTAAACCGTTCTAAAGCTTTTTGGCTTCAACTGTACACGTTCATCAACTAAGTCGTCAAGTATAGTCGAGCTTATGTAAGCCTGGTAGCGAGCTGCAAACTGCCTAGTATTGTGCACTGCAGTCGGCCTTATGACTCCGAATGCTCTGCCGCTAGCGATTCTGTATGAATGGATGAACATTAGAAGACCGCTTTAATTACGTGGATAGTATTATTTATTCCTTTTAAATTTTATTGTCACAGACCAAAATTACGCCTTGGATACTTAATGTTAAACTCAGGGCTTGGTTGTTTTTTACCATGAAGTTGGCGCTAATTGGGCTGATCAAGCATATCACCCTAATGGACTTTATGACGGTGATATGATGATGATGATAATTTTTGATTGTTAAACATGGCCTATGTCCCTCTTGAGTTTCCAAGAGGTATGATTCTGCGCCGCCTGCATCCACTAACTCCTTGCACATCTGCACAGGGCGTTACCTATACCGTAGCCAGGATTAGCGGGGCTCCCGGGTCTAGGGGTCGCATGTCACACTACATAAGGGATTTTACGCTTGACAATCGGGTTGAATGCCGCAGTCCGTACAGATCCTTTGCATCTAACGACCCAACTAACACATGTATTACACTGTCCCAACATTACAAAATTTACATACATTCCAACGCTTTACCATATTTTAATTAAGTCAAATATACTCATCAATCCAACACTTAAGGACCAGGATATCATTGATACTGATCCCTGCAAGGCAGGTTACAGACCTAGTGCAGGGTCATTGATCAAATGCAAATCAGGACCAAAATGTTTATTGCTCACTCAAATGAAACAATATATACATGTTTTTATCGTATTGTACGTATCCTGCTCACTGGGTATTAATGGGAGAGTTCACATGTTCTGCATTTACACATATGCAAAACATGTGCATATTTATTAGTATTACATCTCCTGCGTAAATGTTTTGTCCGTTCCTTTAGGGCTTTGAGTCTGGAATCGTATCTGCCCCTGTAAAAAATAATAAGGTTTCTATAAAATATCCTTAAGAATCATGGAACTAGTTAAAGTCAAAGTCAAAGTCAAATATCTTTATTCAATATGGAAGCATTACACTTTCTTATTGATTGTCAAATAATCTACCACCGGTTCGGAAATGGAAGCCTCTGACCTGAGAAGAGCCGGCGTAAGAAACTCAGCGGGATTAGTTAGTTATTTATTTAGAAATTAAGCGTTATTATTCCTAGCGAGAACAAAAATACATGCAAATATTACGTTAATCTGGAAAACACAAATGTATAAGTACACATATTAGGCAAAAACCTTTACTGCTTAATCCTATAATTATGCGTTATTATGAATGCACAGTACAGAAATATGTAGTTAAGAGTACCATTTATGTATAATTAATATTCAATCTTACATTACGATGTTTTCAACACCCACAAGCGCGTGATAAAGCAATCCATTTCAAGTAATGAAGTCTTGGTTTTGTAAAATCTAAAAGAAGGACGATAAATTCGTTAAGACTTATTTTATGTGTCAACCTCGCAAAGAAAGAAGAAATAGATCTGTATTCATATCAATAATTGTTTACTTTTGTTTGATTGATTGCTCAGACAATGTCAATGCAAAAAATCATTCGAACTTTTACAGCCGTCTGCAAGCAAAGTATTGCTGATGATTTAACGTCATCATCATCATCAGCCTGTGATAGTCCACTGCTGGACATAGGCCTCCCCTAATACACCCCTATCCATTAGAGGGTTTTTGGACCGTATCCCACCACGCTGGTCCAATGCGGGTTGGTGGTGGACCGACTTTTACATGCCCATCCAGACGCATGGATCATCTTACTTTTCAGACAATTGGGTGATCGGCCCAAACTGTCTTAACCAACTAGGAAACAACAACAAAAACTTGTTGAGTCCCCGCAGGATTCGAACCCACGACCTCCGGTTTCTAAGCCACACGCCTATACCACTAGGCTACGGAGGCAGTTGATTTAACGTAACATTGGAAATATCAATAGGAAAAACTGAACTTCAAGTGAAGGCCATTCACTTGAAGTCAGTATTATGATTGGTAGTACAATTAGCGAAACATCTCGTACTTGCATAAAAACAATTGCACGTGATACTCGACGTCCGTGCCTGGTACCGCCATCTTGAAATGACGCGCTGTGGAAATATTGCAAAAACTAAAATCATCGTTTACTTTAACATTCATGTTTGTAATCGTATCGATTAATTCGTCAGTTTACGTGGTCATGTTAGTACTCTCTTTCTCATATCATCTCTCACAGAGTCCATCCTCACTTTTTTGATCTACCAATAGCTCTTTATCTATCGGCATTAAATTCTAGAATTATTTTATGAATATGAGATTAATCCCTTCAATAACATGCCCATACCACGCTTTTTTACAATCTATATTAAAAGTATCGAAATTGACTAGAGACTAACAATAATAAAGAGTTGTTGCTGTTCAGGGTTCAAACCCACTAAATACGACTTATAATACGACGAGGATAGTACTTCTAGAACGCAGCGATTAAAAGTTAGAAAATTTCATAATATTCACAAAATTAAAAATGACAATCACTCTTTAACGCCTTCGTCAAAAATAGTGCCCAAAAATAGTGTTTTTTCATACCACTGGCGGTATAGAAAAACACTATTTTTGGGCAGATTTTTCAAATCATTGTTACCGATTGAGACTCAAGAATAAATTACAATAGAGAGGAATACGAACCAATAAATTTAAAAAAAACCTTTGCCTCCAAGACAAAAATATAAATGTTGTTATATACCCTGCCGTAATCATCAGTAAAGAATATAAAAGTACGAAAATAAAAAATACAAAGATATAAGAACTTGTCTATTGCTATGATTTTTTTTATGGCATACGCAGGCAGACGAGCAGTCGGGCCACCCGATGGGAAGTGATCACCGACGCCCATAGACATTAGCAATACCAGTGGTATCGCCAACGCGCTGCCTACCGTGAGACATAGGTGTTAAGTCTCGTTTACCCAGTAAATAGCTGCTACTGGTGCCCTTCAAACCGGAACACAGTAGTGTTTTCACACTACTGCTTTGGCAGAAATAGGCAACTCCGTTGGTACCCACCACCGGTAAACGGTATGTATAAGCAGTAGGGTAAGTTTGCGGATAGTGAAGTAGTAATAAAGTACAAATATTGCTACGTCCGGCTCTACTATGAAGAGCTCTGTTTTTATTAACTGAGTAAACAAAAAACATTCATTGTATAAGTATTGATTGAGTAATATGAACGTTGGATTGTGCGTACCGAATCTAAAAAATCCAAAAATACAGCAGCATAAAAACATCTTTAAGAGCACCTATTAATTGTAGTTTTAGCTATTCTGTGGTTAAGCTTAAACAAAACTTGGATTCATCGCGTAAGAATGTATGTTCACGAACATGTTCGTCAGTTTATTACTGTTTATCTTTTGTCAAGCGTTTCAAAGTCGTAAAGCAATAAGGAGTCACCAATTTCCCAATGTTAACATTCGACGTGCAGTCGGCTCATAAAGTTGCTTTTATGCAGCCCAATAGAAACATTTCTATAGGAATTATGCTTTGATTGTTCCTTTGTACGATTGTACTGTAAAGTGAGGTCAGGGACAACTCGAGTCAGTCATATTCTGTACTAGCTTTGCCCCGCGGACTTACCCGCGTGTCTATTGTAATGTTTTGGTATTAAATTATGTTATATACTTGTAAGCCCAAAGGTTTTTGGGAATAACGCCGGAGTTGTTCGCAGATGGCATATTTTTTTTACATACATGACATTTTTAACAACAAACGTTTCAACAAACTTTTAATGATATTAATAGGATAAACTTTGTTGGCAAGATTGTAGAGTATAAGGTGAAGGTTGGGTTTGATACGATCTGTGTCGTCAATGCTTTGATGTCGTAATTAAGTTTTATCGCTTGTTTAACAGTGAGAATAGATTTATGATTGTATTTAAATAATTGGTTAGGTAGTGTACGTCGTTTCTTCTTAGTTATTGGGTATTTTTTCAGTTGCGGTAGTATTATGTAAGATGTAACAACAGAGTGTATATGCTTTATACTTTTTTGTGGAGTCAAGACGAGTGAGACATTTATATAATAGGAAGTTAGTAAATATAAGAGCAGTGGGCCCACCTGATGAGAAGTGGTCACCCCCGCTTAATACCAGGCGTCGGGGTACAACGCATTGCCTAACGTAAGGAATAGGATGTTAAGTCTTATTTACGCAGTAAATACGCTGATGACGGAGCCCTTTAAACCGTAACACGGTAGTGTTTATACACTACTGCTTAGCAGCGGAAATAAGCACCACACTGGTACCACACCAGACGGCCCTGAGTAAAAAGGGCCCTGCTATCTCCGCAAACAAATAAACAACTGTTGACATGATTCTGTATGATACAGAGTTACTTACACAGGGCTGACGGGTATCGTCGTAGTCCGTATAAAAAAACCATTACGAGCAATGTCTAGTAAGTTCATAATTACTGGTCGGTATTGCTCGCCTCAGTAAGTAGTGCTGGAAAAGCTGATGGATGAACTTCTAGCAAACAAAAAAGCTACATCAATTTAGTTTTACACGCCATCTCAATTTTGTTTTTTTTAATCGGATCTTTTTGTGTTAAAGTTGAAATGGGATATTTATTATTCCTTATTTGTTTTGTAGCAAGTTTCATTATAGGTTTGATGCGGGACAATAATTACATATTATGCACGAATGGCGATCTCCGTGCAATAGCCGGTTCAAGTTGGCTGCAAGTACTCGTAGCAGGGGATCGGCCGTCTTGGCGTTCATTGAAAAAGGCATATGACCGGCCCTGGACTGTTGGGAACTGATAATGATGACGATGACGATGGAAGTAAAATAAATAAGCCCCAGTATTACTCGTTACAGATATATACAAAACTACGTAACTTCCTTTCAGATTTCAAAAATTCGTTCAGTATCAGGTAGACAATTGAAAGGGAACGATTTAAACAGTGTAGCATCAATAAATGTTTTAAAAACAGAGTGATAGCTTCTGTAACTGAAAAGAGTAGGGTTCAAACGCTTAGTAAAAAAATAGCATGACCTATATGATGTGATGTGAAGTAATAAAAAACCCAGTCTTACTTACTAGAAATACAAAACTACGCTATTTTCAGTTTGCACAAATGAAAGTATCAGGTGATAATTGAAATGGAATTTAATCAGTGTAGCATCATAAATGTTTTAAACTAAAGTAAGTCTACTTATTAAAAGATCCCATTTAATATTTAGACTTTATTTATTAAATAAATATGACCTATAAAAAATATTATAGAAATAAATATCAAGATTTATTTTCAGAAGAGTTAACTTCGGCATATTTTCAATTTTTATATTATGCTTAGTAGGCAATAAAATGTTATTTAAATAGCTCTCTTATTAAAGTTCTTCTTTATTTGACTTTTAAACAAATAATGATTATATATTCTCATTCAGAATTTTATGCCTGTTAAACTAAAACAACTCCACTGGCATTACCTACCTACCTACTCTGATGGCGACTGGTGACTTCATGCTTTCATACTCTTCAATAACATCAAATACGCTGGAAGCTGAGATATCCTGGCCAATAGAAAGAAAGAAATAAAAGCATTTATTATTAAAAGTAAAAATCTTACAATAAATTGTAATAATACAAGCGATATTTTATCATGTTCCAAAATGGTTTCCACCCATCTCTGGATTACGAAGTTAGGGAAACTTCATGAAAGCTGGTTTTCAGTACAATACCCTTTTTAACGTGGGGAAATGCCTACGCATACCCGTCCTCGGGAATGCAAGGACGGGTTATGTCAGACTTGTACTGACTAAAACGTTGTTCCTTTCGTCGTTTCGACGTCTTTGGGGTGTCCCCCCTCCCCCAATGGAGCGGCGGCCAAGATGTTACGTTTTGGGAAGTTTAGATCCTAGGCAGAAATAAGACCGTCAAGCTTCCAACGATACGGATACGATACGGATACGGATAGTCCTTCATATAAAGACACTGTACACTATTACTCTAACGACGCCTTTACAACGCCTTGGAGTTAATGGTAAAAGCGCATAAACCATTTAATGAACATATTAAAATAAAGTACATATATTATAATTAGATCATATCATACGGAATTATTATAATCAACACAATATAAAAACTATTATATTATAATTAATTTTATCTACACAAAAAAAAACTTTTATCTTATATCTTAACTAAATATAATAATTAGTTTATAAATTATTTAAATGTTTATAAATTCAAGGTCAGAAAATGCTGGCAGCTAAAGCACGAGTCGTGATAAAAAAAAACTAAACGTTCATACAACGGTCATTAACACACTTCAAGCGGAAGCGTTGCGTAAGACAGGCAATGTTACATCGTCTTAAAGTAATCGTGAGATACATTTAGTGGGTTTTGTTTGTGCTTATTTTGTATTTTTACTCGTATTGCACTCAAGGTTCAGTGCTATATATACAGGTAACCTTTGAACGCGTAATAAATATTTAAATTTTTTCATTTATACTTTACTAGCGACGCGCCCCGGTTCCGCACAGGTGCAATAACTATATCTAAAAAATGTATGGAAACATTTATAAATTTATCGGCGTTTTTGTACAATATGACTTATGAATTATACATATAAACTTTCCTCTTTAAATACTTTATCTATTAAAAAACCGCATCAAAATCCGTTGCGTATTTTTAAAGATTTAAGCACACATAGGGACAGAGAAAGTGACTTTGTTTTATACTATGTAGTGAGGCAGTGGGCCGGTCACATAAGCCGCAGAACTGACGACCGCTGCAGTCAGAAAGTGCGGGTCGCCCTGCGGCACGATGGAGTGAGGAGATTCGCCAGTGTGGGCTGGACGAGAATAGCCGAAGATCAGAAGCGATGGCGTGCATTATGGGAGGTCTATGTCCAGCAGTGGACTGACACAGACTGATAATAATAAGCTCTAAAAACCACCTATAAAGATGCTATAAAACGCGATCTCCTTCTGGAATGCTGAGTGTTTTTAAACCAAAGCTGATTTTTTTCACACATTCTGTATTCCATTTGGATCTGTATTGTTGATGAGTCTCGGCTGATTGTGTTTTGAAGTTAACCTGACAAGCCGAGTTATCAGCTGAGTGAGGAAGTAGTACCTCCGCAGTGCCTATTTCTGCCACAAATCGGCAGTGTGTAAACGCTACTGCCTTCCGGTTTGAAGGGCCAGCGTAATTACTGGGTAAACGAGACATAACATCTCATGTCTCAAGTTAGTGAGCGAATTTGTGGCGTCCTAACTTTTCTTTATTGGCAGGGAAGGCCTCTCATACCAGCAGGTGGTTTAAACCCGATTAAAATATATTATTTCCTTAAAGCCTTCTAAAATTTAGATCGTAATATCATGTTCCTAATTAATCAAAGTGAATTTAAAATGTAATAGATTTCTCTTATTTCTACACTATTTATTGTAAAAGAAAAGGAAAATCCATAGTACTCCATCGGTCAGTATACCGGGTAACTTAGCACATTTTAAACATGTGAACCGATGATTTAAATACCAACAAATATGCCCGCGATGGCCTAGGAGGCAACAATCTGTGCTGCAATGTTTTTACTGCTATTTAATTTACACTCCGAACAAAAACCACTATTCAATAGAACATTGTAGTTCGAAGCATCGGACCCCAAAAAACTAGGCGGCCTCGGTTTTTACAAGGCATCGATTTTTTCTATTGAAATCGATATAATTGTCGAAGAAATATACCTTATAAGCAATAATCGCCTCTATTACAATTGACATAATGTCTACGATCGCACTTGCTCTATTCAATGATGTAATACCATTACGCAAAACTAACTCGGTTACTCGCTCAGATTCAGTTAAAAGGTACACCAAATTAGCCTGCCCGTGATGGCTTGGCATGGCTGGAAAGAATCCGAAACTTAGGGAATAGATATATATAACTAACGGCAAAAAAAAATTTATTTGGCATGTAAAAAGTCGGTCCACCCACCAACCTGCATTGGACCAGCGTGGTGGGATACGGTCCAAAATCCCCTAATGGATGGAGGTGTATTAGGGGAGGCCTATGTCCAGCAGTGGACTATCGCAGGCTGATGATGAGATGATGATGATGAACGGCGAAAATCCATAAATTAGAATATTTGACATGGGAAGTATAGGTTGCTGGATTTCGTTAAAATATCAAGTTGTTAATTTTTTTTTTGTTTTATTGAGGGTTAAATATTGTATTTTAATTAAAATGCAAAGATGAAAATAAATGTTGAGTAAGCTTCATTTTGATGAATTTCTACTATAAACAAAATAAAAACCCGTAACGTTCAAAATTTAAGATTACATATTCCGATTATATTATAAGTCTGTGCATGTCAAAGAATCTAATGACGACGTAACCCTGACTCGGATGGTTCGCATTTTAACGTTTTTTTCTTGGGTTATCACGTAATACAAATTTCACCGTGATGTAAGAACCGTGAAAATAATTACCGAACAACGGGACGATGGTAGAATACGCCAACTTGTATTCATGGCGTCAAAACACTTTCGATCGTCGTCCGGTGCGTGTTAGACTGGGCGGGGCTGGGATGTGGGCTATCGTGCACGTATCTTGGCGAACGATCTAGTCGTTTTCGAAACGATGGTTCTTATCTATATGATCAGACGAAATATAATCTAAACGCTAAAAGGTCAGTTTATAATCCTGCGTCTAATGTCCATTTACATGTATGTACAGTTAATTTTAGATTAAAAAAAATCTGATACTAATGCTTTAATATACTTCCTTTTAGATTTTATGATTAATTACCCATTACGTTGGTCCAATGCGGGTTGGTGGGATTGCCCAAATTACCCTACAAACTAGGAAACAACAATGAAAATTTGTTATGCAGGATTCGAACTCACGACCTCCGGTTTCTAAAGCACCGCCCATTACGCTAAGGAGGCAATTATATGTAAGTAGTTCATCATTATTATGACGTTCTGATGCATGAACACAGCATCGATACATTTATATTATCTTAAAGGTATTATGTTTCTTGTTACCAAAAAAAGTAAAGCCGAAATAAAGTTACAAGTCTTTATAAACGGTTTATCCTTTGCGTTAAGATTATTTGCATATAAATTAATTTAACTATAGTAAAACTTTAACTAGTTGTACCCTTTAAAATATGTAATATAATATATAAAATCGTTACAATTAGATATTTCAACAGTTTTTCATTAAAAATTGAATTAAAACGCGTCGTCACCTATTACAAGGGTTTTAAGATACAAAATACTTCAAATTTAAAATTACTATGCCAATGATTAGGCTCGAAAAGTAATTTGGAATGTGTTTGCAACATTTTATTTTTTTATTATTTATATACTATTGCGATTTGTTCTGTGCTTTTTTGCACTATGGGGTTGCAGTGCAACGTTAAACGAAGGAAAAGTTCAATTAATTGAAAGTCTCAAAGATAATTTTAGGGAGTTCATAGCTATTACCATAATCAATCATCACATCATCAGCCTATGATAGTCCACTGCTGGACATAGGCCTCCCCTAATCACCCCTATCCATTAGGGGTTTTGGACCGTATCCACCACGCTGGTCCAATGCGGTTGGTGGGTGGACCGACTTTTTACATGCCCATCCGACACTGGATCATCTACTTTTCAGACAATTGGGTGATCGGCCTAAATTGCCCCTAACCAACTAGGAAACAACAATGAAAATTTGTTGAGTCCCGCAGGATTCGAACCACGACCTCAGGTTTCTAAAGCACACGCCCATACCACTAGGCTACGGAGGCAGAATTACCATAATATTTGGCATTAATTAAATTTAAACGTATAGAAGAACTAACAAGAAGATCTGCAGGTCTAGATTAATTTTATTATTACATTTATATAGGTTAGTTGTTAATAATTACATGTGCGTACTCTTTATTAATTAACCATTTTCTAGTAACTTGGTTAATTTTAATAATCTTGACACTCTGCCTCGACTGCTTCCGTAGCCTAGTGGACTGGCGTGTGGCTTAGAAACCGGAGGTCGTGGGTTCGAATCTGCAGGGTCTCAGACAAATTTTGGACTTGTTCCTAGGTTGGTTGAGGCGGTCAACCGGATCACCTAATTATCTGAAAATAAGATGATCATGCGTCGGATGAGGCAGTAAAAGTCGGTCCACCAACCAACCCGCATTGACCAGCGTGGTGGGATACGTTCCAAAAGCCCTCTAATGGATAGGGTGTATGGAAACTTAGCCATCATTGGCAAAAATACATAATCCTTAAAGGGAGCTTACAATGCCAATGACGTATTTTTCCTGACGATCCGGTTTCAGTTGCATTCTGTATCAGATATGTTAATTTTAATCAGTACCAATCCGTCCGCGTCCTATCACGCCGATGTCAAACATAAACACGACACTCGAATTGGGAAATCTCAGAAACGAACGCTCGAAATCGCCGAGTTCTCTCGTGAATTTTATTAATATTTACAATCGAGATGAAGGCTTCTGGTGGAATTAAATTTTGTATTCAATCGACGAACAATCTATGTCCATAATATTTTTTTAAAGTAATATCCTCATTACTAAAAAAATGGCTACACTTCCGCTTTAGCGATGGAATCAGAAATGAATTTGAAAATGAAATTCGATTCGTGACTGGTGCGACTCGCTTTTGTCGTTTTGTTGCCTTCCGGTGTTGAAGTAAATGTCGTTAATATTGATAGATAAAACAATGCCGGGCCACGCCCGTGAAGCGTAAACGCATTTAGCTTCGTTCAGACTTAGTCTGAAATTAACGCTAAATGTATAACTGTCAAGAGTATCATATTATTGCAATAATAGTATTTCAGGACGAATCACACAACATGGTATGGAAACTGGATGACTGATAAGTAGTGACTTACTTTCTTTGTAAATCAATACATATTGAATAGATATAAAACACTATCATCACAATATTTTCTCTGTAGGAATCGAAGTCCACCCACTGGCGTAACAGTCAGCTCAATAACCACTATACTAACTGTGTCATAATCTTTATCTATAACTGTCGACTTCGTCTGCGTGTTGATATCGCTACATAGTATAAAACAATGTCGCTTTTTCTGTCCCTATATCTCTATGTATGCTTAAACGTTTCAAACTACGCAACGGATTATGATGCGGTTTTTCTTAATAGATAAAGTGATTGAAAAGAAAGGTTTATATGTATAGCACAAGCAGCAATATAGTAGGCGCATTTTTATTAGCATAGCACTTTTGTAAAGCAGAGCGGGTAGCTAGTATAAAATACTTAAAAAGTTATAAAAAATACTATAGAAGTTACTCCCAGTTACATCGGCCATCTTTCAGTGAAAGTCCCGTCAAATAGAACAAACCATTCCAGAGATTAGCCAGAACAAACAGACAGACAGACGGAAAATAACTGACGATAAGGTGTGTCTGCTATTTTAGATATATACGCCATATAGAGAAAGCACTGGTTTTTATTATAAGCTACAGTGGGGTATTATAATTTTCATAATGCACTCTATAACTAGGAAACAACAATGAAAATTTGTTAAGTCCCTGCAGGATTAGAACCCACGACCTCCGGTTTCTTCCCTTCGGCACACGCCCTTACCATTAGGCTAAGGAGGCAATTATATGTAAGTAGTTCATCATTATTATGACGTTCTGATGCATGAACACAGTATCGATACATTTGTATTATCTTAAAGGTATTATGTTTCTTCTTACCAAAAAAAAAGTAAAGTCGAAATAAATTTACAAGTCTTTATAAACGGTTTATCCTTTGCGTTACGATTATTTGCATATAAATTAATTTAACTATAGTAAAACTTTAACTTGTTGTACTCTCTAAAATATGTAATAAAATATATATAAAATCGTTACAATTAGATATTTGAACAGTTTTTCATTAAAAAATTGAATTAAAACGCCGTCGTCGCCGATTACAAGTGTTTTAAGATCACAAAATACTTCTAATTTAAAAGTACTATGCCAACGATTAGGCTTGAAAAGTAATTTGGAATGTGTTTGCAACATTTTATTTTTTTATTATTATATACTATTGGGATATGTTATGTGTTTTTTAGTACAAATGTGCGTTGCAGTGCAATGTTAAACGAAGAAAAAGTTCAATTAATTGAAAGTTTCAAAGATAATTTTAGGGAATTCATTGCTATTACCATAATATTTGACATAAATTAAATTTAGGCGTATAGAAGAACTAACAAGAAGATCCGCAGGTCAAGATTAATTTTATTTAACCATTTTATATTTGACTATTTTCTAGTAACGTAGTTAATTTTAATAATAAATATCTTAGACACTCATTTACTTTTACTTGTCTTGTTTTTCGCTTCATTATATAATTAACTAAACGAAAAGCGAAGCTAACACAGCTTTGGTTTTTACTGTCCTTAAATTTTTCACAAAAAGTGTCAATTCGCTTGCCTTTTCAAAAAAGAACGAAATAAAAAGTTGTGAATTAAGAGAAACAAATTCACTAATACACGCATTTATCCCATAGGCTTATTCATCTTTGGCAAAAATACATAATCCTTAAAGGGAGCTTACAATGCCAAAGACGTATTTTTCCTTGACATCCGATTTCAGTTGTATTCTGTATCAGATATGTTAATTTTAATCAGTACCAATCCGTCCGCGTCCTATCACGCCGATGTCAAACATAAACACGACACTCGAATTGCGGAAATCTCGAAACGAACGCTCGAAGTCGAAGAGTTCTCTCGTGAATTTTATTAATATTTACAATCGAGATGAAGGCTTCTGGTGGGAATTATATTTTGTATTCAATCGACGAACAATGCTATGTCCATAATATTTCTTTAAAGTAATATCCTCATTACTAAAAAAAATGGCTGAGCACTTCCGCTTTGGCGATGGAATCGGGGAAATGAATTTGAAAATGGAATTCGATTCGTGACTGGTGCGACTCGCTTTTTGTCGTTTTGTTGTCTTCCCGGTGTTGAAGTAAATGTCGTTAATATTGATAGATAAAACAATGCCGGGCCACGCCCGTGAAGCGTAAACGCATTTACTTCGTTCAGACTTAGTCTGAAATTAATGCTAAATTGTATAACTGTCAAAGAGTATCATATAATAACAATATTAGTATTTCAGGACGAATCACACAACATGGTATAGAAACTAGATGACTGATAAGTACATAGACTTACTTATCTCTTGTAAATCAATACGTATTGAATAGATATAAAACACTATCATCACACAATATTTTCTCGTAGTGGGAATCAAAGTCACACCCACTGGCATAACAGTCAGGCTCACTAACCACTACACTAACCGTGTCGTCAAATATATCTTTACACTAATAACTGTTTTTGTTCGGGTATAACTTTTATAATGCACAGTAACAAAACGCGATAGACCCCTGCAAGTCCTTTCAACACAATTTTTGTGTTTACAGAGGCTTAACCTATGTTGTTTCAAAATGCATCCTAGTCTAGTTTTTATTATTAAGAAAAACAAAACACTAATTAACAGATAACACTCATGCACACATCGATGTTTATAAATCAAGAAAATCTAAATCTGTTGTACCCAAACGTAAGTCAATATTAATAAACAACTAATGGTTTAATTAATATTCAAATCTACAGCCCTTCGATGAACGAGATATTACTTCATTAATGCAGCGTCGCCGCCCAGTCAGCCATTGTCCCACTTCCTTGTCGCCAGAATTAGCGACGTGACCATCAAATGAAACAGCTGGTCGGTGTATTGAGTTAAAGATATATGATTATATATCGTTTGCTAAATTAGCTGTAAGCATCATCATCATCAGACTGTGTTAGTACATTGTTGGACATAGGCCTCCCCTAATGCACACGTTCTCCATTAGGGGGTTTTTGACCGTATCCCACCATGCTGGTCCGATGTGGGTTGGTAGGTGGAATGACTTTTACATGCCATTGCACTATGAATTATCTTACTTTTCAGACATTGAAATTGGCATTATATTGACTTTTAGTACTTTTGTACAACATTAAGAGTTTCGATAGTAAAAAATAAGGATTAGTTTATAGTGTGATTTTTTATATTATAAATACAGTACCATTTAACATCATCAATAAAGATAATATTTTAACAAGACTAAGAAAAAGTTCTTGTAAAATTCGAGTCGTGAAATTAAAAAAAATAGTTTTTTTTTTTTATCTCACTAAATAGTACCAATATTTTTATATCGTTTTTTTTGTAACGTATGTCATGGTTAAGTATCACGTCAAGTGGGAACGGAGTTTTTACCAGAAATGTTAAAAAAAGGGTGAATTTTAAGCGATCGACAGGTTAGACGAGATGAAATTGTCCTCAAATATATTAATATTTTCTCATAAAATTTTTGCAATGCTATATTCCCTGAAATCATATGTGATAAAATGCCGAAATCAAAACACGGTTGACATAATGTTACTATATCAATGTGTTATGAAATAATAAATAACCCATACAGCATACATGGCAATGCAATTACGCTATCCCTGTTCCTCGCTTCCTTCTGACAAGGCGATGGATCTCTATAGAAGTGAAATCGTTCCCCGTCACGCCGTGCCGATCAGAGCCCCTTTCTAGGCTACGACTACGATACGACATCGCGACGACGTTGGGACGATTAACAGAACACCATCAAACTAAACAAGCTTGTTTTATGGAGACCAGACGACTGATAAATACAAAAATTTACTTTTCTTTCTCAAAACAGAGCCTAGTGGTATGGGCGTTGTTAAAAACCGGAGGTATGTTCGAATCTGGGGAATAACAAACTTTTCATTGTTGTTTAACTAGTTGGTTAGGGCATTCGGCCGATCACCCAATTGTCTGAAAAGTTAAGATAATCCTGCTTCGGATGGACATCGTTAAAGTCGGATCACCCACCAACCCATTGGACCAGCGTGGTGGGATTCGTTCCAAACCCTAATATGGATAGTGTTCTTAGGGGAGGCTATGTCCAGCAGTGGACTAACAAGGCATGATGATTATGCATTATTTTCTTTTGTTAATAAATACAGACACGAAAAGACTATGTTCATCACACGATATTTTTCCCGATGTGGGAATCAAACCCACACCCACTGGCGTAACAATCAGGGTCACTAAGCGCTACAACAAAAGGATCGTTAAATGTATATAAATAAATATTAAAGTAACGTTCCAGAAGAAAAAGAAATCCAGTTACGACTGTGGAAAATTAAACATCTTATCCAAGTTTAAAAACTTTAGGTTTCTTAGTATTACTCTAATTAATTTATTATTACTTGAAATATTAAGGTAATTATTACTTAACATCGGCACAATTGTTTACATTTAACCATTAATATTGTTTGTAATGAATTAATTGACGTGTAACACTTCGTAATAAATTTGCTGCATGTTTCTAACAAATGACCTTAAATGTTAAATGTCTACAACTTCCGATGTGAAATATTGATATTAATTATATTAAAAAAATATATTACAACATTTCTTTTTATTTTATTTCATCAACTACCACCCAATATAATGATGTAGGGCTGATCAGGTCCCTATAGACTCGCTTCTTTCTCACGTCACTTTAACTCTTCGACAATTGACAATTCGTCGTCGTAGTGGTAGCGGTAGTAATGGTGGTAGAAAGTGGCTCAGTTGCTGTGACCTGGTCGAGCAGAGGAGAATCAAAGAAGAACCAGGTTGACTAAGGAGTATGAAGACTAGAATCCAGCTTTACGCGCGCCTCAGTGCGCGCTTGGTTCAGAGCTGCTATCCATATATTCTTCAACAAACGTGGAGATGCGGTGAGGTATTTTTTAAGTTGCTCCCCCTGGCCGCGGAGGAGCTGTGAAGGGTCCAATGGACAGAAGAAATATCGTCATCATCATTATCAGCCTATATATATTATAGTCTACCGGTGGACATAGGCCTCCCCTTCTCCATTAGGATTTTTAAAAAAAATCCCTATGTCCATCCGACGCGTGGATCACCTTACTTTTCAGACAATTTGGTGATCGCCCCCAATTTCCCGTAGCGATAACGAAAATTTGTTAAGTCCCCGCTGGATTCAAGCTGCATTGGATACCACGACCTCCGGTTCCTCCGTACCGTACCACTAGGCTACAGAGGCAGTATATTTAGGCACGGTGGATCTGTACTTTTCATGGTCAAATTGAGGCCAGTAGTAGAGGCAATAAGTATAACTACCGATTAGGCCTTTGCATTAATCGTAAGCAAAGGCTGGCCCCCAACGCAGCATAAGTAAAGCATCTGAATAAATTGACCATTATAAAAATAAAAAAAGTCACCAAAGGCATCTAATCAGATTTGCTCGGTATGATATAATTATTCTCTTGATTCAAAGGCAAGAATCAAGTAAAAAGCGCCAAAACTTAAGTAATTATTATTTGCTTTATATCGAGGAATTTATTCAAGTCAAGAATGTTTATCTTTTAATTTAATATTTGTTTATTAATTAATGAGGCAATCATAAAGTGTGTTTAGCCCTGCAATTTCGTTACAGTTGTCATATTTTAGAAACATTGGTTTTCTTCTTGAATTGTAGAACTATTTGATTGTAATATATATAATATTTTTCAAACTCATGCCTGGTGATATTATGACAAGGTCTTCCCGACCGTTTAACGAGGCGCTGACCTCTCAAACGATTAGCTATTGTTGACATATTCGTACAGCGTACGGTGGCCAAGTGTCCTTATAGGCCAATTATCGAGTGCAGTAAATAATAATTTCACAATACACTAAACAAAATTACGTGTTTTAATACCGAACATGTCTTCATCTTAGTTATTAAATTATCTGTGTTTACGATTTTTTTTAAACAGCAGACTCGGAACTAGTAAAGTACTGAAAGCAATGTGTAATATATCTCTGGATTTTTATAATTTAATTTAACTCCCGACGACTTTACGACATGACGTCATATAACGTCTCGATTAAATCAAATTAAAGAATTGGCTGGTTATCAACAAACGATTTCTAATAATAACTGTTCTTATATCAGTTAATAAACTATACTTTAACTTAATATCAACGTAAAATTAAACTTATACATCAACATAATTACTATATTTTCTTAGTCATTTCCCAAGTCATAAGAATATAAATATATAACAGCTGTGATGCGGAGACGTTAATATTTAACCTCCACGACCCAAGGAGCTTTCAATTGCTGGTTTAAATTGCAGTCCATTCGAAATGTTACGACAGTTAAAGATAGTAAATTTTGACATATCAATGAGTCAATCTTCTTGTTTAAATATTGGTTATCACAGTATTATCGCTTTATATTTTCCTAATAAGAAAAAATTAACCTAATACTTGCTACACCGCGGAATTCAAACCCACGACTTATAAAGTAAGGCAGATCAGGTCACGAAGAATTTCATACGAATACACTATAAGTATCATAATAAACGTACTTATTTGTAGAGCGACTGAAACGTTTCATATAAGCACTGCGACTCGCTCCTTACTGAACAATATTTCTTTTCATCATACCCTCCAACCCAACAATCAAATCCGCCCCAATAGACGGCACTGGCTCAAAGGGATCTGACGACAAAAAAAAGAGTAAATTGCCCCCGCAAATTGAATTAAACGAACAGATGAGAACAGCGATGTATAATAAAAGATAAATCCGCAGACGTCGCTTTAATTTCCGTAACGTTCCTCTTTTATAAGCGACTTCAAAGAGGATCCAGTTGATTTTAGCTGCGACAGATTCTTTAGTGTATTGTCAACTTGGTTTGTTGCTTTCTTATTGTTGTTTCGCAATTTGTTTTTGGAAATATCGAACGATAAAGTAGACAATTTTATAAAAAGCCTAATATGTATTAATAGGCAGGTTAATATACGATAAACCTTTTTGCAGAAGTATTAATATTAATAAACAAAATTCTTCATAACTAAAATATCGACATATTTATTTGTTGAAATACTTGAAGATTAGTTAATTTTATATACATAATGCGTTAATTGAAATCAAAAATAAATTTTTAACTTAGTAACACAAATTAAAAAGAAATCTGGAGCATAATTTGAAAGGTAAATATTTTGAGTTTAAGGAGAAGTGTAAAGGCACGGTATTACACTTATAAATTTGTAATAATATTGATAGACATCTGATTTGTGGCGTGAAAAAAAAAACGTGTTTCTGTATTATTCAATCAAAAAACAATATAATATTCATTCATTAATTTATATTGGTTGGATAATCCGCTGAATGTTACACAGGCCACAACTAAAATAGCGATTATATAGATATGTATTAAAATCCTTAAATTTAGATGTCAAATAAGGACCTTGAAGATCTATAATCATAACTGATTACTCGATAAATTCTAACATATCATTACCACAGTGAAATATAATTCGAAAGCAAAGTAATATAAACTATCATCATCCGCCTGTGTAAGTCCACTGCTGGTCATGGGCCTCCCCTTCTCCACTAGGGGGTTATTGGACCGGATCCCACCACGCTGGTCCAATGCGGGTTGGTGGGCGGACCGACTTTTTACATGCCTATCCGACGCATGGATCATATTACATTTCTAGACAATAGTGATCAGCCCTAAATTGCCCAGAGCAACTAGGGAAACAACAATAAAAATTTTGTTGAGTTCCTGCAGGATTCGGAACCCTGTGACCCCCGGTTACTAAGGCAACGCCCTTAATGTAGTTAATTAAATGATTTGTTTAACTATGAAAACAAATAAGCTAGAAGGTTATCTTATCCATGGTTGTATAGGATTGTCTGACCTTAGTCGCGGAATTTGGCCTAAAACCTACTAATACGAATAACTTAGTTAATTTAGCGACAAGTTGTTCGTATATAGACAATTTCCGCTAGCAAACGGAGAAACTGTTTGACAGATCATTATTTAAAAAAAAATGTAATGAGGACGCGATTTGTTTTAAAAATTTATAATCTTCAAGTTTATCTATAGCTAACTAACTAGCTGATGCCTGTGACATCGTCCGCGAGGTATGTTAAAAATAAAAGTATTTTATTTTATTTTAAGAAGTCTAAGTAACTTTCAGTTACATCAGTCATCTTTTAGTGATAGTGCCGTTAAAAGCAGACCAGCTATTGCAGAGATTAGCTACAACAAACCATAAAGACAGACAAAACAACTAAAAATAATAGTTGTATTGTTATATTTGACAAAGGACTCATTTAAAAATGGTTATTTAAATCTTACTAACCTTACAATGCAATTTAATTTATTCCTAATAGATAAGGCTTACCAACAAAATACTTACCACTTATAAATATTTAACTTAATATTTAAATTGCTACTATTAATCTACATATTCAAATACAAACACAAAATGTATGTATAGTTTATTTTATAGACAACTCATAAAATCTAATTAAAAGAGATATCTTAGATTATGTCCAAATCTTTGTGCAGAAAAAATTGATATTGCTTATATAAATTACAATGAAATATTTACGACGAGGCAGACAGCAGTCGTTGTCCGACATCGTGAAGCCTTTGAAATAAGGTGAAAAAGGATGATTTATTATCCCGACGCGCCCTTGACTTCGACTTTGATGGACGAACTTTTCCCTTTTAGCCTACTCCGTAAAATTCTATACAGAAGTCGTACAAAAGATAAGATTGTACAAAGTTTAAAGCTGCGTCAGTGTTCCCCATTTACTTTATTATGGGCCAATTTAAATTTAACGCTTCACTAATATTTAGGGATAAAAGCAATTACTTGTAATATTATAAATGGTATTTTTGTATGTATCTATTAAATTCAAAAACTACTTAAAGGATTTTAAAAGTTCTCATGCTGTTCGAGTGCTTCTTTTACACTAGAGTAATATACTACATTAAGTAAAAGAAAAATTCTTACAATTCTACATGGACTAACTTAGAATATAAAAAAGTCTGTAAAGTTAAGTCCACATCTATTTGGTTTTAGAAATTAAATAGAATTAGCAGCGTTCTTTAGTCTTAAAGAGCAAACAAGCGAGTTACTATTAAATTAACCAGAAGAATGCGTATCACTTTCAAAGTTAAATATAAATAAAACATGTTTTTATTTTTAATTACAATCTGCTAGCTCGAGCATACATATAACAAATTCATTTAAATTTATGTAATTACATATAGGTGTTGTATTAATAAAAGAAGATACAAAATAACAAAAGCGAAATTAAAAATCTGTAAGAAAATAATTTTTATTTTTGACAATATCTAGGTAGAAAATTGAAAAGAGAGTAAGTCACAAAGGAAAGGTACGAAGTTTAAGAATTGAGATGACGACCAGCAGTTTCAGAATTTCAGTAAGACGTTCTAGAAATGTCTCGAATCTTTTCTTATATTTAAATATGACGGTCGGAACTGAGTAATAATTTAAAGTGTTGAAGACTGCGTTTTATGCATTCCTAAATAAGTACGCCTGTAACTATGCTTATAAAAGACAAGCGGTCTGTCCACGGCTTTACCCGCGTTGTTCCATTATTTTTGGTTGAATTTAGCTGGGGTAAAAGTAGCTTATGTTGTAAAGGACAACATAGTTTTCTATTAATAAAAGAATATTAGTAACCAGTCCAGTAGTAATTGAATTTATTCGTTACAAACATACAAAAATACAAATCTTTTCTCTTCACATTATTAGTATCTGTAGATATGATAATACAAAAAGTTGCTAGGTAGATCATGAAGTAATTATATGTACAATTGATATATGTAACATCCATTAAGATCATTTTTAAGCGTGCAAATTCGGACTCCAAATAAAAAAGAATTAGGAAAGTTAATATTAGTGTTGACTTCTAAGCTTGTTGACTAAAAAGTTAAGAAAAGACGAATCAGACTATTGTAGTTTTTGATAAATCTTATTGGACTTAATATTATTCAACTACTGCTATCTTTAATATCAGAGATCAAATAAGAAGGAAATTCAAACATTTTTGAGGTTATAAATTCTTCTTTTGGTGAGCTAGGGAGAAATGATGACAGTAAATTTTTAAGATGCACGCGTTCTCTGTCACGGAAAACCGACACCGTGAGGTTAGCTGTAATTAACAGACAACCCATCACATGCCTCAAAGAATGGACAGTCTCGTATGTTTTCTTTAAGGCATATTTCTTAAATGTCCTGGTCATGCATAGGTCTTTAAATTGTTTACATGTGCTGTTAAAATAATTCTAGATGCATGTGAACAAGCTTATCTATAAATGCAAATGTTGTTAAAATATTTAGATTAAGTTGGTTAATTTGTCAAACTTGCTTTATGTTAGTATTCATCATCAGCCTATGATAGTCCACTGCTGGACATAGGCCTCCCCTAATACACCTCCATCCATTAGAGGATTTTGGACCGTATCCCACCACGCTGGTCCAATGCGGATTGGTGGGTGGACCGACTTTTTACATGCCCATCCGACGCATGGATCATCTTACTTTTTAGACAATTGGGTGATCGGCCCAAATTGCCCTAACCAACTAGGAAACAACAATGCAAATTTGTTGAGTCCCCGCAGGATTCGAACCCACGACCTCCAATTTCTACGGCACACGCCTATACCACTAGGCTACGGAGGCAGTTATGTTATGTTAGTATTGCACTGGATTAATTAGACAAGCAAGGCCAGTATAACGGTAATCATAAGACCTTCTAGGGGCCTTATAAGATTTCATCGGCCATAATTTGATGGACTACCAATTTCAGCTATGTCAAATCTATTACAACACTTACCAACACTTCATAAGCTGTCAAGTCACAGCAATCTTAGACAATTCCATACATTTTTTGTTCATTTATGGCAACATTTAATAGAAAAATAATAGATAAATTAGTTGAAAGGCAATTAATGGTATGAGACTTTTCGTTTCTTAATGTATTATATAATAATTAAAATGTCTCTCGTAATTTTTTTCAAAATATAAGTTTAATTGAGTCGTTCAGAATGTCAGAAATATTTCATTCTGATAGTTTCATAATCGAACAATTTAATTTCGTCTTAAAAGTCAAAAATATTCGTCTGTTATAGTCTAGGTATAATTTTTATTAACTTAATTATTGCAGTATTGAATATATCAAGGGATATGCATGGGCAGAATATGAACTATTTACACACATATTGGTCTTCACAGTAATTTTTACAGATTAGATGGATCCTAATTGAGTATCTGTTTTACAGAAACTTGTATAATTGTAATTATATTTGGTTTTCACAAAACTAAGTCTAATATTAACAGACTTTAATAGATAAAACACCGTCGCAAAACACGATTTAAAATATTTATAGATATGTAACCATGATTTGAATTCTTTTTAAGTTTACGTATATTTTTTTGCGTTTTCCATAACTTGTAAACTTTACTTTAACAATCAGTACTGCGGCAGCCCACCACTGGGCATACGCCGTCATTTTAAGTGTACTTAATTCACCTTAAAAGTACATAACAAATATATTTTCAACAATCTATTTGGTTGCTTGGTGAAAATATGATTAAAACCAGACATTTGTATTCAGCTAGCGCTTTAAACTATTAGCTATTAGTAGAATTAATAACAAAATATCACAAGCACGAGGCGCTCGATTTCGCTATAATATATTGTGAATTATAGCTGTCTATCAAGTCGCTATTCCGTTGGCGGCAATAATAGAAAATAGTTTGGGAACTGTTGCAGCAATTTCCCAAACTTGTCCACGAAATGTTTCGGAGTTCGACGAAGTTAATCAGTCAGATGTCCAAGCCAGGGTTGAATTTAACTTAAGGTAAAACTTTAACAATTTCTTCGGGGACACATTTAACTTAATATATTTAATGGAAAATAGTTTTAAGTTTTGTTAGTAAAGCTAAGAAAACAGTTATGTAGTCACATTTTAAGTTTTAACTCGAAAAGAAGGTAAGACAAAATAGCAAGTTACTTTTCCATACGTACATTAAATACTATAGCGTACGTCCTGTGTTTTTTCAAAATTTTATTAGATTTTCTAGGGTGAAACGTCTATGTTATTCAAGGTCAATGAAGTTTTTAATAATAAAAGAATTTTCAAAATCGGCACAGTAGTTTTTGAGTTTTCTTTCATTACAAATTTACATACACAAATACAAATCTTTCCTCTTTATGATATAAGTATAGACAATTTGTAAAAGGTATAAAACTATGTAATTAAAAGTTAACTCCAGAAATAACTTTCGATAACGTGATGTGTCTTCCAAAGGCCACATTCTCATAATTTTCTAGGTATATTAATAAAGTTTCTAGGCGACGATCAGGTATCAGAGAAATAGTTCTAACTCAAAGTGTTTAAATTTATTTCAAACAAGCGTGCTACTCTGATGCAATTAGTTTCGCGAGAACAAATATTATTTTAATCATACTACAAGTTATGCATCTAATATTGTTAATATTATGAATACGTAAAATTGTAAAAATAGATGTAACATAGTTAATCTCTCAGGCATAAACTACTGGATGGATTTAATAAAACTTTACAATAACATATCTTTAATATCAGAAAAATTTATAGGTTCCGTTTTCTACGTTGTATATTGAATGAATTATACATAATAAAGTGTCATGACTGTATAAAAAACTGACATCAATAAGTAATTAACACCTCAAAAAACCTTTAGGCTTACAAGTAAGTTGTGTGTGATCCCTGTTATCTCAAAATACGGTCACCACATATAAAGCTCTTAAACATATACAATAACATATTCATCATCATCATCATCATCAACAGCCTGTGTCAGTCCACTGCTGGACATAGGCCTCCCCTAATGCACTCCACCGCTTACGATCTTCGGATATTCTCATCCAGCCCACACCGGCCACTTTGCGAATGTCGTACATATTCATACTTGCTTCTAATTTATTATCTTCTGTGGTAATATTAATAAAAAGCCTTTAATTTTAGACGTAAATCGATATATTGATATCAAACTGGCTAATTTTCTGTTAATATAAATATATTATCATGGCAAAATTGACATAACATAGACTTGGAGCTCTCCTATCATTTCCAAGTAATTTTGGTGGAAAACATATTTAATTAAAGAATCTTTACACATTATTGTATAATAAATATGATCACCAAATATATTGGAACATTTATTTCCGTTTAACAATACAAAATCCTGTCAAAGAGTCGTACTTTGCAATCAATACTGTGATCGGGTTTAAAGGGCGCCGTATTTAAGATGAGGTTGCAGGTGGATTAATTTGATTATTTTGTTCAAAATTACTAAAAGACAAACTTAAGTAATAATAAATTGTTCTGATTGTCAGATTAGTTAAAATAAAAATAACAAGTATTATACTTTTATGAAGAAGCTTTTATGTATCGATTTCTATAGCAATATACATATTTGACCTTCAATCTCATACACTTCACTGGCATTTAAGCAAAATAACTCAGAACTCCTTCAAAAACCTGAAAACCGTTTTTCTATGTTATCGTCGCTTCATCTATATGCGATTTCAATTAATCCCCATGCGATAATTATTACCGAATGAAGAGCATTTAATGTCAGGGCCGATTTACATGTGCCACTCAACTCGTTCGCACCTCCACGACCTCGTGGCGAGGTTGTGTCATGACGTCCGCAAACACCCAATTGATATTGTCATCCCGAGTTCGCAAAACAAACGTAAAGTCATGTCGAAAACGTTATTACCATACCAAATTAGACTTTATATTGTAGCAGTTAGAGGAATGCAGTTTTAACCGATCGGTAAATATACCCGTGTATCAATTACCGCGGTATAAACAAACGATTCATTGTTTTGCAGGTTGCACGCAGATGGAAAAGTGGTGGATATCGGTCGGTAGGCTGGCTCCCTCGCTCAGTCGTTCCGCGTCGGCCAGACGGCTCAGACCGCGTCGCGTCCACACTCCGCCGTGCCCTCGTGTACAATAACACGTCGTGTGTGTCCGGATTCGTAATTTGAAAACTGTGGGTTTTCCTTTTTTTTATTTTCCCTCTCGATTCTGACTCTGTGCAGTGTGCCAGGATTTTTTTTTTCGTTGCCACCAAGAAGGTATGTTGTGCACTTTTTATTTTTAATAATAAAATCGATGTGTAGTTCTTGTTTACGTTATTGTGTTCAACGATAGGTTACTAGTAAAAGTAAGGGAAACTTTATTAGCGATTCGCAATGTAGGTAATGTACCAATAAATTCGTTGCCTAGTTATGCTTTCTGATCACACGTTAATAAAGCTGTGAACTGCATTGTTCCGTCGTTCGATTTGTGGGCTGTTACTTGTATTTTTCTTTTTTGCCGTTTTCTTTTTTATTGTTCATCAATTCGAACGTTTCGTTTCCGCGTCTTTTATTTCTTTTGATTCGCCACAGCCAGCTGGTTTTTAATTAGTAGGATTTTCGCTATAAGAACGCTGGAATTGTTGCAGTCACGACTTCGACAACTTTATATTTCAATGTGCTATTTATCACGTTAAGTATAAGTAGTTATTGTTAAATAAATAGGTAAATTAACTAATAATTTAACTATTCAATTTATAATCTAAACAGTTAAAAGATAAATTAATCCAAGTCTGAAAGGACAAGAAATAATAGTACTAGAATTATTTAAAATTTAAATAATAATTTGATGGTTTCAACCTCACCTCGTTAGTTATTGCGGATACATATATTTTTTAATTGTTTGATTTGTCCTCGACAAACTAAAAATATTTAGATAACAATGATTTGTATAGTTTAAATATTAACCTTTATACAATAATTGCTTCCTTCCGTTTTTATTTCAATGTTTCCGTTTAAATTCAATGCTTCGACTTTGATGTTATGAACAGTTTAAGGCGTTAAAATAATTTATTAGTACACATTTTTTTTTTAATTCTAAATAACATAATAACTTCAATTTTGAGCCTTTAACGTTTATCTTGTCTTGCAGATTAGTCTTTTCTAAACTTTATATCAAAGAATATGATTGAAGAAGTTTTCCGAAGCCGTGCACACAAAAGGTCTTTTAATTTGTATTTAAATTTCGTTGGCTCCACCGTTACTTAAATGAATATTCAATAGATTGCGACAATTTTTATTTAAGTGCTATTTTACGTAGTAATTGGAAGGATTCTTTATATATTTTATGTAATAGAGTCTCTAACTGCGTTGTATTCAGATTTTTAATACATTTTCTAAAGTAAAATGTAGCCTATGTTATTTAAGGTGAATCTTAAGTAATAGAGACTTCACTAGACTACTTCTGTCTCTACAGTCAAACCATTGGTTTAGTTTTAAAGAGTGTTTAATTATATTAGTACAATACATGTAAAATAAACGAATTCCCCAAAATCTTAGGTAAACCAATATTACTATTGTTACAAAGACATTATTGTAATATCCTGTTATTTATGAATTACTTGATAGAAATATGATATTGACGATGTTTTAATTTATTTCTCTTTAGGTGTTAACGAAAAATTTTCTGGTTACTTTTGCTTTTCACTGTTTTATGAAGGACATTTTTTGTTCTGATTTGTTAATCTAATTATGTGTTTGATTTATTCAACAGTTTTAGCAGAAATAACTTAATTGTTTTTTTTTTTTTTAAGTAGACCATTACAAATTATAATTATTAAGGCCATTTTAACACATACATTATTTCGTATTATTTTAAAGTTTATTTAAACTATATATATGTTTTTGCTTATTACAGGGTCGATCCTTATGTCTACAAATATAATTGTGGTATGATGACATCGGTACATAAAGATAAAACTAATTTGTTTTTCATTTTTCTTTGCGTGCTCTTTTTTTTTATAATTTTTTTTAATATATTTGTATTGTTTATTTTGTACTTAGAAACTATTCCTATATCATTATTTTTGTAATATACCAACTTTTAAACTTAACAAAGAAAGTCTTTCATTTTTTTATAATATCGTAATATCAACATTACCTTCCTCTACAAGCAAACGTCATATTTCCTCCAACATCTGAATACTTAATGAGAAAACATATCGCTTTTAACTCCAGTTACGCCGAACATCTAACGACAAGGCTACAATGGCTGAGGTTATAAATATCCCTGTATAATATAAATAGCAGAATTAACATTTCTAAATGTAGCATAGCTTCTAAGGTCAGTTATACCGGAATTTAGTTTGATAATACCGAAATGACTGACTGAATAATGCATATTTAATATCACACGGCTCTAACTGCGTTATTTTCAGATTTTTAATACATTTTCTAAAGTAAAATGTAGCCTATGTTATTTAAGGTGAATGTAGCTATTTATTGGCGAAAGAACTATTAAAATTGGCAATGTAGTTTTTGAGTTTATCGATTAAAAACATACACACAGAGATACTGATCTTTCCCTTTTTATTATATCAATATAGATAGGAAAATTAACATTTTTGAACGTAAACCAGCTTCTAAGGTCAGTAATACTGTAATATAGTTTGACAGGACCGAAATGAGTGATCGAATGATGACTGATTGAATGATGAATGAAACATTTATAAACAAAAGCAGTCGGTTCACGGCTCTGTCTGCGTTATTTTTAGAATTTTTATTGAATTTTTCTAGAATAAAACGTAGCTTATATTACTTAAAGTAAATGTATCTTTTTAATGTTGAAAGAATTTTTTAAATTGGCACTGTAGTTTTTGAGTTTATCGATTACAAACATAAACACAGAGATACCAATGTTCCCTCTTTATTATATCAATATGTATAGAAAAATGTACATTTTTAAACGTAGCATGGCTTCTAAGGTCAGTAATACCGAAATAAAATTTGACAGGACCGAATTAATTATGCATATTTAATATCAAAACAGTGGTAAGCATTTGTAAACAAATATGAACTTCGATCGATTGATTTTGTCAAATGTCAATGTACCATTGTGTTGTCTACGTTTATTTTTTTAATAAATTACAACTGTCGGAAGTACAATGTTAGTACTGGTCTTGTATAAAATGTTGTATGCGATGTCGTTTTTCTATCTTCCGTGAATAGCATACTCGTAATGTTTTAGTCGATTTTTGTTAGTAATAACACTTTTTTTATACTTTTAAATAGAACGATGGTTGTTATTCGATTTTAATGTAATTCAAATTTTGCTAAATACAACAAAGTGTTCAAATTTAACGTTTTAAGATATTAGAATGAGCTTAAAGTTAGTTACTTTTATATACAGTAAGTCTGCCATATTTTTTTCATAGTAATTAGTATTTATTTTAAATTACATTAAATCGAATATTAATTGTGTTAATCGAATATTGTAAATTATAAAATAAGTGCCATTTGCCCATTTGTCACTGTAAAATTTGAAAGTAAATAAAGCTAGGTTAACTTTTAAGTTAACTGCATTAATTGCCTTGTCAAAAATAACATTGCAGCTTAAAAACACTGAAGATTTTTATTTAATAACATAGGCAAGTTTAGACAAAACAACAATAAGCAATCGACAAGCATCATTGAACTCCTCGAAGAAAGTGATTTTGAAAATGAAAGGATGCCGCCATTTTATGCGATAGAAACACGCAATTTCGTTACGAAACGTCCATCATTGTTATTGCCATTAAATCGGCAGTGTTGCAAGTTATGGCCGGTGCCAAAAATGTAAATCGCATTGATTAATTTTTGCATAATAAATGACGATTAATGCTGCGGGTAAATTATATGCAGCATTTTTTTTTAATTATAAACATTCTTAATAGCAATTAAAAAAGAAAAATAACTATACAGTATATATAATGGCATCATACCTTTTTACCATCAAATTATTTAGTACAGTTTGCATTTTTACTATGTTGAGATAATGTTGTTCATGGAGTAAACAAAGTATCAGAAAAAATCAAAGTAAAAGACATTGGATCAAGATGGGGAGGCACTCTCGAAAACTGTGTCACAGTGCCGCTCACGTAACGCTCTCCATAAGCAACCATAAGATAAAGTGAAAGGCACGCGTCTCTCTTACTCGTGCGCAGTTGACCTGCTTAAGTGAAAGAGTAATGTCAAAAAAAAAATCGTTAAATCAAAAAGTTGTATAAATCGTTTCTGAACCAATCATAATTTATTTGAATCAAAAACCAGCACGTCTTGTTATTTAAATAAATAAAATAATAATTTATAGCCTCTCAACTGTCAAACCAATGTTTTCAAACATACAAACGTTCACTACGCAAGGTGGTAATATAAACTAGTTTTCTTCTTTCAAAATTTACAATTTAAAATGAAATTTATTCGTATTAACTATTAATATGATTCAAATAAATGTTTCGATTTTCAAATTGATTACTAATATTTACAAATATTTAAAAAGTGAAATATATTCAAAAACTTTCCTCGTATACCGATTTTACAGGCAACCAATTTTGTTTTTTTTTTTAAACTACTGTGTATGTTAATGTTAATTTATCACTTACCTCCTTTGACTAGTGTAGAATGCACAGAAAGGAATATAATCTTATGAACTTCTACTACATAAGCCTATAACACAATAATACTGAAAAGCTGCTTACAAAACAAGTGAATTAAGAGTAATAATTAAAAAAAACGTCAAAAATCAACCTCCATTCCAGCACGAATGAGCGCTTTATGAAAACAAAAAACACAATACACTTATTAACAATAATTCTGTGCCACGAGAAAAAAGACAAAAAACGTATTTGAAGATAATTTTATAAACCGCGCGCGTTCCCCAATTTTATCAACAACTTTTACCAAAGGTGTAAAAAGCAACTTTGTTGCTTGAATAAAAAACAATCAGATTTTATTGTTTTCTGCGCTGGCAACTATAGAATTTTACCTGAAAACTACGTCTGTCTGAATTCACTCTAGGCTATTTGTCCTACCCTGGTCTGCATTTTATAAAACCAAATCTTTTATAGCCTAGCCTTAAGGTGTTTGTACTGAACCAGTGTACACTGAAGTTTTTACTAGAGTCTAAGATTTGTAAAGAATTGTAATACAGTAGATTGTTTTATGATATGTTCGTCTGTTTTTTTAATGCCTTAATATATCTTAACCTGCAGTGTAACTGAATAATCAAAAATGAAGACACAACTACATAAAGAATTTATTAAAATTTAGGCTAAATAGAGCAACATTATTTTTGTATTTTGCTTTGTAATTTTGAAAATGATTTTAAATGAACATTATCCTGTACCCTAGTCCTATAAATTAATGTAAATTTTGTAACTTTGACCTTTAGTTATATAATATATTTTTATTTTCTTTTATCTTCTTATAATGACGCTCCGTGGAGCAAAAACATGTGGGTCTGAAAATGTTTGTAATTACACTCAATTTTTTTTGTTATACCATGTTTTTACAAATAAATGTCTTATTATTATTATTATTATTGGATTTAAGCGCATTTATCATATAGGTAATGTAAAAAGAAGGCTATGAGTTGTCAAACGAATGTTTAATGACAGCATGTGATACCTAATATTATTAAACATTAACTGATTAACAATGGAATCCTTTCAGTAATCAAGTAAACAACTAGTTTCACCCGTCAACGGGTAAGATAATAAGCCAATTTGTACATTTTCTTAGCGTTTTACATTTTTCTCCGTACATTGCAATGATCTTACAACAAGCTTATTTATTCCTTTATGATAACACACGTAGTTTTTATACTAGCAGTCATTGTTTTAAAATAAATTAGTTCAATGTAATTAAATTTACTTGATTATATTATATTGCTCCTTATCTCTTTCTCTGTATGTCTATAAGTCAGGTCTAAGTATAGGAACCGAGTAAATCTGTACACTGATAAGAACCTAAATGTATCTGAATTGAGTTAAGCCTATTTTATCAAAACATAGTGCAATATCTCTAGGCATAATTCTAATAGGAGATATAGCTATTGTTAAAACAGTTAGTGTTCACGCTATAGACTATATAAAAATGTTAACCAGCTTATCTCGTCGTTAACCTTTTGTTGGTGATATGACTATTTAATAGTCGAAGCAATTTAAAAAGTTAATTAGTTAAGCTAAAGATAAGCTTGGACATTCTTATTTTAAAAAAGAAAGGCTTAGCTAACTATCACTAATCTAACTCACTGACTTTTTAACTGGATCTTTCTCTTATACGATAATAATAAAATAAACGACCGATGAAATCAATAAATATTGCATTACACTGATTGTATTATACTGACAAGCTGTTGAAATTGAAGTGTAATAAAATATTTAGATTTTATAAATTTTATTATTATTGTATAAATATTTGTGTAAAACATATATTCATTGTTATGATATTCTTGTGTCTACAAGTAACACTTTTAATTCAGCGCTAGATAGCGTTGGTTTTAGCCTCTTTATGTTATTTGTTAAGCTACTATTTAAAATACCTCCAATCGGTGTCGCTGTTTTAAAAGATTCTAATACGTAATAATTATGTTAAATTAATCGCAATTACTGTTAATTATTTTTTATCTAAATCACTGTTAATTAAATCGAGGAACCGCTCCGAAATATGAACAGTATTGTTCCCACTCACCGTGAAGGCCACTGGCGTCGACACTGGTTTTTGTTCCTATATTGCAATAAAACACGATCTATAGACGGGCTATTTACGATATGGAAAATACGTAATATCATTCACTTTTGGACCCAAATGCGAAAATATTTCTATTTGTGGACCGACGCCATGTTTGATTGAAGAGTGGTCCGTTTTATTGTTTGTTCTGTTTTGCTTCAGACTTTGTTTAAATAATTTTCTTCCTTATTAGTATAGTAGCGATGTACCCGCCCCGGATGAAAAATGCATTACTGATATCTGTAAAATGTATGGAAAAGTTAAGAAATTTATCAGCGTTTCTCTACAATACTATGCATGAATTATACATATAAACCATCCTTTTTAATCACTCTATATGTTAAAAAGAAATGCATCAAAATCCGTTTCATACTTTTAAAGATTTAAGCATACATAGGGATATAGGGACAGCGAAAGCGACTTTTCATACTATGTAATGATTTAAGTAATATTTTTGTTTGTAAGTCTCTTGGACCTAAGAGCCTCTTGCGTCATAAATTATATAGATTAATTTAAATAATGTTTATATGCATATCAAATCCACTAATTAACGGATTTTTCGCGATACTTAAAGTTTAGTCAAGTTTTTTTAAAAAAAAAAAGCTCTGACGGTTATTCGAAAACATAGAGATACAGCCATATACCAACTTAGTCTGCCCGTGATTATGGATGCTGGAAAGAATCCGAAACGTCGGGTATAAATATATTTAAGTAACGCGAAAAATCCGTAAATTAGTGGATTTGATATGTATAATAATCGCGTAAAAAAAATAAATAATTATAATGTTTATATAATTCAAATGAGAAGAAATATGAAATATTCTTAAATGTTAATCAGTAAGAGAATATTTATCAAGCCGTATTTGTTTCTTTTTACGAAGTAACGACGTGAGAATATTTAAGACCAAATTAAGTAATTACATAACGTTAATAATCTGTGATATTTTAATTTAACACACGATACCTACTTTTCAGAATATTTAACGATTTAATGAGAAGCGCTTTTGATAAAAATCTTCAAATAATAATCTATGCTACCGGTGTTTATATTTGTAATGTTAACTGATTCTCCCAGCAGTGTACATTTTAACACAATACAATGTGTATAAGGAAGTTTAAGCGCCGTGTCTTGTAAAGCGTTGTATTGGATCGGGTTTTATTAAATCGTTTAAGCAAGATGACTTTGCAAGCTTTGCTGTATAAATTTTATGCGAGATTTATAAATTAAACCTTTCTAATTATTCATACAGAGTTAACAAGGTGTCATTATATATTACTTAGCCAGGACAAAACGTATTATTTTTTATTATATTAGAATAAAGGGATTTATTATTGATATATTGTTACAAATTGGCCGTGTGGGCTGGATAAGAATAGCCGAAGATAGCAAGCGGTGGCGTGCATGAGGAGAGGCCTATGTCCAGCAGTTAAGATATTTTTAATTTATTTATAGTTTGCATTACAGAAATAATAGAAGTGTACTATTGAAATATACAAAAAGGTACGGCGATCTAAAACCCGCTATAAACGTCTCATGCAACTATTGTTTATTTATAATCAGAGAAATTGTGAGAGCACTGTTTACTGCACGCGTGACGAAATAAAAACCATTATGAAACTGATTCTTATAGACTGAAAACTTATAATATAACTACACTCAAAACAATATTTACATAATCACGATGTTAACTATTTTAGTTTATAAAATAAAGAGCATAAAATAGAGTTAAAACGTTATTAGAACAACGACAGCCGATTAAGTTTATTTTTACGGTTCATTGTTTATTAAATAAAATGTTAAATTACAAATTCTATTTATTTAGTGCTTGTTTTCTTTAACACTTGACATTGGCCGAATCACCAAGTAACACTTGGAAACAAAAGAAACCAAAGGAAAAGATAATAAATATATAAACAAAATATAGTTTGTGTTTGCTTTATTAGGTAATAGTTCTTCTTGTTCATGGCATTTAAACTATTCAAGTATTTATTCTGAACTTGTATAATATTTACTACTATACTTTTTTTCTAACTATACTTTTACGATCCGACCGTGTACAACTTCTGAATCAGTCGTTTCATGTTGAAAATTTAATATTCTGCCTTTCTGTATAATATAAATAACTTAAGTTTCTGATGAAAGTTTTTGTATACTGCAACATTTCTTATAGTTTATCAGTTTAAGACGTGTATTATATTTCAATTATGTCTGACATGTGATCAATAACATGAAGTTAGTTTCAGGTGTTATTTAGTAGTTTAATGTTTTAACTTATAGTTATAATGTATGCATTATTATATTCTGATTTGCATTATTAGTTTACCTGCGCTGAATGTTGGGAATTATTTAACGGCAATATAAAGTCGATGATCAATAAATGTTTAAAAATTACATATGCATAGGTTAAAAAACTATAGTAATATGAGGTTTCGTTATTATAACAAGTATGTGACTTTTCAATCATCATCATCATCAGCCTGTGATAGTCCACTGCTGGACATAGGCCTCCCCTAATACACCCCTATCCATTGGGGGGGTTTTGGACCGTATCTCACCACGCCGGTCGAATGCGGGTTGGTGGGTGGACCTACTTTTTACATGCCCATTCGACGCATGGATCATCTTACTTTTCAGACAATTGGGTGATCGGCCCAAATTACCCTATCCAACTAGGAAATAACAATGAAAATTTGTTGAGTCCCCACAGCATTCAAACAACCTCCGCTTTCTAAAGCACATACCCTTACCGCTAGGCTACGGAGGCAGTTTCAATACTAAATCCTAAGTTTTGGCCATTCTACCGTTTCTTTCTGCCGGTCCTGTGTACGCTTAAATCTTTACAAGTAGGCACTAGATTTTAATGCTTTTATTATAGATAGAGTAATTCAAGAAGAAGAGGTTAATATGTATATTTAATATAAACTCTGATAAATTTATAGGTGTTTAATGTGATGTGTTAGCAATCATATAGATCATTCAGGCTCTCATGTTATGTATAGGTTACCGGGTGTAGGGTACGGATATCAGCATTGCACCCGTGCGAAAAGAAGACGCTAGTTTAAAAATTTAATTTTTTGTTTTATAAAAAATAAAAACACAGTAGCTATAAAGTCTATATTTTTTCAGTAAACATATTTCCAATTAAATAACGTATTTTCTTCAAACTTATTTAAGTTAGGCACCTTATGCAATTCCCAAATAATTTCGTACACAGCAAATGCCACGGGTTTTGCAGTCGTATAGAATTCTCAATACGATCTCGTCTAAATATAGTTTGAAAGGCGACGAATTGAATCAACATAAGTGCTGGGTGCACAGACATGCGGTCATTAGCTTAAATTCCTGGCACCTTTGTCACAGTACTCCTTAATTGCACACGTAATATTAATGTCAAAGGGTTAGTTATAATTTTCTTATTACTGCCACTTCATTTAAAAGCGTGAACGACGAAAACTGCTATTTATTTCGGGAAAAGCAAGGGAAAAGCTACCGGAGGCAAATAATTAGTGTGGAAAATATGGTATGAAACTGGTTATTTACTGCTTTGTAGCCTAGTGGTATGAGCTTGGAGGATAAAATCTTGCGGGGAGTGAACATATTTTTGTTGTTCCCTAAACTGGTAAGCAATATGGGTTGATCATCCGATTCTATGTGAAGTAAAATGCTTTCAATAGGCGTCTGAAACTGATGAATAATCTATATTGACGTGTACAATTATACACTATAATATAACTTTCGCAGACAGCTGATCTCTAATAAAGTAAAAATTTAATTGAAGGACATTATTATAAACAAGACATACGTTATGCTAAAAATAGTAAAGATCCTAATGTTACGGGCCGAAATTGAAGTATACTAAAATGTAGTTTTACTTTAATAAACTCAGCCTAATTTTGCATTATAGTTTATGGAGCCATAACTTTTTTATATCCATTTAATTATTCAATTTCCGATATCATTTTGTATTTTCTTTCTGTTTTAAAATCAATGCTAATTACATTTTATTCATTCATAATAAATAATCTGATAAATTGTTATAAAGTATTTAATAATGCGTGCATAATTATTAAAGTTATGATATTTTGTCTTATATTATTTTAATAATAATATTTCCAATACAATAATTTTGTGTATAATATATAAAGCTTTATATAATAAAGTGATTATAAGTTTAAAACAGCGATTCATCTTTGTTTAAGCGGAAAATGAAACAAAACACATTGAAAATAACGCATTGTTAAGCCAAACGCGATACTGTTCACTAATTTGTTTTATAAATTCGTAATTACACCCCGAGCGATGTTATGAAAGGTGTTGGATTATACGTTTCAAAAATATTGTTTCGTCTTCGAGAATCCGACGAGGTATTGTACTGATTTAATTGCTTTAACAATTTAAGAAACAATACTAAATGTAGCCATTACCATTTACGAGTACATTTATAAGTAATAACTTATACGTAATTTTGGTTATTTGTTCATCATCATCAGCCTCATCATCATCATCATCATCATCATCAGCCTCTGATAGTCCACTGCTGGACATAGGCCTCCCCTAATACACGCCTATCCATTAGGGGGTTTGGACCGTACCCCACTACGCTGGTCCAATGCGGGTTGGTGGGTGGACCGACTTTTTCATGCCCGTCCGACGCACGGATCATCTTACTTTTCAGACAATTGGGTGATCGGCCCAAATTGTCCTAACCAACTAGGAAACAACAATGAAAATTTGTTGAGTCCCCGCAGGATTCGAACCCACGACCTCCGGTTTTTAAAGCACACGCCCATACCACTAGGCTACGGAGGCAGTCATCAGCCTATATCAGTGCATTGCTATCATGCACGCCACCGCTTCCGATCTTCGGCTATACTCATCCAGCCCACACCGGCCACTTTGCGAATGTCATCTCTACATCTTTCCGTAACATTATTTGTCAATCCGTAACATTGTTAAAAATAACCGTTTCTAAATGATTGATACATATTACAAAACGGCATTTCTTTGAATTATTATCGGTCTGTCTGTTGGTGCGGGCTAATCTCTGGAATAGTCATGGCAGGATATTCTCTCGAAGATGGCTGATGTAACCGGAAGTGACGTAGGATCATTTTATTTAGATTTTTTTATAAATTACCACACAAACAAAGTCGCACGCTACAGCTAGGTTGTTATTAAAATAAAATATTTTTGATAAAAAATTCTATCAGATCTTAATAGATCTGATGTTTTGATTGAACGTTAATTAGAAATTAAAATTATAAACAATATAATTTGTCGAATATTGCAATCATATTTAACTCTGTTTGTTATACCACGAAAGTTAATAAGTTTTATGTTTTAAAAAATTTTAGCAAGACATTTGTGGAATGTTCCGTTTAACTTAAATCTAAACAGAAATAAATTTGTTATTACCGTGGTTTATTATCACTTATACGCGCAGTAGAATTATGTAGACAATAATTGAGCGTTTTAAAACACAAAACCTCAATCCAGGCTTCATATACAAAAACAACCACCAGATCGATAAGTAATATCTGTTTATTATACCGTTAATTATGTCTAATTGAATTACTTTTCTCTAATTCAGCTACGTGTATTGTGGAATCAATTAATGTTAACTACAAGGGCACAATGGCTCGAGTACATCCTAAATTTACTGTTCTTAATGGGATTACTTCGTGGTTAGTTAGTCTGTTTGTCTCGCTTCACGTCTGACCACTTAACTTCCATGTACAGATATGACGTCTGTTGCGATTAATCTAGCTTTGATAATATATTGTAGTCTGCGTATTGTCTTGGAAACATTTATGTGAATAGGGTAAATTAACCACTTTTAGAAATTTATTATACTAATAAGAAGAAGAATAACATTAAAGTTTTATTTGAATTAAATAGAATATTGTTCGTTCTTTATTTTATAATAAACTTTGATGTGTTAGTTTTCAAGTAATCGTTAAGAGTGAGACACGATATCCTATGGAATTTATAATGTTAAACGTACATAAGATGGATAGCAATACCGGTAAAACTAGTTCTGTGACCAGTTCTATGCTATAATAGTATTAGCCCTTGCTATATAACCGGCGGTGGTAGGTTCAAATCCTGCTATCGCAGTTTTCAGAGATTTTTTTTCGGTTAAGATGTTATAACGTCACTGCTTTGGCTTCCATGTAATAATCGCTCTTAGCTGTCGACAGCATCTTTTAGTGGTTTGTGAAATGACAATACGACAAAACAGCCCGCTATTCTAATTGAAACATTCAACAATACATTCAACAATAATGTCTTCCTTACTCAAGACAATTCATAGACAAAATTTGTTTAAAAGGCGGTAGGTCCCCTTTTTACTAAGGAAAGCCTAAAGCAGTAGCGTGATAACACTACCTTGTTCCGGTTTGAAGGGCACCATAGCCGGCGTATATGGGTAAACGAGACGTAACATCCTGTCTCATTTAGGCATCGCGTTGGTCATACCCCTGATATTGCCGATGTCCATTGGCGTAGGTGACCATTTCCCATCAGGTGGCCCGACTGCTCGGCTGCCTTCGTATGCAATTGAAAAAAACAATAATCTGAACCCTTAAAAATGTACATTAAAGACTAACTAGGAACATTGCGTGATGTATATTGACGTGCATAACTTTACGTAACAATCTATGTCAAAAACTCGCAGCCGTCGGTCGAGTATTAGCTTGAACGCCACTCGTCTCACTGTAGGGTTTCCCGGCGCTTCCAGCGAAATAATTATGCCCCTATTGCGACCGTAAATATTATTTGGTATTAATCGTGATCTTAGGTAACGACTTGACCTGTGATGTTACTGCATGGATTTTCTTGCAACATAGGTACTACATAACTGACGCATTATGTTAGTATTGTTAGGACAATTTGGGCCGATCATTCAATTGTCTGAAAAGTTGCCCACTCCATTAGGGCGATTTTGGACCATATCGTATCACCCTGGTCCAATGCGGGCTGGTGGGTAGACCGACTTTTTACATGCCCATCTGACGCATGGATCTTTACTATTATCATTACTTTTCAGACAATTGGGGGATCGAACTAAATTGTCCTAACCAACCAGAAAACAATAACTCAAACGTTTTTCCGCGCGGGATTTGAACCCACGACCTCCGGTTTACGGCCGATACTGCTAGTACATGGCGGCGGTGCTCATTAACAGTACGAATTCTTTTAAAGATATAAAATATGACGCTAAATAAATTTCTAATTCAAAGCAAATAATTACGCGCAATACTCCAAGCGGCTTTGTCGCATGAAGTAAGTCTAAATATAAACATCAATTAACGTTAGAACGCCATACTTTAGAACAATGCCATTAATTTTAATTTATATGCAGCTGTACACGCTGTCGTTTCGCATTTCTCCTAGATTTAAGCTCGGCTAAATTGCTAAGCGGGCTAGCCTTGACTCAACTTGACTTAATCACCCACATTTTGCATAAGCCTCTATTGCACGGTGTATTTAAATCGTGAGAAATCTTTCTAATAAAAAGCTTGTGCTGTGATAAGTGCGTGTAAACATCACAATAGAAAGAATATGTTACCAGATTTAGAGATAGCGTAAGTTGAAAAAAAATTTGGTTATAGACTAAAAGACATTTCGTGTAGATGTAAACCTGATATTTACAGGTTTTATATTAAAATATTGTATTATAAATATCATAGTACCCGTGTTATAGAGCCCTATTACATTCGTTTTTAAATGCTGCTATACGGGAGATATATGCTTTGTGGCAATGTCTACATATTTGTATTATTTTATGATTTTTTAATTTCTTTTATCTGAGTTCGTATAAAATCAACAATATAGATACATTATGTACATATTCCAAGTACATAAGCCAGCCCCTCTTTATCCCTATTTATATTACGTCACCATTCATCGTCAAGTGCACGAACGTGAATATTGTTTTGAGTAACAGTAGATAAAATGAAGTTACTGCCGTAATTTGGGTGCATAATTTTCCGCTAGTGACATATAAAATATCCCATACGGTCGACGTACCCTTCAAACCGGTCAGCGAGTCCCGACGTTGGCTGACCGATCCTTTCACCACGATGACAATAACAACACCTAGTTATCGATACACTAACAAAAAGAACTGTCATAATTTATTAATAGTGAACTGCGAACAGTAAATCAACGATAGAAACTCATTTAAAATTAAAATGCTCTGTTGGAAGAAGATAGGAGCAAATAAAGCTAAAGTTATCAACGATCCGCTTTGTTCAGCTAATCTTTTCGTTGGAACTGTTCGCCGTAAATTTTTTCATACCTATGAAACGGAAATTAATAATAGAAATTGTTCATTTTCTTCGGAAACATTACTCATAATTACTACTCTTTATCATAATGCGTACCACTTATTCTAAATTAAAAAATTGTATATATAAATAATATTAGAGCGTCTGTTTGTAGCCTAAAAATAACTATTTTAAATGAGAACATTGTGATATTTACCCGGTACGTATAACTAAATACTATTAAGCAATATATACAGTATTTTTTTAAATTTTCGTCTGTTTGACTGGTTGTTCTTACTAATCTCTGGAATATTTGGTCCAATTTTGACGGGACTTTTACTGAATCACTCATATAACGGGAAGCACTCTACTTAGGCCACTTTAACAGTATCTCAGATATTTTTATATAAACAAGATATCGAATTGCGTAAGTCTAGATAAAAAAAGTGGTTTTAAAAAATTAAAAACAATGATTAAATACATTTAGAATAAGATGTATAAGAAACTTTAAATAATATGTGCTTGTTTGGACTGGTTTAAGTCCAATGTGAAGTAAGGGAACTTTTAAAGATACTTTTATTTATGGATAACCGTATTTATATTAGTTGCACAAAAAGAAAACGTGACAAAAAACAATATTTTAGCGTCGTAGAAAAAGGGTAACGGAATAGAATCAAATACAACTTTTCCAACTTTTTAAACCACTTCAAATACCGCTTTAAAACTACTCATCATCATCATCATCAGCCTGTGATAGTCCACTGCTGGACATAGGCCTCCCCTAATACACCCCTATCCATTAGGGGTTTGGACCGTATCCCACCACGCTGGTCCAATGCGGGTTGGTGGGTGGACCGACTTTTTACATGCCCATCCGACGCATGGATCATCTTACTTTTCAGACAATTGGGTGATTGGCCCAAATTGCCCTAACAACTAGGAAACAATAATGAAAATTTGTTGAGTCCCCGCAGGATTCGAACCCACGACCTCCAGTTTCTAAGGCACACGCCTATACCACTAGGCTACGGAGGCAGTTCTAAAACTACTGATTGTTATATTTTCATGATAATAATATAAATAGCCACGCTGTTCTAGAACATTTCGTTGTCAAGGTTGAATCGATAATGGCGGACTATTACAATTTCCTCATTGTACGTAGCAGCTAGAGATACAATGTTGAAAAATAAAACTGAGCCGCCGCGTCCAGGCGAGCGTTCAATGTCAAAGCAATTTTCTATAACCAATTCTTTGTTCGTATGATTGATCGTCTCATAACGACCTTGGAATAACCTGGACTTGTTTCAGAGGTGACAAACATTTTTTATGTATGGTGACAGTCAGAAAATGTAAAATGTTTGAAAACAAAAGTGCATCGATTATTAACGTGTTCATTTTTATTAAATTTTATATACTAGAGCAAAAAAGTGACATAAATTCGTATATAAAGACTTATTTTGAACTCTTTTCGCGCCAACGCCACGTTACCCAAAAAGTAAAAGGCTGTGATTGGTTTCTGTCACCAAACGTCAATCATCACGCAGTTTTTGACCAATGAGAGAACGATTATTTAGGCGCCATTAGTATTTGATATTAAACTTTGTTTACATAAATCCTATATCTTATTTAATCTGTTATATGTCAGTTAATTCATACTGTACTAAGATCCAAATTAGATAATCCTGTAACTGAGGGACTTACATGATGCGGTATACGACAAAACACACGAGTGGAATAAAGCCGACCAGATACTTCAATTATAAACCCGACAGGTATGTTTATGGTATTGATTCTCACCGCCTACAATCATATATCGCGGGCGTTTGAATTGACTATGTGATAGTCCAGTATATAATGCTGCTATTTATAGTAGGTCAAATGACATTATATTAGAAAATTCATTATTGATAGACGATTTCTGTGGCAAAGCAGTAGTGTGTAAAACACATGTGTTCCGGTTGAAGGGCACCGTAGCTAGCTTATTTACTGGGTAAACGACACGTAACATCCTATGTATAATACCAGGGGTATTACAAATGCGCTGCCTACGTGAGACATGGGATGTTACGAGAGTGCGTGTTGCCGATGTCCATGGGCGTCGGTGACCACTTTTCATTAGGTGGCTCGACTTCTCGTCTGCCTTCATTGGCGGTAAAAAAAAGCAGGTAACAATATTCTGTACTTAAAATGCCAACCACAGATTAAATACCTCAAAAAACCTCATTAATCATCGAATCTCAATATACACATATAATCGGCATATAAATAACAACGTTGTATGTAAAGTTAGCATGTCTAAACAATACATATTCCTTCGCCAAATCCAAACAAAACAAAGTTTTCCCCCCAAAAGTTTATTGCAAAAGAAATGTGTCTTCACGCATCGGAACAATATCTTTCTGCTTGACTCGCTCCTAACTCGGGTAAGCAGTTATTGACACTCCCTTTGTTTGGCAAAATGCGAATGATATACTCTGTATGTCACCTGAAGCGAAAACATAAAACATAACGAAAATATTCGCCACAAAAAGTTATGAATACGAGCAAAACTTAAAATCTTTGTTTGTTGTTGACATTGTAATTTGACACCAAAAGTTTTATTATTTTTTGGTTAAAGAAACATCTTGAAGAATAGTTAACAAAACATATTTCTAAAGATCTTTCACCCAACCATTCGCCTCAAGTTATAATGGCTTTAATAAATAAATTTAGCTAAATAAATAATAATAAATTTAGCTAAATCTAGATGGATTAAAATCTATCTTACTCATAACAATTTTAAGGAGACTGACTGGCTTCACATCTCCACAACCCAAAGGGTAGACTGTTTCTAAGGATGAATTAGTTGTCAGAAAATTTGAGGCTGACTTTCTATAACCACTGCCAAACATGGTCTTGGTAAATAATTTTAAAACATATGACTAAAGATACTAAATAAATATAAATTGTATATTAATACAACTTAAATTACCGATTATTAGTTAATGGCATAATTAGCTTAACTTCTGTATAGATAGGATCAATAATTTTCTATAAAAAAAATAATAAAGCCGCAGTTACGGCTCTATTGAATTTTAAAAAACAAACCATTAGGGGTTTGTGTATAAAATTATTTTCTCTAAGTTTTAAGTTGTTATATTTGTAACATAGTGTTTGCACTAATAAACATACTTAGTTACGTATAACTCTTGCATTAAAATTATTAGTAGCTTAAATCGCCTCTTTCCATCGAATTAATTAATTCATTACTAAAGCGTAGAAGCAATAAAACGATTTCTACTAGTACTGATTTTGTTGGAATTAATTCTGTTGCCCGGGGGTGCAGGCACGTCGCTCTATAATTCCTTAATGGATGAACCGGCCCGGATATAATTAATTCAATTATCGCGGACCGCAAACATTGCTAGCAATTTGTTGTTATCGATGATGCGGAACGGAAGTAAAGAGCTTTTATTACTACAAGCGAAATGCTCTACGAAATCTTTGCAAGATTTTAAAAGAATCTTTTTGGGTAAACTCTCTTAGCTCCGCTTAGAAGGGAGAAAAATATCTTAAAAAAGTTTTTGCAAACTTTTACTATAACATCAAATGGTTTAAATGAAAATATTCAGTAGAAATACTACGATGAAACGGTTGGTTACCTATTTAGGATGTTTGAAGAGACATGGTAGACAACATCATACTACGTTTTAAATAATTAGGCGATCTAATTGTTCCTAAACAATAGTATGAAATATGAAGTTTTTTTTTATTGCATACGCAGGCAGACGAGCAGTCGGGGCCACCTAATGGAAAGTGGTCATCGACGCCCATAGAGACTGGCAATACAGGTATCACCAACGCGCTGCCTACCGTGAGACATGGAATGTTAAGTCTCGTTTACCCAGTAAATACGCTGGCTACGGTGCCCTTCACACCGGGACATAGTAGTGTTTTCACACTACTGTTATTACGGTAGCAATAGGCACCCACCCAGACGGTCCTTTGTAAAAAGGGGACCTACCACCGTTACAACTTTTGCTAATAGCCGGTGTGGTCTGATTAGAATAACCGAAATCGAAGCGATGGCATGCATTAGGCGGGGCCTATGTCCAGCATTGGACTGACACAGGGTGATGATGATGAATAAGAAATAAGACGCAGATGTTTCCTCACAATAATCTTCTAGTAAACCAACGAACTCCGGTGTTATAAGTAGAAAACACTATTTGTTAACCACTAGGCAGTAAAGGCAGGTTAAACTGTAGATTTTAAAATAGCATTTGTAAAACATTGCCAGGATAACTTTAGTCTTATCTAGTATAATCATCATCATCATCATCAGCCTGTGCCGTCCACTGCTGGATGTAGGCCTCTTTAATTGACGTCACTGCTTCCGATCTTCGGCATATTCTCATCCAGCTCACACATAACTAGCACCTTTTATATTTAAAGGTTAAATGCTAGTGTCCAAATGCTAATCAAACATTAACAATTTAATACATTATTTATTGAACAATGAATTCATTAAAATGTGTTTCTATATCTACGATTTCGTACACTCGGAGCGTATAGTGACATTCTTGATCTATAAGACGAATCAGGTTTGATTACCGCTGACACCTCGTGATTTGATTAGACAATATCAAACCACCAAGAGAACTAATATAGAGCACTCAACAACACTAAGCCTAATTCGAAAGGCAATTTACGGTATTGCCGTCGTGTGTATATGTTTGAACAGTGGTCGTTTAGCACCTCTACGTTGTTTACGCGGTCGAGTGGACGCCTCAAAGTGGATGGAGAAGGCTGTTCCCGTGCTCATGACGGGCTGTTGATTCAGGTGGTGAAATCTAAATGGTCCGATCGTTGTGTTAAAGTATGTATGTCTGTTTTTATTATCTTTAAGTATATTGTTTACTATATTGTAATATAGGATTATTTGAAGACGATGAGGACGTCTTAAAATTATAATACTTTGATATTTATTACACATACTAAATTTCTTTGTGTAATGTTTAATGTAACTTTTTAAATGAATTTACTGATATTGTAACAGCTAATAATATAATCCTTAGGCTCATTTAATTTATTATATTTGTGACAATATTTTTACTTAATGAGAACATAAGCGTAAGAACCTTAACCGGTGGTAGGTCCGCTGTTTACAGGAGACCGTCTGGTGGGCACCACACGGCCTATTTCTGCCGCGAAGCAGTAGTGTGAAAACACTGCTGTGTTCCGTTTGAAGGCATCGTAGCCAGCGTATTTACTGGTAAACGAGACTTAACACCTATGTCTCACGGTAGGCAGCGCGTTGGCCAAACCACTGGTATTGCCGATGTCTATGGGTGTCGGTGACCACTTTCCATCAGGTGGCCCGACTGCTCGTCTGCCCTGCTAACCAAAAAAAAAAAAATTACGTTAGGTCCAGTAGTGTCTCGAAATGTTGTTTTTCCTGAAAACGAAAACCAGAGCAATATCACTACATAGTAAAATGTATATTAAAGACTAACTAGGAACATTGCGTGATGTATATTGACGTGCATAACTTTACGTAACAATCTATGTCAAAAACTCGCAGCCGTCGGTCGAGTATTAGCTTGAACGCCACTCGTCTCACTGTAGGGTTTCCCGGCGCTTCCAGCGAAATAATTATGCCCCTATTGCGACCGTAAATATTACTTTGGTATTAATCGTGATCTTAGGTACGACTTGACCTGTGATGTTACTGCATGGATTTTCTTTGCTAACATAGGTACTCACATAACTGACGCATTATGTTAAGTATTGGTTAGGACAATTTGGGCCGATCATTCAATTGTCTGAAAAGTTGCCCACTCCATTAGGGCGATTTTGGACCATATCGTATCACCCTGGTCCAATGCGGGCTGGTGGGTAGACCGACTTTTTACATGCCCATCTGACGCATGGATCTTTACTATTATCATTACTTTTCAGACAATTGGGGGATCGAACTAAATTGTCCTAACCAACCAGAAAACAATAATTCAATCGTTTTTCCGCGCGGGATTTGAACCCACGACCTCCGGTTTATAATGCAAGGGCCAATACCACTAGGACATGGCGTCGGTGCTCATTAACAGTACGAATTCTTTTAAAGATATAAAATATGACGCTAAATAAATTTCTAATTCAAAGCAAATAATTACGCGCAATACTCCAAGCGGCTTTGTCGCATGAAGTAAGTCTAAATATAAACATCAATTAACGTTAGAACGCCATACTTAAGAACAATGCCATTAATTTTAATTTATATGCAGCTGTACACGCTGTCGTTTCGCATTTCTCCTAGATTTAAGCTCGGCTAAATTGCTAAGCGGGCTAGCCTTGACTCAACTGACTTAATCACCCACATTTTGCATAAGCCTCATTGCACGGTGTATTTAAATCGTGAGAAATCTTTCTAATAAAAAGCTTGTGCCGTGATAAGTGCGTTAAACATCACAATAGAAAGAATATGTTACCAGATTTAGAGATAGCGTAAGTTGAACCAAAATTTGGTTATAGAGTGAAAGACATTTCGTGTAGATGTAAACCTGATATTTACAGGTTTTATATTAAAATATTGTATTATAAATATCATAGTACCGTGTTATAGAGCCCTTTACATCTGTTTTTAAATGTGCTGTACGGGAAATATATGCTTTGTGGCAATGTCTACATATTTACATTATTTTATGATTTTTAATTCTTCTTTATCTGAATCCGTATAAAATCAACAATATAGATACATTATGTACATATTCCAAGTACATAAGCCAGCCCCTCTTTATCCCTATTTATCTTACGTCACCATTCATCGTCAAGTGCACGAACATGAATATTGTTTTGAGTAACAGTAGATAAAATGAAGTTACTGCCATAATTTGGGTGCACAATTTTCCACTAGTGACATATAAAATATCCCATACGGCCGACGTACCCTTCAAACCGGTCAGCGAGTCCCGACGTTGGCTGGCCGATCCTTTCACCACGATGACAATAACAGCACCTAGTTATCGATACACTAACAAAAAGAACTGTCATAATTTATTATTAGTGAACTGCGCAACAGTAAATCAACGATAGAAACTCATTTAAAATTAAAATGCTCTGTTGGAAGAAGATAGAGCAAATAAAGCTAAAGTTAGTCAACGATCCGCTTTGTTCAGCTAATCTTTTCGTTGGAACTGTTCGCCGTAAATTTTTTTCATACCTATGAAACGGAAATTAATAATAGAAATTGTTCATTTTCTTCGGAAACATTACTTAATCATAATGCGAGAAATTCATATCAAAGAGTACCACTTATTCTAAATTAAAAAAAATCTATAGATAAATAAAATTAGAGCGTCTTTTTGTAGCCTAAAAATAACTATTTTAAATGAGAACATTGTGATATTGACCCGGTACATATAACTAAACTATTAAGTAACATATACAGTATTTTTTTAAATTTTCGTCTGTCTGGTTGTTCTTATTAATCTCTGGAATATTTGGTCCAATTTTGACGGGACTTTAACAGTATTACAGATATTTTTATATAAATAAGATATCGAATCGCGTAAGTCTAGATATATACACAAAAATGGTTTAAATAAATTACAAAAAAAATATTTAATACATTTAGAATAAGGTATATAAGAGACTTTTAATAATATGTGCTTGAAGAAGTAAAATAATATACAAAGGTAATAGGAGTAGAGGGAAAAGCGATTCTGTTTGGACTGGTTTAAGTCCAATGTGAAGTAAGGGAACTTTTAAAGATACTTTTATTTATGGATAACCGTATTTATATTAGTTGCACAAAAAGAAAACGTGACAAAAAACAATATTTTAGCGTCGTAGAAAAAGGGTAACGGAATAGAATCAAATACAACTTTTCCAACTTTTTAAACCACTTCAAATACCGCTTTAAAACTACTGATTGTTATATTTTCATGATAATAATATAAATGGTCACGCTGTTCTAGAACATTTCGTTGTCAAGGTTGAATCGATAATGGCGGACTATTACAATTTCCTATTGTACGTAGCAGCTAGAGATACAATGTTGAAAAATAAAAACTGAGCCGCCGCGTCCACGGCGAGCGTTCAATGTCAAAGCAATTTTCTATAACCGATTCTTTGTTCGTATGATTGATCGTCTCATAACGACCTTAGAATAACCTGGACTTGTTTCAGAGGTGACAAACATTTTTTTTATGTATGGTGACAGTCAGAAATTGTAAAAATGTTTGCAAACAAAAGTGCATCGATGTTAACGTGTTTATTAACTATTTAAATAAGCTTATGAGACAGGATACAGAGGGAAAGACAGAAATATTTTTAATGTTTCCAATAATTTTATTAGGAGTTCAGTGAACACTATTTCTGTTTTTTTAAGTAAGCGACAGCGTCACTTGACGCTGACGGCCAAAGCGTTACAAAACCTGAAATATCTAAGCATAATATGTGTTCGACGTGAAATTTTGTTCTTCTATATTAAATTTTATATACTAGGGCAAGAAAGTGACATAAATTTGTATATAAAGACTTATTTTGAACTCTTTTTCGCGCCAAAATGTAAAAGGCTGTGATTGGTTTCTGTCACCAAACGTCAATCATCACGCGGTTTTTGACCAATGAGACAACGATTATTTAGGCGCCATTAGTGTTTGACATTAAACTTTGTTTACATAAATCCTATATCTTATTTAATCTGTTATATGTCAGTTAATTTATACTGTACTAAGATCAAAATTAGACAATCCTGTAACTGAGGGACTTACATGATGCGGTATACGACAAAACACACGAGTGGAATAAAGCCGACCAGGTACTTCAATTATAAACCCGACAGGTATGTTTATGGTATTGATTCTCACCGCCTACAATCATATATCGTAGGCGTTTGTATAGACTATGTGATAGTCCAGTATATAACGCTGCTATTTATAGTAGGTCAAATGACATTATATTAGAAAATTCATTATTGATACACGATTTCTGTGGCAAAGCAATAGTGAGTAAAACACTGCTGTGTTCCGGTTGAAGGGCACCGTAGCTAGCTTGTTTACTGGGTAAACGACACGTAACATCCTATGTCTAATACCAGGGGTATTACCAATGCGCTGCCTACGTGAGACAAAGGATGTTACGAGAGTGCGTGTTGCCGATGTCCATGGGCGTCGGTGACCACTTTTCATTAGGTGGCTCGACTGCTCGTCTGCCTTCATTGGCGGTAAAAAAAGTATAAAAGTATAAGCAGGTAACAATATTCTGTACTTAAAATGCCAACCACAGATTAAATACCTCAAAAAACCTCAATAATCATCGATTCTCAATATACACATATAATGCGCAAATAAATGACAACGTTGTATGTAACGTTAGCATGTCTAAACAATACATATTCTTTCGCCAAATCCAAACAAAACAAAGTTTTCCCCACAAAAAGTTTATTGCAAAAGAAATGTGTCTTCACGCATCGGAACAATATCTTTCTGCTTGACTCGCTCCTAACTCGGGTAAGCAGTTATTGACACTCCCTTTGTTTGGCAAAATGCGAATGATATACTCTGTATGTCACCTGAAGCGAAAACATAAAACATAACGAAAATATTCGCCACAAAAAGTTATGAATACGAGCAATAACTTAAAATCTTTGTTTGTTGTTGACATTGTAATTTGACACCAAAAAGTTTTATTATTTTTTTGGTTAAAGAAACGTCTTGAAGAAAAGTTAACGAAACATATTTCTAAAGATTTTTCACCTAACCATTTTCCCAAGTTATAATGGATTTAGCTAAATCTAGATGGATTAAAAATCTATCTTACTACATAACAATTTTTAAAGAGACTGACTGGCGTCACATCTCCACAACCCAAAGGGTAGACTGTTTTCCAAGGATGAATTAGTTGTCAGAAAATTTGAAGGCTGACTTTCTATAACCACTGCCAGAGATGGTCTTGGTAAATAATTTTAAAACATATGACTAAAGATACTAAATAAATATAAATTGTATATTAATACAACTTAAATTACCGATTATTAGTTAATGGCATAATTAGCTTAACTTCTGTATAGATAGGATCAATAATTTTCTATAAAAAAAATAATAAAGCCGCAGTTACGGCTCTATTGAATTTTAAAAAACAAACCATCAGGGGTTTGTGTATAAAATAATTTTCTGTATAGTTTTTAGTTGTTATATTTTTAACATAGTGTTTGCACTAAAAAACATACTTAGTTACGTATAACTCTTGCATTAAAATTATTAGTAGCTTAAATCGCCTCTTTCCATCGAATTAATTAAATCATTACTAAAGCGTAGAAGCAATAAAACGATTTCTACTAGTACTGATTCGGTTGGAATTAATTCTGTTGCCCGGGGGTGCAGGCACGTCGCTCTATAATTCCTTAATGGATGAACCGGCCCGGATATAATTAATTCAATTATCGCGGACCGCAAACATTGCTAGCAATTTGTTGTTATCGATGATGCGGAACGGAAGTAAAGAGCTTTTATTACCACAAGCAAAATGTTCTACGAAATCTTTGCAAGATTTTAAGCGAATCTTTTTGGGTCTCTCTTAGGTCAGCTTAGAAGGGAGAAAAATATTTTAAAATAGTTTTTGCGAACGTTTTCTATAACATCAAATGGTTTAAAAGAAAATATTCAGTAGAAATACTACGATGGTACGGTTGGTTACCTATATTGGATGTTTGGACAGACATGGTAGACAACATCATATTACGTTTTAAATAATAAGGCGATCTGATTGTTTCTAAACAATAGTATGGAATATGAAGTTTTTTTTTTATTGCATGCGCAGGCAGATGAGCAATCGGGGCCACCTAATGGAAAGTGGTCACCGACGCCCATATACACTGGCAATACAGGTATCACCAACGCGCTGCCTACCGTGAGACATGGAATGTTAAGTCTCGTTTACCCAGTAAATACGCTGGCTACGGTGCCCTTCACACCGGGACATAGTAGTGTTTTCACACTACTGTTACTACGGTAGCAATAGGCACCCACCCAGACGGTCCTTTGTAAAAAGGGGACCTACCACCGTTAAAACATTTGCACAATAGCCGGTGTGGTCTGGATTAGAATAACGAAAAATCAGAAGAGATGGCATGCATTAGGCGGGGCCTATGTCCAGCATTGGACTGACACAGGGTGATGATGATGAATAAGAAATAAGACGCAGATGTTTCCTCACAATAATCTTCTAGTAAACCAACGAACTCCGGTGGTATAAGTAGAAAATACTATTCGTTAACCACTAGGCAGTAAAGGCAGGTAAAACTGTAGATTTTAAAATAGCATTTGTAAAACATTGCCAGGATAACTTTAGTCTTATCTAGTATAATCATCATCATCATCATCATCAGCCTGTGCCAGTCCACTGCTGGATGTAGGCCTCTTCTAATTCATGCTCAATGATCTTCGGCTATTCTCATCCAGCTCACACATATCTAGCACCTTTTTATATTTAAAGGTTAGATGCTAGCGTCCAAATGCTAATCAAACATTAACAATTTAATACATTATTTATTGAACAATGAATTCATTAAAATGTGTTTCTATATCTACGATTTCGTACACTCGGAGCGTATAGTGAGTTTGATAACCGCTGACACCTCGTGATTTATTAGACAATATCAAACCACCAAGAGAACTAATATAGAGCACTCCACAACACTAAGCCTAATTCGAAAGGCAATTTACGGTATTGCCGTTGTGTGTAATTGTGTTTGAACAGTGGTCGTTTAGCACTGTCTACGTTGTTTACGCGGTCGAGTGGACGCCTCAAAGTGGATGGAGAAGGCTGTTCCCGTGCTAATGACGGGCTGTTGATTCAGGTGGTGAAATCTAAACAGTCCAATCGTTGTTTTGAAGTATGTTTGCCTGTTTTTATTATCTTTAAGTATATTGTTTACTATATTGTAATATAGGATTAATTTGAAAAAACGTTGAGGACGTTTTACAATTAAAATACTTTGATATTTATTACACATACTAAATATCTTTGTGTAATGTTTAATGTAACTTTTTAAATGAATTTACTGATATTGTAACAGCTAATAATATAATCCTTAGGCTCATTTAATTTATTATATTTGTGACAATATTTTTACTTAATGAGAACATAAGCGTAATGAACCTTAACCGGTGGTAGGTCCGCTGTTTACAGGAGACCGTCTGGTGGGCACCACCACGGCCTATTTCTGCCGCGAAGCAGTAGTGTGAAAACACTGCTGTGTTCCGGTTTGAAGGGCACCGTAGCCAGCGTATTTACTGGGTAAACGAGACTTAACACCCTATGTCTCACGGTAGGCAGCGCGTTGGCCAAACCACTGGTATTGCCAATGTCTATGGGTGTCGGTGACCACTTTCCATCAGGTGGCCCGACTGCTCGTCTGCCTGCGTAAGCCATAAAAAAAATTAAATTTACGTCAGGTCCAGTAGTGTCTCGGAAATGTGTTGTTTTTCCTGAAAACGAAAACCAGAGCAATATCACTACATAGTATAAAACAAAGCCACTTTCTCTGTCCCTATATCCCTACGTATACTTAAATTTTCCAAACCACGCAACGGATTTCAATGCGGTTTTTTTAACAGATTTTCTATCAGCGTAGCTGCCTTGCGTAGCAGGGGCGGGTCGCTGGTTAATATAAAATTACAAAATAATTCTCATACTGAGGATGTTTAATAATAATACCGTCGCTTAATCAATTAATTTAGAGTAGCAGTGCATATACGATACATATCTAGAAGCTGAGCCACTGTAGAACGTAAACAACAAGCTATTAGCAGTATGAAATAATTGTACCGTAAAAATCGGTATAAGGTTGAACCAATTATCGTGAGTATACCGATATTACTCGGGCATAGTGTTACGAAAAGATCGTCAATATTCTTTGAGGCTAATACCTATTTCTATGAAATCATAGTTGATATCCTTGAAGCGTAAGAATAAATTATACCGCGTATGATTATAGAGGTATATATGTTTAGTTCAACTTAAAGAAAGCCATAAAATGTAGAAAATTCTCTGAAGTTTTTGAAATATTTTATGCTAAATTATTCGTATGAGAAAATAAATGGAAAAATTAAAAAAAATTGGAATAATGCAAAAATTCACACGAAGTCTTATTTAGTTTTAAAAACATAATGATTATATAAAAATAAACAATAAATTAAGATCAATGTAGCCTTATAAACGGGGACTAAGCAATAAATTGACTAACTTTTTTATAAAAAGTAAATCTCAGTGACATAGGAGCCTACCGTCCCTTTAAAAATTAATTAGGTGATAAATAATATGCAAAGACGAGGTTCTTCGAGCAAATTATTTAAGTAAAGCAAGATGTTGATTTAGGTACATCGTGAAGAGCTTATATTATTAATTTTTGCTTAGAAGTACGAAATACCTTAAATTTAACTTGATATTTTATAATCAGTTTTAATTTTGAAAACCTGTGAACGTAATAGGTTAATGAAATCTTGTTAGATGTCTTGTTTTAATAAATAATGGAGCAAATTTTATGAGTACGCTTGGTAGCCTAAAAATCTGATTTTACGTAATATTTATCCATATATTACGGTAAGTATCGTTGGCCGTTTAAACCGAAACACTGTAGTATTCGCAAAACTATTGAGTAGCAAAGTGGTGGTAATTCTATAGGGCGCAAACTTTATAGAGTTATTCTGTTAACATCGTATTCAAAATTTACCTTCTGTAGAACGGTGAAATTGTTATGTTATTATTTTTTATATCTATGTTCAAAAACTGCCTCAGTAGCCTGAGTATGGGCGTTGCTCATGAAACCGAGGTTTGTGGTTGAATCCTGGGCACTCAACAAACTTCATGTGTTTCTATGCTTAGCAACTGCCGATCAACCTCAACTCTGTCTGAATAATTCTGTCGATGGGTCTGTAAATGTTATCTGATGAAATGACACATTGATTGCTTAGGTATACGGTCAAACCGTAATATGAGGAGTGCATTAGAGTTATTGCAGCAGTGATTCTCACAGGTGATGATGATGATGATGTTACAAAAATGTTATGTACGAACATATGTCTGCAACGTCCAGTATTGTTAGAATTGGCATGTCATCTCGGATTATCTAGGTCATACCCCTATAACCTTCACTGTCTTATTTATGGGTCGTATATTTTGATGAAGATTGAACATTTATTTTATATTTGAGAAATCAATGCAGGGATTTTATTAGGGATTTAAGAATTGTAAATTAGAATCGTTATATAACATTGTATACAAACATCGAATCATCATGTAGATAGCCACTTGACTAGTCTAAACAACGTTATCGTTAGGTCTTTACATATCCCACGTAAGTCAATGCGTTAGATGGATTAATCAGAATAGTAGAAATACAACTATAAAGTTCGAAAGAATATCATTATAAACGTTATGTTGCAAGATACAAAAATTCTTAATTATTATTCAGTAATAAATATAAAGTTAATGATACATGAATAAATTAATCTAAATTATAATCCAAAACCACAAAATCATTGGTATTCGAACCGCAGAGTTGACCTCGGCTCATCGACATTTTTAATTAGTTATATTCGAAAAAAGAAGGTTGCCGCGATTAAAAACTATAATTGATGAAATAAAGTTTTGATTGTTTTTAGCTGATGGTAACAAAATTGTCTTTTACTATAAGGTTAAGGGTACTAAAATAAAGTGCAGGTTTATAAACCGAATACTACTTACTTATCTTACATACTCTTCACAAAAGAGTCTTTAAATATTCATGTAATGAAAGAATAAACTAAACTGGCTGGTCTGAATACCGATCTTTTGTCTGTTATTAGATATTAAACTAAATTTAATTAAATAGATATAATTTTAATTCGAATCATATACAATGGAGCCTATTGCTATTATTGACTGTTTTTTATGTACATTCGATACAATAACTTTTTATGTATATTCTGTGCTAATAATCCGTTAAAAGTAATTAAATATTTTACATTCACTTAGATGCTTTACTGAAAAAAAAATGCGCCCATTAAGAAAACATCGGCAGCGTCCATTATTCAATCTAAAGCCCTATTTTATAAACCATTACTTATTTTTTAGAACAAGTCCCTGAAATTTAATGTTTGATCAAAAGAAAAGAAATATTGATGACTTCTTACACTATTTTGTGTACTAGCTCATATGCAGATAATCCAATACTCATTATATTTATAACGAAGCTAAAAATGTGTTGCTGTGTAAAATCATCCATATAATTAATATTAAATACATATTTAGTATTTTTCCCAAAAAAATGTTTTATACGAAAGCAATTCCCCACTCGCGATACCCATTTTTTTCGTAAGAAGCACTGTTAGGAGTAATGTCGCGGGGAGAACCAGTAATTCCCTGCAGCTTGGTCCAAGTGATGAAAGAAGAAGATCAAGCTATTTTCAATCTCTTTTCAATGATATATTGACATAAGCTTTAAATATCGTGATAAAATTTGAAATGGTTGTTTTGCATAAAAAAAATATTGTCTTGAGAAAATATTGTAATCCTTAATGCCAATCCATATTGAAAACATTAAATGTAAATAAATTTAATACAACTATATCGATATTTTAAACATGGTTACTCTTGCTTTCTGATTCGGAGGGTACCATAGGCCAAATAAGTAAAAGTGATGCAACATGTACTGTTTCAAGGCGGCGAGGGCGCTTCTATCAATTCATTTCGACAATGAGTTGTAGCTACCAACATCGATCTCGTTATGTTTATTTAGTCTGTGTACTTATCAGTCATCTAGTTTTCATAGTACAAGGTTAGCATGGTAAAATATTATTGAATAAAATAAATATATATAATAAATGTTTGTGACCTCATTTATCACGATATCTCTAAAGCTCTTCGATCGTTTTGTGATTTGGTAGGAAAAACCAGTTAAGAGTGGGTTCTACGAAATTCCCCAGCCCCAAAGGGTTCACGGATGCGTAAACAATGTAAAATTACAGCAGAAGAAGTCACGGACAACAGTCAGTAATAAGAATAAAATCATCTTCAACTAGTAACTTGGGCCACGCAATTTGTCGCCGAGAACGTATTCATTTTAATTTGCCCTTTGGGGGATTTGTATTATTTCCAGTCTTTAGGCCTGATTTATCGCCCGCCCGTGGAACTTTAGGCTTTCCGTGAGCACTTAGTATCAAATTTGTGTCATAAAAAATAGCCAAGATGCGCCCTCGGAGATATTTCGTAAGCATCTGTCAACCTTCATCAGTTTTTCCTTAGGCCGCCATTTTATGAAAGGTATAACACTGTCTGACACGTGTCAAAAGTTATTTTGACATGTCTATAATTAATCCATCCTCTGGAGAAACTTTGTTAAGGGAAAGGGTTTTATAAATTGGATTTTTCTCTGAAATTAAGACACATTTCAGATTTTCTTCTCTCTATTCAAATGGGAAGTATTGAGGAATAACGGGCTTTTACTAAATTTATAAACTAATTAATCAGTTCTGATACAGATTATAAGCTTTTATAGAACAAGCAGTGTTCGTTTAAGACTTTTGTAACTGTTACTACGTGACGATTATGATTTTTATGTTAACTTCTAGTTCTTTTCTTAATAGATTTGTTGTTTTGACTAAGCAACCTATTACAAGAACTCTTATCGCTATCGTCATCATCAACCAGTGTTAGTCCACTGCTGGTCATGGGCCTCCCCATTAGGGGGTTTTTGGACCGTTGCCCGTCACGCTGGTCCAATGCGGGTTGGTGGGTGGACCGACTTTTTACATGCCTTTCATCATGGATCTTACTTTTTAAACAATTGAGTGATCAGCCCCAATTGCCCTAACCAACAAGGAAACAACAATGAAGTTATCATTGTTGTTTCTTTGTTGATTAGGGCAATTTCCGCAGGATTCGAACCTACGACCTCCGGTTTCAAAAACACACGCCTGCACCACTAGGCTACGGAGGCAGTTTTTCATATTTTTTTTTCATATTCAATTTAATTTAACAAAAAAAGCATTCCTCAATTAGGTGCGTCAGTACATTCAGGGCTTTTTCCATTTTCATTACGCATTGTCGTTGCTCGTTTGTAAGTTGTTCGCCGTCTTTTATATCAGACGCTTCATTATGCGTCAGTTAATATCGAATTCAGCTCTGAAACGTTATACATCGAAGCGGATCCGTTTTATCTTACGGTCCAGGCTTATATGGCTTGAATAAATTTAAAAATGATGAATGAACTGTGTGCCGATCTCCTACAAGAATTTTCCTTTACATACTGTTTATGCGAAGGAAAATTCTTAAAGGCATATATATATGCCAGTTTAGCGTTTGATTTCAAAATTGAACTGATTTCATATACATTACTAAAAGACGTCAAAGTAATTTAGGTTATTAACCCCTTTTAAAGTATAATCCATCGTGGTTCAATTTAAAATAACGATGTAGAATTATAAATGACAAATTAGACAGTTGGAAAGTGTTGCAATAATTTTATGATATATACACATTTCTTAATAAATGCTCAAAATAGTTTTGTTATGTTTATATTTTGATATAAATATATATTCTTAGTTATAATACCAGTTTTATTAGAAATACAAGATACCATTTTCAATTCAAATATTAACTTTGTAACTATATATAGATCTTTAAATGACAACAATTTACATTTATTTTTAATTAAAACATTTTTCTTTAGAAATACCGAAAATATTATCCATATACCCTTCAAGTTTAAAACACAAAGAAAATTTCGCAAGAAAACGAGGGACATTCTCGGCATAAATAACAAAAGCCAAATTCAACGTAATTTTTTATTAAACCCTGGAACATCGTCTTCGATCTAATGAAATAGCGAGACGTAATTTGCATACTTGAAGTATCGCAAAGTTACACTAACGAGTGTATAGGATAGGTATTTATTAAAGCGTCTCAAATATAAAATCTAATGTGATGTTTTTTAAACTAGTAGGTATGATTTTTTAGCTATTGTAGGTGGTAATGGATTCATTTATAATCATCATCATCAACATCATCAGCCTGTGATCGTCCACTTCTAGACATAGGCCTTCCCTGATATACCCCTATCCATAAGGGATTTTTGGACCGTATCTTACCACGCTGGTCCAATGCGGTTTGGTGATTGGACCGACTTTTTACATGACCATTCGACGCACGGATCATCTTACTTTTCAGACAATTGGGAGATTGGCCCAAATTGCCCTAAGCAACTAGGAAACAGCAATGAAAATTTGTTGAGTCCCCGCAGGATTCGAATCCATGACCTCCGGTTTCTAAAGCACTCGCCCATAACACTAAGCTACGGAGGAAGTAAATTTATATCTATTATAATTAACGTCTAATAACATTTGATTCCTTTGCAATTCCTTCCTATTAAGATTTTTCCTAAGTTATTATAACATCGCATTGTAATCTTTTCTTCGGTTACCTGAGCGACTAGCATCTGACCTCTACAACACAAAAGGTGAACTGCATTTATCAATTAACTATAGGGTAAAGGGATAGATATATTGGTGATATAAGTAATTTGGTGATAGTTTTTAAAACACTTTTGTTTGACCGCGTTAGCGAATTGCTACAAGTGTAAACGTATAAACTCAGCGTTTGGCGAACAAAGCAATTCGCTAACGCGGTCATACAAAAGTGTTTTAAAAACTATCACCAAATTACTTATATCACCAATATATCTCCCTTTACCCTATAACCGACATCTGTAATAACTGTCAAAGATGGTCTTGACCACAGAGACCGACTTTTTTCATTCTCATGGACCATCTCAATTGTTAGGCAATTGGGTGATCGAGTGCATAACTTGCACTATTAACTTATTACTATACTATACTATAGTATAGTAATAATAATGCGTAGGTAAAATATTACTCATATGATGAAGAAAAAGTAAGTATGATATGTTTTTTAAATGCTCATTTTTCAATGTTGAAAAGGTAATAATGGTTAAAAATGATGGTTGAAAAACTGAGCTTGTAATAAATTTAATGCGGTTATATTATTATTCATTTATAGATCCACGCCATTAATCTAATACATTTTAAATTCAATGTTATTATTGTTTGTTTTAAAATGTTATCAATCCGCAGGTAAAATATTACTAATGGAAATAAGCAACAACGCATTCTATTCCGAAGTTTTATTATAAATGAATGATTAAAAAACAAATATACGATTGCTTATAATTTAATCTGTGAAAAATCTTTTTGTCAAATGCGGTTGTATTTTGATTAATTTGCTTTATTTATGATTTATTCGTAAAGAAATTTCTTTTTGATTTTTGTTTAACAATAACGATTTTTCATTCATTAGTAAATATTATATATATTTGTATTATGTTTTAATATTCTTATAAGAAATGTCATTTAAGCCTTATAACAAAAATAGAATGTAAACAATAAGTATTTATAAACAATTTAATCTGTAACATACATATATCTTTATACACATACACATCATCAGCCTGTGATAATCCACTGCTGGACAAAGGTCACCCCTAATACACCCCTATCCAACATGTTATAACTTATACTAACAATAATATTAGTAGACATAAAAGATGCCGTCTCCGTAGTCTAGCGGTATTGGCCCTTGCTTTATGAAGCGGAGGTCCTGAGTGCGAATCCCGCGTCGAAACAACTGTCTGTTATTGTTGTTTTCTGGTTGGTTAGGAATATTTGGGCCGATCAACCGAATCACGAATGGGCGGACCAGCGTGGTGGAATACGGTCCAAAACCCCCTAATGGAGAAGGCGTGCATTAGGGGAGGTCTTTATAACAACGGTGGAATAACACAGGCTGATGATGATAATGATGATATAAAAGAAGACTGATTAATATTAATTTTAATTCAAACCAAACAAATATTAAACGTTCTTTGTCTGTCTATCGATTGTATAACCTTAGCAATGCCTTTATCATCCATTGTCCATTGCGTTAATAGCACAATGGACTGCTTAGGGCTGTATAGCCCTTTGTGCCAATAAGCTACATAACTTATGTTGTGCCTGCCGTCGACGTTTTGGGCGTATGGGCATGTATGATTAAAGTACGTAATATGCCACAGACCCTTGGTCCCTAAGCGATTGTACGGATAGGAGTTCCGGCAAAAACTCTGGAGAGATGTTTTTGCTCACCGGTTAGATGTCTTCCTATATTGGGTAGCTTGAGTATTAAACGCATTTAAAATCTAGTATTTTTTGTTAACGTTATGTGAAAATTTAATTACACATAACAAATATATTGAGTAATTTTATCAGCATTATTCTTTTCTTTTTTCTTTTCTGAAAAAAGAAGTATCACGCAAAAGATTTTTTTGTGCATTTTTCCTCTGTTCTTATTTTTTTATTTATTAACTATTTTTTTTACTTCTCTATCCTTATCTTCTACGCTTAATTGTGTTCCAATCTTTCTATTATCGTGTAACTAAACACGAAAACCTTTCAGTTAAGCGACAAAAGTTTTTCCTCGATACGCAATCGTTTATTCGAGCATACTTAATACGATCCCCAATTTTTTATCACGGCCCCTTATCGGGGTACTAAAACAACTGCGGAAGCGACAATTGAATAGAAACAGCGCTCGAAATCCGAAGATCCGTAGATACGCAAATTCGTGCGTAAATACGTAGATACGCAAATCCGCGATTTAGCGAGAATCCGCGCTAAATACGCATCTGTTTGATCTGGAATTAAGCGCAGGTAGGAGGAGTAATGGTGGTCTTAAAGACATAAATAACAAGAGGCTTGGTCTCATTAAGGTTTACTTTGTTGTCCCTTCCCCGTTTTTTTTGGAGCTTTTTTTGTGCAATAAGAGAACAGGATTTACTTACATATGTTTCTCTCATTGCCACGACTCTCATTATTTTATATATTATATTTATTGTTGTGTTTTATAATATATCAAAACGATTATGCTATAAAATATATATCATCAACATCAGCTTGTGTTAGTAAATCACCTTAATGTTGTCTAAACAGAAATCTACATTTAACATAAATTTAAATCATGTGTACTTACAATAATAAATATTATATGGCAGCAGCTGAGAGCTGAATGTTTTTAAAGTATTAAGATTGTAAACATTTTTTATAATAAAACTAGTAATTCTTCCTACATAACAAGTAATAATATTATTTTTTTATTACCTGTTATTAAAGAAATTATTAATAAGATCATTGAAGAATTAGGAAAAAAGTTTTGATAATACTCTATTAGAAATTGGTATTTATAATTAATATAGTTTCATACTCTGCAAGTATCACCACCCACGTCCACAGGACAGTTTGTTATGAATAGTTAATCATCGCTTAGAGAATAAATTATTGAAACGGAACCGCTGGGATAATTCAAAAAAATACATCGTTCTTTTTATTTGATAAAAATTTTACTGAAATTAATTTGTGTTTTTGAAAAGTTAATTAAACAATAATGAGAAGAGTCATGTGTAAAAAATAACCATGCGAATATAAAAATGTTTTTACTCTTAGGAAAAGCATTTGTTGGGGCAGACATTTCTAATCAATTGTAATATTATAAAGAAGAAAGATTTGTATTTTTTGTGTGTATGTTTGTTTGTAATAAGCAAAATGAAAAACTAATGTGTTAATTAAAAAAAAAAAAACCTATAGAAAAAAAAACCATTAGAAAGCTATATTCACCTCGAGTAACATAGACTGAGAGAATTTTTGTCTATGTTACTCGATGATTTCAATGGACTAGGAAAGTCCTTTGAAAAAATTCAATGATAATACGGGCAGAGACAGACTGCCAGTAAATGATGAACTGATTTTAAATAGAGCAGCGATAAAAAAAAAGCTTAAACTGACTTCTCTCAGGATGAAGTAAAAACCTGTAAAATCGATCGATGTAAGTGGTACAGGATCGTACCTCTTGGCGGCCTATCAGGAAGGATTATTTTCAGCAATCAAAATTGATAAGCTGCTATGGCGATAATAATATAACGGAAAAAGATATATATCACGTGATTTTCGTTCAGTACGAAGCTTTTACACGCCAACAAGACTTTTACTTCAACATATAGTACACCAAAATGAAATAACGAAAATCGAAAAAGTTACAAGCGTTTGCAAACGTTACTTTTTGAACAATTGTCTCAGCAAATAAATTATTTGAGGTTTTGGGGTAATAGTTAACCTAGTTTAAAAAACAGTTCATTGGAATATGTTACTGATTCTGAACACTTTCAGGTTTGTACTATACGAACCATCCATGTTACACCTTAAAGTAATACTGGAGTTAACCACTTATCCTGCAAGCCGATCAAACAGGACCTACGAATCCAGTAAGTTAGCTGGAAAGAGGGCTTAACACACACGTTGACAAACGGATGTTATACGATATGCTTTTAACGGAATCCAAAAGCAAATGTACACGTGAACCGAACCATTGAATGTATATAGCGATCGTTGCCCTCTGTTTTCAATTAGCACTAGGATAAGCGACGGGCTTTGCTCCGAAATTCAGACGCGTTTCATTGAATCTGGAATGCGAGCAGCTTTTATGCATGCTCGCTACAGCATCCGTGCAAACGTAAGCTCGTGCAGAGGTTAATATGATAGATGGAATTGTAAAAACGCTTTGTAAAAGCTAGCAATAAGCGTTTAACCTGTGCGTCCAACCTCCTTTGCGTCACAAAGAAGAAAATCTTTTTAATTTCTTGATATGATAAATAATACAGTTTTAAGGAGTTTATCGCGTTTGATTGCTTTAACATTAGCTATACAAATGTTCCTGAGGTTCCAGATCCTTCCCACGGTTCATGCTCATGGGATAGACGAAACAGACAAAAGTATTTAATAGTTTTCTTGATATGTTATATGAAGAGTTATATTCTTTTAAATTCAGCGTATTAGAAGAAATTTACTAGGGAACATTTTATTGTTTCATCTAATAACGCGAGTACTACACTAATGGAAGTAACTAAATTTGCTGATGCACATTTCATCGGACCTAATTATTATTTTAGTTATTACTAAAACGCGTTTTTTACAGTACGTGCGTAAATAACAGAAAGCTCATTAACAAATATTTATTAATAAAGGAGGTTCTGTCAAAGTACCGAGTACAATAGTACTACGTTTAGTAAGTATACAATTTACTATATTATTAATATATTTTATATATACACTTTTATAATAGAATTTTCTAAAGTATGAAGCTTATGTTAGTAAAGGTGAATGTAGCTCTCTGAAGATAAAAGTATTTTTTAAATTGGCACAATAGTTTTAGAGTTTATTCATTACGAACATACCCACAAAAATACAATTATCTCCTCTTTATAACATCAGTATAGATTATAATTATACTATATTATAAGTAAACACTATATACTTTTTATTTTTTTCAACCGAGGCTGAAGCTTAAGAGACTAGGGCGCAGCTGATTTGTGAGAATAATTGGAGAAATGCTTACGGAAACGTTAAATTAGCAGATGCCATTATTTATATAAGCTTTTAGTATTAGTCTCCAGTTCTCTCTTAAGTATAATGCCCCTGAATATAAAATGTCTTGCGACAATATTTTATTTAAGTTTTTTGTGGTATTAAGCTCTTGATAAAATTAATTTTATTCATTGCGATAATACTGCTCAAGTAAGCATTAATGATCATGTCATTTATTATGGAATAAAAACGAATATAAACCTTTTTAGATTTACATAATATCTATGTTATCGTTCTAATGTTCTTTACCATACTTTAAAATAAAAAAATACAACGTTATGCTTAACGTTAAGCACAGGTTACTGTATCAAAGGGAGTTATTTACTTTTCAATGGAAATTGTATAGAAATGTAAATGTTACTCACCGCTTTATTTCCGCATTCTGTTATAATACAATTAGTTATTCATAAAATACAAAACTCTCTAGCATTGCTAAACACGCATAAGCAACAGCGGAAATGTTTTAAAAGTTAACATCATTAAAAACTACACAGACGTCGGCAACTTTCATTGAATTTCAGTAATTATGAGTGCTAGTTTGAAGTCTTCACCGCCACTTTGATTTGCTCCATGCGCTTCACTTTACGCGCTTCACTTTACGCGCTTCACTTTACGCGCTTCACTTTACGTGCCTCACTTTATGCGTTTCACATCATGTTCCCTTGCTCTGTGCCCCACTTTACGTTTCCTTACTCTATTCCACTCTATGTTTCCTTACTCTATTTAAGTTACGGTTGAACTAGTACGTTTGCTACAGAAATTAATTAACACATTAACTTCTGCTTTAACTGTACAGGAAACTTGTTCTTACATTTAACTTAACTAGGGGAGGGTTATTTTCGTCAGCGGAAACGCGAAATAGCCAAGTTATAATTGCAAACTGTTCAAAAGGCCTATTGTTAATATGGATGTAATAGTATATGCGGAAACGCTTGGTTAGTGGACCGACCTTTTTGCATACCGATTTAGCGCATTGGTCATCTTACTTTTCAGACAATTAGGTGATCGGCCAATATTGTCCTAACCAATCAGAAAACAACGATAACACAAAGTTGTTTCCACCGCGGGATTCGAACCCACGACCTCCGCTTTATAAAGCAAGAGCCAATACCACTAGACCATGGAGACGGTCAATATCATATGCTTATGACTGTATGACTGTTCCTATTATGCAAGTATAACATAAAAAAGAAACATTATGGTGAAGCTTATTGCAAAATCCAAGCTTCTTTATAGTTCTACTTATCATAAAAATGTTATTTCTCATCACCCATACTTTTTGTTATTTTTGAAAAAAAAAACTCAAAATCAATAAGATGAATAAGTCGTAACATTAATTTAAACATATCTTAGAATTTTCTAAGATAAATTTTCTAAGATTTTTTATTTTTAGATATGGTTTTTAGTTGTACATTTTTTGAGATCATTATTGATGTAATATTTAATAGTTAGCAAATCAAAAGCTTCTAGCCTTAAAACAAGGCCGAAGTTTACGTTCTAACACTAGTGTTTTTAACGTTCTTATGAAATTGGTCGGTCATTTAATACCGTTAACTAAATCAGAATCAGAAAAGTTATGAAATCAATATTAATTAGGTTTAATTTTCTAACATCACCACAACGTATGGTGCTTTATTAGTAAGACATTACGTAAAAGTTAATGTTAACTTGTGGCCTTTTATTAAAAACTATTGTCACATTGGGTCGGTGATACGCTTGGTGCAGTGGTTAGTAATTCCGACTATTGCGCCAGAGACTGTAGGTTCAATGAAAAATATTATGTGATGAACATATTGTTTCCCTCGTGTTTGGGTGTTTGTATTAATATGAGGATTTATTTACAAAAGAAAAGTAGGTTTATATATTTATCAGTCATCTAGTTACAATATTCAAATTCAATTTCAAATTCAAATATCTTTATTCAATTTAGAAGTGTAACACTCACTTATCGATTGTCAAGGACGCTACCACCGGTTCGGAATAGGACGCCTCCGACCTGAGAAGAACCGGCGAAAGAAGCTCAGTGGGCCTATTTTATCATATTTTAAAATAATCAAATATATACATATAAATTTTCTTAAGAGCTACATACAGTTCGATCATACGTATATTATACTTGAAAAAGCCTGGAACGAGCATTCCATTACCAGGCTGTGTTATCATTTATAAATTCATTTATGTTATAATAACCTTTAACACATAAATAAATAAATGAATGAAACAAAATAGTAAATGGTTTGCTTAGTTTAGGACTAGATGGTGTTGTGTAATCATCCGAAACTATTTTATTAATTTATTTATCGATTCCTTGAGTTATATTTGTGTGCTAACTCATATTATGAATCTTCATGCCACAGCTCCGACATTAACCGAGAACAAAAGATAAACGAGCCATAAAGACAATCGGAACGACATTTGCGAACAATTTCCTGCACATCCATTTCGTATATTCGTTTTGTATATGTGAGCCCTGATTACATGTATCGTTATTGGATCGGGCCCCTGAACGTCGTGTCTTGATATGGGACCGAGATATTATACGGATTTAATACAGGCATCTGTTACCCAGCCGTAATGTACTGCAGCTGACTTTAGACACGTTAAGAGCGCTAGCGAACTTGCTTTAGTATGTAAATCTATGGATAAGTTTAGTGTTTATCTTTTATTGACATAACTTACATTGTATAATATTCAAAAGAATAATTCAATATGTTGGTATGTTAAAGCAATTGCGTGGTAAACTATGCTTGGATGGTCTTTAACTAGTTTATCTAGTAGGTTAATCTGTGAGATATATTTGCGTAATCCTAAGGTATCTCTTAGTTATCTAGTTTCTTAATGCGCATGGTTATTTCTTGCATATATTAAACGTTTTATAGAAACTTATCGTTAATCCCTGTCAAATCTATATATAATATACTAAATATAATACTAATATTACTAAATATTGGAAATATTTATTAAGAATAAGTTCATGGTTTAACCCCTTAATGGATAGGGGTGTATTAGGAAAGGCCGATGTCCAGCAGTGGACTATCACAGGCTGATAATGTATGTATGTATGTTTGTAAGTTCAGGGTTGAGTAACAAACAAAAGCTCGTGAATCTGAATTTTAATAACTTAACATGTCGTATTCGTCTCAATTACATAAAAACTACATATCATATACATATAAGCTATGTAATAGTCCGTACACATGACAAAAGCCCGTGTCTACTAAAGCCTTGAATGGATTAATCTATAACCTTTAACTTACCGAAGCTCAATAATATTAGCTGTTCGCCCAAGGTGATCCGGATAGCTTAGTTGCCTCACGAGAATGCAACTAGTATTATAGTTTTCAATACAGAACTTCATCTTTTTAAGTTTTTTAATGAGCAACCTCTTTTTTGTTTTAACTCTTTTGAAGCCAAAGCTTTTTGTGTTTTACTTGTTTTTGTTATCGCTCGGTTTGTTTTGAAATGTGGAATTCACTTATTACAGCTCCAACTGGTTAATTTTTTTCGAATAAGTTTGGTTTTTGTTGTTTGTCGATTAATCTTTTAGTTAGTTAGTTTTATCGCGTTTGACGATTAAAATATGTCGCATCAACAAGGTTTTTTTATGATAAAGTATAACATGATTTAAGTTACATTTGTATTGAAACATGAGTTTAAAGAATTTATAAATACGATAATAAATTTATGGCGACTTGAAAGTTACAGTCTTTACAATAACTTTTTTAGCTTTATCAATATGTATACGATATGTTAAAAAAATTATGTTAAAAACATTTGTAATGTAAATAAATTTAAATCGACTGTAATACGAGAAATCTAATAATATTTGCCAAATTATTGATCCTTCTTAGTACACTGTGCAACATAAGTAACAGGAAATATTTAGTTACATAAAACATTTTAAGGAAAGATATGATGGTATGATTTCAACTTTATTATCTATAATTTAACGAATACTTTTTATTAAAAAAAAAAACATCAGTCTGTATGCAATAGGATGACATTGACTTTTATAAAAAAATTAAAAAGCAAACTTTTCCCGCCCTTTTCTTTCGCTTGCACCAGCCAGAGATGTGAGCCGCGTCGCAGATTGAAACAGTCATCAGTCGCGTCCCACAGGATGCGTCCATTGCCGCTGATATTCGCTCCTTTATGACCCTCCGTCTTCCAGATGTATCCATTGTCGGAGCACTACATTGTGCGACGTAATACGGTATGATTGAAAGGGATCGTTGTACTATTGAGGCACGGCGTTCAGAATGATTTTTTGGCGCCAAAGCGAGATGTGTAATAAAATTGAGATTGTCTATGGTTTCATTTATGTACGGTGCTATTGTTACAAATTCGTATCACAAAATTTATTGTCTATATTATCTTTAACTTTTAATATTTCTACCGACAAGAGCTTCGTAATAAATATCCTCTTTACGCGAATTAAGTTAATAAAGGTAAACGTATGGATCTTTTTGATTTTAAGTGAAAAATATTAATTTAAATTTAAACAGTGCCGTGGGATTTGATTAAAAAACTTAAATGTAAATAGTACATGTTGTATTGTAGTTTCAAACTGGTGAATTATCTATGCAGCAAGGAATTATAAACGCTGTGCCGGTTAATTTATCAGTATTTTTATTAAACTATGTGTTTCGTATTATATAGTTATTTATATATTACAGTAAATATGAAAACTATAAATAATGTTTAAGCTTAAATTTTATAATATCTAAACATATGAATTAAAATATTAATACAAAAACATATAATTCTACATTTTTACAACTTTACCCAAGAAAATTCTTTAATGAACTTGTATGAAAGGTAAATTATATGATTAAAGGCACGAAGTAAAATAAATTCAATTTACATATGTATTAATCGTTGAAATATTTAGAAAATTTAATATTATAGAAAATTTAGAAAACATTTTGAAACGATGACAACACTCGTGTAAAATTACAATGGCTCATAAAATTATAGTGTTGACATAAAAATATTGAAATCATTAAACGTATGACTTAATTATACCGAAAGCTTTGTTTTATTGTTGTTAGAGAATGTTAAATGTTCAACTGACGCATAATTCATGCGTCAAATTGCGGTCAAGTGTAAATAACTGCGGTTCAAATGTTCGTTGTAGTTTTGAGTTTAATGACGTCAGTTAAACGATAAAATCACTAGTTTTACGTCGCTCGTCACTAATTTATTATATTTGTTTTTTAAACTTATCACTCATATAGCGCTTTTGAAAATCAGCAAGCAATTGTAATAATTCTATAATGAACAAGGATATTTGAATTAGGATTAGGCACTAAGGGATATTCAATCATCAACAGCCTTTATTTGTCTACTAAGGGACGTAATCCTTTTTGTAATGAACGCCAAGACGGCCTATCCTTGCTACTGCTGCAAACTTGAACCTGCTACTGCACGGAGATTAGCATCCTACCTGGTCGGCGGTTGATCAACGCTTCGTCTTCCAAAACGCGGCCTCCACTCCAGTATATTGTTGGCCCATAGGCCATCCGTTCCAATTACCGTATGACCGGCCCATTAGCACTACAACGAGCTAACCTAAAATTGAAGGGATATTGAACTGTAAAAATTATTTATTCAGTAACATAATTTTGTATTAACAGTTTGTCTACTAGAATTCAAATTAGTTTTGTTACGCACACAAAAAAAAGTAAGAAGTAAATAACCTATTAAAAAGGTATTTAACTATACAGTCTTGAATTAATTTTAATGAATTTTAATTTATTTAAAATATAACACGCGTTGGTACAATAAAAAACTTCGAGCTTCAACGCGACTCGACTCTTTTTCAACACCTGCACTATAGAATTTAAATAAATTTCCCTATGGAAATGGGGGGGAAACGGAGAAAAAGTTCTGAAAAATAAAAATAGAAAATACTAGAAATTATTTTATTCCACCGCTTGGACTACAATGCGGCGAAATTGGAGCGCAGGAAATTTGCATTTCAATTTGTCAAGCATTGTGGCCCGGTGCATGAAAAAAACGTTTGAATCGCCAACAAAAATACCACATTGCTCTCTCTAACATTGGCACCTCACGGTAATATCAAGGGACAATATTAAATGACAGCCATTAGACTCTTTTTATGTGGGCTACGAAGGCAGACGAACAGTCAGGCTACCTGATGGAAAGTAGGCACCGACGCCCATAACATTGGCGATACCAATGCTATTAGCAACGTGCTGACTGCCGTGATGGTACGTCCCGTTTACCCAGTAAATACGTTGACTACGGTGCCCTTTAAACTGGAACACGGTAGTTTTTTCGCTCTAATGTTTTTCGGCAGGAATAGGAAACGCGGCTACTTTTTAACTAATTACTTCTTACTAAACTTGACTATTTAAAAGCACCGCAAAATGTAGTAGTTCCGACTTTCGTACCAAATTGAGGGAACGATTACGACGCATCAATTCATTTGGCGCGACCTAATAATGGATTAACTAGACATTTCCTTTGCCCCACAAACGGGGTAAGTTCGGCTAATTCCGGAAAACTCCGGCAAACTTCGTCGTTCACTAAACGCATTTAGTTATTCAGAATGGAGGTACGGAGATCCTGGTAATTCCTATTCCGCGGTTTCGGATGCAGTGCTACTGCATTAGATATCAAAAACTGTTGGCTTAAACGGATTTATATAGGAATAGAGACGACGAAGTTAAGTTTTGACTTAAACCTGGATTATGCGAGTTGGTAAATGCATAGGCGAGGGAAAGAGAGGCAAAGGAGTAAATTCAATTCGAAATAATCATAACCCGGATCAATAACTGCTTGGCTACTAAACAAACTGGCTGGTTGATCCATACCATGTACAAAAACAATGTTTGGGTTTTAAAAAGAGCGATTTTTTAAATAGTTAGCAACCAGGATTTTATGAGATGTCAATTTTCGTTGACAGCTTCAGCGATACAGACAGTTTCGGCCAACATTCGATTGCAGACTAATAATAGGTTTTTTAATTGCATACGTTTTTATAAAACAGACGAGATTTTAAATTATATATCACTAGCTGACCCGACAAACGTTGTATTGGTGTGTAAATTTTTCATTTAGGGTTGCTTGTAATAAAAAATATATCTAAAATATAAAAATAAGGAATTGCAGAGGAAACAGTTTATCACTTTTAGAAAAGGAACTTGAAAAATAGATAGTAGGCGATTCTCAGGCTTACGTTCTTGTCATGTTTGATATTTTCCTGTAGAATTTTATGCATAAAAGTCTCAAAAGGTAAAGCCGTTTCGGAGGAGTATGGGAACGAACATTGGGACACGAGAATTCTAAATACATTATGATGATGATGATATAAAGTTTATCATTTATATATCATCATCATCATCATCATATCATCAGCCTGTGATAGTCCACTGCTGGACATGGTCTCTATATTCACCTATCCATTAGAGGTTTTGGAACCGTATCCACGCTGGTCAATGCGGATGGTGGGACCGACTTTACATGCCATCCGTACGATTGATATGATTTTTTCAGGCAATTGGGTGATCGCAATTCTATAACTAATAAAACAACAATGAAAATTATTTGAGTCCGCAGTTCGACCCACGACCTCCGTTTCAAGCCACACGCCTATACACTAGGCTACTGGAGGCAGCTCACTAGCTTACGGCAGTAATGTTATATATAATATATATATATATATATATATAAATTATTTTTATTTTTACTATTTTCGACTAACATTCTAAAAGAACGGAATTATAAGTGTTTTAACCTATCCTTATACAATCAGTTACAATATTTTCAATATTTAGTCAGTATTTACTCTATTACTACTAATGGATACCGTCTATTAATTCGCTTTATAAAGATAATTCGTTTTTAAGTAACTGCAAGTCTTTTGAGCCGACCGTTATAACGCTTAAAATAAATAATCCTTTTTAATCTCACAAGTTTCGATAAAACCCTTCCAGCGGATATTTCACCCCTAAAACCGGGCGCGGAGTTTTATCGCCGGACGAAATTTAATAATGTGAAAGCCTCCATAGTCCACTTTGATGGACTAAAATAGTTGCTTGTGCGAAAATTTCAAAGTTAACTTAAATGAAGCGAACTTATTATTAGGTCCGGTTCCGAAATATTGAGGCGTCCAGAATTGGGATTGGTATTGCCGTGAATATTATGTGGAAAGTTCTTTTAAAATGTTTATCGGATGTGGTAAAAACCCCCTAATGGAGAGCGTGCATTAGGGGAGGCCTATGTCCAGCAGTGGACTAACACTTGATGATCTGGTAGCTACTATTATAATGTGAGCATAATTACTTGACACGGAAGGGTATTTCAACATGCTGTATCGGTTATATAACACAATGTTGTCATTTAAAAACTGTTATTTTGATGTTAAAAACATTCCAATGTTATTTATTTGTGTAGGTAAACTTGCATTAAACACTTAACTTGTAATAAATAAACAATAATGTTTAATCTACTAGTCATTTTTTATATATGTATGATAAAAGTTCACCGGTTTACATTCGCCATTTGAATAAATCGGGACTCCGCATTACTGTGCTGGGACGTCGGTGTAATCGAATTCGCTAGTTTATTTAAAAGTTGTTATCGAAAATGCAAATTGATTTCGGTTCGTTTTTTGGTGTAAATTGAATAGATTGGTAGCAAATTCTATTTAAATAATAACAAACATTGCGTACGTCAATACAATATAATTAATGTGATATACATTTTTTATCACGTCTCCTCTCAAAGAACAAAAAATAACTTTCGAAAGCCAAGTTGCTTCAAGTCTTTAATGTAATAAATTATTTATAAAAATATTTTAATTTGTTTTAATTTATAAATGTAATTGTCTTATTTTTAATTTCTATTTAATTTAAATTTTTGTTGCTATCGGCTTATGAGCATTAGTAGAAAAGTCTTTTTCTGAATTTTTAATAATAGTATTTAGTAATTAGGTAAAAAAGACAATAAGCCTTTATAGATAGAATCGAGTCGCATTTATATACTTACATACATAATATAGGAACAGTATAAAAATGGGGGTAACACGATTGAAAAAACAGTACTAGAAAAAAGAGGTCCGGGTAATTTTCTATCACTAAATACAAAAACGCATCTATCATTAATCTATCAGTCTAATCCTTCTTTTTGTGACACAAAGTAACCAAGTCATGTTTCTTTGTCACTATATACGATACTTACTGATTATCTATACAACAGCCACAAAATATAGAAAATTTATCTTTGATTATAATGTCATACACTTATAATCTCTAATTATTAAGTAACGTTTGACGGCAGCAACGAAGCGTTCTCTGGCGCCTCTACAGTTTGTATGATTGTATGATAAAAATAATTCTAGTTTCAATTTAACTTACGATCCTACTGAAAATATATTTCCAGGCTCTATTTGGCTCCATGTCGCATATCAGGAGAAACAAAACTCTTTACATTTTGGCGCCTCAACTGTTTGACATTCATATTATAAATAAATCGCTGGAGTTGGAAACTTCTGGAGTGGAGACCTAGGCTCAACAAACGTAGTGTCGGACGCCCTGCGGCAAGATGTAGTGACGACATTCGCAAAGTGGCCGGTGTGGGCTCGATAAGAATGGCCGAGGATCGGAAGGCCTATGGCCAGCGGTCGACTGAAACAGGCTGATGATGATGATATTGATTATAAATTTAATTCCAGGCTAAATTGGGTTTTATTATTGGTTTATATCTATCTATCACACGCACACATCATCAGCCTGTGATAGTCCACAGCTGGACATAAGCCGCCCCTAATACACCCCTATCCATTAGGGGGTTTTGGGACCGCATCCCACCACGCTGGTCCAATGCGGGTTGGATTTATCTATCACTTGTAGTCATACACATAAACAACTTGCTACGTCCAACAATCGTGCAGTTAATCACAAAATCCGCTTGCTTTAGAAACTCGCCGGTACTTTGTATCAAAGGATGACCAGACACAAGGAGAGACTTAGTCCGTTTCGCCATTCACACTTTGCCGTCGCCTGCGGAATAGAAAATCTCCCTTTTGCGACTCGTCCCATACGAAGCGTGAACGCTTTCGACACTGAATTCAATGGTGAAAATTATACACGTCGGTTGGAAAATTTTGTCGGTCGAAATGTGGAAATAGTTTACGTTTTGCTAACAATGAAAGGATTAGAAGAACTAATACGGAGGATATGTGAATTTGACTTAGAAATGTTGTAAATGCGAGAATTAATGTGTAACTTTTTGTAAAGAATCCAATTATTTAATAAAAATATGTATATATTAGTTACAGTAGTACCCAAATAGAAAATTCAATATCCACCTTTCATACAGTAATAATTACGAACAAAACTATAAATTTTACCACAAGATATAACTGTCATATAATTACATCAAACTAATAGCGAAACCCTACATACATCGCTATACAATCCTTAGAAAATTGTTCATCCATTTCCTAAACTAAAAAGTATCTTCTCTCATTTCAACCGTACAACACAACAAACAAGCTACAGATAAGAACTTTGTCAATACTGCTAAAAGCGATAGTAAAACTTTCTAACCGAGTAAAACTCAATTGACACAAACTCAAAAATAATTCATCCATATCCTAAACTTAAAAGGATATTCTCTCATTTCAACCGTACCAACAAACTTATACCTATTTCAATTTACACATCACAGAAAGTTACAGATAAGATACCTTACGAAAATCGTAACTCGAACTTTCTGACCGAGTAAAACTCAAATCTTTAACTCAATTTCGCAAATCCATCCATCTTCGACACTAAAAAGGATGTTCTCTCATTAAAACCGTACGTACACACCTGATTTTAAATTACACATCGGGACAAGCTACAGAAAAGAGCCATTCACTACCAAAGCGTCAGTGAAACTTTCTAACCGAGTAAAACTCAATCCTCAGGCCCGATATCGACAAAGTCAACTTTACCTTATCCTTTGATGTCGAAACGTTCCCGTTTGAAACGTTATTGACGGTTTCAGGTCGACTTGAAAAAGTCTCGTTTGATGACGACTAAGGCTTCCGATCGATTTGACGTTTCAATGAAACGGACGAAGATATTTGATCTTTCCAATTCTTTTATTGTCTCTTTCATCTAGCTTAGACATGTCTAGATTGTTATCTGATTGATTTTATGCCCAAAAAGCTTAAAGTTCTGCCCTTTCTATACATTTGAGTTTATAGTATACTTTATCGTTATTATTTCTATTTTACTATCCTTTAATCAATAAAAATTCATATATGCCGTGTTAAAAAAGCAAAATAGAATATTTGTGACAAAAGCCATGTAAAACCTACGTCCGCAAAATATGACGCCCGTTATATTGTTAAAACAATAGTGACAGGGAATATTTTTCAAAAAAATACGCATCCAATACGAGCTCGACCATTGTAACCTTATATTTTCTAATATTCGCAGCGTGGTACAGTATCGATACATTTTATAAATGAAAAAGAGGATTATATTAAAACGACTCTTGGTTTAAAGTTTTTCATTTTATTTTAAAGAAAACAAAAGGCGTTAGTAATAGATTTTTCTCTATCTCTATGTTGTTGGAATATTCAATAATTTGTGATGGAATTCCATGATATTCGAACTTCATTATATATATCTAAGTATGATGCATGACTATGGCTTTACTAATCATTTGTGATAATACCTAAATATTTAGTGTTTGTGCGAAAACACGAACCAACCCGCATTAGACCAGCGTGGTGGGATACGGTCCAAAAACCCCCTAATGTATAGGGGATTAAAGGTGGCGTATGTCCAGCAGTGGACTGTCACAGGCTGATGATGTGTGTGTGTGTGCGAAAATTCAGATTAATAATAACTGCCTTAAATTTACTTTGAATAATATATGCGTCAAACCTGACATACATTTACTAAGATATTTAATCGAAAGGTCATTATCCTAGAAAATTTTCTTTGCACCTTTTTTGAATATTTCTACAACATTTTTTGCTACGAAACGGAAAAAGTATGGCCTGTGTTTTATATTTTGTATAAATAAAACATTTAAAAGTAATTTAAATTACAAGCAGTTTACCATTTTTTGCAATACCATGTTCCCGTACCAATGTTAACCGCAATGTTAACGATATTACTCCAATCAATTTCTAAAAATGCCATCAGACACATTGATAAATCTTCAGAATTTTTAACGATATCTCCAATACACTTCACTGTTCAACGCTAACGATTCCGAAAAGAAGGGGTGTGGTAAAAATGCAATTAAATCCACACCCCCTAGGAAGCGATGGGGTGTCGTTTTTATTGGGAAATTTTTATTGCAGGTGACTTATTCGCCGAGTCGCGTTTCCTCCCGTCCTCTGAAAATACTTGCGCGTAATTAAAAATGACTTCGAGACGGAATTTAATTTCGTAGTGGAAGCGGCGGGGTATGCGACGCGTTTACGACACTCAGGTCGGAAATATACGGCGGTCTTAAGTTATCGGTAGTTTAGAGGGGATGAATTACGAGCTGCCTCCGTAGCGTAGTGGTAAGGGCGTGTGCTTTAGAGATCGGAGGTCAAATCCTGCGGGGACTCAACAAATTTACATTGTTGTTTCCTAATTGGTTAGGGCAATTTATGCCGATCACCCGATTGTCTGAACAATGAAATGATCCATGCGTCGGACGGGCATGTAAAAAGTCGGTCCACCCACCAACCCGCATTGGACCAGCGTGGTGGGATACGGTTCAAACGCCCCTAATCGATAGGGGGGTATTAGGGAGGCCTATGTCCAGCAGTAGGACTATCATAGGCTGATGATGAATTATGAGCGGAATTTGTAGGGTGTTTGAGAAGAATATCAATCTCTATTTCGTCAATTATAATACAAACAAACTGGAAACTTAGCGCAAAAGTCTTCCGGTTTGAAGGTTTTCCAATGTATCGTAGAGTGTCCAGCGGACGCCTTACTTCGATGAACGTTTAGCTCATTTTGTCACTTCAAACATAACAAAATTTGATTTCAATTTAACAAATTTATTTTACGACACAACATAAATAATATAATATGAATTTTAGTCACATTGTTCCAGCCTGTTTTGACTTTTCCTCAATCTCAACTTTAACGTAAAGTAAAACTGAAACAATGTTCCAGGATCGTATATTTTTACACAAATTTCAGCCATCGTACAAACCTGAAAAGTCACTGACCATCCGCCATTCGTTAATAAACAACGATTCGGCCATCCGCCATTTGCAACCGCCGACACTTCCGGCCGCGTCCATTAAGGCCGACCGCAAAGGGTTTATTTAGCCACGAAGTCGCCGAAATAGACTCCAGTTTGTTTGTTACGCGCACATCAACGAATTTAAGCTTTTGCAGCTGTGTTACTTTATTAAACACACGAATATATGGTAAACTTTAATTAAAGATCTACTGTTTTTGTTTTTTTGTAAGCGAGCGTAGTTGTTCTTATTATAAACTAGCTTTGTGACACGGTTTCACCGGTGAGATAGAATTAAGATTATGATTATTATGCGTTATATACTTGTAAGTGTACATACTCATAGTGATACAACTTGAACACTTGAATGACCTACAGATTACTAAATAATTTAAAAAAAACTAGTCGTGGGCAACGCCAGGAGTGAGCGTTACTTTTTATTAAATCCTTTTATCGATAAAAATTAGGACTTTATATGTAATATCTTTTAATTAAAAATAATAAGAAACAAATCTATAGCGCCAATCATTTGGTAATTTCTTTATATCCTATTGATTCGATTTTTCTCAAAAAAATAACAGAGTAACAACGTAAATTAATACATTCTTTAAAAAACTTTTACATTCATAATATAAGTATATTGAACCATGTTTCTTTCAATAAACAACATCGCCAACAACTCAATATTAACTATAAAACCCTAAAACCTTACGTTATTGTGTGCTTAAAAGCGTAAAACTATGTAAATAGTTTTTGAAACTATTTATTATTCACATTTCATGTTCAGTTTTTAATCTGGGTGCTGAGTCAATGCCCCTTTGGTCAATGTTACTCTGTCATGACCGAGGTCCGTCGTCGAACCTGTTGGACAACTTATTGCACAATCTTTGTTGATAACCGACGCTTTGTGTCGTAGATAAAACTATTAAAGTTATAAACGGTTTCCAAACCCCTGTTCTATAACTGGCGGTTTAATTTAACGCGTCAGAGATTTTTATTTCTTATATTTATAAATTATTTAATGAACATTTATATTTTTAACAAACATACAGATAAGTAACAACAAACTCGATGATCCCTTAATAACTTGTACTAAAATAATTGTGAATCTAATAAACAATAATCATGTTTTTCTCTTTCTAACATTATGATTGTAAAATTCTGTAATACATTTTTGTACATTACGCTACATCCTAATTTACTGGTCGCACAGTTATAAATAAGTATTATGTCTTATATTAATTGTATAACATTTTTTGTGCTACTGTTTTTATTCCCAAATAAAGAAAGAAAAAAAAAGAAGTTTTCCTGAAGCTGATATCTTCAGGAAGCATTAGTTTGTTGGTAATCTTATTTTAGGCTGTCCAAAAAGGATTTATGTCATAAAAGTCTAATGTTAAGACATACGACTCGTACATTGGTCAAATATAGAATGATTGTTGACCAATCAGAGAGGTCTACGTTTTATGCCATTAATTTGTGTCTATATATTTCAGATCTAATTTGATTCAGGAATAGATTACTTATTCATTGTCATAACTCGTTATAAATTTATAATGTATGTACTTTGCAAGTTTCCGTAAACAAACACCATGTAGAAACCACATTATAGACGCAGTATTTCCTGTCTTATAAAGTTCTACCTACGTCAATTATAACGCGCTCGTGTTTCTCACCTAATTATATATATAGGCCAATACTTGACTTAGCTATATATCTTTTTGTCTTAAATACACTTTATTTCATTCGCAAAATTGTTACCAGTTTCTTTTAATTACCATAAAACATCATAAAGGTTTATAAAGAAGAAGGAATATAAATGGCTATGGATAGCAGTCATGTTTATATATTTTACATACACTTAAAATTAAAACCACACTCTTTACATTGTATATTTGGTCCGCCTAGTTATATATATATATAACTAGCCTAAGTTACTCCCAGTTCCATCTGCTACTTTCCAGTGAAGGCCCCTCAAAATCGGACCATCCATTTCAGAAGTTAGCTAAAACAAACAGACTGACATACAATAATTATCAAAAATATTGATTCATTATATGTATAATTTATATAGTACAATGTAATCATTTAAAAGGGTTATTTTGATGTTACACACACAATTTTTTGTAGACATTATAATCTTCATTTATTTTATGATCATTGATCATATGACTATAGATCTAAAACATTTTCTATTCTTAATATTAGGGACATAGATAACAAAATAGCAGTATACAACGTATGTCCAATAACTAAGAAACCCAGCACTGGCCGAAACTAGTATTCTGCTGAATGCAACGTCAATTTTTAAATTGAGGACGATTTAATCTCGCTGAAGTGGTTATCTGATGTTGCAACATGATACAGTATGATGCTAGTCTCATTACAAGATTGTAGATCATAATAGACAAGTAAAACGAACTACTGAAATGCACAAAGTCTACCAATAGGTTATTTTATCTGTTGTTACTTATTACTTAATAACATTTTTTTTATTTCATCATTCAGATCATTTATGATAAAAAAGTTTCAGACTTTATGATAATGTCTATCATTATAATTGTTTTTTTTTAGAAAAATAACTAGCCTAGTGGAAATGGGCGTGTGCTTTAGAAACCGGAGGTCGTGGATTCGAATCCTGCGGGGACTCAACTATTTTTCAAAGTGTTTACATAGTTGGCTAGGACTAGTTGGGCCGATAACCCAATTGTCTGAAGAGTAAGATGATCCATGCGTCGAATAGGAATGAAAAAAGTTGGTCCACCCTCTAAATCGCTTTGGACCAGTGTGGTGGGATACAGTCCAAAAATCCTCTAATGGAGAAGGAGTGCATTAGTGGAGGTCTATGTCCAGCAGTGGACTAACGCACGCTGATAATGATGATGACAGATGATGTTTGTAAATGAATACTTAAAAAGCATTACGTTGAATTGCTTTTTTACTCATCTTTCTATTTTATTAATTTTGTTAATTAAGAATATAATATAACAAGTGTTTAACGTAACTTTAAATAAGCCTAGATGTATCATTAGATAAGACTAATATTTTTTGTTTTTTCCTCCAGGTAAGACCAGACAACAGAAATCGAAACTGTCCTATGAAATGTGCTAAGGTAACTTAACTTTAACTGGGTTGTTTAATAACGCTTTTATAACAAATACATCATTAGTGATATTTGCAAAACAGGCAATATCTTTTCAACGTGTAAACTTACTACCATATTTTTGCAAACTTACAATAAAATTTACATTATAATCATGACATTGAAATTATTGCTTCTAAACTCAAATGCGGTTAAATTTGTCTTTGTTTTGCACAATTTTATATAATTTTTATAACAGTGTATTGTTATAATACACAAAATACATTTAAATATTTTCCGCATAAAAAATATTTACTGATAATAGTATAAAAATACTCGTTAAATTCTGTATTCAAACCAATTTGGTCAAATTCAAATGGACACTAAATTTATCTTTTCACCCATTGGTTGGCTTAATGCAGATTGTAATTCTGACGAAAGCGTTGTTTCCATAGAAATCAAATCGGGGCCTAGTCCATTGTTCTCTGAATAAAATACGATGGCTAGACCCAATCCCAAATCCTTATTGTTCCTTCTACATTTATGTATATATCAAACTACTATTATTTACGTACGGACAATCTCAACAAGATAATAAGATTAAATATACTTAGAATATTATCAAAGTTCCAGAATATTTCTCTCCGAAAACGATAATAATTTCTAAATTTACTTTGCGTTAAAAAGTTCAGATGATCTTTGTATCGTGCGAAGTACTTGACACGTTATTACATATCAGAAAATCAAATTAACAAGCTTGAATAAATTAAGAAATTTTCTACTAACATAATAAATATGAAATCTTGTATTTATGAACGTAATGCAAAAGTCACTTGACGTATTTAAATTAATAAACCTATTTAAATAATAATATATAAGCCACTGAACGATTGAAATAAAAAAAAAACATTGAACGATTCACTGAAAAAAAACTTGATACGACGAATCTTAAAAAAAAATTCTTAACGCATTTAACTTAACTTCGCGATAATTCTGTATTATCTGCTGTTTATATAAAAATGTATAAAAAATGTATTAAGCATACGCAGGCAACGCGGGTATGAAATCTAGTATTAAATTAATTCATTAAACGATAAAAATTCTTGTTGGTGGTTAAAATTTTTCTATTAAACCCAAGGTTGAACCTTTTAAACCCCGTTAAGAATCTGAGACCCCGCCATAATCATCCCCAAACGTGTCTTCCACGACAGCAATTAACGGAAACGACAATAATTACTTTAGCCGAGGGCTGTTGTTATCTTTTATGGACAAGAATTTTCCATAATTTGTGTAACGTTGATAAGTTAATAAAGGGCGGAATTATCAGCGTGATATAATTATTAATTTTATATTATAATTTTATTATTCAATTATACAGTTGAGTGTCTTGACTTTTATAACGATCATCACAAAAAATATTGTTGTTGTGTTTGTAAATAAGAAACAATTCTGACGACCACTGCGATACGATGTTATACGAGTATTTTCTGTACCCAACAATTACACTTTTTTTTGTTTATTTTTTTTTATTGCTGACGAAGGCAGACCAGCAGTCGGGCCACCTGATGGGAAGTGGTCACCGACGCCCATGGACATTAGCAATACCAGGGGTATCACCAATGCGCTGCCTACCGTAAAGGACTCTCTTTATACCTCGTTTGAAGGAAGACATGTCATAGCGCGAAGGAAAAACCTTAAAGGGGAGGTCATTCCAGAGCTTAATAGTGCGTGGCATGAATGATCTCTGGAAACGTATTTGACGGCACGGTTTCCAGGTGGTATGGTTGAACTCTAGTCCGGTGATGGAGGGTACGAAAATAGAATGGGGGGTTACGTTAGGCACCATATCGAACAGCTCCGTTGAGCACTCTCCGTTGAACAGGCGGCAGAACACACAGAGAGAGCCAATATCTCTCCTTAGGCTTAGAGGTTCCAGCCTGTTCGTGAGCATTGGATCGCCGACGATTCAAACGGCTCGTTTTTGTAGGGAGTCAAGTGGAAGCAGCTGATACTTGGGGGCACCGGCCCAGAGATGGGAACAATACTCCACGTGAGGCCTGACCTGTGCTTTGTAAAGTAGAAGCTTTTGGCTTGATGTAAAGTATCGTCCCGCTCTGTTCAGCACTCCCAGTTTTTAGAGGCTAATTTGAATTTGCTGTCCAACCTGTTATGGTACCCTTCAAACCAAAACACAGTAGTGATTGCAACTACCGTTTTGCGACAGAATTACATGGCGTTGGTTTCTTATTGTTACACAAAGTTTCATTGAAAACTCATCACCTTATAGTTTCATAAATTTAGCATTCAATTAGCAGGCCTTTCACAATCCTTTAAATTAATCCAAGCTCAATATTACATTAAAAAACATTATAAATTACATGAAATGTAGATCAAACAACAAACTGAACGACTAGAGAACGTAACATGCGTTTTGATACGGTGTACAAAAAAACTGTTATACAAAAATACAGCGTAACATTCATGTAAATATCCCATCATGGTGTTCCTAATTAAGTAAGTTAATTATGACGTTTTTCTAAAGAATTACATTCAAAGCATCAACAGTTATGCCTACATACGTGTCGTAAATCGCGAATAGCTTACGAACGATCATAAAGGGCGATATTCATGTCTGCAGGCGACAGTAATGGCTGTTCTATTAAATTTTATCACTGCAACTAGCTACATGAATGTGAATTTATTCTATAGAGTGACTCGCTTTGGATTCGCGCTAACAAGCAACACGTCTATAAACCAAATACACATTTTATCGACAGCGGATGGATTCTCGTAATGAAATGGAGGAAAAATTTTCAGTTGCTTATAGAGAGTCAGTAGATGTTGTCAGTGGGAATAATGACATCCTTATTTGCGAACATGCTACAGCTATCATAAGTTTGTGATGCAGAGTTTCAATAACTTTTATGGTTATATGTTAATAACAACGGAATATTTGTACATTTTATATAGAGTTTTTTAAGAACTGAACTATTCTTATTGAAAACTTTACTGAAATAACCGTTGCAGCTAGTTGTAACAAGAATTTACTTTGAAATAAGTGTTAAGGGAACAAAAACCCTCAGGTGCCGGAGACTCTTACTCTCGTACACTCGGAATATAATAATCCCCATTAGATAAATGGGATTATTAATTACTTTCAATATTAATCCACCTCCTTTTCTGCAATTCTGTGGTATCCATTTGTACATCCTTTTTCTACAAAATGATGTAAAACTACGTGTAAAGCTTTAATAACAATCAGTAACCCTCAAGTATTACATTGATAATATTATTACCTGTTTGAATAAATGAATACAATCATTAAATATTCTAATATTTATACAATCATTATAAGTTGCATACTAATGTAACATCCTGAACATTTGTGTTGCCAGTGTTTGTAAACATAACTTATTTATTTTTATCAATGTAATTTTTTTTTTATGGCATATGCAGGCAGACGAGCAGTCGGGCCACCTGATGGGAAGTGGTCACCGACACCATAGACATTAGCAATACCAGTGGTATCGCCAAGCGCTGCCTACCGTGAGACATAGGGTGTTAAGTCTCGTTTCCCAGTAAATAGCTGGCTACATGGTGCCTTCAAACGGAACACAGCAGTGTTTTCACACTACTGCTTCGCGGCAAAATAGGCACCACGGTGGTATCCACCAGACGGTCTCCTGTAAACAGGGACCTACCACCGTAAAGAAAAAGTAAAATCAGGTTTAACCGCCTTCGTAGTCTAGCGGTATTGGTCCTTGCTTTATAAACTGGAGGTCGTGGGTTGGTAAATCCTGCAGGGAAAACAACTTTGTGTTATCGTTATTTTCTGATTGGTTAGGACAATTTGGGCCGATCACCCAATTGTCTAAAAGGTTTGATCCATTCGTCAGATTGGCATCTAAAAAGTTGGTCCACCACGAAGCCTTATTAGACTAGCGTGGTGGATACCGTCCCAACCCCTAATGGAAAGGGCGTGTATTAGGAGGCCTATGTCCAGCACTGGATTAGCACAGGCTGATGATGGTGAGGTTTATACATGTAATAATATATCACAGAGATAAAATTTCAATGATATATATTAAAAGCTTATTTAGATTTTGCACGTTTAAAATCGACGAATTTATAAACAAACTGTTCATATTTCAAATGCCTCCAGTGAATTATATTTTCGATTAGTCACGGTTACTTATTACGAGGTGATTAATACGAACCAGGTGTAAGAATATTTACGTTCAGTTAAAAACGTTCGGTTTCAATTTAGAACCGTGGTTGAATTATTGGAAACCTTTCGGTTCACGTGCGATTAATGGCGATGGCCGATTAATGGCGATGGCGATTTTCGATGGCCTGTTCTGAACCACACATTATTTATTGTCATAATTGATATTGTACGTATAAACCGATCTAATCGTAAACTTTAGCGAGAGAATAAATTAATTAAACAATATTATAAACGTTTTATTTTATTTTATTTGAAAACAAAATCCACAGCCTTCGTGTAGTTACAAGTTTCACTTATGACCTAGTCTTAATAACGGATTTACATTTTATAACTTGAATGATATTGACTCGACACATTAGAGTAAATAACTATTGAATCAGCAATCCAACTACAACCAACACAAAAGTACAAAATAATAAAAATATCAAAGCATATTATTATTAAAATAGTAAGATGTAATAAGTGTGAAGACTAAATTCAAAATAAAGGTAGGGAAAAAAATATGATGTGTGTGTCAACCAACAATCCTAACTAGCAATTTTATCGCTTTCCGTCAAAACATTAATTACATCCAGTTTAAAAGCATACTTTTTCCTCCAAAATATATCTAACGTTTGAAACGAATTGTTGCAGGTTTCTTGTAAGCGGTTAACAATTGAATTTTGTGCATAATATGAGCGTGTTTTATTAGGGGCAAATAACCATGTACGCCTTATTCTAGTTTATGGGGGTACAAAGTCGTGGGGATCTAGAAATTAATTCTTCACAGTCAACATTTCCGTTGCATAACCCGTGTAAAAATACCATATCTAACAATGTACGTATATTTTCGAGATTGTGAATGTTATAGTGTTTATATACAATCTGGCAAAAATTAATAAAAAATTACTTCTATACATATATACAAGCAGGTGAATATAAAACGACTTTATTTACGCATAACTGTCGTTATTCTACAATAAATAATAACGGGGCCATGGAAGAGACTGAAGCATCAGAGGTATCGTTGACAATGGTGAAAGTCAAATTGAAATATATTTATTCTATATATATTCGATGTATAGATTTCACATCCCTATTAATTTTCTAATTGTCTGATCTATCTGAATACCTGAGAAGAATCAGATTAAGAAACTCACATATTTCCTACCTGTAGCAGGTTAGCCAGACTTTGATTGTAGCTGTCAATTTCAGTGTCTGCCCTGATCTTTGAAGTAAGATGTAGCTTGGGTTTAAATTTTATTTCATAACTAGCTGTTGCCTGCGACTTCGTCTATGTTACTAAGTTACTCCCAGTTACATCAGCTGTCTTCCATCAGTACAAGTATCGATAAAATCTGACCTGCCATTAACAAAGATTAGCTAGAACAAACAGACAGGTAAAAATTTAAAAAAAAAATGTTTCGTTACATATATCGGTCATATAGCATAATCTATTCATTTGAAAACGGTTATTTTGATGCTACAAACAGACACTCCAATTTTATTTATTTGTACAGATTTATGTTTGTAAATTGATAGCTGTCCTGAAATTCAAGTCCTAACATGTCGTGATTTTGCGATCACACCTTCAATTATACAAAACATACACACAATAACAGTTCATGTTATTTGCGAGAATAAAACATTTAATTAGGCAAATAAATAACAGTTATACGCTTAAGCTCGTTAAAAGTTTATTATAAACCTTAGAAGTTTCCAGTGAATTGTTATTTAATTGTTTATTAAAAACATTGTAGAAACTTATCTGAAAAGTTTTACATTTCTCGTAATTCCATCGTTGATAACGAAGCATTCACAACTTTTAAATTAGCCTCCACTTTGACACTCTACCATTTTTCAGATGGAAATTTAATTAAATAAACAACTTTTAATTGTACACTATAACTTTAAAAGAGAAATACTGTTGCTAAGGTTAATAAAAACGTCAACTGAAAAAAACAAGTCCAAGTCCAATTAATTTATTACTTCAAATAAGTTGACATTATTTTCTCTAATTTGTTACAACGTAATTCTTATTTTAGATGTGCCGTTTAATAATAATAGATTCGATTCATCTATACTATACTTTAAGAGTATCATATATACTATATTATACGCTAAATTTACCATAACCTATCTAAGTTTGGCTGTAAGATGAGGTATTAAGGCCGCCATTACCATTAACTTCTGAAAATTAACTAAATAAAAAAAAACAATCGTTGGTTACGGAATGCCTATGCTTATAAATATTTAATACAGCTTAAATCCTTAAAACTATATGATTCATCAGATTCATATTAACTTATAAATTATGTTATAAATAGATTTGCAAATGGCGAACCGTTTGAGGGTCTTTATCATCAAATAGCCTATTGAGACTCAATGGAAAGGTTGAAACGAAATAATATCTTATCGTTGTCCTTTCGGTACATTTCCCGTGGATTTATAATTCATTATTACAAGCCTAAGGGACGGCCCAATGAATACATTTCGCTGAAACGCTTTACAGCATAATCAGGCTTAATTTGTTTATGGACGCCCCAATGAGTTCTCTAATTAGCTCGGGGTACTTTCGGTTCATACTTGGATCCGATTTTTGAAGAATTATAAAGCTCAGGTAGTACCTGACCCTGCATTTTGCTATTGTTGAATTTTTTAACAGTAAAATTAAAAAACAATGTCAAAAAATTAAATTAGGTAAATAATAACATATAAAATAAAGCTGCTATCACTTGGGAGTAAATCACCTTAAAAATCAAAAACTAAAATTACTTTCCTACATACTTCGTGTATATACACTGTCTCATTTTTATTAATTACTATAATGGTGGCAATATACAAACGACAATATAGACGAAATAGTAGCAAGTATACCTTTATATTTATTCCTGAAAACAAAGAGACTGAATTTCGATCTCTGTAAATTAAGGACGATATTAGTGAAGCGTAATTCACTTCCTTTCTCTGTATTCAGTTCCGAGAAAAGTTCATGTACAATTATTTCAATAAAAATATCTTAGTTTCTTTAACTGTTAGAATAACTCATTGATTCGGCATTTACATTACTCATTATACATATATAATTTTGACCATAATATAATTATGACCAGTGGACGCAACAATAATCTTATACGTCTAAAATAATAGTTAAAATTAACGCGCTAAATTATAAAAAGTAACTTTTATTAATGATGACGAAATTATTATTTATACACATATGCTATACACATAATGATACGCATATCAGTTTTTCGATGTCCTCTTAGCTTTAACAGTGATAGCACACGTACTCTGTTCAAATGTTACTCTCGGTTTCTACAATAAACTTGTATACGGTTATTCCGTCGAAAGGAAAAGCGTAAACGCGCCGAAGCGATACCATTTCTCCAATGACCGGCTAACATGGACAATTAGCGTGGGCGCAAGTCACGGACGGACGCGAGTCGGAAACGATCACGTGTGTTGCACACCCACTGAGTGCACCGCTTTCTTGGAATATAGCTGTCTATAACACAAGCGACAGCGGGAGCGGCGGCGAAAAATTTGCCGAAACAAATATTGATGCGATCAACCTTTATCGTTTTGTAGTATAAGCGTTCGACAGTTACTTGTAATTATTTGATTTGTTATATGCTTGGCAGCCTTATACGAGGCAGTTATTGATATAGAACTATGCTTGTTTAAAACTGATCATTATTTATATCTGTTATTAAAAGACAAGTATTTTTTAGAAGTAAATAATAACATTACCCAAGTAAGATTTATAGCTTTAAATGTTTTACTAACAAACATTTAGATTTAGACTGGTTCAGCATTAGCGTAACAGCTTACATCCCAAAAACCGTCAGCAGATTATTAACACCACGAATGCAACATTACAACGGTTATGTTTTGTCGTTATCGTCTTTTGAGCCTGTCAGATCCTACTGCTGATATAGGCCTCCCCCATAAGTCGATTTTGCTTCACCTTCCAAAATTTACACAACAGTTAAATACAATGTGAGATTCTATCTTTTTTTTTAAGAAAAATGTTTTTTATTTAACCCAAATCACATCATTCACTTGATATAACCTTCATTTCCTATATTCCTTAATTAGTTTAAGCGACGGTATACCTGCTGCTAATAGTGAAGTGATGTACCTTATTAGTCCATTGCGTAACGCATAAGTGTAAATACACAATATTAAACTTTTCATGAACGTCTTCGCTATCATCTTGTAGCGTGTAACATACAATATCAGTCACTAACAACCGGCCGGCCGCGTCACGCCATCCTTGCGCAACTAGGAAACGTGTCGTTGCATTCTTGTTCCGAGTGTACTTTTAAATTGCCCCTAACGAATGCTAAGCGGTCTCGGAATTGTTAAATTTCACTTACTCCGCACGGATCGCTTGCAATACTTTATAAAAGCTATTTGCTCCTGTATAGAGTACATGAAATAATTGATATGTAGGTGGAGTTTATTCTGCGATAATAATAATGGATAACAATTCCAAATGTTGATTATAAATTGTTATTGTAGAAAGTTTAATAAAGGAAATTTAGTTGTCCTAGTCAATTCGGATACAGATCCTCCTCCAATGAGGTCACGGTTGCAGCGGTAAATCTAGATAAATTTCTTTAGTTATCAGCCATCTACGCGGGAAACATTTTAGGGTACAAGGGTTCCCTAACTTTTTTTTTTCTTTACTTAAAATTTGTGTTCTTTTCGAATATTCTTTCGTTCGCATAGTACGATGGGACGAATAAGCGACCAAACGCATTTGGAAACTCGTAGGAAACAATCAAAAATATTTCCGCAAAATTTGAATTTACGACTATTAGGCTAAGGCTACAAAGGCAGCATAATATCTGTAATATTATATAGCGCATAAGTATACGAAAAGATTGAATAGCACTCTCACTTTTCAACCCTCACAGCCGAATTGGATCGGATTTCCTACAAATTTAAATAAACAGATGGTGAGCAGCACGCTGTATCATCCTGCCTAAGTGTTTTATGCAACAACAAAGATTGATATAAAATTTTTATTAGATCCACAAACTACATAATGTATTATTGCAAACTTGTCAGATTAAATAAAATTCTATTAATTCGTTAATCAAAACGACGTAAAAATAAAACAGAAGTATTTTTTTTAACATAGTTGATATATTAGCGTCAAATTAAATGCATCATCATCATCATCAGCCTGTGATAGTCCATTGCTGGACATAGGCCTCCTAATACATCCCTATGCATTAGGCGGTTTTTGGACCGTATCCACCACGCTGGTCCAATGCGGGTTGGTGGGTGGACCGACTTTACATGCCCATCCGACGCATGGATCATCTTACTTTTAGACAATTGGGTGATCGAGCCCAAATTGTCCTAACCAACTAGGAAACAATAAAGAAAATTTGTTGAGTCCCGCAGGATTCAGAACCACGACCTCCGGTTTCTAAAGCACAGCCCATACCACTAGGCTACGAGGCAGTTAAATTAAATCATAGCTCAATATATATTTTAATATAAAGGTTGAAAATAGATTTTATCTAGATTAGATAGAAATTTTTTATTGTTTATATTTTATGAAGCTGAATAAAAAGTAATATTATATTTTAATCGACAGCCTGTGCTGCCATTAAAATAGACATCACATGAATACAGAAAATATTAATCACTCAAGCGGCCATTGGCAGGAAGACCAAAATACCTTTGTCTGTCCGCTATTTAAAAATTTTAACAGAGGATCCACGTAGGTATCGTCCATTTTTATTTTTCACATGCCAAAAGCGGACGTCATTGTCAGTTCGTATTTCCGAGCTGTTTTCATATTCAGACTAACTATCCACTTGTACTTATATAAAATTGTATCAAAGAGAACGGAAATGTACCTAAATGTGTGTTTTGTTTAGCACGGAAACCCCTTTTGTTCGTTCATAAAGAGATATGGAACAAATTTATGCATAACAAAGAGCTTTTCCTACATTTCTTAGCTCGAAGCATTTTTTAATGTTGTTTATGCATTAAATCAAATAAAATTTTGACATTAATTAATAACTAAGACATAGATTGTGATAAATATGTTATTTTACTTAATGCCATTTAAACGAGAATGGTACATATTATGAAAATTATTGTCCTATCAAAAAGATTTCCTAAAGATGAAAGTAACTTCCAGGATAATTTTAAATTGGTACAAAGGTTAAGCTCAAAAAGAAATGAACAGCTTTGATATCAAGGTGTTATCTGAACGAATAATAAATAAAATGAAATATGTCGCTCGCAAATAAAAATTGAAACATTAGGCAAAGTTAGAAAAAAGTTACGTCCGAATTTCTATTACCTGTTATAAGAAAGCCAATTAAATGATAGAAATTACTTAAACTATGAATAGTATCAAAGTCGATTGGGGCTAAAATGTCGGTTCTCTTATTGGATGAACATCAAGTGGGAATTAAAGATGGCCGCTGTCCACCAATAAGACCGCGTTTGCTTCTGGCGCAATTAGTGTTTGTATACGTTCATTTCAAGTCTTAATTAGACAAGCTAAGTAAATTTAACGCTTATCGAACATCATACTTAGATTGAATCACTACATAGTATAAAACAAAGTCGCTTTCTCTGTCACTATATCCTTTTTATATAGATAGAATGATTGAAGAGGAAGGTTTATATGTATAACACATGCTTAATATGGGAGGTATATTTTCTATCAGCATAGCTCCCATGCGAAGTAGGGGCTCGCTAGTTAGTTATAAATACGAAGCAATATTTTTCCTTTTCAAATCAAACTTTAATTAAATAAATTTATTTAACTGATTTGTAGAACTAGCATGTCGGTATTCAATTGCATAATCCTATCGCTTAAGTATTTTCAAAAGACAGTAAGCCTATACAATTGGCAGCATTTCAACGCAATGCATAGTAGGTAAGGTCACTATGGAGAATTTCAAAACCATAGAAACCAAAACACACAACTTCTAGTAACTTCTGACGAGAAGACAAAACTCACCTAAAGTATTGGAAAAGTGTGTTTCAATTTATATGGTGAGCTCGTTTAATTAGTACTCTTATTAGCAAGAACTAAATATATTTTGTTAATTTGATTAAATTCTGAAAAAACTTTTAACCTATTTTTCATATTGGTACAGTTTGGATTACGGTAGATATGCATAACCAGAGTAACCCTTGGGAACGAACTGGCGACACATCTAGTGTTATTATTAATGTATTGTAATTAAAATGTCCATCATTGAGTGAAAGTCAACTAATAACGTATGATATAATTATTTTCATTGTTATAGGTTACTTTGCTAACATTTATTTCGAGTGCAATATAACAAAACTATTGGTAAGGGCGTGTGCTTTTAAAACCGGAGGTCGTGGGTTCGAATCCTGCAGGGGCTCAACAAATTTTCAATGTCGTTTCCTAGTTACTTTTATTATTTGGGCCGATCACCCAATTGTCTAAAAAGTTAGATGTTCAATGTGTCGGATGGGCATGTAAAAGTCGGTCCACCCATCAACCCACATTGGGCCAGCGTGGTGGGATTGATCGAACCGAAGATCGGATGCGGTGGCGTTCATTATGGGTGACCTATGTCCAGCAGTGGACTGACACGGGCTGGTGTGGTTGATTGATTGATAGAAACAACACCGAAACGAGAAGAAAACTGTATTTATCGTACAATATTTTTCCCGTGGAAGGAATCGAAACCACTTAACGTTTCATTTCTTAAAGATGTTCTTTGACTATTTCTTATCGCTTGTAACGAATACTGGGAACATTATGGTAGTGTTAGATAGAGAGGCAGTTATCCCTTATCGGGCTCTCGGGTCATTTGGCACACAGCTGACCATTGTCTGCTATCTCACTATGTCACTGGCGAGTCGTGCAATTGCATATATTGGAATTACTGTATCTCAATCATAGATTATTCATACGGACGTATGTACATTCTATACATATCGAAATGGGTACGAGCGTTATATGTTATCGCATGATAATATTTGTGACGTTATTTTTACCTGTTGTATTTTATATATGTAAATATATTCTAGTATGAATATTTGTAGTTATGCGTACATGTATATATGCTTACTGTTTGTGCACCTCCAAACTATTATCTCTTGCACCCCCCTAAGGTTTACTGGTAGAAAATGCTTACGACATTAAGTCCCGCCTTTGTACAATATGTGCATTAAGTTTAAATAAATAACCTCCTTTAGTATAATTATTTCTTATATTTACGCGATTATTGTACATATCAAATCCATAAATGTAGCGATTCTTCGCGTTATTTATGTGTATTTATTCCCGACGTTTCGGACTCTTTCCAGCATCCATGATCAGACAAAGTTATCTTTAAACTTTGAAATACAGATATATATAAATTTAATCTTTTAAATACCTTTGTTTCAAACATGTTAACAGGCAGTTATATTGACAGCGACTGCATTGTAGAATTCTACTGTAAGCCGTATTCAATATTGTACAATAGAAAAATGTAGGCAGTATTCAATATTGTTAATATTTTATATTGAGGCACATTATTATTATGTAACTCATGAAATTATTCTCTAATCGCACGCGGATTATAATGTCATGGCCTATTACGTTTACCGGCCATTGCGTTCATGGGTTATATCGCTTACAGACCATTTAGTACGAAATCAATGATTGCCAACATTAAAGGCTGACCCCATAAACGTATTCAAAACCCGTAACATATTAGAATAAAACCAAAATTTATCAAATATCCAATCCGTGTATATTCAATTTGTTCAGTCAGAAGCATTCGTTACAAAAAGTTTTAATGTTGAACATTACTAAATCAAAGTAGATGTGGTAAAACTATTTTCCTGATTCTTAAATGAAAGTTTGTATTACAAATATGGTCTATGGGTTCAGTGCTATTTTCTTATAATGCCTCAATAACGGCAAGTTACATACGTGCCTACTTATGCTACGATCACCATCAGGTAAGATAAGAACAATAATTGATATTGCTTAAAAGGTTTTATTGATAGCAGCGTTGGAATTTTAATTAAGTACGGCAAATATTAACCTATCAAGCGGCCACGAGACGCATGAGTAACCGCGATATATTGTATGTTTTAGATTCTCTGCGTTAAGTACAAAATTACTTCTAACACTTGTCAATGTAAACTTAAAATTATTCTTGTAATTAACCTCTTCTTCGAACCAATAACGAGCAAATCTACATGTCAACAAATAAACAAACAAAAAGTCTGCTGTAATTTTTTACTTATTTTATATCATAGAAATTCTATTAATATGCTAATAATAATAATGTTTACTAAATCGATTATGACTGGCGGCCAATCTATATTACAGATCAGCCAACTGGGCAAGAGATATTATAGGGCACAAATTTACGCGAAAACACAACTGCACTACCTATTCCTTAATATTTTCAAAGCCCCATGGGACGGATAACCGACACAACCGGGGAGAGGTAAACCGCAGGACCAACTTTTTACAGTCAATCGGGTGATCAGCCCGCATTGCCATTACCAACTACGAAACACGTAAGTTGTTGAGTCCGCGCAGAACTATAGTTATATAGTATGGCATAGTAGCATAGTATGTATGGCAGGAACCATACATACTATGCTGGTATTATATAACGTCCGCGAAAATTTAACAAAAATATTTTCTACAAAAATCGTAAGTTATATTGTTTACTATTTTTCTTTGACATTCGAGTAAAATTCTTGTTAATTGCTGCATTAACTTTATTATACTAAGTATTGATTTAGTCAATGTACCTACTTAGTTTGTTTTATAATATCAAAACAGTCTTCTGAACGGTGAACTAGATTTTAAATTACCTAAGTTAAGTCTTGCATTTCATAAAGAGTGCATCGAGGTTCGTAAGTACAACAAAATGGAGCTCATTACAGCTGTAATTTACCTTTCTCCGTGGACGGAATCTCAAAGATGACGAGACACGCCTGCTACGACGCAAAAAGTACAAAAAGACCAAAAACGTTCTTTGTTAAAATAAAAACTGCAAAAGTTTATTATATGATAGGTAATTTTTTGCGATTTAAATTTTATTCTACTAATACTTAGACTTTCAATTTACAACATATACATATACACTTTAAATTTAAAATAAAACAGGATTTCTGTACTTAATTAATTATCATCATCATCATCATCACACCTGTGTTAGTCCACTGCTGGACATTGGCCTCGCCTTCTGCACAACCTCTACATTAGGGTTTTGGACCCTATCCACGACGTTCGTCCAATGCGAGTTGATGGGTGGACGACTTACATGCTCATCCGACGCATGGATCATATTACTTTTCAGACAATTGGGTGGTCCGCCCAAATTGCCCTAACCAACTAGAAAACAACAATGAAAATTGGTTTTGTCCCCGCAGTACTCGAACCCGCGACCTCCGGTTTCTAAAGCACACGCCCTTACTACTAGGCTACGGAGGCAGTAAAGATAATATATAAACTAATGTAACATAAACCGAATGTCTACTAAATAATGAATACTAAACTAAATCATATTCTTGCTACAAGTAATTTAAATAATCAGTTCTAGATATATCACGGTTAGTTCCGAATAGTATGATAAATGCTCAGGTATTATATTAATATACTATAGTACATATATTATAAATCATCAGGTATATATCATCAATCAGGTTATATATTGATTATCAAGAGTAATATGAATTTATAATGATTTTTGTCGTGAAACATCTTGTAAATTGGTTGAAAATATGGAGGCACTCTCGAACAATTGTGTCACAGCGCCGCTCTCGTTACGCTCTTCATTTGCAACCATAAGAGAAAGTGAGAGGCACGAGTCTCTCTTACTCTTGCGCAGATGGCCTTCTTAAGGGAAAGAGAGACAGAGAGAAAGAGAAAGAGGGTTGATCCTTTTTCCTACTATACGAATAAATATTCACATTACAATCATCCTACCACTAAAAGACGTTGTCACGTATAACTTTCGCCCGTATACCGATTTTACACGCAACCAATTCTTTTAATATCAAAATCTGGGCAAATCAATTCACATACCTTTTACGAAAGGAAACTAGTTACAAGCCCGTTTCAATATAACAAAAGAGGTCAGAAAGTATGTCGTCAAAGGGTGGCCTCATAAAATTCCAACGAAGTCGTTAAACAACACCGACTTCTGTCGTTATGATCAGTCGACGTATCGATTCGAGTACAAAAAACGGTCAAGTGCGAGTTGAACGCGCGTCTGTAGGGTTCCGTAATATAAAATAATTAAATCAAATAACATTTTTGGTATATGTAAAAGCATTAAAATTTTATTCTTTTATTGTAAAACTGCAACCGAAAAACAGTTTTTGTAGAATAAAACATGATAAAAAACGGTTACGCGTACTGGTTATCGCAGCATGGGATGACCCTCACTCTTGAGACCAAGATGGTGGATGCAGGTGGCATTCGTGTAAGGACTATTATTATACAAAACTCCGCTGTACTTATATATAGTGATGGATATTTTTTTTGCATATTAGTAAATTTTGTAATTCATGTTCACGATATTTCGATAGAACTTTTCAAAGATATATGACAAGTTTATGACTACGCAAAATGGTAAACAGAGAGGTTTTTATTACTTATTTTGGATTAGATTTTATATGTGTGTACAAATTCTCCCTTCTTTATCGATATCACTCTCACTATCCCTTCTTGCCCTAGGCTTGAAACACCGACATTTTGTCTCCACCACCTTGCATCGTTACAGATAGTGCGGCACCACATATCGATATCAACCTGGGCTTGAAACACAGACGTTTTTCGCCAACATTACCTTTTATTTATGTATAGTGCGGAAACTGTCTTCGTAGCCTAGTGGTATGGGCTTGTGGTTTATAAGCCGCAGGTCATGATTTAGAATCAACAAGTTTTCATTGATCTCTGGAGTTTATAGAGGAATAGGGAACGCATCTGTGTTTGCGCGTAAACTTGTGCACTATAATATGGGTTTCGCATTTGGCTAATGTCTAAAATAGATTAGCCAGCGTAGTCGTAATCGACTCGGAGTAGCTTATAGTGCGGGACCACATATCGATATCAGCGTAAGCTTGGTACACATTTTTCCTCGACATCACCTTCCATCCCTAGTGATAGTGCGGACACCGGGACAAACATGCGCCAGGCAATATTGCCGCTCTCCAGCGAGTTAATATTTGCCCGATCGCCCCGGCGGCACGTCCTGCGCCTAATGTTTGCCGACATGTAGGTCGCCTTTTTCCTTCGCCGACACAAAAGCCACGCTACATCGATATAGCCACGTGTATGCAACATTGTTAACTTACTTGGTATTGAAGTCAGTCTACTTCTTAGTCGAGTGTGTTTAAAGTATAAAATATAGATATATTACATTATACGCAAAGGGCCAGAGGTTAAACTTAAAATAATACATTCGTAAGTTTATGTGCATAGATGTTTGTAACTCAATAAATTGTTATTAATCAATATAGGATAAAAACATGCTATAATAACGTATGGATTTAGATGTACTTGCAAGAGGTAAGCTAAGGAACGAATGTCTTTGAATTCCTTGTAGTAATCATATCATAATCTACCGTGAATAAATTTAAACCCCATAATTTACCATGTTAAATTATATTCTAAATATAATAGCTATGTAAATGTCTAAGCCAAAGAAACGATAGAATCAATGCAAACAACGTAAAAAAAAGTAATTAGCTAGAAATCTATTTAGTGCTCTCTTCTCAAGCTTTACGTATTTTAATTTTTAACTCTGACAGTTCCCCATCAAAAACCGTTGAAAATGGTATACTGAAGCCAAATGAGATCTAAATTTTAGTAAGCAATGTATAATTTCAAAGCTTTGGGCACTTAAACGTTTGTTATGTTTGTTAAATGATGTTTAATGGCGGATCAGGGCGCTTTATACGAACGATACATCGGTATTAATCTGTCACAAGATCTTGTTTTATAAATTTAAACATTACAGTTTTATTTTTAAACGCCTTTTAGTAAGAGAAAGTCTTGTTTTAACCCAGGTATTCCACGCTTTTCCTTTGTAGGCTTCTTACTGAAGACACGACTTTTTAGATACCTCCTATATACAGATCTTTTTTCCTTTATTTATTGAATACACTGCTCCTTTAGCGCATAAACATCACTGAAACTATTAGATTTTACGCTTCGATACGTGAAACGTAAAATTTACGAGTGCTGACCGTAATTTTACGGAAAAATTCTTTTCTTTTACGGCGATAACCCTACTTTTATTACAGTAGCCAAATTTACGGGATTAATTCTAACCTAAAGATGTCTAGAACGTTCCCTTATCGTGTTCTAACACCGTATTAACCGAGAAAAGGTCCCGTAAACCTGGTAAAAGTAATTGAGTGCAGTTACGGCTTTATTATCATATGGTTTTTATTATTTAGTTTTACGCGTGTTGTTTAAAAAGATGTCTGCACGCGATGCCGTCATAAAATTTCTAATATGAATTTTCTTCGGAGGGAAGAACGTTACAAATACTTTTTTATTATCTGGAGATATACCTATTCATATATTTATTTATTTAGAACGCGATAGCAATACATTAGAAAAGAAGTTTAACAAAGATACAACTAACTTAATTTTTCTTAAAACAATTTTCTTTATTGCTGACGTTTAAGACTTCCCGCAATGTCTGTGGTAACGTGACAGATTAATGTCGATTGATGATGATTTCTTTTACACTCATTATTTTATAAATTTAATGGTATTTCGTTATTACTCTGTATGGGTCTGAATTTGTGAGCCAATGATAAATTTTTGACGTTTATTAGTGCTCATAGAGCCTAAATTGAATAAATAAAAATTATTTATTCAATTAATAAATTGCCTAATTGAATGCTAAATTGAATAAATAAAAATTATTTATTCAATTTAGGCTCTATTAGACTTTTAATAATATTCATATCAAATACATAATAATATAAGTGACAGTTAAAATAAATAATCATTATCATGTATAAGAATATATTAAAATTTAGAAGATTACACAATTTTACCAAATGTATTTACACTCGTTACTAAATTTCAAATATTGAACACCAGTACATCACGTAAAACTGCACAACAAACATTACCTGGCAATACAAAAGGAATAAAATTTTCCGAGTACCATACGTCGCGTGCTTAAGCGGGCATAAATATAAAATATGTTCAACTGATGCATGAATCTAGGAGCGGCTGTTTGTTATATGTTCACATCACGGATAATGCTTCCTTCTTTCATATTTAAAAGGATAACTAGGCTTAAGATCTTGAACTAAGGTTTTAAGGAATATGTTACAATAGGTACTAAAAAGAGACTTATATTAAAAGTACACTTTGCTAGGTGGTACATGCCCTTTCTACAGGGGTCTGTCTGGGGTGGTGACAACGCAGTGCCTATTTCTACCGCAAGGCAGTCATGTGAAAACATTATTGTGTTCGGGTTTGAAGGGCATCGTACCCAGCACATATAGTGGGTAAACGAGACATAGCATCCTGTCTCTTGGTAGGCAGGGCGTTGGTGATACCCTTGGTATTGCCGATGTCCATGGGCGTCGGTGACCACTTCCCATCAGGTGGCCCGACTGCTCGTCTGCCTTCATATGCGATCAAAAAAGATAAATTAGATTTAATATGTAACTATAAACCTTAATAACTCAAACAGAAGAAACAAAACAAGACTTCTATAGGAGTTGACAGAGAGGTTACCGAAGATCGTAATATATAAATGTGAGTTTACGCAAAGAGCAAAAGCCTCGCGGATAAAAGTAAAATTATTGAACTTAACGTTACATAATTTCGACGGTGTATTACATGTAAGAAGTTTATACATTTTTCTCCGCGGAATATATTTTGCATGTAAAAGGATTTGGCACGGTGTTTCCAAGCTTACTCTTTCGAGAGAAATTACTTTATGACGGCGTTTAAGTAAAGCGTAAAACCTGAGTTTTATTACTTTGTAAGAACTGGCACTGAAAATTTTTATTCTTCGCTGAAAAAAATAGCTAAAAACTCATCTTCAAAAACCTTACCACAAATTTTATAATATCACTATTACTAGTATATTTTGTCGTTTAAATTGTATTTTCTATTGAAATATTGTACATCTACATTTTTTACGCTATGAAGCGATTGATTTTATATTCTTTGTCTAGCATTATTTTGTGATTATTGAGTTGAACTGAAAATTTAACTGTGAGTGTTAGTAATTACGTTCACGTCGATAAAAATTATTCCCATTTGGGTAAATGCTCTTGTGATCCAATATTGTTAGTGTAATTTATGATATGTCGCTTTATGCCTTTCTAGATTAATAGGCCCATACATTTTTAAATAATTTCAATAGCCGGATAGTTTTTACGAAATTATTACGACAAAAAAAAGATATACAATAAATTTATTACTATATAGTTTTTAAATACAGAGGAATTTCTGGCAATTAATGTAATTAAAAATATAGCTAAATATACTGAATAATAAATGAAGTACATGCAGCCGAACGTATATTTTAATAATTAAATTAAACAAATGAATAATTTAATTGATTTCAACCTGTATGTATTAGATAAATGAATACATGGTTATATTTGATCAAACAATGTATTTATGCTACTATAAAACTGATTATTTCACTTTATTTGGAGCTAAATGAAAATAATGGCAATTAAAAGCATTAAACCAATCTACAATGTTATTACAAGACCTTTAAACATACAAAGTGTAGACGTACCAAACACCGTTAACTAATTTGATTGTGTTTCAGTTAAACGTGCAACACAAATATTAATCCGCTGTATACATTAAAAATAAAATAAAAATAAAAAGCCTTTTATTTCCAGTAAAAGAAATTTACACTTCTATGTATCTATTAAGTATGTGTTAGTTAAAATAGTTTAATCTATGTTAGTATAACTTCTCTTTCTTAGTGTATATTTTTTTTTTTTTTAAATTAGTCTACCGGAACCCCAAAATGGGTAAAGGCCTCCTCCAGTGACTCCCATTTGTTTCTGTCTTCAGCTACTTTTATCCAGTTTGGTCCAGCTATCGTTTTGATATCATCCTCCCATCTTGTAATAGGTCTACCTTTTGTTCTCTTGCCTAGTGGTCCGTTCCATAAAGTTACTTTTTTGGTCCATCTTTGATCTGTTAGCCGGGCAACATGACCGGCCCACTTCCATTTCAATTTTTTTGCGTAACTTAAAGCGTTTGTTACTTTTGTTATTTTTCTTATTTTAGTATGGCGTATTTTGTCCAATTTCCTTATATTTAACATGCTTCTTTCGAGTCCTCTCTGACAGACGTTTATCTTTTTTTTGTTTCAGCAGTGAATTTCCACGTCTGGCAACCATATGTCAGACATGGCAGAAGGTTCGAATTCATGACTTTGGTTTTTATGGCTTGTGGTAGATTACTTTTGAAAACATCCTTGAGACTCCAATATTTGTTCCATGTTATTTTTATTCTTTTCTCTATTTCTATATTTTTATTTTTTCTGAGGAAACTTATAGTTTTTCCCAAATAGACATATTCATCAACGTATTCCAATGGTTTGCTATTGATTATTATTGGTCTTGTTATGCTGTTTGTCATTGTCTTTGTCTTTGTAGTATTCATTTCCAGACCTACCTTTTTACTAGCCATGTTCAGAGCTTCTACCATGTTCTGTAGTTGGTAAGATGACTCGGATAGTAATACTAGGTCATCTGCGAATCTCAGGTGGCTCAAGTAAGTGCCGCTTATGTATAGCCCTTGTTGGCTCAATCTAGCTTGCTAATGATAGACTGAGGACAGCTATGAATATTGTCGGAGATAGCGGGTCTCCTTGTCTCACTTCTCTTTCTATTGGGAAGCTTGAACCTAAGGTTTCAAGTTTAATTTTACCCTTGTTGGTTTTATATATGGATTTGATGATTTTTACATATCTTTCCTCTGCTCCTTGTTCTTTCAGGCATTCCCAGATGCTTACATGTCTTACCGTATCAAAAGCCTTCTGGTAGTCGATGAATGCTATAAAGAGTGATCTTTGTTTTTCCTGATACTTTTCCATTATCAACTCAAGAGTATGAATATGGTCGACCGTTGAAAAACCCCTTCTGAAGCCTGCTTGCTCCACCGGTTGCCTCTTCACCAATGTGTCGGTCATCCTTTTGTTTATAATTGTAGAGAACAATTTGTAAAGACTTGGTAGCAGGCTGATTGGTCGGTAATTTCCGATGTCCTTCGGGTCGCCCTTTTTATATATTAGTATGATGTTAGATTCGGACCATTGGGAAGGAGTTTCAGAATTTTGCAGGATTTTGTTAAACAGTTCAACTAGTGGTACAGCCAGAGCTGTATGGCCTTTTTTCAATGCTTCGTTGGTAATGTTGTCCGAACCAGGGCTCTTATCTAGTTTTAGTTTATTAATTGCGTCAGTTATTTCTGTTCTATCTATTGGTTTAACGTTATTTCCATGTGAGGTATATGTTTCTGTGTTGAGATTTATGTCTGTTGTGTCTCTGTTGCTGTAAAGATCCCTGTAAAATTCTGTTGCGGTTGCTATGATATCGCTTCTTGTGAGCAGTTCTGTATCTTTTTTTCTCAGTCCTTCTATCCATGTTGTATTAGTTTTGAGTTTCTTAAAGGCCTTCTTTGTACTTCCATTTCTTTGTAAATACTCTTTTATTGTGGTTTGTTTATATTTTGCGTAATCTGCTTTAATATGTTTATTTACTACTTTGTATAGTGCATTCAGTTCGTTTTTCTCGCTCCTTGATTTGTTTTTAGTTTTCTGTAATTCTTTTCTTCTCTTTAATAGCCTCTCTGTAGTTGCAGATAATATTTTGTGTTGTTTATTTTCTTCTTTCTTTGGTCGTGCTTGTTTTAAGCTAGAGATGATAGCCTTTTCTATTTTGTCATAGCAGTATTGTACTGGGGCGTCTTTGCAGAAAGTTGTAGATGCAGATAGCTGTGATATTAGTTTTTCGTTGAACTTAATTTTTTCTTCTTCGCTCTTAAGTTTGCTAAATTGACTATTTGTAAATTTGGCTCTTGATATTTTTTGTTTGACTAATGTTATTGTTGACCTGAGCATTCTATGGTCAGAATTGTAGTTCAAATTTAGCGTCTCGATATTTTGGAATATTTCAGGTTGGTTTGACAAGATATAATCGATTTCGTTTTTGTATTTTCCGTCAGGGGATCGCCAGGTCCATCTTCGACTTAGCCTTTTTTTAAAACATGTGTTTATTATCATTAGTTTGTGCTGAAGTGCGAACTCTACTAGTCTTTGTCCTCTATTATTTCTCTCACCGTACCCGTGTTTTTTAGTAACTAAATATTCGTCATCTTTTGGGATTCCCAGCTTGGCGTTAAAATCTCCCATTAATATTGTAGTTTTTTGTGCTGTACCTAAGGCTTTCTCGATTGTATTGTAAAATTCCTCAATATCATGTTCGCTTGCCGCTTCTGTTGGTGCATAGGCTTGTATAATAGATATCTTATGACCTTGTATATTTATATTTAGGGTTGCCACTCGCTCTGTTATGCCATTGAAGCTTATTATATGGTTCTTCAGAGACTTATTAATTATGAAACCAACCCCGTACTTGCCAGGGGTTTGTCCTATATAGCACATTATGAAGTTTTCGTATTCAAGTATTTTATTTCCCTGTCTTCTTATTTCCGATATTCCGATGATATCATATTTTATATTTTTTATAACCTCTTCCAATTCGAGTTGACGGTCGTACGATAAGAGAGTTCGAACGTTGTATGTTGGATCGTTAGTTTGTATTTATTCGGGATATTTCTTTTGTCTTTTTGTGTATTCATTGGAGGGTTTTGGTCGTATTCTTCCACGGTGACCAGCCGGCTTGGAAGAAATGGTTTGGCGTTTGCTTTTATTTGTTCTCCATTGTCATTTGGAGAGGGGGGTAATTGCTATTGTTGTTGTTTGTTGTGGTTGTTTGATTGGTTGTTAGTGGTTTGAGTTTTGGTTGTTAGGAAACCGAGTATTCCCGGTTTGATAACTCCATCCGATACACTTGATGCCCCTTGTACTCTTGCTTGGGTTTTGTTCTTTTTTTGGGCTTGTATTGAATCTGTTTGCGCATGGTCACTATAGGTTGGTGAAATTGATAGTGTTCTTTTTTTGTGTTTGGAGCTATCTCTATTTTTATTTTGTACTATAAGTTTGTCGTATTTGATGGTGGCGAAATTTCCTTTTTCTCTTTCAATGATTACTTGTTCTTGCAGTTTCTTTCTTTTTTCGAGAACATGTTGTGGGAAGTCTTCTTTTATATAGTAGTTGGTGTCATTTAGTAGTCTCCTTTGTTTAAAAATTTGTATTTTCGTGCCCAGTGTGCTGAAAGTCACGGTAATAGGCCGGGGCTTTTCTCCTTTTTTTCCTATTCTTCTAGTTTCTTGTATGTCTCTGGGTTGTAGCCCAATCGAGAAGTATTGATTTATGAAACACAGAATGTTTTTTTCTAAGTTTGAATACGATTTTTCATTTTCTGGCAATCCAAAAATTACTATGTTCCTCTGTCTGGATTTTTTTTCCAAAATATATATTCTTTTTTCTTGGATTTCCAGTTTTTCTTTGATGTTTTCGTACTTTTTATCCATTGTGTTAAATTTTTCCTCCAGTGTGCAGTTTATGTTTTGCGTAACTTGTTCCGTAACTTTCTCAGATGACTGTACAATTGTTTTTTTGTTCATTTAACTCAATCTGTATGTCTTTTAGCATTTTCATAACTTCCTCCATGATTATATCGGTTTTTGTATTGTTTTGGTACTTGTGCTGCTCTCTGTGGACTCGATGTGGTACTATGTGGCGGGTCAATTGTGTGGTGTTTGACAGACTAAGTGATTTTAAATACTACAAGTTTTCACTTCACTGTTTTGCACTTTAATATGTTTGTTATTCACTTTTGTACACTTTGTCCACAATGTATTTCGATATTCACTTGTTTGTAGTTTTACTGTACTTATTCATAACGTTGGATAACACTTTTTAATATTTTTTAATCTGCACTTTATACGGAGCCGATGTTTACCGCGTTAAAGTAGCGCCCTCACACTCACACATTTTATTTATTAATATCTATTTATTTTTTCCACAGCTTTTATTGGTACCAATAACAAACAATCAGTTCAACGGTGTTCTGTAATTAATCTAAACTGTTACTAATGACATCTATTGTTTGTTGTAGAAACTTTTCTTTTGACGTAAGTTCAGATTTATTGGTGTCTCAGCGACACCTGTTGTCGAATAGCAATATCAGTTTCAATTAACGGTGAAATTTGAATTTGAATTTTTAAAATCTTTAACACTTTTCTTTTACTTTACTTTCTATGTTTGGAAGTATATTATATTTCACATTTGGATATAGATATGTACATTTGAGAAGGTTTTATTGCACTTGATCACTTTATCAGTATTATTTATTTACTTTTTTAGGATGTTAGGTTTTTGCTTTTATCTAAGAAACTAACATTTTTCCCACTTAGATAACACTCTCACTTGTAAATTGCACTATATCACTTGCTAAAAAACTGTCACAACCTTCAAAAAACACCTTTAAATATTTTTCCGTCACTGTTAAATACAGAGCCGATGCTTAATAATGTTTACTTCACGGCGCCACCTAGCGTTTTTTTTAGCTGTATACATTATAATATTTTAATTAGAGTCTGAACATAAGCGGTTTAGGAAATTGTTCAATGTATTTTCCTATAACATTTTTCTTTTTTGCCTGATTGTAAAGTAACTGATTTATACTAATTCATCATCATCATCATCATCATCAGCCTTTGTCAGTCCACTGCTGGACATAGGCCTTCCCTAATGCACGCCTTCTCCATTAGGGGTTTTTAGGACGGTATCCCACCACGCTAATCCAATGCGGGATGGCGGGTGCTGACTTTTTACATGTAAATAGTATTTATAAACAAATATGCAGTAAAAACTATCGGTAAAAAGTATTTTTTGATATATTAATTAAGGGACAGCAATTTAAGCTGTTAAAATATTTCAAACCCTATAAATAGGCTATAAATAACGCAGCATCATTGATGTATAAATATAGCTTTCCATCGAAATATATCGCTGTTTAAAAATAAAAATTAACTACAATCATTCAATTTTCGCGCACAGACCCTGGATATAAATCGCTCGCTCTCGAAAGAGCTGCAGTAATTATTTAAATAATAAATACGTCGGCGTCGCTCGTCGACTAAAAAAAATTCAATGCATTAACATTTATTTCGGGCGAATTCAAATTTCAGGACACCGTCGACACCTGCTTCATGGCCCATTGTAAATGTGACAGGATTAAGTTAAGTGACGAAGGTGGGACAACTGAGTGCGGCGCAGGATGGGACTTATAGGGTGGCCATGTTACGATTAGCTGTTTTATTATGTTTTGTATCAAGTGGCAACTACTGAACGGATGCGACTGAAAAGTTTTTAGGAATAATACTAGTGGTTCTAGTTTTATTCCTAATGACTTTTCAGTCGCGCCATTTTAAAGCTTTTTCAGTGTTGGAATCGTTTCTGCGGTAGTTAATCTGTAGTAATTATTAGAGGGTATTAAAAATATTTCTCTTAAAAAACTAAATAAGCTATATTTGAAAAAAAAAATTGTTAGAAATAACAGAATTCCAAGTTTGCAACTAAAGACTCCGTTTTAATACGTCTATATATAAAAATTGCATAAAATTTTATTAACAGACAGAAGCTTTGACCACTTAAACATTACTTCATTCACTTAAATATTTAAATGAACCTTTGCCAGCTTTATTGAAATAATAATAATAATAATAATAAGGCACTAATGTGAAAATAATTTTCTCAACTAAAATATATACTTTCATCTTCATCTGGTTATGTATGTGTAAGAGTGTTAAGTATGTTTGGTTAAAAACTTATGTATCCATAGTTTTGGTAACTAAATAATTGTCGATGTGCTTAACATGCGTCTTAAATGACAGCATTAATATCAATAAAATTCAAAGACAAAATCAAAACGGAAACATTAAATTACACATATTTCATTAATCTCAGATATGTTTTTCTCGTCATATCTTATTTTGTCTCATCGTTACAAACTGAATTAACTATAAGTAACTATTCTTGTATACAAATAACGATTTCCTTTTTGTTCAATTAAAACTTTATGTACCTAATGAGGTAGATAAAGTTTTAAAGCACGTTTTACGCGTTAAACGTCATCCAATAATTTTAATATATTTAACAAATCATACACTATATTCTATATTCTTTTGTATTATGTCCCATATGGTCACTTTAGTCCTTTTAAATTACGCATCAACTCAAGCCTGTGCCGTCGCGAAAGCAATTATCATTACACCAGCTGCGTATAATAGTGCCCCCGTTCGGGCGAATCGCTTCCAATAATCACAGATTATAACTCACACTTGAAATGTCAAAGTACATATAAATATATTTTTAAATGGCGGCACAGAAATCATATGAAGCAATGTATTTCAGTGGTACTTTTGATTTAACCTAGCCATTTTTCCAAGTTATCGTGAGGTAAGCTTCGTTCAATTCATCAAGATTTACCACTATAGCAGTTTAAACGTAGAATAATCCTGAAACGAGAGACCATTTTTGGTCTTGACAATCAAGACCGACGTTTTACATGCCCATTTGAAGTAGGGATCATCTTCCTTTTGAGAGAATTGTGTGATCAGCCCATATTTTCCTAATCAAGAAGAAAACAACGATAACACAAAATTGAGTCCCCGACGGATTCGAACAAATGACCTCCAGTTTATAATAAAATTAATAAATACACATCTTGGGACTATAACAAAGCACCATCTAGTGCCTAACTAAACGAAGCAACGCTATGACACTAGGCCACTGTTAAACACTTAACTTTACTTACTTTTTTATGTAAATAAATCATCATCATCATCATCAGCCTGTGATAGTTTACTGCTGGTCATAGGCCTCCCCTTAAATGAATAGGGGTGTATTCACACCCCTATTCATTTAAGGGGGTAAATAAATACATATTATATAGATACGAACACCACATACACGAGGAAAACACAATATATTTTCCGTGGTGAACTGAACCCACACCCTTTGGCGCAATATTCAGGGTCACTAACCACTACGCCAAGCAGGTCGTCAGGTTTATAAAACAAGGGCCAATACCGCTAGGACACGAAAGCAGTCTGGTGCTAATTAATGTATAGTAATATTATTGACCGACTTCCTAAAAGAAGAAAGCACTCGAATTGGAGCGGATGTTTTTTTTTTGTATTTGTAACCTCGTTTTTCCGTTCTAATTCATTCTATGTATATAAATCGTGTCATGGACGACATTTTGATAAAATCAATATCTTAAAACATATCAGAAATATAAATGGCGACGCTCGAAATCAAGGGGGAGTATTTTGCAAGGAGCACGTTGTTATCCGTTATTAAGTTGTTCATAGTTATACACTGTTTGAACTCGGTTGTGTATTTATTTAATTTTTTTAATGTCAAAATTACATGAAAACAAAAAAAATAGGTTCGCCTTGTCATTTGTTTTGAGGGAAAGCTATCCTTTATTAATATCACAGTCGTGTCATTTCTATATACTTCGAAGCACCAAGCCACCGGAGTTTCAAATCAGTAATTTTTTTTTTATTCTTTTGATCTTAAATCAACTATTAGTAGAATCATTTCACTGTCACATTATTATTACTGACGCTTATCCATGTCTAGTTCCTAGCCTAATTAATGTAAAACATACGAAAGGATTATTTTATAAAATGTTTAATATTAGGATTATTATGCTACCTGATATGAATAAATATGACCGACTTCTATCAGCGTATAACTATTAACATCAATATGCTTATTGTGCGTTATTTTTTTAAATATAGATATATGTTATCGCGGTTTATTGTAGACCGATTCAAGTAGTAGAATTATATAAAACATCCTTTATGTCTACCTTTTTTGGCGGCGTTTGTAATTTAATCGCACGAGGCTGTGATTTTTATTACCGTATTTTTAAAATAAAAAAAGATATTTAAAAAAAATGGGACGAATGGAAAGCTAATATATATCTTTTATTAACGAATGAACAAAATCCGAGCGCTGTGGCGGAGCAATAAGGTACCATATATATATAAAAATCCAAATTGAGTACTTCCTTCTTTTGGGAAGTCGGTCATAAATGCGAAATTTTGCTTTGAATTATTTAACGCAAAAACGGATACATAATGGTTTTTAATAAAACTTAACATTAACATAGTTTATACATTATTAATCACGCATCTACAGTTATTATCTATGAATTATAAGCTTTGTTGCTTAACTCATCAATATACATTGCGCATATCTTAGATGATTAGTAGTTTGTTGTTATTTTTACAATGCCAATGCATACTAATGCCTGGTGAATTGCATCGCGCAGAATGTTAATGCCGACCTCATCGAGTCATGCGAACTGTGATCGATAGCTGATAACATAATAACCATGATATCCTTCAACTCTGCACGGATAATTTAATTGTGATTGAACCTCAATTATAATTACTGGCTATCAGTTGTAATGGAAACTTTTTGTTAAGTAATTAGCCATTATATTTTTGTGATATAATCTATTCCTATTATGAATGCGAAAGTATGTCTGTCCGTCTGTCTGTTCATCATTACTGTCTAAATCATTTTACCGATTACCATAAAATTTGGTGCACACTAAATACGGATTCCAAGAAAGGACATAGGCTATTAACTATTTCCATAAAAGTGATAAAAGGGTTGACATTAGGGGTGAAAGATTTGATGGAAATTGCCTCTGTTAAACATAAAACGATGAAATTTTGTGTTTTGATAGTCGAAACTGGCCATTAGTGGTGCTTTCCTAGCAAATTTGTAGCTTAAAACTGTACAAGGATGAACTGGGCGTTGAAATGGGGAATAAAGTCAATATGGAAATTCATCATCGTCAATGAAAAAGCCATAAAGCTTTATGTCTTACGATAGGCATATACATATAAAATCGGCTCGCGGACGTTTTCCCTATTCCACCCGAGCGAAGTCAGCGTAATAGCTTGTATGTTATGATGTTTATAGTTTAATCCTATTCACTGGGAATTAATGTAATCATTGTAATACATGCCTCTTAAATTTTTATTGGTAAATTGTCCTGAAGATGTCAATCACTAAGCGACAGTTGACTATTAAAAACACCATACGTATGAAACCACCTCCGTAGCCCTGCGGTATTGACTTTGCTTTATAAACTGGAGGTCGTGGGTTCCAATCCCGAAATAACTTTGAGATATCGTTGTTTTGGTTAGTTAGAGTAATTTGGGCCGTTGAACCGAGTGTCTAAAAAGGAAGATGATCCATGCGTCGGATGAGCATGTAAGAAGTCAGAACGGGGATGCTGTTCAACAACCATCAACCAACCCGCGTTAGACCAGCGTGGTGGAATACGGTCGAAAAACCCCTATTGAAGAAGTCGTGAAATATGGGGCGCCTATGTCCAGAGGTGGACTAACGCACCCTGATAAGGATGATGATGACGTACGACACCACTACGTTGCTTTGGGCTACTTTGCTTACATTAAATTCGAGTCCGATTTGTATAAACTATAGTTTATCTTTATCTAAATTTAACCTCCTTAGCCTACTTATATAAGCATCCAGTTTGACATACTTTACAACCGGCCCGTGGGTTCGAATCTTGCGAGATAACAACAATTGTCTATTTAGGACTATGAAAGTAAATTAAAGGCGTTAACATACTTTTTCTATTCAATAAAAATATTTATTCAAGAAAAATCAATATATATATTAAATATAAAACGTTTTCCTAAAAAGAAAAATACACAAACAACGGTACAAATAAAGCAATTCGGGAAAATTACATCATATTACGAATTTCTTACCCATCGTTGCTTACGCGGGGCTAAGGTAACATCTTGAAGGTACAAACGCTGACTGGAGCACAGGAAATCTTACAATTGGATGAAGCAAGAGGAAGCGGTACTCCAGGTGGCACTTGGGACGCTACGTGCCATTGTTTTGGCGGGCAAAGAAAGCCCGAGTCACTTCCTTAGGGACCGGCTGTTTTGGGTGTATCATCAAAAATAACGTGAAAGGCTAGCTACGTAGAAACCGAATGGTATCCGCTCGGGAGACAGCCGATAGGGACATTTTTATGTTTGAATATCATACTTTTAATGAAAGATGGTTGAATTATTAAATAAATTTGACTATAAAATAGAAATCTACACAAATAGTTGACTTATCACATGTCCCGGATAAATGATCGGGCTCAATCGAGAATAAAATAAAAGAGACATATTAAAAAAAGTTACAAAAAATATTGAATACTTTCACTATGTACTTTGTAGCGAAGGTATATATATAATTAGTATTAAATAACTAATATTTAATTAAACAATTAACAGTCTAACGCACAGCCTTATTCATTGGCCATTAGCAGTTGGCAATAATGCCAGTGTCAATGGCTGCCAACCAATAAGGCCCTCAATGCCAACCGCATCGCTAACCTACTGGCCCAACGCTTAGATGAGCTCTTGACACGTTAACACGACGCTAAAAAGATGACGATTCGTTCACAAGGCCTTAAGTATCTCATACAATTGTTAACCATTAAAAACAGATCTAGAAATGGAGTCTTATTTTGCTTTAACTCAACTAAAGAGTTTACGAAAAGTATAGTTAAGCATTTGCATAAAGATTTGTAACGTTTTTATATATACATATCTAATGAAAGCGATTGGGAAGACGAAATGTTGGTCGAAAGGACCAGTTAGGGAAGCGATCTCCGTGCAGTAGCCAGGAGCAAGTAGCAAGTGATCGGCCATCTTGGCGTTCATTGAAAAGGCCTATGTCCAGCAGTGGACTGTAAAGAGCTGATAATGATGATAATATAAAGAAACTGGTGTTGGTTCTTGCTGGAGAATCCTAAAGTTCTGTGACCAAATTCTGTGGGAAACAATTTGTAGTTGTTTTTGGTCGGTTAATTCAATGTAAGACGATAACCCAACCTTTGCGTAATAATTTTTATTCCTTTAGTTTATTAATATTTTTAATTTAGCTTTTAATCTGTTAAAGATTAAAAGTTAAATTAATAGTAACTTTGGAAAATTGTTTAAAGAAAGAGCGTCGTAACATGACCTATATTGGCGTAGCTGAGCCAAAGGCGACTTAAGATATGAAATTGTTTTCAAATAGTACCCCTGTACGGTTTATTATTATTATTACGTAATTTTAATATCAAATCTATGCGACGAAAATTCACAGATACAAAGAAACCTGTAATAGGTCCTAAATCCATTTTAACCTTAACATCATCAGCCTGTGATAGTCCACTGCTGGACATAGGAATCTCTAATACACCCATATCCATCAGGTTTTGGACCGTACCCCAACACGCTGGTCCAATGCGGGTTGGTTGGTGGACCGACTTTTTACATGCCCATCCGAGGCATTTAAAAACGCCACGTCTGTTACGTTGACTATAAATTTCAATTAGCCGGCTTATCTTATCCTTATGTAATAATTTTAAGGTCCTAAATAGTCGGTGATTAGTGTAACTTCGCTCGTATAACACCGTTTAAGTAATTTGTGTGCAAATCGCACTAAATAAGACCAAAGTGGGACAGGATGGGACGTTTAAATAATTCAGCAGGCCGAAATGACCATGGCCCAGTGGATTCTACATAAATTATTGCATACTTTAACAGGCGCATCTTCTCATTGTGGCTAGATTTATATCTGTGTGGCTTTTCTGCTCAGTTTTAATTAAGATATACTGTTGTAATACTTTTATTTTATAGTTTTTTTGTAAACAATTCACTAAGTTATTTTAGAGTTGGTTTCTTATCCATCTTTTTTATTTGAATTACAGTTTTTACGGAAAACTTTGGACTTTCAAGACCAAAGATGGTTTGACTCGCAGCTTGAACCCATTCTTACAATTTGTCTCGTCTTAAATTTACTAATATTATACAATTTTCTATCAGTATTACGGATCAACTGCCTCCGTAGCCTAGTGGCATGGGCGTGTGCTTTAGAAACCGGAGGTCGTGGAATCGAATCCTGCGGAGACTCGGGACTCGGGACGGGGCAATTTGGGCCGATCACCCAATTGTCTGAAAAGTAAGATGATCCATGCATCGGATGGGCATGTAAAAAGTCGGTGTACCCTCTAACCCGCATTCGACCGGCGTGGTGGGATACGGTCCAAAAACCCCCTAATGGATAGGGGTATATTACTTGAGGCCTATGTCCAGCAGTGGACTATCACAGGCTGAGGATGGATGTGATGTGATTACGGATCAGTACATTTGCTATACTTTATTCTATGCATATTAATTTGTTTCAAAATACATAAATCATTAGTTCAAGTAGTAAAGCGCTTGTTTCTTAATACCTAGAGTTTTTTTTGGTTTATACTTTATGATACGACCCTCAAGAGCACTGTGAAAACCAAAAGTATTTATTGATAATATAAATGTTTAGCCATTTAGCATAAAGTGATATCTGCTTATATCTTCTAGCAATAGACTAATTTAGTAACGCCCTAATTATTTCAAACATCAATTAACAGTTATTAAGGCCAATAACAAGAAACTGCACATCCAATATGGAAGTAACAAGTACGCAACGCATTAAATTATTAATGGATCAGTACTTTATCTAATACATAAACAGCGATTGTTAAAGAAAAAACAGTTTGAAGTATGTAAAACCGGTTTACCGCATATGCATAGCAAAACATGTTTATAATTCCGCAAAGTTACGCTAATACTATCAACATACTTAACAATCCACGTGCCGTACAAACATACAGACATATATACATACTGTTATAACAAAACACGAACGGTAATTTCTGTGACGTCATATTATTGGCTCTAACTACGCATTCCAAAGGGTTTTAGTGCTACGTACTTGTAGCCACATAAGTACAGACCTACACAAAGAAAGGCTGTTTTTTATTAACTTTATTTGGAAACCTATTGCCATTTGCGTTAACATTTAGAATTTACACTTATTTAGTATAACAATAATGTCCTTCTAGTTGTTGTAATGTAATTCTGATTATGGCGTCCTAGCTAGATTAGAGATCAACCAACTACCCAGGAGATATTAAAGTACTCAAATGGACGCGTACACACGTGCATAACTACGCTTTCTTCACTATGAATGTCATGGGACGAATAACCGACACATCCGCGAAGAGATTAGGAGGAGGACCGTCTTTCACATTCACTTACAAATTTAAAGACAATGGTGTGATGACCGCATTGCCCTAACCAATTAGGAAAAAACAATAAAAAGTTATTGAAAACCCGTAAGGATTTAAACCCACGACCACCGGTTTCAAAAGCAAATGGTTTTAACATCACTTAAACAATTGAATCTAAATTACATACATAAAATGGAGTGTCCATTTAAGCAACAGATAAGATTATATTTTGAAGCTCATATGTCTTATAAAGGCCACCAAAGACAGCAGTATCCGAGACCGTAGAGCAAGTCCTTATAATATATGACCAGTAATGCTGAATTATAAAAAAAATCATTGTAGTCGTCATACGCCAAAATTATAGGTGGTAGGTCCCCTTTTGACATGGGATGGGGTGGGTATCACCGCGGTGCCTATTTCTGCCGTAAAGCAGTAGTGTGAAAACACTACTGTGTTCCGGTTTGAACGGCACCGTAGCCAGCGTATTTACTGGGTAAACGAGACTTAACAACTTTTGTCTCACGGTTGGCAACGCATTGGTGATACCACAAGTATTACCAATGTCTATCGGCGTCGGTGACCACTTTCCATCAGGTGGCCCGACTGCACGTCTGCCTGCGTTGGCAATAAAAATAAAAATAAAAAAATACGTGCATAAACTAGATAAACATGAAAAAAACATTTATTGTACGGAAGCGGCCAAAAATTTCGAACGTATATGATTTTTGTCTGCTATTCTACACAGGGGCTTTTACGTTTTCAAATATTTATAATCTATGCGAGCATGAGCCGCGTATTTTCAGATTCAATGTACTCTTCATTCCTTTTCAGGATTCGTGAAAATATTTAACGTCACGTACCGTTTTCGCTTTGAGCCCAGATTTTTTAGGCAGATACAAAAGCCAATTAATGATTAGTGTCACCGTTTACGTTTTGTAATAATAGTGGGTAATAATAGGTAAATATTAACATTTCTTTATTATAATGATTTATTGCGTTTATTGAAACTATTGCATTTTTGACCTTACCAACCCTTTCTAGCGTACATAATCTCGATTGAGGTAGACGATGGTGAGATATTCGACTAGTTATAAGTAGATTCTTTTTTCAATAGCAAGTAATTGATTATAAATAAGAAACGACAAAACTGAAGCACATAATGTCATTATTTTAGAATAAGCTATATAAGCTAAATAAAAACATTTTTTAACTTATAATAATTATAATTTTATATAGAATACAAGTGCTAGTTGAAAAATATTTTATCTCATAGATGTTTAGCGTGAAGTCTTGTTTATTCATTTCTTAAGGGTTACCAACAAACACACGCAGTATTTTCACATATTATTCGCGTAATATTTAACTCAATACTAAAGATGTTATAATGTATAAATATCTAAATTGAAGGTAAAACCATTTATTTCGTATTCATCCATCAGCTCTATCTATATCTATAAAATTAAAAATCATTGGTATATAATATGCATATGCTAAATTTGTCCCCATAAAATATTGAAACCGGGATATTTTACACCAGTTAATTTCTGCATGAATGGAATTGGCGCTTGCTTGCTTCTTTATTTATAAGGAAGTTTATAATCTTGTGCACAATGTTGCCATAAAACTTTATGCGCTCCCTACATGGCAATAAAAGCAGTGAATATGTACTTGTATATACCAACATAGTATTATACGTTCTGTTATTACACTTGTGGTGTTTCAAAGCAAAACAGTAGCAGTTAACTCACGGTAAAAAAAAGCTTAACTTTTGCTAAATAAACAACATATCCAGGTGACTTGTTCTAAACAATTAACTAATTAGAAATAAAGAATATTTTTGTTGCTTTTAAATATAATTACAATGCACATAAAAACATTGTATTTGTTCAATTCGTCCTGCATAGTTTATGAGTATTTAAATGTCTACCGAAGCATTTGTGATGAGATTTAATTAGAAGTCTAGCCAAAGTATTTCAGCTTTTATGTTCATATAAACTTGCAATTACTAAAAGTATATGAAAAAACTTGCGTCTAAAAATTTTGGCGTTATTAATGAGCTTTACTTTCTTCGTTACAGTTTTTACATCCTTGGCCGTGCCAATAAAGTGGAGCTGTAAGTATTTTCTATGTTTATTTCTAAATAATTTTAATATCTTTACAGTTACGACTCTCAATATCTTTGCTGAGACTATAAAAAGCATGGAGATCCAAAATGGTTGAAGTAAATTCTGTAAAAATTAATAATTATTTAATAATCCCAACAAATTGAAATTAAGTTATCTTAAGTCGGATAACGTTACGTTTACAAGTAACTTTTAACATTAACTAATATGTTAGGCATAAAGCAAGCAAAGTTTTTGGGTTCCTTTGAAATTAAATCAAACAGTTTAGTGTAATAAAAAATTACCCTACTGAAAATTTACGTCAATACTTGATTTTCAAATAATAATACATTTAGTTAATAGTGTGATGGAATTATAAAAGTGCACCTTAATATACACATGCCTTACCACGTGGTAGTAATTTTTTCAAAATTAATTGTCTTAAAATTGACTTTTTTATTGTATAACATAATTTTACTAACATGCAGGTGTTAAAAACTAAGAGAAGTCATACAAAATTTTTATCAATTGACTTTTTTTTTTATGGCATACGCAGCCAGACGATCAGTCGGGCCACCTGATGGGAAGTGGTCACCGACGCCCATAGACATTGGCAATACCAGTGGTATCGTCAACGCCCTGCCTACCGTGAGACACAGTGTTAAGTCTCGTTTACCCAGTAAATACGCTGGCTACGGTGCCCTTCAAACCGGAACACAGTACTGCTTCGTGGCAGAAATAGGCACCGCGGTGGTACCCACGCAGACGGTCTCCTGTAAACAGGGGACCTACCACCGGTAAAACTTAGCTACTCTTACGCCCGTTTCGAATCTAGAATCTAGACCTAAACACTAAAGCACTACTATAATTAAATTACTAAACACAATATCATCATCATAATATCAGCCTAACAGAGTCTACTGCTGGACATAGGCCTCCATGAGCCGCCAAGAGGTACATTCAACCACGCGCCAACTGCATCCACCGTCTTCCTGCACATAAAAACTGAGACAAGTAAATCATAAACTCTATTCATTTAATAATTGTAGAACAATACCACGCTTTCAAACTCGAAAGTCATGCGAAGCCAGGGCTAACAACTAGTTTACAAATAAAGCGGCGTCAGTTGAAGACCGCGATGAACTGATTTGACGTAAGTCTTGGGTTAACTTCCCCTTAGTTTTGGAGACTCACAGCCCACTAGACCTCCGGGCGATACAACTTAACAGTAACTTAGGCACAACTTAACTTTGGAAATGACTTGCCACGTTCGGATGCCAAACTTGAACGGGTTCGTTCGCATTGTTCGTAGTTAGCCGATAACGTAAGTAAGTTCAGTAGTTATTGAAATGTGAAATACAGGTGTAATATAACAGAATATTTTTGCAATAAAATACATACATTTTAGTGTATTTGCCGCTTTAACTGCGTTCAGTTCTTAACACCACACATTCAACAAATTTTTTTTTGAAAAAAAAATTATGTATGAATGATATGTTTTAGTTTTTTTCGATATCATCATCAGCCTGCTCTATTCTACTGCTGGACAGGGCTACTTTAGAGGGTTTTTGGACCGTATCCCACCACGCTGATCCAATGCAGGTTGGTAGGTTAACCGGCTTTTTACATGCCTATCCTGATCATCATAGCTGATCGGCCCAAATTGTTCTAACCAACTAAGAAACAACAATGAAAATTTGTTGAGTCTCCGCAGGATTCGAACACACGACCACCGGTTTCTAGAGCACATGCCCTTACCACTAGGCTATTGAGCTGGTCGATACCAAGCAGTGTAATCAATAAGTAAGGTAAATTTTCATGACAGCTGCATATGGTATTTGATATTAAATTTCTACAGAACAAAGCCTAAATAAAAGTTTAAGGACCTTGAACTACTACTGTTTTAATTTTTTTTACATCGTCTCTACGAAACTAAATTATATAATATTAGGTTAAGGAAACATGAGTCAATCTCGTAATTGTTTGAAAAGTAATTGGACTACTGGAATAGCACTGCCAGCACGTATCCCTCACCACGTGACCACGGCCGCTGGAAAGTGTTCTAAACGTCGGAAATTTACAAAAGGTAAAATAAACGCGATAACATCCGTAAAAAGACCTCTTATTCAATAATACATCCTACAGATCACGTTTTCACGTAAATTTCTCAGCTAATGCTAAATAACAAGATGATGTTATTTCTAGGAATTATTATCTTGTCTTGTATAATAACAGCAAGTACATTAAGCTGGTTAAGTGCAAACAAAAGAGCAACAATGGGTGAACAAGTTTTCGCCGGCATCGCGTGTTACGTTCCCTTTGAAACGAGCTCGTTAAATAACAGTTAATGCAAACTATTTTACATTAACATGCTATTTTTAGTTAATTTGTGCAACTATTACATTACAAAATGGATGACATGAAAACACGAAATGATTATTGTTGCAGTCGATGCGTCAAGGATTTTATATTGTTAGCGATGAGGTCTTTTGAACATAGGTATTCTTTAATATTCTGTTACCTTTGCTCTTTTCACTCCTCCTCACATCGGAGGTCGATTCAAATCCTGTGAAAGATATTCAAAGTCAAATTTAATTATCTCAATTCAATATAGAAGCATTTCACATACTTATTGATTGTCAAGAATGCTACTTCCGGCTCGGATAAGGACACCTCTGGCCTGAGGAGAACTGGCGAAAGAAACTCAGATTAATACAATAAACGAACAATTTCAAGCGCTTTTATAACACATTCTTGATATACATTAAAATTAAGCAGTGGCTTCAAACAACAACAAGTGGATACTTCATCCAATGTAAATATACTTTTTTAATATAGTCTTGCCTAGTGGAATTGGCCCTTGCTCTTAAAACCCGAGAAGTTCTGGATTCGAATCGTGCATCGATGAACAGTTTTGTGATATCGGTTACTGTAATATGGACCGATCGCCCAATAACTAGAAAATTAAGATGTTGCATTCGTTGAATGGGCAAGTATAATGACAGTTCTTGCTATATATCTGTCGATAGCTTGAAAAATACAGTGTGTACTAATAAAAGACAGTTGTAGTAGACCAGTAGAAATTGCCCTAACCAACTAGGAAATAATAATTAAAGTTTGTTGAGTCCCCGCAAGATTCGAACCCACGACATCCGGTTTTTTAATCACACGCCCTTACCACTAGGCTATGGATACTTAACATAGTTATGTGTATATGGGTATTAATATGAGATGAGAAATGATAATTATGAGATGATTTATTTCATTACCTATCCATGTGAATAACGTTATATTTATGTACCGTATTTCGAGACTAGTTTGTTAATAAAAATATAACAGGTCTACCTTCTACGCATTTAAAAGCGATAAACTAAAAAAACGGGTGACAGTAAATAACTTTTTTATGTTCTCCGACAAATAAATCCTTTGATTCATTACAAAATGGAGTGCTTCGTTTTCCGATATAAATCCATATTTATTGAAGCCCTAACCCTGAAATTGCCAATAGGGTAATTTCCAGGTACTCAAATGTATGTCTCACTCCCAAATGTTTTTACGTAAAAAAACACCATACCATTCCGTACCAATTTTTTAAAGTAAATTATTTTCTTTGTAAAGTTAATTAAATCAAAAAATGTAAGAGAATATTATCAATAAATATCCTTTACGGTGGCTTTGCAGTTTCTTTTTTAAGTATTTCACAAAAGTTATGATCAACGCATAGCAATAATTAAGGGACAAATTAAGACTATTATTTAATCAATGTTTTGTTTGTCGTTTTTATTTAAACTTTAAAGTTAACTTAACCATAACTTTTTTAATCCAACTTTTGGCACGTTCAGTTGTCAAAAATTATTTCTTTACATATGTATACTATGGACGTGCAATCTATACCCAGATCTTGTCCACAAACACAAATCTATTTAGCAACGGGAATTATCAAATAAAAGCTTAAATAAGCAACCGGCGGGTCGAATAAATAAATGGAGTGTAAAACAACATGCATGTCGCAACACATGACAACGACCACAGCGACCGATCACTACGACCTTCGCGGCGACATTGGCGATCTGTCACAGATTATATCACATCGTGGCCAATCAGCCTAATGGCTGTGACACTCTTTGTTCGGCGGCCATCTTGTTTTGCGCAACGTTCCGTTAAACTTGACATCGTTGGATGCTGTGAAGCAATGTTTGCTCGTCCATCGGTTCGCCGTCTCGAATAACCTTACTTGAACAAATTATTCACGATACACAATGAAATATTTCACAAAACATTACACGATATGACAAACAAAGCGTTTAATGTGTCACGGCATGCAAAATGACATAAATTTATTTATTAAAAATCAATAACACATCTGTATTGACGTTGAAACTGAAATTAAGATGTTGTGAAAAATTATTTTCCTTCGGAAAAACTCGGATATTTATCGGAACACGATGATACCCGAACTATTAATGATCGCATTAAATGTGTGACATTTTTGTATCCAATAATAAGGAAATCTATTATTTAGTGTTAAACGTCAAACTCTATAAACTACTGCGAAAAATTATGAAGGAAAATACTTTCTCATATATTTCAGTATTTTATCCAATTCTAGTATTTTATTTTATTTTAATTTCAGTATTTTATTTAAGGCGTTAACAAATCTATGCATATCAATTAAAAATATTATGCTTTGAATCATCACCAATCAGAAAAACAGTCATCCGTTTGCTACTACGGTTCATATATAAATTTATAGGTGAAATTATGGTAAAATATGCAAATTAACGCGTCTAATTTATCAAACAACGGCGCCAAATTTAGCAATGTGGCAACAAAATAAATTGGACCGTTTAAAACGTATAAATCGCAAACGTAATTAAATCTTTAATCTGATCGTAAATTAACTCGGGGACTAAGAAGTGGTCTGAAAGGATGATCCGACTGCTTTAGGCGGACTTTACTGAACCGAGCAATTACTTAAGCTTAGCCATCTAAAGATATTAGTTCATATCCCGCTGAGTATGAAACGTAATAACTTATCCAAATAATAATAATATCTTTCTTGTGGACGACAGAAGAAAAAGTTTTAGGGGAATTTTATAAAAGCACTGCGTTCATATTTTTATAGCTTATCCATATAGTTTAATTATTATAGCTTATCCATGGTAGAAAAAAATTCATTTGTTAAATGATAATGATTAATGGATTTCTTTATTACCGTTAATATGTTATGCAAATCGTATTTTAACTTTGACAACTTATCAACTTATTCAAAGAGTCCATATCTTGAAAAATTTAAATTAAAATATTGTGGAAATTACGTATTCGAAAATCGTCATCAGAACGTGACAAGTCCGAATCATAATAGGATTATTCTTTTATTAAAAAACAACGTGGAATGTCCGGTATTTTGTGAGTCGTTTAATTTAAAATGTAAAATTTATGGATTTGAATTAACGCTTTATTATCAAATATCCGTTGTAATGTTTACTAAGTTAAGTTATGAATACGTTTATTAGTTGTAACAGTTTTAGTTCTTATTTTAATGTAACGCATTTTTTAACAGCTGTTCGAGCCGTTCTCTAAGTTTCTTCAATGTTAATTCAATCATACCGAGGTTGTACGTATATATTTAGTCTAATAGTTTGTAATAAAGTCTAATTTTATCATATCTGAATACAACTTTATAAATGATTGCACTTTTTCTTTTTATCTAATTCTAATACAATTTCTATAATTGTTACAGCATTTACAGAATTATAAATTATATATAAGATGGAAGAAATAAAACTGTCAACAAGTCTACATCTTATTCTTTTACTATTCTATTGACCTGATCATTATAAGCTCTGTAAGCCTAATTTGAGAGCGGTTGCCATCTGTCCTAACAACCAAAAGGGTAAGGGGCTTGTGACGGCAGGTCTTGAAGCCGATTTTGCTCTAGCCAACCATAAAAAATAAAACAAAGATTTTAATACATGACCCAAGGTTTCTATAACAGCAACTGTTTGAAGGCTCCGAAATTTCAGGTATTTAGGAAAATGAAAATTTTCAAAAAAGTACATACAAACCTAAGAAACAAGACGTTTCAATATTTAAGTTAATAATAGAAGCTAAAAACGTATCGAATTTAGCCACTGCCTCTTTCGTATTTTCTCATACATTTATATCTCTGAAACGTTGCTTCAATAAAGAACTTTTATCTCTAAAGCTTAAATATATCTGCGACATTAAAACTTCGGAATTTGTTACATTAAAAGAAAACGCCGTAAGTTTAAAAAGTCGGTTGAAATAATGCGATTGTCAACGAAATATTGGCGAACAATTTCTGTAGCGGCGGAGCTGCCGGCTTACTTGATTTACGCGGGAACTGTATTTTATCGCTGTTGAAAACAATTAAATGCAACTTTCCGCTTTCGTGCCAAAAACAGGAAGCAATGAATGCTCAATGTTTTCGGGAATATGTGAAAAATTGCCAACGTATGGAGGATTTTTCATGAAATTACTTTGTGACGTGCGCCGACAAAATCTATGTCCAAAGGATTAATTTTGTTCCATTGACAATAACGAAGATTATTATAAAATTAGATTGTTTTGTGTTTTTTATCTGTGCTGATAAAAAGTTGGCTACGGAAATTATGCTATACTTTAATTATACACATAGGTGTTCGAGTAATAAATCATCATCATCATCATCATCAATATCATCAGCCTGTGTCAGTCTACCACTGGACATACGCCTTCCGATTTTCAGCTTTTCTCATATGCCAATAAATAATCTGTATTAGTTAAACGTTCGGTACGATGTAATCACTATAAAATATCAGTTGTCTGAAAACACTCAAAACAATCAAATATGGTAAATAGCTGTCTCAATAAAAAAATAAGCTCGAAGTAATAAAAACAAGTTCTAATTATTGATAAGAATCTTCTTCTTTCAGTGCCAAGAATAAAACACATAACACATGTGGTTTTGTACATTATCTATTTTTGGTGTAGTGAGGATAGGTTTGTCTAAGTATTTCCCCTCGTAATGAGAATTAAAAACAAAAGTAAAGTACAAAAAAATATATTTACATAGTTGTCTATAAAATAAACATCGTTTTAGAAGTTTAAAAAGCATGCTTCTAAAATGTGTCTGCATAGCTTATGAATACAAAAACGCTTCTACATTTTTTTAGCAAAAAAGAACATTGTCTTTTTCAATTTATAAATGTACACTATGTGCACAAAATTGCCAGTTCATGTTAATACAAAATGTTATTACCATCAAAGACATAAAACGGATTGCGTCTAAGTACACATTATGTTTATTCCTAGACAATAAAACGATCTGAGCATCCGTTGCCAAGATTATTACATAGGTACTAGAAAATTTTTCCAACTCATACGGACTTTTCCATTTATTGGACGAGTTTGCAACGATTGTTTCCAATTTTACACGGTCACACTGCAGTAGTTTTCAAATATTTCATGTGTTTTGTGTTGTTATTTTATCTGTATAAATTTACAGATAAAACATGATCATCGAATTGTCATAGTTTGAGTTAAACTTGGTGTTGTTTCCCCGCGGATTCGAACCCACGAGATCCGGTTTAATAAGCGAGGGCTAACACGGCTTGCATTTTTAGCCACAAAATATTATTTTCAGATAAAAAAGGATATCAAAATCATCCGTAAAAATAAATGCCTCTATAAATCTTTAAGATTACTATTTAAATTGTTATACAATACTTTATAACGTTCTGTTTTATATTGATTCCTTACATGTTATATACACGAAGATACATGACTAGAAATACACAAAACTAATAAATATCAAAACGGACGTTCGAAGAAATTACGAGCCCGCGGCGGAAATTGAAAAGATACGGCCGTCGCCATTTTTATTTCGTGGGAAAGACGCGGGAATTTTTAAATTATTAACCAATAGACTATCTTTACGAGGTTAACGCCATCCGATTGGCTTCAGGCTTGTGATTTATGGTTGCAGAAATATTTTATATTTATTATCTACGTTAATAAAACCATACAAAAAATAAACATACGTGTTTAATACGTTAATATTAATTGTTAAAGTGACTTTGTAAAAGTCGCAGTTACTAAGTTTTATTATGTTCTAGTGTTTTATAATTATATTAAACAGATCAGCCTGTGTTATTCCACTGCTGGACTTCCCTACCGCATGCACTCTCCATTAGGACCTTTTAAACAACGAAGATTTAATAGAAAAGAAGTCAAGATAATAAAATTTCTTATTAATAAACGGTTTTTTTCTGTTGGAATAGTCATGAAATTATCGCGGAGAAGCGGTTTAGAGGAAATTCATTTTAGAAGATATCTGCAATATGTCGATTCCAGTCGGTTGGACTTCACTTTTTTTTGAACGTGTAAAACTACAAGTATTATCCCAACTGAGCCACGGACTGCGTAAATTACCACTTACTTTTTCAAATTGCAATTTTATCCCACTTTGCCATGATTAAACCTTTAAATAAATAAGTAAATTACTGGAGGAAAGAAATAAAATGATTTTATTTGTGATACCTTAACACGGAATGTTAATTTAAGCAATATTGATCGGAATATTGACCCCAAAGTGTGATCATGAAATATTTTTTTTTCTCAAACTAACCAGTTTCAATGTTTGGGGTCGATGACGCTTAAACAACTAGTTTGTAGCTCTCTTAAAGGTCAATTTTGTTTATGCCTCAGGAGTGGTACGATGACCTCAAATTTATGGGAGGGATACTGCGGGTACAAATTAATGGCAATTTTTTTTATTAAACAAATATGCAAATTTTAGTACGAGGGGATTGCGAGATTTAATGGGAGTTTTGTTATTTATAAAACGAGATCCAAGCACGAGGTTGCAATTTTTTTTAGTCCTTGTACATTATTGAATTAATTTCGATATCATTAAAATGCTTTGCTTGTAAAGTTTTAAAACCTTTACAACGTTCTTGGACATGGACAGTGTACTTATGTTTGTTTGTATTCATTAAAATTTAAAGTAAATTTTACTTGTTTGTATGAGACTAAACAACCAATGCCATGTCTAATGTTAACAACCAATGGCAACATAGATGAACAGGATGCTACAATGTTATTCAACTTATTATATATTTAATGATCGTGTTCAGTTATTCTAACCTTTTCTTGTCATTGTAATATTTAAAGTTTATTGATTGTTATCATTTTATTACATCTTGTTTCGTATAGCTTTTTAAAATAAATGGTTATGTGAATGGATTATCTCAGAATTGTATAAAAAGGTAGGTAGATTAATGTAAAAAGGAGTATAGAATAATCTTTAGTCCAGAGTCGGTAGTCTACATTAAATATTCCATACTTCGAAATATTTATATATTTTTTACTGCCCGGAATATACAGTGATACTGATAATTGTACATTTTAATACAAAGTCCTAGCTCTCGAGAGCCTCCATATCTTAAACACTAAATTTGACGATTGGCTATATATAAATTTGACTTGAATACCCGAATAATATTTAAAAATATTTATTTCTATTGCTTGCGTGAATATTATACATTATTAAATAAAATTACTTTACGGATTTTATCGCGTTTATTTTACATTTTAAATTCCCGACGTTTCAAACACTTTCCAGCGGCCGTGGTCACCGTGGTGAGTCTACCCCGTGACCACGGCCGCTGGAAAGTGTTTTTAAAATGTAAAATAAACGCGATAAAATCCGTAAAGTAATTTTATTTAATAATATTTAAAAATACCTAAAGGTAATATTATTTAAAAAGTTAAATATATTAAAACATATATATTATATGGGATTTTATCGCGTTAAATTTTCTACAAATTAATTTCTGCAAAATTGTTAATTTCGAAATCTAGCTAGAAATTTTGCTCCCTTTTATGTTTGAACAACTTAAAATAAAAATATAAATATTTCTGTCCTGTAGTAACATGAAGGAAGGAAATATTGCGAAGTGTATACAATGATTGTAAAACTCTGTTACAATTTTATATAATATCGCTTTCGACATCTCTCTGTCGGTATCGTGTATAATATGTCACGGTAACTTGTCAAGGGATCCGAGAAATCCCGTATCTTGTACAAAACTTCGCGAAGGTCGTCACAAAAGTGTCAATAACAGGCTATTTGAGTTGGTAACAAGTCGAAGGGAACGTACGGATCAAACGGCCAATAACATTTCCTGACACCGAAGAGTTTCCCGAAAAGTTCCCGTTGTTTACCTTACGTTTGGCTACTCATGCAAAATCTTTATTACGAAAGCGATTTTCCTCGAAGATAAAAGAGAGATATCTACGACATTTAGTAATCGTTTATTCCTAGTCCTCTAGTTATTCGAATGGGGGTAGACAATATTTTACTCAAAACACAACCGGAAGTTTTTACGAAGCTATAACATGAAGCTGTAACCTAATTGCATAAGTTGTAAGCAAGACAAGCCAAAATAATTTCTTCCTTTTTTGTCTCTGGAGTACTAATCCTCTTTTAATTTCTAATCACTGTAGCAACGCCGCCCTTAAAATTGAAACACGGTAGTGTTAATACACCACCACTGTGCAAGAGAAAAGTGTTATGCTGAATTCCAAGTCGACCGTTTCTGACAGGAAATCTTTCAGGGAATCTTCATAGTAAAAAAATAAAAACAAAAAAAAGTAAAAAATAAAACTTATAATACTATAAGTTTCCTTTGTTATTTTTCCTATTTCAATAGAACTAAACAAATTAATCATTCTATTTCCTGCAAAAATGGATTTATGCCTGATGATGCATCTTATTTTCTACAGTTCATGTTGCTCATCCGTCTTATTAGACTATGACAATGTCTTCATTCTCATAGTGAGCTAATGCACCTGTGTGATCTCTCTAGCTGATCCCTAGATTGAAAAATGTGGCCACAAACAGGCCATTAAGGACATAGCACTCGACCATAGATTCTTCCTTAAACATAGGCTTGTCGCCGCACGTGTCCTATTGTTCCAAGATGGCGAACTTAAATATTAATTGTTATTAGAATAATGTTTGTAATTCACACGCCGTTGCAATGCGGCCGACCTTCAATTGTTGCTGTGAATACTAATCGCTTGTGTAGGGCTGATGAAAGATTGATTGTATCTGTTATTGGCAACCGTTAATAGCGATGCTATATGGCTAACGAATATATATAGTTAACGAGTTTTTCGTCGTGTATGAAAAAACAGTTCAGTTACTAATATATATCAGTGATTACAAAGGACAGTTTTGTTATTTCCTTAGCGTTCATGTTTAAGTATTTAACACTTAAAAAATTTGACAATTTTTACATTGGCTTATAAATTTTATTTTTGTAATGTTTTGTCAAACAACATGTAATCTTGTTAGTATTTTTAATCAAACTTACAAATAGTAAGAGTTAAAAATATGTTTTGATTAATTATAGTCAAAAATTCATTTTTTATTATTGCAGTAGGTTTTGGCAACTGACAAAAAATACGTACAAAGTCATTTCACACAATTAAAAAAAAATACGTTTTTAATCATGTTCAGTACATGATTTATTTCAACGATGTTACTTAACTAAAATATTTCAATACATTGAAAATACAATTTTTACCTCTCATACATAAAATTACATTACAATTAGCATTTCTAACACACTATCATGAAAAAAAGCCTCAAAACTTTCGTAGCATTCACGTCTCGTAACATATAAATAATATATAAATAATAACTCTGACGGTTATTCGAAACATTGAAATACAGACATATACCAACTTAGTCTGCCCGTGATCATGGATGCTGGAAAGAATCCGAAACGTCGGGAATAAATATATTTTTAAGTAACGCGAAAAATCCGTAAATTAGTGGATTTGATATGTATAATAATCGCGTAAATAAAAGAAATAATTATTTCACTGTTGCCATAAGAAAAACTGTTTTTATATTTCTAAATATTAGCTACAAAGGAATATTACATGCTGTATGCTATTGATGTGACAGCCCATCACTACTGTTAGAGGAAGGTCCGATCATGTCCCTTTTAGGATGTAACAAGGACTTCTAATGGCCTCAATAACAAAACAACAACATAAATGACAACTAGTACACAAAGCACTGAATGAGTGAATATTTTCAATATTTCGATCAAAGAAGGAGATCCGTTTGCTTTTATGTTTTGCCTTTCTTAGAGCATCACGTTTTATTGTGGGACAAATGTTTCCTATTAATAGTTTATTAGCTTTTATAAATAACTGTTGTATATTGTACAAGGGCGGCCTCAAATATACTTTTAAGGCGATTTGTAGGAACGATAGATTTTAAGTACGTCGGCTAATATAAACAAAACACTAATTAATTTGAAAGTAACAGTAATGTTTAATGTTTAAATGTATTTATAACTTATAATAATTAATTTTGAAATAATTTTATAGAAGAAAAATAATATAAGTATAAATATTCTTAGCGTAATTTTATAATTCGTATTATAATGTGATTTGTTATATTAATATCATTTTAAATATATAGCAATATTTAAAAATAATTATTGTTTAATGGATTTTACTCATCTGAATTAAATAAATATAATTTTTATTAAAAATACTACTTTGACCATGTTATTTAACCTTGCAAAGCTAATACTACATAAAAAAGTAGGAGTATTCACTTTAATCTTCGTTTAGTACTCAATGACTGTAGTTTTATTATAGCGTATATTTAATTATAATTTTGAGATAATCCTAAAGTAACTATATTTTATAAAATCCCTGTAAACGTGTTGTTTATAAGACATAAAGATAGTTACGATTTAAATTTATTAATCTGTTGATCTATTGTTAACTGCTGAAATTTTGTAAAATCAATTTTATAGTGATTGGAGATTTTCCTTCAACACTCGACAGTTGCTTAGTAAATATTGGACAAAAGTTCTCTCAACAATCGTCTTGGTGACTTTTGGGAAATACTTTGGCGTCCTTTCATAGCCGATGTTCAAATATTTACGATGCCCCGACTACTTCGCAATTATACTTATTCGACAAGGAGCGCTGTCAGCTTTTCATAACTTTGTTCATTTGTAATCAAAACATCATACTTTGCTGATTGTACTGGTTTTTATTATTTAATCCTTTGTGTTGTTTCATTTTACGGTCATGCACATCATATTACGTCACCTCATCTATCATCATCCAATTTTTTATTTGATGCTTTTAAATTTAGTCTATCTACAAAAAACTGGAAAATTGGCTTAAATTTAAATACATGATGATGCATAATTTCTTTAGTTGCTCTTTTTTCAAACAAATATCTATAATACAGACAAAGAATTGACCCTTGCTTTATAAGCCGGAGGTCGTGGTTCGAATCCCACGGAGAAACAACTTGTGTTATCGTTGTTTTCTAGTTGGTTAGTACAATTTGATTATCGGAGGGGCTATAGTACTATAGACCAGATTAAAACAGTGAGGCAGGTTATACAGAAGACACATGAGTAAAAGCAGCCTCTGTGTATGGCGTTTGTGGACTATGACAAGGCTTTTGACTCCGCCGAGACCTGGTCTTTCCTTGAGTTCTTACAGCAGTTCCAAATTGATTGGCGCTATACCGAGATGGTGAGATGTCTGTATAACGCCGCCACTATGTGTGTCGTAGTCCAAAGTGGGCAGACTGAGCCTATCCCCTTGCACCGCGGTGTGAGACAAGGAGACGTCATGTCTCCGAAATTGTTCGCCGCGGCGCTGGAGCATATGTTCGGGAATGTTCGGGACTCAGCTGGGAAGGACACGGCATACATGTGAACGGCGAGTACATCACTTGTCTGCCTATGAAAACAATAAAAAAACTTTGCAATATTAACAACTTTTTGAGTGTTATTTAAAAAAAATACATAGATTTACAGCTTTAATCAATGGATGATTTTCGGTACTCACATTCTTTTATACTAAAAGGCATTTCGCTTAAAATATTTGTTCACAAACATTCCACGAAGTATTTTAAAAGAAACAATATTAGATTAAAAGATATTATCTGATCCGAAACGCGAAATATATTTTTCCTATACCGCTTTGCTAAAAACATTAAAAAATCGCATCGAATTCGTCGAACAGCCGATGGCTAAATTAAAAATTCGCTGTAAAACCAATTAGTGCACTTTTATTACAAATCTATGGCAGGAGCCTAAATTGCGATATGAATGTAACCAATAATTGGGGAAGCGTGTGGCTGGAAATGAATTTACTAGAGGTTTGCGTTGCTATTAAAAATATGAGTGATATACCAACATGTGTATCGTATAACGTATGTTATAATGTAATTGAATAAGAAGTTATTGACAATGTAGAATTATGCATGTAATTAGACAGATTAATTATTTTTGCTCATTATCATCGGGAAGAATCTCAAGCGCCGTCATTGCATGTACACGAACCATTCAAAAGCATATCTTTTAATTATTCGATTACTATACATATTAAATTACTTTTTATAGACTTTTTCTAAAATAAAATAACCTTGTTTAAAAAATAACAAATAACAAAAGCTAAATTAATGCGAAAAAAACGTTAAAGGTGGATTTTATACAAACCATTCAAATAGACCACATAATAAACCAAATATAAAACATTACATAGCATTATTTAATGTAGTTTACTTTCAACGTGGTATTTAACTTAATGTTGTCTATCATTAAAATAGCAAAAAAAATATTAATCAATAAAAATAATATTTTCGACATGCATCAATGGCACTTATTAATTCATATGTATGTCAATGCCAGTGTATTAATTTATAATTATAATATCATTTTACAATGTAAAAGGAGAATAATACTTTTTTTGTTATAAGACTATTTACTAACTTCCTCACGAAACGTTCTTTTAAATACTTCCGTTGCCTTCAGTGTATTATCAAGTTAATCAATGCTGAGGTTATTAAGTATGGAAAGAAAATAAAAATATTTATTTGGTACGTAATAATAATACCGCTAAGCCACCGCCACCTAGCGGTATTGGCCCTTGCTTTGTAAGCCGAAGGTCGAGGGTTGTAAGTTGTAATCCCGAAGGGAAACAACTTTGTCTTATCGCTGTTTTCTGGTTAATAAGGAAAATTTGGTAAGGTGATCTATGCGTCGGATAGGCATGTTAAAAGTCGGTCTACCCGACAACCCGCATTGGACCAGCGTGGTGCGATATGGTCCAAAAACCCCTGGCACAGGCTGATGATGATGATGATGATAATATACAATTTAGTTTTACTTATATGTTGAGGAATCATCTTGTCGATCTTTCTAATAACTCGTATTAAAGTTCTAATCATAGAAACCTAATTTAAGATTAAAATTGTAAAATTCTCATTGAATATAGTGGTAGAATGTTAAATTGAATGCAATTAATTACATAGGTAAACAATACATAAAATCAATTCTAATTAATTTAATTTAATAACATGTATATATTAATTACCTACGTGTGTTTTAATTAATTTAATTAAATTATATTTATACATTAATTACCTGGATGTGTTTAGTTAAGTTTTACAAAAGTATTAAGCTTAATATATTCAATTCCTTCCATTAAACTACTTTATAGTTGTTCAACTCTTTGTTTTAAAATGAATGAAAAGAGTGAAGGACAATCGTCAACTTTTCTATAGAGCAACGACAGTCTAGTAAATGCGTTGGATTGGTAAAACTGAAAAATGCCTTTTTTTCAACAGAGCACATTTGGACAAAGGCGAATTAGTGGATTTCCAGTGAAAGCTTTCATGGAACTGTAAAATTTAAGTTCTATTCCTAGTAGTACGAATGATAACGATTAAATATAAGGATCTATAATTTATTTTTTTTTGTTATTGATTCAAATAAATTTGGTATGGTTGTTAGTACCATTTAAATAAGTGTATTTAAATGATAAAATAGTGAATATATAAGCTGATATAAACAACAAAAAACATTTTTCAGTCTGTTTGTCTTTCTACAGTCTGTCTGTCGTTCAGGCTAGAGCCTGGAGTGGCTGGTTTTTATTAGCTAACTCCGTGGTGTAGCGGTTGACCTTACTTTATAAACCGGAGGTCGTGGGTTCCAATCCCACAAGAAAACAACTTTGAGTATCATTGTTTTCTGGTGATTTAGGACAATTTGGACCGATTACCCAATCGTCTGATATACCTAGTATTGCCGATGTTCATGGTTTCCTCGAGCGGCCCGATTGCTCGTCTGGATTTGCATGCGAACTGCCTCCGCAGCCTACTGGTATCGGCTTGTACTTATGAAACCGGAGGTCGTGGGTTCGAATACTGCGGGGACTCAACTACTTTTCTAAGTTGTTACCTAGTTGGTAAAGACAATTTGGGCCGATCACCCAATTGTCTAAAAAGTAAGGTGATCCATGCGTCGGATAGGCATGTAAAAAGTCGGTCCACCCGACAACCCGCATTAGACCAGCGTGGTGGGATACGGTCCAAAACTCCCTCATGGAGAAGGCGTGCATTAGGGGAGGCCCATGTCCAGCAGTGGACTAACACAGGCTGATGACGATCACGACCAGATTCATCAACAAAACCTCTAGAAGTGTGACGTCATTTCGTAGAAACATTCATAAATAAACGTTATGTCAGTACTACAGCATTTTTATATGACTGTTTCTTACAAGCTGAAACAAAAACTGAATTTGCGCAAAGGAACAATGTGCGACTCTTGCAATCTGATTTTCCCGTAGAATACTGATTTTCAAATATAGATGATACCGCAATCAAATCATGTTAATATTTAATAGTTACGACGTTACAGTTTAAAAAAATATAATATCCTGATACAAATAACCGATGCCACAAATCATCCATTAAAACTGAAAAATGGATAAAGAAAATAGTTCCATATAATTATTTACGCAATTATTATATAATTACTTATTCCAAACACATTGAGATACAGACATATCCCATCTTCTCGTCTCGCATAAACATGTAATAATCCCGAAAAATCTGTAAAAAAGTAGATTTGATAAAAATAATTCTATGCTATAATTATTCGACAAAAAAGGCAACAGTAAAGCAGTTTTACTGTCCTGAAAACCGCGTCACACTTCGGCCCCCATAATCCCCTTGTCCCTCTCGAGGGGGCCTAAATTTCCTAAGCGTCGCCCTCCAAACGCGTCGGCAAGTGGTTAGTGCCATAGATCCAAGATAAACGACGAGGTACCATTGACATGCCCCGTTAAAGTGATGATCGATGATACTTGTGACACTTACTTTGGCTTTGACACCCTCCGTCACTAACCTCGACGGTGTTAATACAGATTATATAATGATCACAGATTTTATAATAAAAATTTTAAGCTCGAATGACTCGTATGGGGGTCTTATAGCCAGCCTATTTTTTTTTATCTAGCCTACGTCGAACAGTCGGGCAACCTGATGGGAAGTGGTGGACGCCCATAGATGTCGGCAATACTAGTGGTATTACCAACGCGCTGCCTACCGTGAAACATAGCATGTTAAGTCTCGATTAAGCAGTAAATACACTGGCTAAGGTGCCCTTAAACCGGAGCACAGCAGTGTTTCCACACTACTGCTTTGCAGCAGAAATAGGCACCGCGGTGGTACCAACTAGACGGTCCCCTGTAAAAAGGGGACCTACCACCAGTCTTAATGAAAGACATGATGGTATATTATGTCAATTATGTTACCCATAGCAACGAAGCGGCGACGGACGTTTCTTCTTCCTATTAACTATGAAGTTATGGTTACAAACTCTTGTCTATAGTAACTGCCTCCGTAGCCTAGGGGTATGGGCGTGTGCTTTAGAAACCGGTGATCGTGGGTTCGAATCCTGCGGGACTCAACATTGGACCAGCCTGGTGGGATACGGTCCAAAACCCCCTGATGGATAGGGGTGAATTAGGGGATTCCGATGTTCAGCTGTGGACTATCACAGGCTGATGATGATGAGCATCATCTAACACAGATTTCGCGGGAAACTATCGTTCTCACGAACTAGGTGACAACCACTTTTTTCTAAAAGGCCACACGTAGAGACGTGTTAGTCATTTTTGTTGACATAATTGTTGTGTTGTAATTCATTCACAGTCGCTGAGTGATTAACTTATCGGTTACAACGGCCCATCGTTCTTTTGGGTTACAGTGCTTAAATCAATTCTGCGTTATCTTTGTCCTAGGTATAGATAGCCAAGAATATTTATAAATCAATTATAATTTATTATTTGTATGTTACTTTAACTGCCTCCGTAGCCTAGTGGTATGGGTGTGTACTTTATAAACCGGAGGTCATGGGTTCCAATCCTGCGGGGACTCAACTTTTCATTGTTGTTTCCTAGTTGGTTAGGGCAATTTGGGCCGTTCGCCCAATTGTCTGAAAAATAAGATGATCCATGCGTCGGATGGGCATGTAAAAAGTCGGTCGACCCACCAACCCGCATTGGACCAGCGTGGTGGGATACGGTCCATAACCCCCTATTGGTTAGGGGTCGTATTAGAGGAGGCCTGATGATTATGATGATGATGATGTTACTTTACGTATAAGCTAAATAAAGTTGTTATTTTATCGTTTCGTTTTCGTCGTTGTAACGTGAAAATATTAATTCATACAAACTTTCGAATTTAAAATAACTTAAAGTATATCCTAACATAGTTGTTAAAATAATATTGTTGTAATTGTTTATACAACAACAGTAGCTTTTATTAGTTATTTCAAAAGTTACTCTTATCAATGTATCGATTCAACTTAACACTTGTAGCAAGGTGTTACATGATCGTTGGTTTTGAATAAATTTCGTGATGTTTTAATTATCAGATTACTACTGATTAGGCTCTTAACTGCTCTTATAAACGTCAAACAGTATTTTTTCCAATTTTATATATAAATATTGCTATTTTGCATGCAGCCTTGTGGCCCATTAAAATTCTATACAACTAAGATTCCGTAACGTTGCATGCAAAAGGCTCTGCTGCCTCACAGACATCGTAGGAGACCGGCAATCGTTTCACTCCATTTCAGGACGCATTATATACTTACAAGCGAGTAGACAAGAAAAGTCTTTTGTATTCCGTTAAAAGGAAAGGAATTGTATCAAGTAATTCTTTTACGTTTTACACATCGCTTTGTTTTCTCATTGTAGGTGAAAGAAGGGGCCTCCTTTGATGTTTCTTTATTTTTAGCAGCTTTCTTTGTGTAAGCGATAATTATTTGTTCAACGTAACCCATATAAATGCAATGGAATTCTACGATTGTCGTTATTATTGGTGAATCGCTTAGTTATTAATAAGTCGGTGAGGTGTTCCATTAACAATATGACGCCATGTCTTTGATGAATGATATTTTTCACACAAACTTATAAACAACAGTATTTGATAAATTCGTTTGGATATTATATTTGTCGTTTTTTTTAAACATCACAAATATCTATTCTAAGTTTCAAATTTAATTAAGATATTGCTTATTCTATTAGTACTCATATTAAATATTTATTTGTAAAAAACGGTACGGGGTAAAGTAAATAATAGGGCCATCGTACTTTAATCAAAATTTGGATCGAAAAATACTTAGTTGTAATTAAAAAGAACAGAGGCTTTTGCTAAGCTCTAGCTGGCTTTGGGGGATCAATAATTTAAGATTATCATGTGAACTGAAGTTTTAAATAAAAGGGATTATAAAAATCATGTATTTATAATACCTCGATCATATGACCTACAGACCATGTATGCAGAAAAGCGTTTCAAAAGACGGCTATAATTGGCATAAACAACAGAAATACCTTAATTGTAATATATTAGTAATTACAACCTGTGAAAAATATCAAATATCATCCATAAAAAACACAATAAGAAGTTTAAGAGTTACGCTTAACACACTGAACAATATGTAAAATTAATAACGAAACATTCGTTTAAGGTTTTTTATGATAGTCTGAAAAGTAAGATGATCCATGCATCGGATGGGCATGTAAAATCAGGTCCACCCACCAACCCGCATTGGACCAGAGTGGTGGGATACGGTCCAAAAACTCCCTAATGGAGGACGCTTGCATTAGGGTCGACTTATGTCCAGCAATGGACTAACACACGCGGTTGAAGATGATAATGATGAATTGATGATGACGATGTCATCCCTTTTTATAAAATAAGACCCCGATAAAATTAACACACATAAAATGAATTATTAAGATCTCAACTGCCCAAAGTAAATATATAAGATTCCCGTCCTGCCCGTCCCATTCCATAAATTCACGAGCAAACGTCGTAATAAGCCTGTTGCTTTAATAATAAATAGCCATTTTATGTAAGCCGTAGTATCTTTTGTTTATTGAATGACGTAAAGTGACGTGTTGAAAGCTCATCTGAATTAAGGCAACGCTCTTAATAATAAGTACAGCGTTAGACAGTACAAACCACATTTAACATGTTATAACTAGGTACATCGCCTTTCAAACCAGAAAACAGTAAAACGTCTACACTGCCACTTATACAAGTAAAATCGTAAATTTATCCAGTACCTTGTCACTAAAAAATCGTCAGGAAATTTCCCCTCCCCATTACAGCCATTAAAATGAGCTCAACAAATGATTTAGAACGACCTGAGCGCGTTGCGTTAAGCGTGAATTATTTTTAATTTAAAACATGGCACAATTAACAAAATAAATGTGCACAAAGTGGCCGAACGAAACGGCGGGCTTTTGTGCTACACCTTAATTAACTTCAATGAAACAATACGAAGTCAACAATGGCTGAAAAGCCAGCGGGCGCAAGAAAAAACGACACATTTCGCGAAATTAAAAGCCTGACCTGACCGGATCTGAAACCCGAAGAGAATGGAGTGGCCGCAGTAAGAAAACAATCGAGTTACCTACATAACAAATCACCAGGATGAATTCAGGGCCGACGGTCCAATTAACTTTTTTAAGTTTTGTGCAGTTCCTTTACGTTTTGCCATCAACTTACTATGTTTAGATGAGCTGAACTGTTACGAGTGGCGTCGGTAAAGTCTTCAAATCCTTGAAAATTCAGAAAAATCCACCTTAAATATTGCAAATTGGTAAATGAGACGTTACATCGCGTCTTCTAGCGACGAGCGTAATTGTTGCGTAAATCACCACACTTGGTCAGAGCGTATCTCTACCTATAAGGCCAACATTACAATATTTCCGGACAATTAACACAACTTCATTTAGTCTCAAACAAAGAAAAGTTTGTACTATGGAAGCCAGATGTACGATGAATACATAGACTTACTTTTCTTTTGTAAATTAATACATATAATATTGATAAAAACACCCAGACACGAGAAAAACACTATGTTTATCACACAATTTTTTTCCGCGGTAGGAATCGAACCCACACACTTTGGCGCAACAGTCAGGGTTACTAACCACTACGCCAAGCGAGTCGCCTTATGATTTATGGATTATGTTAGCCTCATTGCTTCTATCAATGTACAAAGATGTACGGATCTATGAAAGCAAAGGCACGTATAACCCTTAAAAGTACGGCGTCCTAATTAGTAAACTCGTCCCAAATGACTATCAGACCTTTGTGATGTTTCATTAAAAAAAACTAATAGGATAATGAGCTATATAGTTACTCTCTAGCTCGCCTTAATTTTATTTTCTATCTACAATTAAGGTAATATTAAATGTTTACAAAATTTTAACAGTTACATGCCTATAATTAGCTTCATCTTTTACCTAAACTACGGCATAATTCAAGAGTTTTTACCTTTCTTGAATTACCTTCACAACATTTGCTGCCTAGCCTTTCTTATTTGATTGGACATTGTCTTTTATCCTTCAGAGTGTTTTTAAAACCGAGATAAAAATCTAATTCATCCCGTGGTAATCGATACCTCTCTCGTTTCCCTTCGCCCATCGGAATTTCCAATAACTCACAGACCGTTCCATTAAGCGGTCGGACCGGGTTACAAGATGATGAAATTATTTTAATGCGGAAAATTATCCCGCCCTAAGAAACTTTTGAAGACGTCCACAGTCGCGTACCTACCATTAATTTGAATAATTTAAATTGTTCGGAAAACTTAAATTATTTCATGAAGCTTTTTATAAACTTTTTTTTGTATTTTAATTACAAGTGTAATTTTCTTTGGGAGGCATTACAAATTTATATACGTAATTTTAATAATTGCCTTTTTTAAGGCTGGCTTTAGTTTTCCATCAAATTTTACGCAATCTACCTTTGCGTTTTTATTTTTTTGAATTTATATTTTATTACAGAATTACATAATGTAATGCAATTATATCATTAGCACATTGTTTATTTTCAAAGCAGATTGCGTATTATATATTTATAATACGCAATCTGATAGAAAAGGATACAAAATTGTATATTCAATCGTCTTGTTTTAATATGTATATCAAAGTAAAATGAGAACCAACGAATAATAACATGAAACAGCCCACTTTATTACAACAGCACATAACGAACACGATATGAAATAAATCTCACATGATATCACATTCAGAGTACCTGCAGAGCCAGTGTAATGACTTTTAAATTTGAAATTCCATCCCGCGATTCCACTGAAAATAACCCGGGATAAAAAAGTGTTGCGCCGCGCTAGTCGGAAACTGGATAGAAAGCCGGCTTTATTCACGCCCGACATTAAATCCGACGCTTTCATTAGTTTAACGTATAACTTTAATTCCAAACTGTCAGACGGTGAACTTGTTTGAAGAGTGTAAAGCGCGCATGCAAAAACGAAAATAATATCACATCCGCAAAGTTTGCATTCGTCGACAAGTTGCTGTTATATTTTTGGCAGGCGCTTTTGTATATTGTGTTTTGTCTTTTTTATTTGTGAAAGTTTCGTTAACTGCAAATTTATTTGTTTTTTAAAATACAATTTGTTCGAACTTTATGCCATATATTACTTTTTGACATTTTTGTAACTTTTAATTTATATATTATTCAACTCTTATATTTTAATGGGCTCCATGCACCTATAAAGATATATTGTTATTTTTACATCGAATAGGAAATACAATCGGAATATATATTATATTCTTAGGAGATTTTTAGATTACTTCATGGGTTACAAACCTCTTTTAAAGTTTTGAACAGTGTCAATTCAGTATAATTATTGGAAAAAAAATGACATTAATGTTAATATTATAATGCTCAATATTGTTTTATAAAAACTCAACGTAGAATATTCTTGTATATTTAATACATAACCTTCTTATAAAACGTCAGATTCACTACCACCGATTTGAATAAAAAAACTTCAGTCCTGAAAAGAACCGGCGTCGGAAACTTGTCAGAACTATTACTGTTTCGTTCTTTTCCATTTATTCTTAATTCTTTTCATTCTGCAGTAATCTGTAGCTGATAAATCAAGAGTATAAAATAATAACCGCAATCGTTTATATTAATTAAAAACGATCTCTAATATTAAAAATAATTTAAACATTATTACAAAAATAGACAAAAACTGGGTCCCGCAATCTTTACTATTAGCCCTTGAATATTTAATCACAAAATTGTGAGTTGAATTTGTTGTTGAAAATATTTGACAAACTGTCATTAGGCGGTACTACAGTTTCTAAAGTCACGAGGCACATTTCGGTATACTCTCTTACGTCTCTATAGGTGATTCAACAGTAAGAAATAACAAAAACTAAATTTAAAGTATATTCTATACGCATTTCTACAAAAATCGATAACAAAACGGCAAAAAAACTCCAGGATATTGCCTCTTTTAAATTAATACAATATAAAGAGAACTTTCATCCCCATCCGCCTTCAGTAAACCTGAAGTGGTAAACACACCTTTATTGAAGCCCTACATAATTTCAGGGTCCATTTGAACCCTTTCAGTTGGATTCGGCGGGGCTGAGTGTAATGGCAGCCTCGGCTCCCGCGAGCCCAATACGGCGGCTTCACGATTTATATCTATTGCATGAAAGGGATAAAGTTGTGGCACACCTGTCAACTACCATGTTTCATACGTTATGATATAAGAAACAGTTAAAGGTTACGTTTTTAGTAAGTAGTTTCTTAAGTTCTTGTGAGTTAAAGTACATTTCTCTATATTATTTTATTTTGCATCCTTTAACACGACGATGTTCCTTAGAAAGGACAAATACCACAATAAATTTTTGACTTTGTTTATAGCTTTAGATTATAAATCATTTTGAACGAGAGACTTAAGCTACTAAGTTTGGTATCGACCTTGTGAAGATTATACATTGAACATTATATAGATGCTGCTTACCTCAGCATGAATAAACCTCTCTAATAACCTATCACCAAATCTAACCTATACACCAAAAGATAAAAATATTAAGTCTGAATATGTCCCCTTTTTCTGACCAAAATCCCACGACACGACAGTCGTTCATTGTATTTCAATGTTAACCACAATTTTTTAATAATCACAATACACAATTAGTTTCATTTATAAACTAGCTATTGCCTACGGCTTTTTCTTACATTTTAATACATTGAAAAATTAAATTTGTCCGATTGTTCATAAAAAAATATCCTTAGTTATTCCTAGTATATATATCAATAAGAGTCCCGCCAAAATTACTTTTTTTTTAATATTGACTACACAGGCAGACGAGCAGTCAGGCCACCTGATGGAAAGTGGTCACGGATGCCCATGGACATTGGCAATACATCATACAGGTGTCACCACGCGCTGCCGTGAGACATAGGGTGTTAAGCCTCGTTTACCCAGTAAATACGCTGGCTACGCTGCCCTTCAAACCGAAACACAGTAGTGTTTCCACACTACTGCTTTGTGGCAGAAATAGACAGCGCGGTGGTACCAACCCAGACGGTCCCCGATATAGACAAAAAAAATAAAAGAGTATTGTTATGTGAAATGTAATTTGTTTAATATTACATACAGACCCTCAATGAAAAACATAACCTTCAATTCGATTTATTTGTATAGATATAAGACTGTTTTGGTTTATGTACTTGGGCCTTTTAGACATTCTCCCTTTGTACCTACACCCTAATCATACCTTGGTCTCCATTTTGGGTCAAGAAGCAGTGGCTATAAGGGTTTTTCGTCGGGATTAAATTTCGAAACATTCGAACATTTGCGGGTGATTGGATTGGATAGCATTGAAACCTGATAAATATGTAATGGTCAGACTGATACAAAGCTGTTTCGATATAAGAAAGGGTCCAATGAATACATTAGTGGAGCGTAAATTAATTATTAATACGATATAATTCCGTACGATCAGATATAGTTTAAAGATTAGATTTCTATTGACGTAAAGGATCTTGTACTTGACGTTTATGCACTCCTAGTATTTTTTAATATCGGTCTTAAATAATCATCTATACTTATTAATATTATAAAAGCGAAAGTAACTCTGTCTGTCTGTGTGTCTGGCCATCTTTACTGCCTAAACCATAGAACTAATTTTGATGAATTTTGATACAAATTTAAGATAGATTCCATGAAAGGACATAGGTAATTAATGATTGCGAAAAAAGTGCTTGGAGGGGTTAAAATAACGGACGAAAGTTTAAATTTACATCGTGCATGTTGAACATAAAACGATAAAATTTTCTATCTAGATTCTCTAACGGAGCCATAAGTGGTGCTTTTCTAGCAAGTTTATAGTTTCGAACTGTACGGGGATGAACTAGGGGTCGAAATGGGGGTAGAAGTCAATATGGAAGTTCGTCATCGTCGAAGCAAAAGCCATAAAAATGTATGTCTAATAATAGACATAAAATAAAAACACTTCATTTGTATTGCGCTGTACAGTATATTTCAAAATACCTGACATTTCTCCTATTCCACCCGGACGAAGTCGCAGGCAACTGCTAGTTATATACATACTTCTCCACATTATGTAATTGTACCATTTGTTTGTTTGTTTCAGTTCTCGCATGCAATCGCCAAATTGAAAGCACAAGGGCTGCAAAAACCCGATGCCAAAGGTAAATAATAATAATAATTACAAAAAACATTTTTTACAAACCGTTTGCATAATTAATAATATTGTTGTTGCTGATATAATTCTAAATTATGTATGTGTGAATGTGTAACGTCTCTGCAATAATATTATGTAATAAAGAATCATCATATCACAAATAGCCCTTAGCTGTCCACAGCTGGACATAGGCCTTCTTTAATGAACGCCAAGACGGCGTCCATTAAAAAGAGTTGCTCATAATCGCCACGCTGAGCAGGCGGATTGGCAATTGACTAATTGCACTTGTACTGCGGATCTGTCTGGTTCGTCATATATCAACACTAGAATAAAATAATAATATAAAATAAATGTAAGAAAATTATTATTTTAATTTGAGGTTACACTAGTCATCTTTTTTGATGAATAAAATGCGATAAAAAATAACTATTTTAAAACGTTTTAGCGTTCCACTTTAAGTAAGGTTTTAATAGATAATCGTGTTGTAATAAACGTTCGCTTTAGGATTTTTTTACTAGAATACGTATATGACTGATTAATTAATATACAATTTATAACAAGAGTTGACAAAAAATCGTAATTCTGAATTACTTTTTTCTCGAATATTCAGAAGTCACAGTCGTCCTATTCCAAATCGATGGTAAAACTTTAAGCAATCAATAAACAAGTGTAATACTTCTCTATTATACGAAACGTTCCTCAGGTAAGAGGATTTTACCCATATAGAAATAGCTAACGTATATTCAGGTTGAAACCATTATGCGTTATCAAGTTATTGAAATATAACTCAACATCAAAGCATAAATAAATTTTCACGCCCGAACTCGGCCACATAAATCGAATGTTCGCAGGCGAGCATTACTCAGCTTGCAACCGCAAAGGTATAAATAACGACCGGTCCAATACGTAAGTCGCCAATTCGGCAGCCGAGGAACATTCAATTCGATTTACAAGGGACGGTTACATCCAACGCTTGAAGGAACACGGCCGATAAAAAATGCTTGAAGGAACACGAGCGATAAAAAACACTCGTGACCTTAGAGTTTTTTATTAAAGGAACATAAAAAGTTATACCACATAGTTGCTTTTAAAAATATTAACTGTTTACTTGATATGTTATTGTTCCCTGAATTATACTGCCCCGTAGCCTACGTTTTGGCATAAACTTTAGAATTCGGAGGTTGTGGTTTCAAACTCTGCGGAACTCAACAATTATAAACTCTTGTTCCTAGTTCATTGTTGCAATGCGGGCTGATCATCTGTAAAGATAAATGACCTATGCATGGACATGTAACACTCGGTCCTGCTACTAAAGTTACACTGGGTCTGTTGGCTATATCTATCCCATCGGATCAAAGTGAAGGAGATGTTTGTTTCTACAGTTGCGCAATATGATACTACTTACGTAGACAACTGATCTCTGATATATTTGTAGATCGGCTACAATCAGTATTTCAGGCATCATCTTGGACGAAAGTACAACAATATACTGAATTCTGTAGACGTTTATTTTTTACCTACATACATGAATCAGAAATAATTAAAACATACATAATATTCAAAAATATAGAAGTTTTGCTGGATTCAGTTTATTTCCAAATACAGTTACCAGCAGTAGTTAGTTTTGATAAATGCTAATGACACGTCCTTGGGGAAACGGCCACGGCCTCTAAAGGTGCATAAAATTAATAACTCAGTCGATATGGGATGATGGTTTAGTTTCTCTGTTAGAGAATTTTAGTAGTTTTAAATGGCGTGAAAATATTTTGGATGTACAACCGTTTACTACACATTTTTGTTTGAAGAGCTAATACGGTGATTATTTAAAATTTATTTACTACACTTACACCTTTTTACAGGGGACCGTCTGGGTTGGCTCCACCGTTGTGTCTATTTCTGCTGTAACAGACGTAGTGCGAAAACGTTACTGTGCTCGGGTGTAAAGGGATTTATAGCCAGCGTATTTACTGGGTTTAACGAGACTTAACATCCTATGGTCTCACGGTAGACAGCGCGTTGGTGATACCACGCGCTGTCTACTAACAACTTTCCGTCAGGTGTTTCGACATGGGAGAGGATTTTTTTGTGATTTTCCAATCAGTCCTGTCATTCCGTTGGCTTGTCATTAAGTTATGGGACACCCTGTATATAAAAGTAATATTCACAAAACGAATCAAAGACTGAGATCACATGCATGAAGCAATTCCTAACGAACAAAATATTACTGATAGAAAACCGTTCATCTGAAGCGAAGTAACGAAGTATTTACCCCAAATTTTTTTGCCAACCCCCATTTGTTTGCCCCTCATTCTTTCGAAAAAATTCTAATAATTTATTTGGTATTTCCATACCTCTATACAACCAATATCAAGAGCATGCTACTTACTTGTCTTTTGCTAAACTATAGCTGCTAAGAATTCAAAGTTAACTTTCTTTTCACAACATTTCTCCTTCGCAAGCGTCTCTACTTAAAAAACGCCGTCATCACAATTTATTTACTCGGGGTTAGCATCTCGGCCACAATATTTCAGGAGGCACCTCCCGGGCCCCCTGAATTATTTATGACATCGCGATACCAAGGGAATTCATTCAGCTATCTGCGTCAGCGGAGATGTAGCGATTCGGATCGCGGCGTTGCTTGAGCGATGCGAAACGATATATCAGATATTAACGGGCACTATCTTTATGTAAATTGGCGGTGGTTTTTTTTTTTTATGGCTTACGCAGGCAGACGAGCAGTCGGGCCACCTGATGGGAAGTGGTCACCGACGCCCATAGATACCAGCAATATTATTGGCATCGCCAACGCGCTGCCTACCGTGAGACACAGGGTGTTAAGTCTCGTTTACCCAGTAAATACGCTGGCTACGGTGCCCTTCAAACCGGAACACAGCAGTGTTTTCACACTACTGTTTCGCGGCAGAAATAGGCACCGCGGTGGTCTCCACCAGACGGTCTCCTGTAAACAGGGGACCTACCACCGTGGTATAAAAAGGAACTTTTACGACTTTGAATGCTATGAGAGGAACTAGACTGATAGATTAGCGGAAATCTAGATCAGAAGGATATGGATTGCGATTAAATAAAGTTGCCAAAACGAACTTAAAGGAACAAATCATTCCTACTAGAAATTACCTAGTACTAACTATACGAGTATTATCTAGTATTAATTATACAATGAGAAAGTTTGTCAGTGTGTAACCTTGGTAGTAAAAGTACTAAACAATTTTATATAGTATGTTCGCAACAATATAAGCTTTTATGTATAATTATCTTATTTCTAGACTCTTGATATTTCTACGGTGCTTAGCTTGTGACAAAAATCGTTCTTTCCTATACTAAATACGAATGTAATATGATATTTTTATCTATCTAGAGCTTTTGTAATTTTAACAATTGATAGGCATATGTCTAAATACCATGCTTAAATATCTTCATATGCAACTAAAAGACTGCCATAACTTTTTTAACATAACGTTTTCGTTTAAAGGAATCATTAACTCTAACGGAGCATTTAACTTTAGAAAACCGCCTCGATTACAAATCACCAGAGCTGTAAACTTCTTGATGGTCGGCCGTAAAGGACGAATTGGATCCAAAATGGCGGCGTACAACGTAAAGTCAAAGGAAAATTATTCAAACTGCCCTTTTAACAGGACCATCGGCCGCTTGTCGAATTGCCTGTTGCTTTAATTTTCGAATGCAAAACTTTTTCAATGATCCTTAATATTTGAGATGAGAATTTTAAGGCTGTTTTTGTTTTTATTTACGGCGTAAAAAAATTATTGATTATTATCATTAATTAACTTTTATCAGACTAATTATATGATTTGAAGTATGTGAACTAAATAGAAGATAAACAAGAATTACTTTAAAATTAAATACATTACATACAGTATGAAAAATATAAATGTAATCTATCTACATATAAAACATTAACAATTTGATAATTAGTAAGATATTCATTTATATCTCATTAAGTATTCAATATTTGACAACGCATATAATTACGCGGACGTACATAATAAATCAATAACTGATGAGCTTAACTATTAGCAAAATTTAAATAATTAGGTATTTCACATGATACTAAAATCGAAACTTATGTAATAACCATCCTTCTTTTAGTTAGTACAATTTTCTGGCACTCTTCTCTTGATGTGAAACCTAAAGAAAGGAATAACTTCATTTTTTTTGCAAATTATTATCTTATGAGAATCAACTCGTTTACCAGTCACTTGTCATTACCGTTAAAAACGATTCAAGTGAAATAAAAGTAATTCATCTATACATTTCAATTTACTTAAAATACATATATATATATATATATTGATGATATACGAAACGCGTAGTTTTCACAATATCACATTTACAAAAGCGTGCGCATCCCAGCGAAACATATTCATAAGCGACACGGAGGCAGTGCCTGGAAGTAATTACGAATCTGAGTGAAACGGGTACACGAGTACGAAAGTTTATCCGGGATGCTCTCGGTTTTTCAATCCTGGGGAAATATTAAATTTCGCATGATTTTCATGATAACTAAGATGTTATACTGAGCAACGACTGCTCATTGCTTTATTTTTGATAGAATAGTTAAGCTATAATAATCTCCTGACAGTTGTAAGCTATATAACCCGGAGAGAGAGGGAGATTCCTCTTTACAAAAGACCCGGGGTTGTACTTCTGCGGTAACTATATCTGTATCGCAAATCAGTAGTGTGTAAGTACTACTGTCTTACGGTTTGAAGGGCACTGTTGCTAGCGTAATTACTGGATGAGCGATACATGTCATCCTATATCTCACGGTAGGCCGCGTTGGTGATGCCGCTGGTTGCATGATTGGTGACCACTTCCCATCAGGTGGCCCGACTGGTCGTCTGCATGCGTAGTAAAAAAATGTAATAGATGCAATGACTGCAACATCAACTCTGATAAAAATTCTTGGAAGGATAGCTCATATATGACGAAGCTTTTTACTAAGCTTAACATTTTTCAAATACAACGGAGCGGAGCCGCACACAATATATAGTTAAATAAGAATTCTACTAATAATTACATACAATAATAAGTTTTCTTATTGGCCTTCCATAAAACCAAAAACCTTCTTAATAACCTTGCATTAAACTAAAGGGGTAACCAAAGAAATTATTTTGTTTGCCAAAATCCGGATAAAATAAAACACATAAAGTTTTACGCCGGTCATTATCTGCGTATTAAAAGGGATCTTCGTTATCTGCGCTAAAGGGTATCGTTTATTTTATTAATCTACATAAAATTCACTTAAAGGCGACGGCGGTAAAATACTGAAATAAAGATGGCCGCTCTTCGCGCCAATTTTACGTTTACTTAAAACCCGCTCCTGATTTTTATCGTCGATTCATTGAAAAAGGATTTTATTGCGTCCTCACTTCGGCAGAGGGCGACGTGAAATTCGGAAAACCGCAATAAAGTTCCGGTTTACGTCTGCCATTGAATGGTTTAATCATCGTTTGTTCCCATTCCCGCTCGATATAATTTAAATAGTAATATTCTTCAACGTTTATTGCCATTTTTTTGGTTTAGGTGCTTTATTTATTGCATTATTTCTAGTGCCTCCTAATATTTTTTCTTTCAAAAAGTATTTACATACTAAGGGTTTACGACTCTATAAAAATAAATTGTATAAGTAAAGATAATGTTGTTTTGCTTTGTTTTTATGCGAAAGATGGCGGATTTTTTGTATTTTACATTTTTATTTAGAAGCAAATTGATATTGTGATTATGTTTTTTCTCTTGCAGATGAGAGCTACATCGGCGTGTTTAGCGCTTATCGCGTTGAACTATGCTTTCCTGGTAGCTGGTGACGGTAAGCATTATCAAATTATATAATATATATAATGTAAAAATCTGTATATACGTGAATACATTAATTATAATACAAATATATTTTGAAATAATGATTTACTACTAACAAATTCCTACATTTACGCGAACACTGCAAAACAAATTTAAATTATTAGTTCATTTAAGAAATGGGCTAGCGGTATTGGCCCTTGCTTCATAAACTGGAGGTCGCGGGTTCGAATCTCGCGGGCAAACAACTTTGTGTTATCGTTGCTTTCTGGTTGGTTAAGACAGTTTGGGCTGATAACCCAACTGTCTAAAAAGTTGATGATCCAGTGGGATGGTCATTTAAAAAATCGACCCACCTACCAACCCGCATTGGACCAGCGTGGTGGGATACATTCCAAAAACCCTCTAACGGAGAAGGCGTGCATTTGCGGAGGCCTATGTCCAGAATTGTACTTATACAGGCTGATGATGATGACAATTTTTGAAATTCAGAAAAAAACGTAAAAACATTCCAATATTAAATTTCATAAAACAATGCACACCAATCACTTCCGATTTTAATCAACGCCGTCCATTAAACGTACGATTGTGATCAAAGTTACATCGGACGTTATTGTCCACGGAGTGAAATAACTTTTAACCGAACAAATACCCCTAACAATACATCACTCCAATCTGTCGATTGGCGACCTCTAGGTTAAAGGGGCGTTGACAAATAAAGTTAATGGAAAAATCGCAGCGACACGTACGGCTCTTCAATTTGCCGAATGAAAGGTTATTCAAAATAACCCGTGTAATAATTTAAGCCGTAACCTACAGGGAAATAAATATTTTATGTAATCGTTATTAATATTGAAATTCGAGTTGAGGTTATCGTGAAGGATTTTTAATACTATTGAAGGTTTTAACGGAATTAAAATAAATACTCAATCATTCGATAAATAATTTTACTATTATGCCATATATCTCGTCAAATAAACAATATTTTTGCTGTCAATTACTTTAAACAACAAAATGATTTAATACATTATTTATCTTTAGCTGTTTCTCATTTAATGTAGTTTATAATACCAACGTTCCTATAAATCCAAAATTTTAATCTGTTTCACGAATTATAATACTGCTGGTGTTTCAAATTCAAATGCACTTTTGAATACCTTCCATTATTCATTTTAGTCTTGTTCTTGTATCTTCAATATGAAAATTAGACGTCTAAATTTTCATTAATACATAATACAAAGCGCGATGCATGTACCTATATTATAATAATAAACCATATTTGGTCTCATAGATATTACGTATTTATTTAAACATTTTAAAACATTTCGTATTTTGGTAATAAGACAATTTTACATTTTTAATAAAGTTTATAATTACTACTAGCAGCATAATATATTATAGTTAAATATATTATTAAAAATTTAATAAAGCTACTTTATTAAAATAAGTTTTAGACCAAGCTCAGCTTATACTATACATCTCAAACGTAAAACCGAAATGTAAATAAATATGTAGCATATTTAAAAAACCTAACAGTTTGTCAACAAAGATTATAGATCTTACTGTATTAGTAATAATACTTGATTAAAGTCTTAATATAGCACATATTATGAGGATTTTACAAGAATACTACACATGGAGTCATAGAAAAAACAAACAAACAAATGACTATTTTTTACGTTGTCAAAAGTTCGTTGAACGCAACATCCGTGTGTATTCAAAGAAAGCAAAACTAAGAAGCCTTGTTCGCGGCGAATGAGAAGTCTTTCATTTCTTATCGCGACTCTGGAGTCACCACTCACGAATATCAAACCTCAGCCAGTCGGGTACACCATCGATTCGTCCTTGTGCAACGCACACTGTCTACAGGTACGGATACAAAGGCGCACAGGGTTTTTATTGATTTATTTATACTAATTTGCACAATTAAGGTACAAGCAGCGTAAGTCAGTAATGTCTGAGGCATTTTCTACCACCCAATCTTTGGGTGGTTCAGCGAGATCAGCGTGGGTGCACAAAATTAATGAAAGAAGAAGCAATGTTATATATATATATATATAAATATTAATAAACATATGCTTATGTAGCTTTCATCGAGATAGTAGTTCGGTCCAAGAGATATTTTCGGACTGCTCTCTTAAATTTGGGAAATGTCTTAGCTATCCTGATCTCCAACGGTAGCGCATTCCATAGAAGAATGGATTTAATAAAGAATGATTTATGAACGAAATCAGTGCTATGTGAAGGACAAAGCAGAAGACGATTATGTGTCGAACGTAGATCTCTTTTAGTAACATCACTGAGAGAGTTTTTAATGAAAGATAATACATATTGCTTTTTATTCGATTTATTGTACAACTTACTAAAACTATGTAAGAGTTGAAATATAAACAAAGTTATTAAACAATTATATTAGTACTCTAACAAACCCAAAGGTCAAAGGTTCTGATTGGTTACGCATTCAAATACCTACTAATTTACTCGCCTTTCTTTTATTCGCCAAATGTGTCATGCAAAATTAGCTTTAATGATTTCAGCAAATTTTTAGGTTTTTCGTGATAATAATCCCTCAAAAAGAATAAAAACAGTTACTTAGGTGACGAAGTAGCAAGTAAGGCAATGAAACGTCAAAAGAAATATATGGTTTCGACGAATACAACATTAATTTATTAATCTAATACTATGACACAATCAAATAAATGCCAATGAAGAGTGCAGTTTAAATACAACAAACCTCATTTGACATTCCTCGCAAACGTAATAAAACAGCCACTAGTGTCAGTTATACGTTGCCGCCAAAAATAGTTGATATTTGATAAGTTTTCTATAGATTCCGCCTATTATTGACTTAGGGGCCAATAATATGCCGGAATCAATATCAGCTTGAACAGATAATGTTCTACATTCCTTACAGATTCCGCTTGACTAGGTTATCCGCACCTTAATTGTCTTATAAGACCCGCCTGTGGAAACGATTCATACATTACTCCCGCGAGAAATCAAATTTGAATACAGTGATCCGTATATTATACTTATGTGAAATTTACATTGGAAGGGTGTCTTCATTTATTTCCTTTAAGAACTTTGGTAAATGTTGTAAATTTGTCCTATATCAAGGAAATTACTTAACTTTATGCTTTTAATGTCAATGATTCTCGTTCCGACACGGTAGAAATAAAAATATTTGACACTAAATACTTGATACTTCACTTCTGAATCTTAGTAATATTAGTAGTTAGTTCGTTTTGTAAGTATGCCTTAAAATAAGTATCAAATTGATAAACATGTTATTTTAGAAAATTGTATCTGCGAGAATAATCTGTGATGGTATTTTGACCTCCTCTAATTCTTTCTTAACGAGAAATCCGCTGACATTTTTACTAATAATCTGTAAATTCTGGATAATTATAATAAATTAAGACACGTTGATATTATAAAAAAATACTAACTTTATCTAGAAAAATAAATAGGAAAATCGGCCATATACGACGTAAAACCAATTAGAGAAATTATTATTTTTTAAATAATATTTTCGACAAATAAAATATTCTCATCAGTATTTATCTCATAAAAATAATCCATTTCCGTGTTTAATTAAAAGCAAACATGGAAAATACATTCGTTTTGTTAATCAACGTACTCTTTTCTCCCTTGTATAGGAGTGTTTGCCGACATGAATATTTGCTGAATACAAATGTCATGAGTCAAGACCGCGACCTCCGGACTCACTGACTGTAAATGCGCGGTCGTTAGCTCAGTGTTGCCTCAATTACTTTATCTTTTACCCAATTATGCTTTGAGCACAATGTCATGGTTTATTTTTATTTATGTAGTCTTTTTTTTAATAATCAATTTGCAAACGACTTGATCTCAATTTGAGCCATTTGTGTCTACTAAATATAATAACAGTACTGATTGGCGTACATTGGTGTTCCATTGTGTGTCAGCTTGATGCACTGATGCCTTTCAACTGAAGTAATCAATGGTTTAACGAAATTTAACAAGCGTTTCTCGAAGTGTCTCGTAAATTTGTGATGTCTTACAATATACCAAATTTAAATATGTTATGGTATAGTAGGCAAGAGCAATCGCGTCAGGCGCCTTAGCATTCTTATACCGCAACACCTACTAAAATATTTTATGCTATCTCAGGTAGCCATCACTAAAGCTAGTATTAAAGCATGAATTTTTAAAGGTTAAAGGCGGTATCTATTCCTGCCGCAAAGCGGTAGTGTGAAAACACTATCGTGTTCCAGTTTAAAGGGCACCTTAGCCAGGGCATCATATTTATTGAATAAACGAGACGTACTATGTCTTACGGTAGGCAGCGCGTAGGTGATAACCCTGGTATTGCCCATGTCAATGGGCGTCGGTGACCACTTTCATCAGATGGTCTGACTGCTCGTCTGCCTCCGGAATTAAATAAAAAAAATAACCAGTTTTACGAAATTAATGTCCTTTAATTTCTTTTTTTTTACAATCGGTTATTAATATATTCAAAGAATTTAGTGATATTTTATATATAAAACGTCATTAAATTGTTATGCTTGTAAATTGCGTACATATGTATGTTCTTACTTTATCACCTGTTAAACATCTAATCTAACAGCTCACGTTTTGAATAAAGTTCAAAATTCAATTTCACAATACTTATGAGGAGCGGAATTCGTATGAAACTTTATCAACTGTTCTACTTTCACATAAATCTTCGTGAATAAGTACCGTTTTAGCCCACGTTTAAAGGTTTATAATGTAAGAGAATATCTTCCCATGAAAACGGCTTAATAGAAGAAAAGTAACCGGGTCTCTTTATATTTGTAATGACTCGGTAGAGTAACACACCTATATAATAACTTATTTGAGCGTTTTTTCTATAAAACTGAATTCTGCTTCAAATTAACGATTAAAACGTTTAATTAAAACACATATTACTCTCTCTATTGCTTACGTCAATACCTCTGTGTATGGTATATTGCTAATAAATAAATAATAATAAATGTTAGTCACACACATCATACTGTTATCACTGAAGTCCTATCCATTATGTTGACTATCAATGGTATGGTTGTGGTACGATTTAATCATCACTGGATCATCTTACTTTAACAATTGTGATCATTGCTAACAACTAGCAAAATGAAAATTTGTCGTCTGAGTTGACGACCTCAGTTTCTAAAGCAACATCACTAGCTCAGCGTTTAATGTTTAGTAAATAAACGTAATAAAAAAATATTGAAATTGTATTATTTATCATATTAAAACAAATTTTTGTTTAAATGAATTTTGGGGGTTTTAGTTCGTAACCTATTGTGCTCAAATTGTTTTTTTTTTTTATAGAAATTACATTACTCTTTTATTTATTTGTGTACATGTGTAATTTGTTTTAAAATCACTTTTGTATTAACATTTTATTTTAAAATTATTCTTATCCTTTCCGTGTGGAAGAATCTCAAATATTTACAGTTTCACTTAATGTACACAGACTCAAAAGCACAATCAGAAGCCGCGTCTGCATCACCAGCTTCCCAAGAGGATGAAGAGCCCAAAGAAGCCTGGATGAGGGCACCAGCAGGAGGGGTGGCCGTGAGGAGCGGGGAAGATGCGCTGCTGACGTGTGTGGTCCTGGGAGCCAGGGGGAAACCGGTTCTGTGGAAGAGGGCCAGGGATCTCCAACTCTTGACCGCCGGTGGAGTCAGGGTGACGAGAGATGATCGGGTTCGAGTGCTGCATGATGACTGTAAGTATTCTGCTGTATATAGGAACAGGCATTAAGTTTACGATTGCTGGACTAACTTTCTCAATACAGGTGTATTTTTATATGTCAGAAATAATTAAACAAAAGCTTTGAAGAAACTTTGCAATGCCACACGAATATATGTGTCACAAGTTTACACCTCTCAGAGGCTAGCATATTTTTTTTCGCATTTAATGTAATGCACAAAGAAAATAAAATATATATATATATATAAATAATAACTAATTACTTCTTCAATAAAGAAAAATAATCAACTAATAATTGTAAATATAAGACAAATTAAATTTTTCCATTTTGTTTGCTATGTATTTTCGTATTTACTCTTTATATTTCCAACCCTCAACCCTAAAGTTAAAGTCAAATTATTTGTGTATTGACCTTTTTACAATAGCAAATTAAAATATTACCACCACCACTTTTTTTTAAAGTATTAAATGAACTACAAACAGGCTTACAGTAAAAAAACAATATCAAGAACTTAAATACAAAAAAAAAACAGGTAATTATTGTGAACCCAGCATCGTTGGTCACAAATGAAACAATAAAATATTTTTTAATGTTCTGTGATGCTCAATGATACAAAGAATTTTATAAATAGGATGTTTGGCATTAACTTAATTATATACATTGGGATATACAAAGAAAAGGATGGAAAAAAATTATATATAATATACTTACAGTAAAAATAGTATACAATATTGTAACTAGAGGCATATACAAAATACACCAATATTGAAGTGTGACACCTTGTCACATTGACGGGACATTTCGACGTTGTCTTCTCATTTGAATATTTCATACGGGGATTACCTTTAAACACATCGCTTCGCTTTCGCCGCACGTCCTTAAATAGTGGCGCCATCTTGAAATTTTATCGCAGTTACCCGGTGATAAGCGCTTCGGCTATAAACCTGAGTCTAGCTCGTCAGATTTCTCGCTCAAGCGGATTACGATTCTATTGACCTAGGCTTACGTGACACTTTCCTTTGATCGTCCCAGTCGTGATTACAGCTAGACTGGCGAAGCTTTAATGTCTATTTCATTTGTATTCGAAGCGGAGAAAAACGCGACTCGCAAAGACACGAAATTCACAAAGCTGTTTGCGGGTTTCATAGCGAGGGGTTTTTTATTCGCTTAGCTTATAATTTATTGAGATAGTGAACTCTGTCGCACAAAGCGAGCGAGATTTGAGGAGGCAAGCAATATTATTATGCTCGTTTCAGCTTTTTATTTAACTTACAAATTATCTTTAGATTGCAGCCACGTAGGGTTTTAGGATTCCGTACATAAAGATGCTTATCATTCCTTTTTATTCAAAGACATCAATGAGCAAAACAGTGCTGGGTGAATATAAGAAGTGTTGTCGTTTGTACTCCGAATTACTGCTTGTAGAATTAAAATTCTGTACGAGACACCTATTAACCAAATAAAGTTATAAGCCGTAAAATTGCAAAATAATCCAGATTCAGCTTTCTAACAGCCTAATAAAATAATGAATAAAAAATATTTACAATACGTATAATTTTATAACATCAACAGGCATAGATAATGATGATTAATGACAGCATACAGATAATTTGTTGTCAATGTTCAATTTAAAAAAAAAATGTATAGTATTTTTCTGAGGAACGACAGAGAAATATTTGTTTCAATGTTTAATTTTCGACAGCGGACGAGCCATTAAAGGGACCAGGTATTAAGAAAGGCGGTGATGTATGGGCTTTAGTAATCAAGTCGGTAAAGCCTTCAGATGCTGGCCTCTACATGTGTGAGCTGAACACAGAGCCACCAGTAAGGAGTTTCCACAGACTGACTGGTAAGATTCTGAACATCGTATATGCTATGGTAAAACTGGAATAAGATTAGTTCCCAATTTGAGGACCATCTAAGAAAGTACCACCGCACTGTTTAAGTCTGTCTCTAAGCAGTGCAGTAAAAACACTGCATTATTCTAGATTAAAATAAACCAAAGCCGCCAATTAACCAAATTATTAGATAAACAAAACATGATATGTAATTTTTAAGAACGACTTGCAGGGTCGATCTCTTTATTCGAGATAAAGTTCTACTAAATACACTAATACTTCGATTTCTCTACAGTTATATCACGGGGACTAACGCCACCCGACCAACCAAGTCAAAACGCTACCGACACCTACTCTGCCAATGTACCGACACTCTCCTCATTGGCCCTCGCACATAACTACACTGATTGCTGCCTCAATGCAAACGTTAGTTCTACATGCCTCGGATTCTGCAGCATTCAGACCATACTAGAAGGGACGGGGCAAGATCCGGAAATATGTCAGCCCGATTTTCCTGCTATTGTTAAGTAAGTTTAATCTTATTTGATTTCAATATTATTTAAAACTTAAAAATGACTTAACTTAAACATATACAATATTGTGTAGTATTCAATTTTCGATTTTAGTCGTTCTTATATTGGAAATACCTGCACCAAAGGCTGTTTGTCTTTTGTTTTCGATTAAGGGACTATTTACATTCTCAGATTTTGTTTCTATTATTTATTACTTTTTGTACTATACAAAAGATTCCGATAAATCAGTAAGCATTATTTCAATTTACGATTTCGCATCCCGATTTCACTCCGAGAAAGTAAGGCATCTTAAAGATATTAGCAAAGAAACCGTGATTATACGGGAAATTCAAAAGGTATTTTAGGGCCGTAATGTAGTGTTTCACTCAGCTAAGAGATCTTAGAAAGGAGATTAAACGCAATAAGAAATAAAAATTTATTATCTAAATGTTTGCTTTTTTAACAGATGTATGGCTGACGGCCGAAACCACGTCCCCTGCTGCGTCCAAGAGCATGTACCAGATATATGCCAGGATGTGTGCCGAGGAGAATTCACACCAGTTACTGACAACATAAAAACGCATTACTCCTGCGCTACATACATGGAGAAAACGTTGGCTGTATCGTCGAGGGAATTGGTAAGAAGTGCTTATGATGTATCGAATCTGAAATGTTCAGATTTCAATAGGAATGATAAAGGGTGACAGCTAAAAGCAGTACAATATGCCTGTATTTAGCTTATAGCCGTTAACTAAAATTGTCTAGTTACTAATCCAATCAATGTTCCTAATATGTCGGATTTTATTAGATTATTACAGACATATAAGGGGTAAACTCCATTTAATGGATGGATATCATGCAAATGTATTTTAAGACATCGACATCCAATTAAAACAATAATACAAATCAATTAGATGTATGTGTACAATAATTATATCATGGATTATTAAATAACGATAAAACAAAGTGACTCGTATATATTGAGCATAGTATTTGTTAAAAATAGTCCTTATATCAGTACAGACAAAGGATTAAAAGACGTGACCTTCCTAAGTATTACCATAACTATATCTAGATATATCTTTCAACCTTTCAGTCCTGATTTCTGAAACAACAGACTAGACGTCTCCGAACTAATTGCTGGTCGGCATTGTTTATCAATCATCTTGCGTAATAAACCAACGTTCATTTGTTATTGTATTTGACGTTGAAAATTAATTATTTAGAAGTATTATATTTCATAGGATAGACGTCAGAGGAATAAAATTGTTACTAATTGAATGAGATTTTGTAAGAAATAAAGTTTGTTTCTTTATCATTTATATTAGAAAATATATCGTTAATTTGCATCTACTCAGTGATTTAGTGACAATGACGTATGCATTATAGGCTTATACAATAGCAGGATGTAGTCTGTTTATTGAATAAAGTTATTTGGCGTGATAGCCATAAAAGTTATTTATATTATAAATAAATAAATAAAAACTCGTTGCTTTATCTGTCAGCAAATATACCTTCACGGAGTCTCAATAATTTGATCCTTCATATAAAATTTAATAATAAATAGATAGATTAGAAGTACATGTCATTTAAGAGCATTAATAGGAAGACATTATTGCTACATCTATGCAAAGATACGCCTATTTGTTCGTCGCAGAGGATTTTATTAATGTAACAGTGAAAATTAAAACGTCTATATTTGCACATGCGATTCTGCTATAATAAAATAAAGTCATTGATTAATCACATTGATAATTTTTCTTTTAGAACTTCTTCCGAGTCCACCTGAAGACGTAGAAGTTGAACCTTTGAACGAAAAGCAACTGAATGTGTCATGGAGTCCCCCAGTCGAGAACACAGAGACCGTCACAGAGTATGTGGTCAACGTGACCACTAAGATCATTCGATGCCCATCTTATCGATCCCTCTGAGAGTTCAATCAGGAGCAACGAGACAAAGCAAACCCAGTCGATGACCTACAAAGTGCAGGCGAACAAAAGTTTCCTAGTACTAAACGATTTACTGCCGTTCACTATGTATGAGATTACTGTAACTTCGTACAATATTCACGGTTCCAGTCTGCCGAGCTACAGTGTTAGGTAAGCTGCAATTGCATTTCTAAAATATTATACTTTGAAGTGAAACGAGCGAGGAATTGAAATGAATCGCTTCTATAAATTATATAAACCTCATTTGCTACGTGTCTGAGCGATACTGTTTTATTATACCCAAACATTGCGTGCAACGTATTGCATTTAAATAATGTTATATATAACTTAACGTTAAGCACTTAGATAACTTATGAAATACTACTCGTGTTAAAGTCAAATTAAGACGGTATCGTGATATACTACAATAAATAAAATTTGGTTAGCCTTCATTATTATTTTAATTCCCATACTTACGCAAACAACTAGTCTTAATACTTACAAAAATGATTTCATTAAATATTCTATCGTCATTAAAGATCTAAAATATATCATCATCATCATCATCAGTCTGTGATAGTCCACTGCTGGACATAGGCCTCCCCTTATACATCCCATCAGCGAGTTTTGTACCGTATCCCACCACGCTGGTCCAATGCGGGTTGCAAAATATATAAGAGGCACATATGTCAATAGGCATAATCAGTTGAAATCTTAAACCTACAGGTCTTTGACCCTGACCCCTGGTAAAATGAAGAACACTCAAGTGGCAAATGCCCCCAAGCTTCCAGACGTCAGGGGATGCTGTATCTCGGCTGGTGTCAACCATTACGGTTGTGTTGAGAAGCTGTGCGACCCGACGAAGACGTTTGAGATCGACGTAAGTTTTGGGATGTGGTCAATTATGTGTTCATTGATCATTTATATGCACAATAATGTTTGATCGTGTTTCGTGTGTTATTATTGTAAAGAAAACGATTTGATTGTTATTATAATGTTAATGGTATATTAGGGTAAGTATTAGAACGTTATCATATATTAAAAAAATTGATATGGCATTCAGCTTCCTAAAAACTGATAAATTAATAAACGTAAAAAAAAAATTGTGAAATTGTTAATAATATAATTGTTTCCAAAGTTAAATTTTAAGATGGCTCGATAAGCACTAATATTTTTCTTAACTATAGCTAAATTATCAATTGACTCTGTACTGAAATAGCAAAACGGAGCATTAATAGTTTATATAATAAAGAAAGAATTGCCAATTTTTTTATTTAAAATTTTTTTAAATTAAATTCTAAGTGTGAGGCTTACCACTCGTTAATATCATTTACCAGCACTGTTAAGACATTGCACACCATATGCAGTTTGCTATACTTGAAAGACAGGGTTGAAATGTTGTTTCATATTTTTTGATGTGATATACACAAGGCACTCCACCTCATCCGTGACTAATGCACTATCATCATTCGGCCCCTTTCTAAATATCAGCTGCAGGTGACAGACCTGATGATCTGCGCCCCTTGGGCTGGTGTGACCTTCGGCTGTCTTGCCAATGGGATGGACCACACGCCCTGCTGCAGGTCCAGGGGTCTTCCGGAATCATGTCTTCCCCTATGCAGTGGAAACATCACAACGTTGGACTTCAACCATTTCAAGTAAGTCACCTGCGAACTAATACACCAGTCCTGTCAAATTGATATTTTTGAAAGAAGTAATTCATTTAGCACATAGATAACAAACATTTGATGCAAATGTAAATGAAGAACTGAATAATACAAAAATGTGTTGTATTGCAGCCAATTAGTCTCCACTTAGCATAGAGTCACAAAGCTAGAGCTTCGTTTATGCTGATTTTCAGAGCTGATTTTAAAAGATTATTATGAAAGCCACCGGATGACTAGTAAAAAGTTATTGTATTTTTTGTATACAAATATTATATATAAGTGAAGATATATTAAAAACATATAAAGATATATAAGACTTAAAACTTACGTAAACAAAGTCTATTGTTAAACTGTATTAGTAATAAAGCATTGAGTACTCATAATTATTTCTATTGCTTGCGCAAATATTATACATTATTAAATAAAATTACTTTACGGATTTTATCGCCCGTCAATGCAATATTCCTCTACAAGATCCAGGACTTTACAAGCTAGATTGTGACTGTGGCCTCTCTTATATTGGACAAATAAAGCGAGCAGTAAGAACCCGCGTGAAGGAATATATAGCTGACATTAAACATAAAAGACCCAACAAGTCGGCAGTGTGTGACCATCCTTAAATCACCCAAACCATCACATCAGATTTGATCGACCACAAATCCTCGCTAAGAACACCGAATCCTACCAAGGATGATCCAATCCAACCAATGGCTATTGAGATTAGAAAACATCCAAATTTCAATAGAGAAGATGGTTGGGTTCTACCACCTGCTTGGGATCCCATAATTAATAAATTGAAATTTAACCCCAAGCATAATACCACTGCTGGTTGTGAAGATAAAATCAGTTCATATTGCGGAGTACAGACTAAAAATAATTGATAAAATTAAGATCTGGAAACCCCGCTTCAGAACTGGCAAGAAGACGCATGACATCTCAGTCTACCCCGTGACTACGGCCGCTGGAAAGTGTTCGAAACGTCGGAATTTAAAATGTATCATAAACGCGATAAAATCCGTAAAGTAATTTTATTTAATAATTGAGTACTCATTTTATATAAACGTCGCGGAATAGAAGTCCACCAATAAGGACGCATTAATTTTTCACACAATAGTGTATGACATTAGGCATTGTTTTACTTAATTTATTTTCCAACTAGCCATACAATAGGGGAAGAAAAATAATTAATAGACTTCAAAAAAACTTAGCCTAATAAATTGGTCAGACAGTGTAAGACAATATCTGTTTTTGTTTTAGATGCCTGAGGTACATGACGGCGTACACAAACTGCCTTCTGCAAGGATATGGAGTACTTCCCGGTCCACCTTCAAGACTACATCTCACTAACATAGACACAGACTATGCTGTAGTTCACTGGGCTGCTCCCGCCGCTTTAGCTGACACCGTACAATTTTATAATCTACATTACAAGGCATTAGGAATCGACGAAGATTATAGCGCCCTTAAGAAGGTATTCAAACTATAATAAACTAAAATGCTAATAGAAAATATACCTACTATATAAGGCATGGGTTAGATACATATAAACCTTCCTTTCAATCACTCTATCTATTAAAAACCGCATCGAAACCTGTTGCGTAATTTGAGAGATTTAAGCATGCATAGATTGCTATGTATGCTTAAATCTAAAATGGACAGAGAAAGCTTCTTTGTTTTATATTATATACGTATAAGGTATACGCCAATGGTATACTTGAATGCATTTATAGTAATAAAACTAAGATAGATGTACGTATATGGACTTTCAATACTGTTTTCTAAATGTGAGATAAACACTATTTTATGCTACAATAAACAAAACATAACCTGACTATAGAATAAATAGAACTTGCCTGTAAACAACCAGGACATACAAACATTCATTAGTAGAGTTTCATTTCAAAAGCTTCATATCAAGATGCATGTATGTTGGGATTACCTATTTTAGGAAACATAAGGCAATGGTTCAGGAATTATACTTTATTCTAGGTTCACTCGCCATACATATTGGAAAATCTGGAATCTAATACGGACTACGAGATCTACGTTGAAGCTGTTAATGAACACGGAGTGGGAGACGCTTCACCAAGACTTATATTTAGGACACAAAGCCAGGTACGTTAAAAGTTTTAAACAAAATATATTTAGTAACTAGGTGTTTTATAATAATATTAATCATCTTTTTAATAGCATTTAGTTGTGTTTCCTATATGCCGCTGACCGGATATTCATCCGATAATGGGCAATTTACAGTGCTTATCATAAATACAGTGTAAGATATCACAACTCGTTTAACCAGTCTATACGCCAGTTTATCCTCAAACAGGAGCACAGTAGTGTTTGTGCAAAACTACTTTTGTATAGAAATAAGAACTATAGTGATTATTCTTTAAAACTAATTAAAAAACAACAATCATAGATAATAGAAGACGAAGAAATTGCGGCTAATGCATACAACGTGACCGCCTGCTGTGAAAAAGTCCAGTTGGCCGGAGTTTGTATGCCTCTCTGTTCTTATGATGCAAAAATGTCGGATCTACGAACACTAGCGCCTCTTTGCGCTCAGGAGTTCCATAAATTGCTGCGTTGTGGTGCTGGGGGTAAGCTTTTACTACTTTTTTATTTATAAATAATGGATTCTGCCCTTAAACTTTACATCATATTTAAACCATCAATAGTATTCGGTAAAGAATACTTATTCTAGCCAAGGATTACACTTTATTTAATAATAATAATAATATTTCTAGACGAATAACACAACATCATCTAGTCCCAAACTAAGCAAAGCTTGTACTATGGAAACTAGATAACTGATAAATACATAAACTTACTTTTCATTTGTAAATAAATACATATTATATAGACATAAACACCCAGACACGAGAATAACACTATGTTCATCACACAATATTGTCCCCGGGTGGGAATCGAACCCACACCCTTTGTCAGGGTCATTAACCACTGCGCCAAGCGGGTCGTCACACTATCACGTGTAACCCTGTTTAATGCTGATACAATAATGATATTAAACTGTTGACTATGTTATATGAATGCATGTACCTTCATATGATCACCTCTTATGTATTTTAATGATCATGATAATAAATAAGTCATAAGGTGATTGTGAGATTTCATTAAGATAAATTCGCATCCTTTTTTTTAATAAATTGCTATAGCCGTCTCCGTGCTTAGCAGTATTGGCCATTGCTTAATAAATCGGAGGTCGTGGGTCTGAATCACGCAGCGATACAACATTGTGTTATCGTTGTTTTCTAGTAGCTTAGGACAATTTGGGTCGAACTCCCAATTGTCTGAAAAGTAAGATGACCTATGCGTCGGACGGGCATGTAAAAAGTCGAACCACCTACCAACCCACATTGGACGAGCGTGGTGGGATAGGTCCAAAAACCCCCTAATGAAGACGGCTGCACTAGGGAAGCCTATTTTAGCAGTGGACTAACACAGGCTAATGATGAAATTGTTATACGTTATTATATATCTTTCATACTAAACTAACTTAAAATATTTTATATCCTGAATAAAATTGATTCTTTTATTTACGCGAATACTATAGATTATTGAATAAAAGGCCTTTTAGCGGATTTCATCTCGTTTATTTACGTTTAAATACCGATGCTTCGAACATTTTACATCCGCCGTGTTCACAGGACAAACTACTAAGATATTCCTTATTTCCTTGACCCCTAAGTACCAGCCTTGGTTAATGTTTCGTTTATTAAATTGTAAATAGTATTACACTTGGCGTAAAACATTTTATATTGTTAAAGATATAATATTAAAAATTGTTATATAACTTTTTTGATCACCACAGAGCAAGTTATCATTCATCACCCACGAAGCATCTAATCCTGATTTCAATACCAGGTCGTAATCACGAGGAGTGCTGCGCCAGACGAGGAGTTCCACCAGCTTGCAGGGGTGTTTGTGCAGCAGCCCACGCGGCGGGTGTCAATACGTGCGTGCCGTACATTGGCAACATAGTGCAGTGCTTCGAAGAGGGTAAATGATACTACTATTTTTTATTTTTGAATTCTTTGCAAACTCCATCCACCGTCGACTCTTCCCTCATTACCTTTAAAAGCTTTTCATGGTATATATATATAATTTTGAGAGGTTACTGCTTCATTGACTCGGTATTCTTTAGTAACAGCCATAAATAAAAATAGATAAAAGTGTTCAATAAATATGTTTTCAATAAAAAAATCAAATATTTGATATCTTTACGTAAATTGTACGTCACATTTTCACGTCACAACGTCACCATTCCGATAAACATATTTATTCTGATCACTAAATATTTTCTTATTCACTTGATCTTTGCTTTACTCATAGGTACTGGCCTCCTTCCGGGACCTCCGAGGGAACTGCACGCAGTTGTATCCAACGACGGGAAACTCTTCCTTGACTGGTCACCACCACAGGACGGTGCAAATGCCTCTTCGTACACCGTCCACTGGCAGCTGGTCGGCAATAACTCACAACCTTACTACTACAACACTCTGCAATTGGATAATGTAAGTTCCAGCATAGCATTCTACTACTATTATAAATAAAAATGTACACACATCATATCATCAGCCTTTGTTAGTCGACTGCTGGACATAGGCCTCCTCTAATACACCCCTATCAATTAGGGGTTTGGACCACGCTGGTCCAATGCGGGTTGTTGGGTGGACGACTTTTTACATGCCCATCCGACGCATAGACATCTTGCTTTTTGGACAATTGGGTTAATGGCCCAAATTGCCCTTACCAACTAGGAAACAACAATGAAAATTTGTTGCGTCCCCACAAGATTTGAACCCACGACCTCTGTTTTCTAAAGCACACGCCCATGCCACTAGGCTACGGAGGCTCTCTATCACTATTTACCGTAGTTTTATAAAATGCATCATGATTTTATAAAACTTTACAATCTAAGATTTATATCGGTTTGTGTCGTAAAAAGTATGATTATGTTCCTCAAGAGATTTATTTTGTTTCTTTTATTACCATTCGTTGAAACTGAGGGGCGCAGCTAGTATTTAGATATTACTCTAAGCCGCGGTTCACTCTTGAAGAAACAAAATCAAACAAAATAGTTATAGTACTCATCATCAGCCAGTGATAGTCCACTGCTGGACATAGGCCTCCCCTAACACACCTCCATCCATTAGGGGATTTTGGACCGTATTCCACCACGCGGGTCCAATGCTTGTTGGTGGGGGACCTACTTTTTACATGCCCATCCGACGCATGGATCATTTTATTTTTCAGACAATTGGGTGATCGGCCCAAATTGCCCTAACCAACTAGGAAACAACAATGAAAATTACGGAGGCAGTTATAATACTATTGAATATTATAGCTATTTTCTTATTGTTATTTCTGTTATAATATCGTAAACGTAATGTATCACATATTGTAGAATAACTTCCGATACGAAACAATACAATACAAAAAGGAATGTGTGAAATTTAACTTAAATGTAATTTTTACAATAAGATTTGCTAGTAGGGACAATTTCAGCTATGACATCAAATATTACATTTGTTTTGTGATTATTTTGTATATATCACAATGTTATATATTATATAAGATAATATATAACATTGTGACAATTATGAGATAATTCATTTAATGTTGGTGAAGAAAGACGTTAGTTTGAACAACTGTTTAATGCTGTTGAATATTATAGCAATATGAAGCAATCGATTCAACATAATGAACTTTGACGCCCACGTTCGGCAGTAAACTATTCAACCAACTGATTTCAAATTTCAAGAGCACTTTATTACCGAAGTTTCATATGATGTGTGCAGGAGCGAGGAATTTCTCACATACACAAGTAGCATTTGAGACGAACAGCGATATTAAATTCAAGTATTTCAAAGATTTAGTAACCAATAATTAAATATTTTGTGATAAAGTAATTTATTGCTATAAATTTATTTATAATCTAATCATTATGGAATTAATATTTAAAATCGTTCATTTACTCATCCGAAATGGCTTGACCGATTCTTATGCATATTTAATAACATTAATTTTATAATTTTTATCCCGCTCGATATAATCAGTTAATATTACCGTCATGTGTCCACCGGATTATGGAATTATTTACCATAAAAATATTTACATGGCAACACAACGGTTGTTGGGTCACCTAGTTTTTAGTATAAAAAGCACTGTACATTAAATGTACGCTGGTGTTCACGAAAAGTGTATAAAATCTAGGATAATACTGAATTAACAATTAATGTTAATAAACTTCCCTAAGGTATTAAGTGCCTCCGTAGCCTAGTGGTATTGGCGTTTTCTTTAGAAACCGGAGGTCGTGGTTTCGAATCCTGCGGGGACTCAACAAATTTTCGTTGTTGTTTCCTAGTTGGTTAGGACAGTTTGGGCCGGTCACCAAATTGTCTGAAGAGTAAGATGATCCATGCGTCGGATGAGCATGTAAAAGTCGGTCCACCCACCAACCCACATTGGACCAGCGTGGTGGGATACGGTCGAAAACCCCTAATGGATAGGGCTGTATTAGGGAGGCCTATGTCCAGCAGTGGACTATCAAAGGCTGATGATGATGATGATGATGATGAAGGTATTAAGAGGTCGTCTTCATATCCATCCACATTTAAATACAAACACACGGCCGCAAAAGATTTAATTTTTATAGGTTTTTTCAAGTGTCTTGGATAGATAGGACAAAAATCCATTAACCAACCAGCAAATGTCGTTAGTGCAAAGTTGATTTCCCGTCGGATTTGCACTGTATCGATATCTTATTCTTAAAACAAACGTTCATACCAGTAACCTATGATGATGATATGCGGTTAATACATTTGCGCGTAACTATAATCAAAATATTATCTTAAACTAGCGATTGTTCCAGAAAATGAATGTCAGCGAGACCATGGCCCGAATCGTTGATTTGGAGCCAAACAGCACTTATCATGTATTCGTTGTGGCCGTTAACGAGCACGGAACCTCATTACCTTCAAGCATGCTGCTGTTGAATATCACTGATAAAGGTACTAAAATGTAGTTAATAAAACAATACACTTTAAAAATGTGCTATAAAATAGGCTGTATACTAGAAAGGAGGTGTTTTTATTTATTTTTTATATTTACGACACGTTTAACGTAGAATTAACGTAAAAGTGATCGAGGAAATCAGCAGTAACAATGATCTACAGAATCGTATACCTTTTCTATTCACTGTCTAGTAATAATGATTATTAGTGTAACTTACCCTATACCTTAAATTCAAACGATAGGTATTTGTAGTAAAAACCTACAAGAAATCCTCATTTTATTTTTTTTACGATTGAGCTTGTCCTAGCCTGGTATATTTCTTACGACGTAACCGTAAGTTAAATCGTAAGAATCGTCGTTGTGTAATATATGTTAAGAAATAAACATAATTTTGCCTGACGTAGGACTAAAACAAAATATTTGTGACAGATTCTGAAAAGGAAGTATCCGGTATACCGTCTCCGCCCCACTCGCTGTCGGTATCATCGCACTCAGCGACTTGGTTGACATTGACGTGGCAACCACCTCAGTTCTCGCTTCCTGATGAAAAGATCACCTACTCGTGAGTAACTTGAACATCAAGAAATTATAAAAGATGTTTCTTTTGTTTACGCGATTACTATACATATAAAATCCACTTTTTCCGGATTTCTCTAGTTTATTTTTATCCTTTATTGACGACGTTTAGGACTCTTTCTCTCTCGAAAAACCATGGTTATTTCAAACACATGGAAATGCTGTCATCTCAGTCTCCCGTGGATGCTGGACAGAGTGCGATAATAATTCTGATTCTTGAAGATGTGCTGTGTTCAATAAAACTTTATATTTTTCTTACTGTAATTATCGGAAGACAATAGAAGTTGTAACGCTCAACAAATTTCTGTTATAAAAATCTTATGTCATAAAATTTTAGCGAAACGTGATACCTTCCGTCCACTTTTTGATGTATCCAATACTTTATGTATTCGTATTAATTAAAGGACTTTACTTTCTTAACAGATTGTACGTTAAATCACCAAGCCAGATAGGTCAAGGGAATGTGACCAGAATTAATACCACCGTTCCGGGTCATACCCTGGAGAAACTGACTCCGAATACGCAGTACGTCATCTGGGTTAAGGCACATGCAACAGCAGGGGATTCCTTGCCATCAGAAACTTTACTAGCCTGGACTGATCCAGCATACCCAGCATACGTAGAGGTAGGTTAATGTTAAAGACAAAATAATTGATAAATCTTTAATGTTGCATCAGAAGTAATATTTTATTTAATGAAATATGTGACATCAAATTGAATCGGTGATATTGTACAGCTTGACGAAGAACTAAAAGCTACTCACTGTATTTTTATTATATTTGTAAGCAAGTAAACGGCAATATGAGGAAGCAAACAAATATTCATTAATTTATTAACAATATCGGTAGGAAAATTTATGAAAGTAGTTAAAATGACGTACCTTTATGATCATATCGTCGGAAATACTTTTTTTATTACGTTATAAAATAATATTTTTTTTAGCCACCAACAGTCAATCCAGTCAATTTAGTCGTAGAGGGATCCAGCATGACAATTCTGTGTATTGCAATGGGAACTCCTACACCAACAATATCTTTATATATATCAGGTAAGCATATTCAGACACTGCGCATTCAGAAGAGTAAGAATTGATCCAGAGGTTGCTTATTATTTATTTATTTATTTATAGTTTTAAAATTAGCTGTTAAAAAGATTCAAACAAGAAACTTCAATGCACAGATAATACCGGTGGTTGGTCCCCTTTATACAGGAGACCGTCTGGGTGGGTACCACCGCGGTGCCTATTTCTGCCGCGAAGCAGTAGTGTGAAAATACTGCTGTGTTCCAGTTTGAAGGGCACCGTAGCCAGCGTATTTACTGGGTAAACGAGACTTAACACCCCATGTCTCACGGTAGGCAGGGCGTTGGCGATACCACTGGTATTGCCAATGTCTATGGGCGTCGGTGACCACTTCCCATCAGGTGGCCCGACTACTCGCCTGCCTGCGTAAGCCATAAAAAAAAAAGTTATTTTCTAAAAATAAAATTGACTTTTATAAATATTATATTTTACACCTTATTCGAAAAAAGTCTACAATTACTACTATACCATTTCAATACTAAAGCAAACACAGCATTTAGTACAAACGAAAACGTCGAGCATAGCTATCAAATTAATTACTAAGGGAAACATATACAACATTACCAGCTTATAATGCCCCCAGAATGACCTTTTTGTCATAACGATAGAAATAAAAAGGTCATTGTTAAGTATAAGCAACGTGAATCCGTTCAATTTACCGTAACTCCAAATCGATCATCTCCCGTAGGTCGTCTAGTGCGTCAAGATGTCACAAGGCACATGGTGACTGTAATACACAATGTCACCCGCGACATGGATCAGATCTCGTGTTACGCCGACAACGGGTACGGCACGCCGATGCAGGCGTCGAGAAAGATCAATATATCGCGTGAGTAATTACTTGCTTTTTTATTTTATCTACGTTTAAAGTATTGTAAAGTTGAATATTTTTAAGTATTATTAGAGTGTTGGGAGGAATCTTCAGAAAAAGAATAAAGGACTAAACAAAAATACAGTTTATACTTATTAATCACGAAAATATTTATTTAATACTTAAGTTAGTTAAAGTATTATTCGTTAATTATATTATTACAGTTGAAATAATTTAATCGACGTTTTTTTTTAGATTTATTATTGTGCCTATTGATTATTAGTTATTTTAATTTACACAATAGTCAATTTTATTACCGTGCAGTGTTTTTAAACACATTTGTAATTTCAAATCTAAAAAAGTTGACCGTTTATTAGATTTAATTAATTAGGCTTTTATTTCAAGCTTATAAACAAAATATAATGCAAAATGTACTTAAAGTTTTAACTATATAGTAAAAACTTTCGGTATATACCGTATCTTTATTTACTTTCGACATAATTAGTTTGCTTTATATAAGAAAAGTCCTCAATCATTCAAATATTTCTCGAGTTTCTAAAATAAAATGATACGATTGACAAAAAATAATACCAAAATAATTAAATGAACGTTTTAAATATTTCAAGCAAACATTATCCCGCAGATGTACCAACAATCCAGGCATCAGGTATAACCATGGCTGCAGCTGGAGACTCAGTCATACTCGAATGTAGGGTGGAAGCTCTTCCAAAACCGACAATTGCTTTCTGGAGAGATCCCAATGGAAGAACTCCAGTCATAGACGGACCGAACTACACGATTCAACTGATTGCCGATCCTGAAGTAAGTACTAACTCATCATCATTATCAGCCTGTGATAGTCCACTGCTGGACATAGGCCTCCCCTAATACACCCATATCCATTAGGGGGTTTAGACCGTATCCCACCACGCTGTTCCAATGCGGGTTGGTTGGTGAACCGATTTTTTACATGCCCATCCGACGTATGGATCATCTTACTTTTTCACAAATAATTGGGTCATCGGCCCAAATTGCCCTAACCAACTACGAAACAAAAATGAAAATTTGTTGAGTCAATTCGTAAAATTATTAAATTTTATGTGTAAGCATACTGAATTGTCCAATACTTGTTTTAAAATTTCTACTTTATGAAGGTTTTTGTTTATTTTATGAATTCAATTAAAACTTTTCAAAATGTAATCATAAATAAATTTTGCGGCTTAATCGTCGCTCACATCTTAATTTAGAAATTCCGGCCTCTAGTCTATCACTGTCGTATTATGAAAATTAAGTTTGTATTATGAATTAACGATAATGGGCCGAGCAATTTGTTATTTATCAACACAATTGATGCTAGATCACGTTCGGTCGCTTAAGTGATATCATTTTAACACAAAGCCTTCGCCGGGAACAATATAAAAATCAACAATGCTAAATGCTATTGTTATTTTTTAAATTTTAGAACACGTAAAGACTTTGGTTTGGGTAACTTAAACTTACGTCTTCCGGTTTGAAGGGCAGCGTTGCCTGCGTAATTACTTGGTAAAAGAGATATACCACCTCATGTCTCAGAACGGTCAGTGGTTTTGTGGAGTGTTACGCTGTTTTACTTGTTGGACATACCAGATATAATTTGCAACCCGTAAAATTTTCTGCTTATCTCATCGCTTTAATTAATTAAAAAAGTATTTACGGAAATTAACTCTAAAGTTTAATTTAATTGGGGCCAAAAAGTCACGCACTCTTATTGGTAAAACATCACGTGTGGATACAACATGGCTGCGGTACATCAATAAGAATGCGTCTGCTTTTGGCGCAATTTGGATTTGACTTTAGACTTTTGTTAAATAAATTCTTTCTTTATATTGCTTGCTTTAGGAAATATATACCTAATTTCAAAAAACCAAGTAGGTTCAATGTTACTACTACATATTCGGTTATACTTTTGAAGATGTAATTACATAATAGACAGGTAGCCATTATGGGTATACCGCAATCGATTTTGAATGAGAAAACCATTTTTTTAGTCAAAAAAATTGAGAATATTATATCTTCTCTGTTTTTCGTAAAGCATTGCCATAATAGTTAAATGATAGTAAAAGTGTACATTTGTTCACGAATATACTGTATACCCACGTAACATAATATTATATAGTTGAAAATTTGTAAATATTCTGCTCGTTATAAACATTTCTACGTACTCAAAGAAATGCTTTTGCAATTCTTCGTCATGTATTAATTGTTTATTCATGCGTGTGCAAATGTCGTCCCACTTTCCCGTGTCGCCATAAATTACGGAGGCGGTCTATGGTCTGTACATTGGAGCTTCGTTTAATTATTAATGGAAATTCGATTCCTGAAATCTCATTATTATGCGCGAAACGTCAATACATTACTTCCCGTCTACAAGCCGTCGTCGAAATGGCGTCGTATAAATTTTCGTTGAAGAATTTTAATGTTTGATTGATTTATAAAATTATGTTTTGAAGTAAATCGCCAATTATTTGGTTGAAACAATTGCATATTTCGTTTCGTCTACGTTTAAGTATGGAAATATTTTTTGTTACATAAGGTAAAGATTACACTAAAAGTTGTAAGGTCATTTTATAGATCTTAGGCTCTGTGGATAGATACAACTGCAGTGCCTATTTTCACCGCAAATCAGTACTGTTAAAACACAATTACTTTTTCTTTGCTTTTCTAGTTTGAGGGGCACCTTAACCAACATAATATCTTTTTATCTGGGAAATAAATTAGCATTACCCGTCCTCGCAGGGCAGGATGGTTATGTCGAACTCAGTGCCTATTCTAAACTACGTTGCCACCACGTTGAACATTGAACATGACGTAAAACCTCTTAATTGAAGGCGTTGAGCAGATTTAAAGCGTCTTACAATACTTTTATATTACTGCTTCCGCAGCATATACTTAGATACCATAAAATGAATACCCTGTTTGTCTCATCGTTCTTAAATAACATAAAAAAGTATTATATAAAGCATTGAAATTTTTCTGGAACAGAAGTCTTTGTGTCAACTGGCTCTGTAGCCTAGTAGTAAGGACGTGTGCTTTAGAAACCGGATGTCGTGTGTTGGAGTTCTGCAGGGGACTCAACAAATTTTCATTGTTGTTCCCTAGTTGGTTGGGGCAATTTGGGCCGATCCCCTAAGTGTCAAAAAGTAAGATGATCCATACGTCGAATGGGCATGTAAAAAGTCAGTCCTGTCACTAACCCGCATTGGAGCAGCGTGGTGTGATACGGTCCAAATCCCCCTAATGGAAAAGGGGAGGCCTATGTCAAGCTAGTCGACTTACGCAGGCTAATGATAGAACACGTACATATATTAATTATTTTCTAAAAAAAATACACATCCAGGTAAAATTTAAATTTCCGCTGCAAACAAAGGAACGGGCCAATTAAGAATCCATCCAAATTCATCATTTAGGTTTAGAAACATTAAAGTTATAATTTTGTTGCAGGATCACACTAAGTACACGATGCGATTAATAATAAAGAAGATAACGGAGGCCGACGAAGCTGACTATTTCTGCCATGCGGAGAATGCCTTCGGGAAGACCTTAAGACCAGTGTCAGTTAGACTGCGCCCTACCACGCCACATCACAATGTTACTGAATGCTGCACGCAGGTAAGTCATAGTGTTCAATGTTTACTCTTTTTTAATTGCGATATTCTTTCTTTCAACTTTGTTTCAAGCTGCAAGCCGATATCTAATGGTGACTTCATCTGACTCCAATGTAGATACAACCCCTTATAGAATTGCATTACTAACCTAAAGTAGGTCATTATTAAACTTAAGTTCTTTTGCCTAGATGAACGTTTCATCCGCCTGCATAGACGCATGTAGCTTCCATTTGGATATGGACAACATTATGGATAGACCCGAATGCATGGATGACTTTGAGAAGCTGATGAAATGTGCGGCCGATGGATCAGGTATATATAAAGTTTTTAAGTTTTTCAAGTGTTATTCGCACAAAATTTTTCTTATTCCTAACACATGAGATGGATGAGGTTTTTTGTATTAAACCAATTTCAATGAAATACTCATATTTTGTTGGATACGGTCCAAAACCCTCTACTGGATAATATACGTTTTAGAGGAGGCCTATGTCCAGCAGTGGACTATCACAGGCTGATGATGAATCATATTCTGTTTGTACGTTTTGTTTGTAATGTTTTACCGCTTAAAAATAAACCAGTCAACAACAGTTGTTGTTAAAAATAGACCAAATTGTCCTAAACAACCAGAAAACAATGATAACGCAAAGTTCGAACCCGCGACCTCCGATTTACAAAGCTAGGCCTAATACCGCTATACCACGGAGGCGATGTAATTAAATTCAATACAATATTTAGCTCTGGTGTAATAAGCGTGAACTTTGGGTTCTCTATAGGGTTTTATAGAACCTCAACCTCTTTCCGCATATCAGATCACCGAGCATGCTGCGCCTCCTGGGGTGTTCCGCGAACTTGCTTGGAACTGTGTCGTGGTGGACCCGTTGCACGAACATGTGCATTACAACACGCCCGCAGAGCCTTAGCCTGCTTCAGAGACGGTGGTGCCCGACTGCCTGGACCACCGCGCAGTCTACGTGCTCACGCTGCACCTACACCTCATGCGGTCCTTCTAAGGTAGATTATAGTTGTTTAATTGGATGAAACGATATCGTCTAAAGTGTTGTGCGTTAAAAATGTAATGAATTCTCTTTTAGAAATAGATCTCTTAGAATTAGTGTGTTATTTTTTCCTGACGCGAAAGGCAGATAAGATACGTAGTTGAGACATCATAAATCCACCTGCCGTTCTGAGACATCGGATTGTACATCTAGTTTACCCACTAATCACGCCCGCTATACCCTTTAAATCAGATAAAATTGTTGTTTTTAAACTACGTCTTTGTGAAGGGCACTACAGCTAAAAGCAACGCGCGAGCACTTTTCTACTTGGTCCTCTGAAAAGTCGATTTACCACCTTTTCTGTCTTTATTCTCCGTGTGGTAGAGTAAAAATATTGTAATATTTGAGAACAAAATGCAATAAAATACATAGAGAGTACTTAGTTCTAGATTTTAAAAACTTTAAAATATAACCGCAATGCTTTCACATCGTCATTGATGAACTTTAATCAGTATTATCATCCTAATTTTTCACTACCAGCTGGGAGCCACCATTAAAGAACCCACAAACGGTATACTTGTATCGAGTATTCTGGCGTGCTTATGGCGCGAAGGTTCCAGAAAAGCTAGACACCAGTGAGACCAGCGTGGTCCTCACCGGTCTTAGAGACGACGTGCGATACGAATGTGTTGTTAAAGCGGCGAATGATGTTGGTAAGAAAATAAATCTCTTTTATTTCTACTTTCAAATATTTTTTTCTTACACTCGCTATTCTTTTTTTAAGACATTACCAATATTGATCTGTGAACAACAATAACCGTACATTGAGTTTAAATCTACGTGAATGATTTTTGAAATTCGTGATGCCTTTGATTATTGACTAAATAAAATATTACAAAATAACATTAATCACTACCGTAATACGAATTCGAACGAATATGAACTTCCTCCGTAGCCTAGTGGTATAGGCGTTTGCTTTAGAAACCGGAGGTCGTCGATTCGAATCCTGCGGGGACTCGACAAATTTTCATTGTTGTTTCCTAGTTGGTTAGGGCAATTTGGGCCGATCACCCAATTGTTTGAAAAGTAAGATGATCCATGCGTCGGATGTGCATGTAAAAAGTCAGTACACCCACCAACCCGCATTGGACCAGCGTGATGGATACGGTCCAAAACCCCTAAGGGATAGGGGTGTATCAGGGGAGGCCTATGTCCAGCAGTGGACTATCAAAGGATGATGATGATGAATACGAATTAACAAACATTAAATTTGATGTCAGCCACTGAGTATGTACAAAAAAAATGTTTTTGTAAGAATGTTCGGAACTGTTTGTTATAATTGTTGTTCTATTTGCAGATTATTTTTATAAATACGTATAAAATATTCAAATAATGTTTCTGTGATGGATTTTAGGTAATCTTGTTTAATTTCTACTCAAGAATAAATTCAGTTGTTATTTTTAAATGTAAATATATTTGAGCTCAATCAAACCTGTATTATTCATAAGGTACATCATCACTAAGCGCCCCGATCATGTTCACGACCGCTGGTCAAGAAATGGGTGCTGCAGCAGCCCCAGTGAGTGGAGGAGCAGCATCTGCGGTAGGCGGTGCAGTCGCTTGTGTCTTACTCGCAGCGATCTTATTAGCCGCAGGACTTTACTATCGACATAGAAAGGTACGTTGGATATCTATAAGTATTTCTGTAGAAATGTAAGTAGAAGAATACCAGTAACATCAACAACGCATGTAAAAAAAGGATGTGTCTACATTAACTTACATGAACGATGAACATCTTTAATCTTGTAACACATTATGGGAAATAATTTGAAATGTAAATATGCAATATCTGAAATTATTAAGGTGTCTTTATAAATAATCTAAAAATTACTAATTATATGTCTTATAAACCGGACGTCGTGGGGTCGAATCCCGCGGAGAAACCACTGTGTCATTATTGTTTTTTGATTGGTTAGTACAATTTGGGCCGGTCACCCAATCATATAAAAAGTAAGATGACCCAAGCATCGGATGGGTAAGTAAAAGTCGATTAACCCACCAACCCGCATTGGACCAGCGTGGTCCGAAAACCCTATGCCTATGCCCAGCAGTGGACTAACACAAGCTGACGATGATGATTAAATATTTAATGATATTGCACGAAAGGAATTCTTGATGATTAAATAGCAGCAGATACAATTTGGTTGCCAGCGGTCGCTGATTTAATTTTTTTGTTATCAAATTTTTTGTCTTTTTACTTTAGGGAACGGTTTTTAAAATAAACAGTATTATATAAACATTAAAAGAAACATGTTTTTCGAAGAAGTTTTTTCTTATCACGCCTTTGATTTTATAGTATTATTTCACTGTTTTCCTTGTGTTGAATAGGTATATTGGTATATATTTTTGTTAATAAAAAATACTTTTGTTCCAGAATTTGCGACTTAAAGCGCAAGGTGGAGTTGCGTTTGAAAATCCCAGCTACCTCAGGGAAACCAATCCGGATACTGTTATAAACGTAAGTTGTTAAATATATTTTACGATAATATAGAAATAGCTTTTTAAAAATCAATAATATTTAAAATTATATTTGGTTTACCCGATAAATAACACAGTTTTACGGATTATATCGCAATTAATTGGACTTTGGAACCACCATAGTCTTGGCATAGTTTTATAAACAGAACAACTATGATCATTTACAGAAAAAGCTACTGGTGCGGATTTAAAGATATTGTTTTCGTTTAAGTTAAACTTCTAGATTGTATTGTAAATAATCATCTCCAAACAAGCCTATTCTGGTAAAGATGAATCAGGAATATATTATTAAACCTCGAAATAAAGTCAGATATTTAACGAGTTCATACCTTTGCTGACTAGGAGATATGAAAACAAGTAGAACAGGTCCTTACTACTATTATTTCTTTTTAATAGGGCTCGGTACCCAACGGCAACGCGAACGGCTTAAACGGTGTATCAAACAGCACGGCATGGCGGCAGGAGACGCTGCAGAACCCGAGCACAGCTCGTGAGGTCGAGCCCACTCTGTACGAGGAGCTCAAGCTGGGGCAGGACGGAGCGGGCTTCAAGCGATTGAAGCCATAGCCCGCGGCCCTGAGCTCGACGCTCAGCCCGCCGAGCCGTTCGCCGAACCATTCGCCGAGCCGCTCGCCGAACCGTTCGGCGAACCGCTCGCCGCGCCGCTCGCCGCGCCTCTCGTCACCTCGGATCGCACCTAAATATTGAGAAGTGACAGTGTAAAACATGGACGCATCGACTGGACAATCTGAATAAAAATCAATCGTGTAGTATCATAGATGTCTTAGTTAGTGAATTTATATGGAAGAATTAGCTAATCATTAGTGAAATTAACATATTTTAGACTTATGTAGGACCACACAGTATAGCACTATCTAAATACAATACTTCTAAAACTTAAGAACTTGATTAAGGTGTCAGATGTCAGTCATGTCACAATTTTACATATACATATATTATCAAATTTATTATAATGTGACATATATGTCGAACCCCAATTACCAAATGCTTATGTTTATATATATATATATATAAACATATTGTAAAACAGTCAATACACTCAATATCAAAAGTAATGGAGGATACGAGAATTTAAACGTAAGCGGTGCGGTTAGAGCGGGGTGTAGTAGATCATAAAAAAGTTATAATGTAACAATAAAATATTTCCAGAGTAAACACTTTATGTGATGCAAAACCAAAAAAATATAAGATCTATTTCCGATATTTTATGTAAATAGATAATATTGGGAACAGCAGAGGACGTTTCACGAATCGCTTTTGCCGCCAATTCAATTTTATCGTCTCTAGCGGTTGGCAAAGCTTAAAAAGAGATATTCTGACTGTCTTCAATATTACTCCCTTAGATTGCTAAGCTCTTTAAATAGAGGAACTTGTATTAAATTTAGGTCGACTCTATAAAACATGTGCCTTCAATTTATGAAGTAGATAATGTACCTTAGAAATAGTAATTTTGGGCCTGTATAAATGTACCTAGTGTAAATAAAAAAAAAATACATTCCATAGTGCGTAGAACACTTTGTACAATCGATATTATATGTTTAAATTGATACTGACCGACTTGCACAGTATTAAGGTTTGATAAATGTTAGCCGTCGAAAAAAATATTAATAACGTACTATGTATCATAAGGATTTTTTAAATGTGCATTCCGTGTTTTAAAGCATATATATAATTTGTTTTATTCATTTTTAATCTTCGTAATCTCAAAAATGTGACGAATTTATTTTGACTTTTATTCATTGGATAAATTTAATAATTTTCAACCCATCACACTGCGTGTGTTAAGAACGGAATAAATGATCTCATTTACAATTATTTCTTCCGTATAATTGTCAAATGAATTGTATTTTATTTCATTGTAATTTTTGGTATTATAAAATTTGCAAAATTATACAATAATACCCCGCTTTACGCGAGGGATACGTTCCGAAAAAATCGCGTTAACTGAAATTGCGTATATCGAGGTTTATGATTAAACATAGTCAAAATTTAATACAAAAAATACAAATCATTTTAATCAATCACTTTAATTCTAAGAACACTATGCAATACATACTTTTATTTTTACGGAAAAATACATCTATTGTCTTTTGGTAGCGTTTTTTACGTTCTTGTAAAATACGTTCATAACATCCAACACTGTTTTTAATCGTTTGACACACGGTCAAGACACGGTCATCATTATTGTCTATACTCTGCAATATGTCCAAACCTGAATAAATTTTTGAAAGTGCATTTTGTATTTCCCCTGAAGATAAAACTTTCTCTTCTACTTGTTCTTCTTCATCGTAGATAGGATTATTCTGTAACTCGATCAGATCTTCATTGCTGATAGGATCGTCGTGCGTTGCTACAAGTTCTACGAGATCTTCTACCGTGACATCTTCAAGTTCAGACCCCTCAATCATTGCAGCAATGTCTTCAAGCACTTGTCTCTGCATCTGGACAATTCTTCTAGGTGCTTCCACTACATCTGGCCAAAGATTAGCCACACCCCATTCATACAACTCATTTTAACTTCCTTCCAAGCCTCTTCTATGTTGTGAATAGACTTCATAATGTTGTTGACTTCCACCACTCTCGCATAGACTGTCTTCCTTCCCGTCAGTTTCATGAATTAGTTGGCTAAAAGTGCGGCGATGGAATAAGCTTTGAAGTTTGCTATTGCTCCTGGTCCATAGGTTGTAATATTGACGTAGTGTTTGGTGGAAGGAACTTTACGTACACTTTTAAGTCTCTGGGCGTATCAAGTGAGGTTGGATGTCCTGGGGCATTGTCTAAGAGTAATATAACTTTAGGTTCAAGCCCATTTCTGTCACAGTATGATTTGACTGATGGGCAAAAACTATTAGAATACCATTCTTGAAAAATTTCCCGTGTAACCCACGCCTTTCTGTTTGATCGCCACACAACTGGTAGACTTGTCTTGTCTGTGCCTCGCATTGCACGGGGTGTTTCTGAATGGTACACTAGTAAAGGTTTCAGTTTAAAATCACCAGTGGCATTACCACCCAGCAGAAGTGTTAGTCGATCTTTCGCAGCTTTGAAACCACTGGCTTGACGTTCTTCCTTAGAAATGAATGTTCGAGATGGCATTTTTTTCCAGTAAAGTGCGGTCTCATCAACATTGAAGATGAGACAAGCAGGAATTTTCTCTCGTCTAACGAACTCTTGAAACTTGTCTGGAAACTCAGCTGCAGCTTGAATGTCCGCACTGGCCGCCTCGCCTGTTATGTGGATATTGTGAAGATTAGAACGCTGCTTGAACCGATGGAACCAGCCTCTGCTGGCGCAAAAGTCGGAGCGGCACTCCTTCTCCTTCTTTTTTTTCAGCATCTCATACAAAGATTTTGCTTTTGCATATGAGATCTTGACTTAGTGGTGTGTTCTTCTTATTCAAATCTTCGATCCAGACTGACAGTAATTTCTCCATTCTTTCTAAGATAGATGATCTCGAACGAGAAAGTTTTGTTGCACTTATAGGTGTTGAACTTTCGCTGGAGATTTTAATTTTTTCCCGATTTTTATAAATCGTTCTCACAGTCGATTCTGAGAGTCCAAAATCTCTCCCAACAATTGTTGCTTTGTCTCCATTTTCCATTCTTCTTAACACTTTCATCTTCAATTCCAAAGTGACGCTTTTACGCTCTTTTTTCTTTACAGGCGGCATTTTTAACGTAGGGTTAAATTATGTATGTATCTCCAATAAATGGTAAAACAAAACTGCCAGCCGACCGAACTAACATTACGGAACAAATGAACACACGAAACGAACGAGGAAATCCCATAGAACAAAGTCGAAGGACAGAATTCCCAATTCTTCAAAGAGAATATTCAGAGAAAGCGGAATCCACGACCATAGAAAGTTAATGACTACATTATGTTTATACGCACTCTTTCGCGTAATGCGAGGCATTTAAGCGCGAAATTTGAAATTCGCGTTATAGTGAAACCGCGCATAACGGAGTCGCGCTAAGCGGGTATTACTGTATATTGAAATATATTATTTTTTTGTTTAATATATTTTCTTTTTAATCTACTTTAATGATACGTTTTGTGACGGCAGATTAATAAAACATTTGAAGTTGTATTGACTACAATTATTTTAACTTTAATATCTTTATGATTTTTGTAAACATACGTAGCAATTGGAATATGTTAAAAAAAATTGTATGACTTATTTAAAATATATATGTTTGTTTATACATTACGATGTTATTTCATAATTTTAAATAAACAAGACGGATGTGATTAGATTTGTAAATAAAATAAAAAAAAAGAACAAATAAATACACGGGGTTATTTATTTCCAAGCCATTTATTTATTCAACGCTTATCGATTACTTGCTAAATGAATTGTTTCGAAATGAAATAAATATGCTTTTTTTTATTCTTTCATAATTCTGAAAGCTGTTTCCTCCCACTACTGCTTCCGTAGCCTAGTGGTATCCTCTTCCGTGTGTGCATCCTTCGGGGACTCAACAAATTTTCATTATTGATTCCTAGTTGGCAAAGGCAATTTATGCCGATCAAGTGTCTAAAAAAGTAAGATGACCCTGATGATGCGTCGGAAGTCGGTCCACCCACCATTCCGCATTGAACCAGCATGACGTGATACGGTCCAAAACCCCCTATTGAAGAAGCCGTGCATTAGGGGCCTATGTCCAGCAGTCGACTAACACAGGCTGATGATGATGATGATATCTTTGAAAGAGCAAAACCCTTAACTATTTCTTAAAACAGCAAACCCATCAAAATTAGACCTCGCTAAAAATCATGGAATAACAGTAATTGGTTTTTACCACAGTTGTAGGTGTACTCATACATTATCTTAAAACCAAACGGCCCTTTAAGTGTAAGTGGAAAAAAGTGTGCTATCGTTTCAAATTAGATTAAGCCAAAGGCGATAGTACCCGGATGGAAATTCCACTATGTACTCTATTGTATTTGAGGAAACTCGCTGAAAATATTATAAGTCCTTGTATAATGGACAATCACAAACAATAGATCCCTAAAATGGTGTATAGTGGATCTGAACATCTCTGATATTACATTGAACCTCGCGATAGGTTTATGTAGATAAGGAATGCAGTGTTATTATTATTCAAGAGAGAAAAATTTTTCAGACATTGCAAAATAAAAACAAAGCCCATTATCACGTGTCAATGCCAAAACCACATAAAGGTAAATTGAATATATGATGGCCAAGTAGCGGTGGATTATAAGAAATGCGGTGTAAAAAACCACAAACCCCGTTGCTTCCCTTATATATAGAATTGCGTCTTGTTAACCTAGTACCTAATTACAATAGCATTGATGGGGTTGCAGAAGACTGCAATAGGCTCCTTTAGGCGCAAGGAAGAAGCAATGTTTGGGGTTTTAGTAATTCCAACACAACAAGTCCAACATAAACCACCCTTGCCCCTACGGCAGACGATACGCGTAGGCGTTACCCGTAGTTAAAATGAAAAAAATTATAACACTAACCACTTGTAACCTGGAACGGCACGGAGCACGCAAATGGTTTTTGGTGAAAAAGGGCAACTTCATGTTTTTTTCTAAAAAGGAGACCAACAATCTCTAGAGAATGATACAGTACCTATCTTTTTACACTGCAAATTGATAATGCGCAGGCAAATCTTTAGTTACTGCATGTGGATATAATGTACTTTCATAATTCATTGAAAAGTTTTAATAGTAATGAACCGTTATCAATTTAGACTGAGCAGTTTACGTGTTAAATAACATAGACCACATTTATTATCACTACATAGTCTAAAACAAAGTCGCTTTCTGTGTTCCTATATCCCTATGTATGCTTAAATCTTTGACATTACGCAACGGATTTTGATGCGGTTTGTTTAATCAGATAGAGTGATTAAAGAGGAAGGTTTATATCTACAATTCATCCCTAATATTGTAGAGAAACGCTGATAAATTTATATAATTTTTGCACCCGTACGGAGCCGAGGTGGGTCGCTAGATTATTATAAATCATATTTGCAAAGTACTTATGCCCGAAAAAATTCTCAAAATTATCTTTCCTTTTTCGATTTACAAGAACCGGAAATATAAAAATCATATTCAAATCATCCTCCCAAATGTTGATGTATACGAAAAAACCGATCGTCATATTTTGTAAAGCTAACGATATGCAAATATTGCGCATGTAAATGGTTATATCGATGTTTGTTCTGAGAATTTTATGTTCAAACAAAAATACGCAAATTGGACAAACATTTTTATGTTAAAATAGAAAACATCAAAAATATCAACACATATATCATAAATTCAATTCATTACAAATATGAGTTATAAATACATTACATTATTCATAAAATAGTATTTACAGAAATTATGAAACTGTAAATAATTGTTAAAGAAAACTTACGGATTATCTTGCCTTTAATGTAAAACCGACGAATTGGTCTCGAATTGTATTACATTGTATTTTAAACAAAAACACCCAACTCACTTAAAATAGTTGTTTCATAAAAAATTTACGTTTTTTTTGGTGTATCTTTTATGTAGAAAATAATAGCGATATTTGAAACACAAAAGGCTATCTATTAATGCTTGTGTTCGCCAATAATGCTCATAATACCTGAGAATAAGAAAGACAAAACACTCGAACGATTTAAAAACAACGACATTGGTTTAAAACATTTAAACTTTATTATAACATAAATAACAAAAGTCAATATTTTCAATTTCTTTTTAATTCGACAAATATGTAGACAAATAATAATTCAGTATACATGATAAACTTTAATCTAAAAACAAAACAATATATGATTCTTATATACTTTCTTACAATAATATCTTTCAAATTACTTAAGCATTATGAGAAAAATTATTCAATTTGTTGATTAATAAAAATGTTGATCTAAGAAAATGTTATGACGTAAATATTAATTAATTCAAAAAAGAAAATTATTCCAAATAAGGTTTGAACATGCACCCTTCTGCGGAAATACCACGGTGACTAACAACTAAACTGCACGGCTCAACCTATTTGATATGAACTTATGATATGAACGATGTGAACCAGTAACCTATTGACAGTTAAGGCAATGCAGGTTGATCACTCTCTGTTAAATAAGATGATCCATGCGTCGGATGGGCATGTAAAAAGTCGGTCCACCCACCAACCGCATTGGACAAGCGTGGTGGAATACGGTCCAAAAACCCCCTAGTGGAGAAGGCGTGCGTTAGGGGAGGCCTATGTTCAGCTGATGATGATGGTGATCTTAATTTGATCATTCGTTACGATAGTACACAAAAACGAAACATAAAAACTAATGCATACTCCTTTATGGTAACGTCAAACATACGTCTTTAACTAACGAAGGCTTGACCTTCGACAAATTATTGACCAATAAATAAAAAATGTGGATAAAAGAAATATATTTCATGGAAATAAACATAGATTTATGTAAAAAATGTAATAAGAGTTGAACCCACACCTTTCTGTGTGAATTTCAGGGTCACTAACCACTAAACTACTTTACATGTCACATACTGTATGTATGTATCTTCTACACAAGTATAAATAAAACGCATTGATCTGGTTCCTCTAGAATATTACCCAAAGTTACACTTCCGTACAAAACTTAAGTAACATTAGATCTTGAAACATAACACTTCAAAGTAACAGCTTTGAACATACATAGCAATACACTTGAAGTGCACTTACTGTGAAAATAGTTAAATGCGTTGTTAAATTGCAATAGCTAGGTAAAAGCATTGTTATGTATTTTTAGAATGATCAACAATGTTAAAGATCATATATTTTTGTCGAAATATTACTACTAAAGTATGCTATTAATGTATGCATTTGTAATTGGTCAATATTAATCATATTTTCAGCATTCTTTTTCCAATAACCTCGTCAATCAAACATTAAAACTAAAAAAACAAAAAAATGCGTCAGGTCAGTTCTCGTGAGTCTTTTCTGCGCAAATCGGTAGAGTAGAAACTCTACTACTGTATGCCTTGAAGACACCATAGCCATCGTATTTGTAAACGAAAATCACTATCATTCGTCTCACGCATCAATAAGTACTCTTATGGTCAATGTCTGTTTGCTACAACTAAGAGAATGCACTTTGACGTCATAGTTTTCATCAGGTAACGATTTCTATATGCAATTCGACTAACTTGTTTTACTCAAAGTATTAACTAGTTTAATAAGTCAATTGATATATTTACGCATAAATTACATTTTTTAAGTTTATATACGTCGTATATAAAACGAACAATGAATGTGTATTTATTAAAATGTCAACGCTTTACTAACTCAAGCCGCGCTCGTTTGTTCGCCGTTGTTTAAATTTACGTTGCATGTAAACTTTTCCATGATGGTAATGTAAATTCTCTGTACATAACACAATGTACAGATAATTGACAATTATCAAAAATGAGACAATTTGTAAAAACTTTAATAATTTATATCTTTAACAAAAAAAACAAATGGTTTCTACTTGACTTATTAGAGGTAAATGTGTCATATTTCATTTTGTCACCTCAATCATGCAAAGTATCTGAAAAGTCGGGAATGTTTCAAACAAAACTGAACGCGTATATCCGTTAAGTCTTTTATTAAATAATGTGTTCTATTTTCAAAAGACATCATTATCCGTAAATTGATAAAAAACACACACAAAAAAGTTTAAACAAACATAGATATTTAATAATTACGATTCCGTTCAAGGCGGTATAAAACATAAGGTCCATTTTCAAATTACTTACTCCGCCACTCTCATACTTCAGTCATACTACTCGATGGCGCTAACATCGCCCGATCTCGGTTCTCTCAGCCAGCGGCACTGCAAATTCATCTCATCTGCAGGCGTCCTTACACCGAGACTCGTCTCCGCATACTCCAGCGTCTCAGTTCTTGCTCAATGACGCCACTCAAGCTTACGATCTGATGACTTCCTGACGATTAATTTTAGTCTTAGATAATACTAGCAAAACTCGCGCAACATGTAACAACTCAACTATAAAGGAAGTAAAGACTTTCACCTTTTTAATTAGAAATTAAGTTAAACAGATACAATTAGGAAAGTTGTAAATATGAAGCATAATTTATAAAATTTATTCCAGATACAACAGGCTACATGAAACAAAGACCAATATTAAAACTGTGAGAAAACTTGTACACCGATCGTTCTATTTTGCTTTTCTCTAAAGCGTTTCATGCAGTTACTGTAAAATTAAAGGACAAACATCAAACTTAACTGAGAGAGTTTTACTTTTTATAAAAAAACTTAAACATATTTCTTCCCCTGAAGGTATTAACGAGTAACCTTTACTACACCTTATCTGTAAATTATACAAAAATTAAAGCAAGAACAAACGTAATGTTTTTTTTTAATAAAGAAATGTCCAATTTAACTTTTCCCTCCTGTTATATCATATTGGACAACTGTAATACAATTTTAACGTAATTGCGTAATCTGCTTTGTTTTTCAAACCAATCTAATGGACTGAAAAAAATCCAAATTGACTTAAACTGCATTACATATTTATAAATTATAAACAAAATGTCAGTTTAGCTATATTAATTAATATTTACTATCGTTTAAATGAAGTCGCCTCCCCAATAAGTCCCCTCCCCAACAAGATGAACTATCTTGCAACTAGCATCCACTGACCTCCTGTAATTTTGCACAGGTCATCACTCCATCTGGGGGTCGTCCGACACTGGGGTGGCCAGTACGAGGCTACCAGCTATTATTAAGATCGAGCTGAAGCTTCGGCATTTAGGATATGGGCACGAGATGGACGTAGAGTGGACTTCATCACATGAGACCTTTTCAGCCTAATATTTAGATTTAATGTGCCTTTTACAAGTGGGTGATCACTGCCGGTTTCAACCCAAGTGATCACAGGAACATCATTAAATATTTGGCGTTTGGTTATAACGATAAAGTCAATCTGGTTTTGACGAAGTCATTGGGGCTGCTCCAGGTCCATTTACTTCAGATAGGCTTTTTAAATAAAAAATCCATCATTCAGAGTCCTTCGTTCTCCATAAAGTCAGCCAGCTGGTGCCCCCTTGTGTTCCGTTGCCGCACTCTGAAACGTGACAGTGGGCACACTCTCAGCTCATCGTCTGTCCTTTTGCCTAGTTTTGCATTAAAGTCCTCCGTCAGCTACCATGTATTGAGTATTGGAGGAATGTATGGCTCGTGAGGTATCCTCATACATTATCATCACCTCATCATTGGAGTGTGTGGATATTAGTGCATACACCTGCATGACCTTCAGCTAATACCATTTCGATATTCTGAGTAAAAGGTAAGCCTTTGACGACACATTTTCGATTTTTTACATGTTCCTAATAAAAGACTCACTGACGATAACTCTGACACCTCCTAGGGACAGTTGGTCACCCTCCCGGTGGTAAAACAAGTTGCCGGATTCAAGGATTATCGTATCCTCCCCCTGTCTTTTGACATCGGATAAACCTATTACATCCCATCGCAACTTGTTTACCTCCTCTTCCAATAACTTAATTAAATACCGCCATAGTATAATAACATTCAGCCTTTCCTATACAGTAAAGTTGAACAAATAATCTTGGTTTTTAAAAGGGGCACCGTACCTACAATTACTAGAACTCAGAGTGCACTTTTTACAAGCACTATGTATAAATTCGAACTAAAAGCCACAATTGTCATTACTTTAAGAATATATATGTTTGCTCAGAAAGCGGAGGTCGTGGGTTGGAATCCACAGATTTTCATTGTTGTTTCCTAGTTGGTTAGTGCAATTCGTGCCGATCACCCAATTGTCTAAAAAAATGTTAAGTAATATGAAAAAACATATTTTAATTTATAATCAAATACCTGTTATAATGTATCAAATAAAATATAACAACGGTCTTAATCAGAAACAGATTTTGCTAAGCGAAGCCAACCGCAGAACGTTTTAAGCGGGCTTTGTTTCATACAATTTTATCGCATCGACTAATTGAGGACAATTAAATTATAGCCATTAATAACGGGAAATAAATTTAAATTCGCAATATTTCCGTCCACTTACTCATTTTGTAATGAAATAGTCTAATTTAGAGAGATTTTAGCCATGTTCCGAACATATTAGGAAAATCTACGAAACTTGACCAAACTGAATACTTTTTTATCTTACACTTAATTCTGTACTACTTTCTTGTTTTTTCCTACAACTTCCATTCAACTGCTTCGCCGAGGAACAGTTTCGACCTAAATAAAATAAATAAATAATTAAATAAAAATAAACATGAAAACATTATTTATTTTGCTGTCTTCTTAGGTAAACCACCTTTTAGGTTCCGCACTGTCGATTTTTTTTTGAAATGAAAATTTTGATATAAATTCTCAGGCGCAAAAGTAAACACCCTGTGGGAAATTATATCGTAATTGGGGTCAAGAACGCACAGACGTATTTCCGGGTTTCTCAAAGCTAATGGCTATTTAAAGGTCAAAATGTTACAAAAAATATTTTGAAGATTTGCTGCGTAATTACCATGAAATATCTTTTTAAATTAATATCATAATCGCATCAATTAAAAATACAAAACCTTATATTTAAAAAAAACAGGATAAATTATACGTCAAGGGTCATTTGATAATTTTTAACTCAAACAATAGTAATCGAAACTAATGGACTAAATTTCGAATGATAAAATAGATCGCTCATTTTTAAACAAAAACATTTTATGATTACTGCATTTAATTTGAAACTGATAATTCGCAATTTATTTATAATATGTTTAATAAAATCAAATAAATAAATTGTCGTTAAGATTGAAATTGATTTATAGACCAAACTATTTATGCAAGCATTGTTTAATTAAATAATTAAATAATACAGCCAAGCTTAAATTGAAAATGCAATATTCTTTTATAAGTAATTGTAGAGTACCACGGATAACATACATAATCAATCCTGGAGAAAGTATGAATCTTCTTATCTGAAAAAGAAATCGCAGAGGGTTACGAAAAGAGTTTCTAATTGTCGAACCAGCTAAGATCACCACACTGTATAAAATTAAAAATTAAGCCTTCACCCGACGTATTGACAAAAAATCCTTTGAAATCATATAACTGCACTGTGTTTGAAACATGTCGCTTTTTGGATAAAAAGACATTCCAATGAATTTGCGAATCCTGATTTAAATATAAGGAGAGCTTGTTAATAGCAATAGAACTTAATTCTTTTTTTATATCCGTAAAGAAATACACCATTTATTTGAATAAGCAACTTAACAATGATAGAATTTTAAAGGAAGACTAGAGAAGAAACTCCAGATTTCTAAAGAAGCATCAATAAAGACCGGTTACAAGAGAATTAACACCCATATTTTAATTTGGAAAGCTGCTCTGGTGGAAATATCGGTGAGAGTAAAATAAGTTAAAATGATTATTTTTTTTATTTTATCTAGTGAATTATCTGCAGTCATATTTTAAGGTGTTTTTTGTTTTGTAATTAAGGTCTACTTTAAGCTCATCAAGAGAGAAGCAGAAGGAAGTTTTAGTGTTTTACAATATCTTAAGTACTTTAGTTAAATCATGTTTAAAATATGTAATAAACTTAACCTAAACACTCCAACTAATATGGATACATTGACGAACAGTTCCACACAGTTACAAAGAATTAAGTTAGCACTTTAATTAATGTGAAAATAAATTTCCCCGACTCGGAGCCGACGCCAAAGTCATTTAATAACGTAATTAAATGGCGGTGTCCTCCATTTTGTCACTGTCTTTGTAGAAAGTTTTAAATCAAATTAAACTAGTTAAAAAACGAGAAGAAAACCAGCTTCTTTATAATTAATATATCCGATTCGTTATAAATCCTTATAATTCCTTATGAATCTTGCTAGAGCATGCTAAAATTGTAAATTGTTCACATTATGATATTTATTATATACGTTTTGCTAATAGTATTTGATACTGTTTTAGAATAAAATATGAATTTTGATTGTTTTATCAAATTTTTTTTAGAAAATAATTTTGTTGCTTTATATTTTTTTTATTATACTATTAAATTTAAAACATATTTGTCCGTTTCCCTAAATTCTCAATTCTTTTTATCATGCATCTTTAGTACTAATAAATCTCATGAATAAACATGTTTATTTTACGGATGGTATCACGTTGAACTTTATTTACTTCCTTTACTTTCCCAAGCTTGAATTTAGTGAATCTCTATGATAAAGGATTAAGCTCTCTGTGATTGGTTTTTATTGATAAATATACATTGTATCTACGTAAATTTTTTTTTGTTATATCCATTTAAAAATAGAAGAAAAAATAACTAATATTCAAGAAAGAAGTTGTGTTTACATGAGTATTTTTGGAACGAATTAGTTCAAAAAGATCAGCGCCGTTTTAAAAAGTTTCACCTCTTGAAAGATAGATTGAACTTGAGTTCAAGTAGCGCAGGTTAAATCGTCGACGAACTACGGGTACTAGTCTTATAAATAGAGGTTAAATAACTTTTTTTGCAGCTACAGCTATGTAATGTTGTCTTGTGGTAATCACCCTTTTGTTTACTGCAAAATATCTTTGACAATAACTATAAAGAACTCCTGCAAACTAATGTGTTGTAAAATTTGTTTGCAAAATACTGTAGCCATACTTTTCATATGTTTAATGGCAATAAGCGTAATTTATACTGAACTGTATTTAATGAAGGGTCTTTGAGTTTCAAAGCTCATTTGAGCTTAGAGGGTGAAGCCAATAGTAGTTAAAATCGCTGATTGCTTCCGCGAACGCAATATTCATTCTCTGGCAATGGGATCAATCATTAAAAGTTCTCATTAATGATGTTATAATATTACTAGCAATCCCTTCACGCTCCGCACGTGTTTTTAGATAGATTTTTTAAATTGATTTTCGGAACTTCCTCATACGGCCAACGGTGAAGGACCACGTCCGAGTGCCATAGGTCATCACTGGCAGCACACTCTGGTTGAAGACCTAGTCTTTGGAACATTTCGTAGACAGCCAAGAACTATAGAACGAGCTATGCTCGGTACTTCTACATGATAGAGTGAGTAATGCAGACATCCGCAGCAAAACGATGGTGACCGACATAGCTCGCAGAGTTAGTGAACTGTAATAGCAATGAACGGGCTACCTAGCTCGTAGAAGCAATAACCAATTGGGAACAAAGGTTTTTGAATGGCAGCCTCATACTGGTCATCGCAACGGAAATGACGACACAACTCCGTTTTACTTTATTCCAAGTGAATAACACGCAAACATAAGGAACTTGATACTGTTCCTCGTCTACCCTGTCGAAATAATGAAAGGCCCAAACCTTAATTAACGACTGCTCAAGATACGAGCATTACTTAGATACACCTCTCTACATACAAACACCTAAATACAATTAGTTAATGCGCTTTGGTAAGAAGAATAAACGTGTCTATAAGTAAAATCGATTTTAGCTTTAACTTTAGCAGTTAAACTGTCCTGTGACAATCGATAAAACAAAGTGGCATCCAGAGAATTACCTCAATAACAGTTTTCGGTTTTAGTAAACTGCATTCAGTGGATGAATTTATGCTTAGTAAATTGATATAAACTTCAAAACCTTATCTTAACAACCTTTATTTAATGTTTTATAAACGTAACATACTTATATTCATATTTTACATTTCCACACACAAACACTTCCGTTTCTCCGTGTCAAATGCACCACAAAGGCTTGTAACACTGTACAAAATTCCGGACGTGGCTCTATCTGGCAACATTATTACGATGATAATCGTAAATTTTGCGTACACAACGAAATGTCAGCTCTCGTGTTAAATTTCTGAAGCTTAAACTCATTTACTAGGAAAACGGATCTGACATATTCAGAGGCATGACCTCTTAACATGTCTTTCCCAGTAAATCTCACGCAAATATTTATTCTACAGATAAATAAAATTTAATTAGACTTATTATACTTTAATTGTATTTAATTAATAATTTTATTGCAGACATCTAAAATGAAATTTCTAATGAACTACTTGTGTCTTTGTCCCGTAGCCCGGTAGTTAACGCATAGTTATGTAGATAATGATTGCGGTCTCCGAGTTAGCCACAAAGCGGGCTAATTGCTGCAAACTGTGTTCCATAGTTGCTTGGTGATATTTCCATTCTTCAAAATTAACACATGACTTTTCAGTCAATGGATTTTATTTTCCAGACAATTTAGTGATCGGCCCATAAATATATAAAAATACCATTAATTATCATACATATTTAGTCAGCTCACGAAACTTTACCGGTGGTAGGTCCCATTTTTACAGGGGACCGTCTGGGTGGGTACTACTACCGCGGTGCCTATTTCTACCACAAAGCAGTGTGAAAACACTACTGTGATCCGGTTTAAACGGCACCGTAGCCAGCCTATTTACTGGGTAAACGAGACTTAACATCCTATGTCTCACGGTGAGAGCGTGTTGGTGATACCAGTATTGCCGATGTCTATGGGCGTCGGTGACCACTTTCGATCAGGTGGCCCGACTGCTCGTCTACCTGCGTAGCATAAAAAAATTAGAAATTTGGATGAATTCTCTACAATGATTAATACCACAAAAATCCTTTGAAGTCAATTAAATAAAGAAACAATAAATAAGGTATAAAAGAAGAGAAATACATTTAATTATGATAGAAGATTAACGAATCACAATCGTTATTAAGAATGATCAAAAAGAACTTATAATGAGTGACCCCATTGTCAGCGTTTTCAAATCGCTCCCACGGAAGCAATCAGCGGACAACCAATGGTTTCTTTCTAAGCATCTATAACCTTTGAATTGATGTCATTCGAGTTTGATTCGCATTTTTATAAAGATTTTACTTTGTCTCTAATTTACTAAGACATAAGGCGATGGTTTAATAAGTTATCAATTATGAAAGACAAATGCTAGCTTATTCTTCAAACAAGTAGTAATTAGCCTTGTAACTGCTTTTTTAAAATAAGACATAATTTTACTTTTAACGTTTTAATTTAACTTTAAGTCTCTAATAATCTCAAACGAACATATTTACTAAAAATCTTTACACCGAACTCAGATTGAACCAATCTGATAAATATATAGAATACAATGAAAATGCAGGTTGCGTTTTGTTATAAGAGTTTAACTAGTTAAATTTGATTTAAACAATTTAAATAACGAACTAAACTGTAAAAGCAACGGCAAAACAGAGAACACCGCCGCCATTTAATGATGTAATTAAATGAAGGCGCCGTGGGCTGCGAGACTTGGGAATTTACTTTCAAAGTAATTAAAGTGCTAACTTGATTTTTCTTACTTTGTCGATGATTCGAAACCGAAGATTTATTGTTCGGCATTAAAGTGTGTCATTAAATAAACAAACGTCAGATTAAGCGAATGAAAAATTATTTTCCAAACTCTTCCCTTCTGAACTCTTGGAGCTATTGGAGCCATAAACAAATACATTCTTAAACATAAGCATGTGGCAGGGGTGGAAACAGAAGAATTGCTCTTCTTAAAAACAAAATTTCAAGAAGACAAGGAATTTTTTCATTTCTTCATTGGAAAAAGTTTAACAAGAGCTGTTATCGCAAATTAAAGTACAATTGCAAAATGTCACGACCTTCTCATTGCGTTCAAACGAAAAAAGATTTATTTGAGTGAACAATTTCTGTATTTATTCTTTTACATATAACTGTAGAGTTATTATTCTGTTAGTTCAATATCCATATAACTATTAAAAAGATATCAATGTTATGTAGCTTACTAAACACGTGATTAAAAGAAAGAAATGAAATTTAATGGAAGGTAATACATAGGATGTATTTTTCTGCTCGCGCTAGTGCAAAAACATATCTGAAATCCAGTTTGGAGGGCTTTGTGCATGGTAGATTATGTAGCAGACAAAAATTTTGATATTTTTACCGCAAGACGCTAATGCGAAAACTTTTCTGTGATCCATTTTAAAGGGCTTCGTAGATTTTGTATTTACCATGTAAAAGTTAACTGAACGTATTTGTAAGTTAACATATTTTTTCTGGGGCATGATGCTCCATAAAGTCGTTGGCTGGATATTTCGATTACTATTAAATATGATCGTAACTTTACTTTCTAAAATACACATTAATTATGCGACATTAAGTGCAGTTTAGCAATACCAATAAATAAAAATTTGAGTTTGTAGCATGAAAATTACTGTTTTTGAAGTTATACTTCTTTAGGCGCGTTATGAAAAAATGATGAGAGTGAAATTTTACGATTTGTCACACAAAATTAACAGTTTATAATGAAAACGGTGAAAATGTAATAAGGTCCATATTACATAGTGATAAGGTTGATTTTTGTGTAGTGATAATGGAGTTGTCGTTTTTTATTTGCGATAGTTGTTGCATAATGTGCTCTATGAGTTAGGATTAAGGTTCGTTTTGGTATATATATATATATATATATATATATATATATATATATATTATTAATAATATATTTTATATTATTTAAATTTATATTAAATATATTATTATATAAATATATTAATATTTGTAATGATGTTTATTCAACTTGATATAATGGTAATATTTTTATTCATTTAATATATCAACATTGTGATTTATCTATGTAATACGTTTTAGATAAGCGCCATCTAGTGACACATAATCAAAGCTTCTGATTTATAGTACCGCTGTACAAGTAAGCTCAACATCTCTTAGGAATTCTACATTTGCAAGCAACAGATGGCGCTGAACTACCAGTTATATAATATATCAAAGTACGTCTTGTGAATCCATAAATTCTTAATCGAATTATTTATGATTAGTTCTTGTAAATCTATCATTTTTAATTGTCTTAATTATTTTTGATTGATATTTCTTACTATTTGTGAATATTAGTGAAAAAATTGTAGATATATTTTTCAAGTCCTCCGTTGAGGACTTGAAAAGTAAAGTGAGGTTAACTATCGGTATGTATTATTTATTGATATAAATTAAAATACTTTTATTTAATATAATTAACACTAAATATTATCAAATTATTAATGTTAAATACTTATTATTGGTTATTTAATATTCACAAAATAAAGAAATAAATTTAATAAAACATTTAACAAAAGTTTGTGGTAAAATTAAAATTGAACATCAAATTATAATATTAATTTTTAATATTTGCTATTAAATTGAATAAATAATAAATATTTATAAAAATAACTAAATAAATTTAATGAAAACTTTTTGATAAAAATGATAACTGAAGTTCCGATTCAGACATTACGGGAAGATACTATGGAAGTGGACATCATTTAATTAAAAATACAATTCGAATAATAAGACAATTTATGTTAGACTTAATGTAAGAAAATAAATATTTATTTATTTAATTTTTCAAATTTAAACTGAACCTTGTTGATTATCCTTTTACAATCCTTCTATTATTTTATTGTAATTAATTATTTGCATGCAATTAAAAACTATTTTTTAATGATGCCAAAGAAGTATAACTTCTCACGCGCGTACATAAGTACATGCACCCATTTAAAATTATAACACACCCACCAACCCGTATAGGACCAGCTTGGTGGAATACGGTCCAAAACCCCGTAATGAATAGGGGTGTATTAGGGGAGGCCTATCTCCAGCAGTAGGCTATCACAGGCTGAATATAGTCTAATATAAATGTTTTAATTACACTAAACCTATATACAGTTTAAATTACTCTGAAGCTAAATAAGCCATGGAAATGATTAAAATACTGTATCATCATCATCAGCCTTTAATAGTCCACTGCTGGACATAGGCCTCCCAATACACCCCTATCCATTAGGGGTTTTGGACCGTATCCCACCTCGCTGGTCCAATGCGAAAGAAAAAACCGCTGTCCGCTACGATGTCTTTCACGAATACAAAACGAAATCTGTTACACGAAGAACAGCTATTAAAACTTCGGTTTTATCGCTTTTAAAATGTAATATTTATTTTACTACTGTTTTATTTTCACTAACATTACTTCACTGTTGTTTAATAGGCGGAGTTTTAATTCAAAGTTTTAGTCAATCCCTCAACAAGATAAAAAAATTATTATAAATCTCAAGTTTTATATAATTTCATACATACGTAGGAAAGACGACTTTTCGTAATGTTTTTCTCGTAAATGACCACATATGTACGTGTACATTAGTAATATGATCAATTTGGATTTAACAGAAGCATTTAGGTCCTAAAGACAGTAAATAGCATAATTCCATAACAAAGAATTACTTTTAAGCTTATTCGGTCGTTGTTTAGCGAAATTATATACGGCTTAGTTGCTCACTTTTTCTTCCTCATTATTTTGTTGCAAAAACTGAGGAAATAGTTAAGGTAAATTGAATTGCTTCGTGGAAAATCACGTCGGTATTGGGATCAAAAGGAGGCCCGAAAGCGCATTCGCTGACAGCTAATAGCTATTTAATGTCCAAAAGGCGGATTCATTTACGTTAAAACGGTTGATGGAATCTGACGAGTAAGTACCCTAGTAATAACTCTAATAGTCTTAATACTGTGCTCCGGAATAAGTTAATTTTGCATATAATTTTGACATTTATATTAGGCGAGTTATATCCATTAATCAAATTATATATGGAAAACGAGTAAACGTTAAACGTTAAAAGTCAAACATTTTCCAAGTTTAATGTTGACAAATCTTAAATTGTTTGATGAATATTATTTGTTATTTCTATTTTTATCACGTTAAGACAAATGTGTGATCCACGCAAGAACTATCTTGATTATATGAAAGCATTTTCCCACGTGACTTACGATTCCACGACCGTAATTAAAACATCGTACTGTCAGTAAATTTGAACCTGGTGATCAACAACAATTAGTAAAACTGATCGTGACAACCCGGAACTACTTGTTACAGGTTCATACGAAGATCTTACTTGAAGGCGGATTATCGACTAATATTGCAAACAGTCAATGAACAACAATGTTTTCAGATTGTTCCCCGCAGGAATTTGATCCATCTAGGGTGATTGCATAGCTTAATTTAAACTTGGTTTATTCATTGCTTGGCTTGATTTTTTAAAGTTTTCTAGTGAAAGTATAGCCTATATTATTTAGTAATAACATTGTTGCTACATTTATTAGCTTTGTAATGACAAAAGATACAATTTACAGCTTTGTAATGGCAAAAGGATTGTATAGAAACTTATCTTGTAGTTTTGGGGTTATTCGTCGTCGTTAAATTCAAACTCATTTGCCATTGATTTGCAAAATCAAAATGCTATAGTAATATTATACTTAGGATATAAATTTGGCAAAGCAAACCAAAACATAAACTCTATCATATATGTAAAATTGATCAATTTTTATTTTTGACATTTTTTATTCGCATCGTTATACTTGAGCTATAACTTTTATTTGAGAATAATTTACAACTTATTTATTGAAACTTTAAATATCTAAACAATAACATACTATAAACTTAACATAATCCAACATTAGTTAATATATCTTCACCTTGTCTGTACCCTATTTTTAAAAACACATAAAAAATATTACGGTTAATATTAACTTTTTTTTCACCGATAACAAGTTTCGAAATCTTGTTATTTCTTAAGCATTCTTGATTTCTTTTAAAAAGAAATTGTAAATGCGCGTTATAAGAAAACATATTGATCGTTAGCAAAAGGAGATTCAAAGGACCTTTCGGGCTCCTCTTATCGCTAATGGCTACTTTTAGGCCAAATGGCTGAATTAACTTTACGTTATACGGTTGATATAATTGTACAAATAAGTTTTAGGATCAATTTAAACACCAATACACATTACATTGACCTTTAAACGTTTATCAAAATGTATAAGTGTCCGGAATCTTTATATAATTTGGTTTTCGGATGTAGTTTCGCATGTAACGTAAGAAGTACCTGCTACCTTTATTTAAAACTTTTCTAATTGTATTTAAATGTTTTTGAACAGGGCGTACATTCACTTTGTTATATTTCAAACAGAATAGGAAATGTTAAAGTGAAGATTTAAGTAAAGTATGGGTTTTCTATGGAAAGCAAATGAGATTCTTGTAATAGATTCTGCAATTTTCGTTTAAATAGATTGTAACTGCAATCAGAACGCAATTAGAGATCATTTAGTTCGCTTTGCGGCCAACTCAATGACTGTGCAGTGCTTTCAGGTAATTAATTAGCGGTTTGCAGTTGCAATTTATTAGGATTCGCTGTAACATTTTCACGCAACAATCAAAACCGTCATTTTAACTCTTAGAAAACAAAAGGAAAATTAAATTAAAAAAAAAAGACAATATTCAATAACATTTAATTTATAGTTATTTTGTAAGTATAATTAAGTAGAAATTGGATCACATAAACGACTCAGTATCCTAAAATGCAAATGAAGTTTAACAACTAGTTTATAATATAATTACAAGAAATATAAGTAACTTGTAGTGTGTAAAAAATTTGCCGTCTATAAAACCGCAGAAAAAATCTAGTTTGTAAATAGTACAGTGTAACAGATTTTATCCTTCATAATTTACAGTCACTTAAAAATTTTATTAGTAGTTACTAGTTTCAAACATTTCTCAGGTTTCATGGTCCCGGCGCAGACTAAAGAGCAACGTCTAGTATTATTTTTTAACATTATGCATTAGAATTAACAAAGTCGGACAACAGTCGGAAAAATCTGTTAGTCTGTGTCAGTTCGGTAAACGTTTACCGAACTGACCTCTACAGTATTTTCAGTTATGATTCATGCATAGAATATTGCATTTAATTATTTAAATTTCTTGCACAAACTAAACAGAAGAGAACTTAACTCCATGTTACATAAATATTTTTTTTATTTCGAAATGTTATAAATTTATCATGCATTTACACTCTCCAGGCACTTAATTTTAAACTATTTTCTTGTTTCTTCCTAGAACTTGAATCCAACTGTTCCGCTGAGCTACAATTGCGAGCTAATTGAAATAAATAAATCCTTATTTAATTATTCACTGTCGTCTTAGGTAAACCACCTTTTAGCTTTAGCACCGTTGATTTTTCTTTGAAATTAAAATTTTGATACAAATTTTCAGGCGCAAAAGTAAACACCCTGTGGGAAGTTATATCGTAATTGGGGTCAAGAAGAACGTAAAGACGTTTTTCCGGGTTTCTCACAGTTGATGGCTATTTAAAGGACAAAAGGTTTTATGAAATTTATTATGAAGATTTGCTGCGCAATTACCGTGAAATAAAGATATAAAATCTTATATTTAAAACAAATAGGATACGTTATACGTCTAGCGTGGTTTGATAATTTAAAATCAAACAATAGTACTCGGAACTAATTGACTAAATTTCGAGTAATAAAAATGATCGCTCAAATTTAAACAAAACACATTCAGTAATTATTGCATAAAAGGCCACTGATAATTTGCAATTCGTTCATAACATGTTTAATATAATCAAATAAATAAATTGTCGTTAAGATTGAACATTTATTGATCAAACCATTCGTGCAAGCATTGTTTGATTGAATTATACAGTCAAGCTTAACTTGAAAATGCAATATTCTTTTATAAGTAATTGCAACCGATATGTAGAGTTCTACGGAAAAAAATATAGATGTAAAGAAGAAACCGCATAGGGTTTCGGATAGAGTTTCTAGTCGTCGAAGCAGCTAAAGACACGACCTAAGATTGCACCACACTGTATAAAATTAAAAATTAAGCCTTCACAACCAACAACTGCCTCCGTAGCCTAGTGGTATAGGCGTTTGCTTTATAAACCGGAGGTTGTGGGTTCGAATCCTGTGGGGACTAAAACAAATTTTCATTGTTGTTTCCTAGTTGGTTAGGACAATTTGGGCCGATCACCCAATTGTCTGAAAAGTAAGATGGTCCATGCGTCGGATGGGCATGTAAAAAATCGGTCTACCTACGAACCCGTATTGGACCAGCGTGGTGGGATACGGTCCAAAAAACCCCTGATGGATAGGGGCGTATTAGGGGAGGCATGTCCAGCAGTGGACTATCAAAAGGCTGATGATGATGATGATGATGAACCACCAATAAGCACACCTCTAAGATATAGGATGTTACATATCATTAAAAAAATATTTGTCAAACATTGGGACACACATAATATAAATACTAGGAATAAGCATAATTTTGTTCTTCCAAAAACTAGGAACCGCGAAGAACAATGCACTCTTTCATGTATACTCTTCTACAACAAATCGCATAAAAAGGTTCAGCTATTATCTGTAAATAAAATTAAAAAAGTTATAATGAAACGTTTGTGTGTTAAAAGATATTATTGCTGTAATGACTACTTGATCGATAACACACCCTAGTAATGAACTAATCGCTCCAGGCTATTTTGAACTATTAAAATGTGTTTTTTCTATAAAATTTGTGAAACTTATTTAAAAAGGGAAAAAAGCAAAGCCCTGTTGAGTTTTTTACGCCGGTTCTCCTCAAGTCAGAGGCTTCCATTTCCAAACACGTAGTAGTTTGTTTGACAATCAATAAGAAAGAGTTATGCTTTCATATTACAATAAAGATATTTGACATTGATTAACTCAATAATCGACGCAATGCCAAAAAAGCCTTTTAAATCGTATAACTGTACATATCGCTTCTTGGCTAAAAAGACGTCCCATTGTATTGTCGAATTCTAGTTCAAATACGCGGAGAGCTTTTTTCTAGCAATAGAACTTATTTCTTTTATCGTATATAAGTATAGAAATCATTTCTCTGAATGAGCAATTTCAAACAAGGTACTCTCCAGATTTATAAAAAGTGAAGCCGCTCTGGTTTAAATTTCAGTAAGTGTAAAATAAGTTGAAATGAATTTCTGTTTAGTTTATTTCATGTTAATTTATTTTTATGATATTGTTTACTAAGAATGTTGTTGTGCAAGACGTAAAGAACATTTTGAAATTATAACTAGTAAATTTTGTGCAGTCATGATTTAAGATGTTTTTTGTATTAAAATTAAGGTCTACATTAAGTTCATCAAGAGAAAAGCATTGTTCACAAGCAAGCAAGTGTTTTTCTATATCTTAAGTACTTTAATTAAACTATGTTTATAATGTTGTGCTTTAACTTACCTAACTTAAACACTCTGACTGACATGGACACACTGAGTCACACATAAAACTTAGGTCTCAAATAATTATCAACGAATAGCAAAGAATTAAGTTAGCACTTTAATTAATGTGAAATTAATTTCACCGTCTTTCGTCATTTAATCACGTAACTAAATGGCGGTGTCCTCCATTTTGTCATTGTCTTTGTAAAAAGTTAAATTAAATTAAATTAGTTAAAAACCGAGAAAAAAACCAGTTTCTTTATAATAAATGTATCCGGTACATTGATTCCTTACTTACCCTGCTAGACACGTGATGAATTGTAAATTGTCCACTTTATGATATTTATTATACGTGTGTTGTTAATTAGTTTTACCGCCGTGTTGTTTGCTGAGACAAACTTTTCAAGTAACAATTGATGTACGGGCAAATAAATTTTTCAAAATTTTTTGCCACGGTTGCAATATCGATATAGGTTATCCTTGGCGTGGGCTCCGAAACGGTGAAATTAATTTCACATTAATTAAAGTTTGTTATTAATCGCTTTTCTGCGGATTTATAAACCGGCACGACCTTTGCAGTTTTCCACACGGACGGGTAGACCCCAGTGTGTAGAGAGATATCTAAAATACTATTTAAGGGGGTAACTAAATATGATGCGCATTTATTTATAAATATTGGTGGGATCCCATCTGAGACTACACCATTTGTTATATCAATACATTTAAGTTGCTTATATATCGTATCATGATCGATGTTAATCCTAGATAGGGTGTCATTATATTCCATAATGCTTTTGCAAAAAATCTTAATATCTCTTTGGGTGTTTAATGGAGAAAATGATGATGAAAAATGTGAAGCAAACATATTACATTTATCCATTCCGTCGGACGAAGTTACGTCACCGTACTCCATACTAGCTAGATATGATCCCTTTCCATCGCGCCTTTGTTTTACCTACGACCAAAATAATTTTGGGTTTTGCGAGATACCCTTTTAGACATTTTCTACATACGAATTGAAAGCACTTTTAATAATTAATTTGGAACGTTCAGAGACCATGCGATATAATATTTGATCTAATGGCTTACGGTATTTTAAAAATCTCTTCCTGTATTTATTTTTTTCATGTAAACACTTAATTACGCCGGGTGAAAACCACATAGGATGTTTACTATTAATAACTTTTGTTAGTGGGACGAATGATTTAATAACTTCAGTAAAAACTTCATAAAACAATTTTGTCATGATGTTAACGTCAGTCAATCCTGCAAACTAGTTATTCCAATTGATTTTTGATAAGCTTTGGTTTATGAGCTCGTAATTAGCTTTGAAGAAGTTTAATTTATCGATAGTATCTTTATAAGGAAGGTATAGGTTTACATCGTGTTTAATAAATATTAAAAGCGCAGGATGTAATGGATCTGCGAGACATAACAAATCGTTAGCTTCTGACACGTCACACACTTCTACATCAACAAATACTTAGTCAAGGGTTCGATTTATTGTATTACTGATATAATGGCTTTGTCTTAAATTATTCATGTTTGAAAAATTTATAATACATTGACCTAAAGATGTAGTCAGGTAAGTCGAAGAATTATTCACTAAATTCCAATCAACATAACCAATATTAAAATCACCAATGACGCACATACGAGATCTAATATGTTCAGATACAACATTAAAATTGTCTATAAAATGGTCTAGCATAGTTTTCCGAACTGGTGGAGACAGATATATGGCACACAGTGTAGTCTGACCGTAGCTAGTTTGTGTGTCATCTATGCTGACCCACATTTCCTCGCATTTACTTTCCACTCCGAACTCCACCCCCTTCTTTATGATTTTCGAATCCTGAGTCCTGTCTATCCCTTCGGTATACCATATATCTATCATCAAGCAATTCAGAATTAACAGCGGTGCTATTTAACCATGTTTCAGCTAGAACGATAATTTCGTAGTTGGAACACGTTAAATTTCTAAAAAATGCATGAGTCTTTGTCCTAAGACCTCTTATATTTTGTTAGTAATTAGACAGAGTGAACATATCAGATTATGGCTAATTCACTCAAATATATATCAGTTTTATAATGTAGTAAAAATGCAAACTGTTATTTTAAGTTTTTTAAAACGTAAAAATTTTTTACTAAAATATAATCTGAGGTATCGCTTTGTCTTATACATTTACGTCCATTTTGCACTTACACATACTTGTAACTTTTCTCCTTGGCGGCTCTACTTGCAAGCGGCATACATCATCAGCCTTTGTTAGTCCACTGCTGGACATAGGCCTCCCTACCATATCCATTAGGGGGTTTGGACCGTATCCCACCACGCTGGTCCAATGCGGGTTGGTGGGTGGACCGACTTTTTTACATGCCCATCCGACGCATGGATCATCTTACTTTTCAGACAATTGGGTAATCGGCCCAAATTGCCCTAACCACCTAGGAAACAACAATGAAAATTTATTGCGTCCCCGCAGGATGTAGAGTTATGTAGCAAGCGGCATGTAGAGTTTTATTTACGGGTGACAAATGATCCACAATAAAAATAGGCGTCTGCTGACCCTCCAATCCAAGATGCGTAGTGTTTAACTTGTTATGTGTGTTCTTTGTTTTATTGAAGTCAATAGAGGTGGCCATAAAGAAGTCACGAGTTTTTTTGTGTATTGAATTGTACTACAATCGACCTAGGCCGGGCGTTACTGCGGTCAATCTTTCCTATTCGAGTACAGTGTGAGATTTCTTGTTCATTGATTTTATAATTTATTAAATTACCTATTTTAGTCACAATTTCAACCATATTTTAATTTTTATTTTCTGGTACGCATTGTATTTCAACATTTTTCGATTGTGCGTGTTGCTCCAAAATGTTTAGTCGGGTTTTAATATCAAACAATTCTGTTTTGAAGTTATTATTTTGTGACTGCAGATCCTTCACAGTCTCTTTAGTTTACTTAAACTCCATTCTGCTTTCTTCAAATTTGGAGTTTAGGAACTCCATTGATTGACTCATTTCCTTCACCTCTGCCAGGACTGCATTCAGTTCAGCACTAAAAACATTTCTAATGACGCTACTTACAATAGATACTAAGCCGTTAACATCATTTTGCAATATATCTTGAATAATGCAACGAATTTCATCATTAGATACTGCAGTTGTCCCTGGGGGTGATTGTAATGCTTGTCTCTTGGAGCCTCTTATAGTAACATTTGCATGTGATCGTATTGGTGTGGAATCTGACTTAGTTTATTTTAGGCGCAGAGCGCCACACAGCTGGCAAGTCTACGAATGTTTTATATCGAAAGGAACATCTTCGCTATAGGTCAGACAAAGCAAAAGAAATTTCTTTGCGCAAGTTACGCATTTTATAGAGTTATCGGTAGAAGCAGAATTATTGCAACGGGTTGTTGTTGTAACGTTTGTAGACTTTTCTGTACAGCAAATTTTTTGTTATTATCTTTTTGACAACCATGTTTTTTAGTTTTAAATTTGTTGCAAATAACAATTTCTTATCTTACAACAAATTCTTAATAATCCACAAAAAGTGACTACAAGACGGGGAATAGAACAAGTTTCTTAATGCTCATACACAAACAACAGTAACGCAACGGGGCTCTGAGCTACCACAGTAATTGATGACGTGCCACAGTAATTGAATATATTATATGTAACGTTCTAGAGAAACAAGACTTTTCTTGTAGGTAAGTAAAGAATTATTCGTTTGTTGAACTCGCCAGCAAAGCTCGTACACCACGTATTGTGTTTTCGATTATTTAATACTATTTTAGTCACTTTCTTGAATAACAAATTACATTACATTGATTTTTTTACTTAATATAACACTGATCTCTGAATAAGTGAAAAATTTTACGTGTTTTAGCGGTGACTGAACGGAAACAATGTACACTCACTAACTGTCACGAATATAATATGATTTGTATTTATGTGCGTATTTGTGAAACGAATTAACTTAACAAGATCAGTTTTGATTTAAATAATTTTACCGTTGGAAGATGGATCCAACTTCAATTCAAATAGCGCAGGCAGAACCGGCGACGGACTTGATGGGTGCTAGTCTTATAAATAAAGGTTCAATAATATTTGCTACTACTCCTTTGTAATTTAGGCTTTTCGTCTTAGTTACCGTTTTTTTAAATGCAATATATGTTTAACAAAAATTATAAAGGATCTCTTGCAATCTTATTTGTTCAAATACTGTGGTTTTACCTCTGGTATGTTTGATGGGAAAAAAACCATAGAAAGTAAATTATTGGAATAAAAATGTGCCATTTATGCCAAAATGTGTTTTAAACTCTAAGGACTGTTCACAGCTTATTGGAAGACGCCAATGGTAGTTAAAGTCGCTGATTGCTTCCGCGAACGCAATATCAATTCTCTGACAATGGGATCAATCATTAAAAGATCTCATTAATAATGATACAATAATACTAGCAGTCCGTCCGCGCTCAGCCCGTGTTTTTTTTTTGTGAGATTTTTAAATTGATTTTCGGAACTTCCTCATACGGCCAACAGTGAAGGACCACGTCTGAGTGCTATAGGTCATCACTGGCAGCACACACTGATTGAAGACCTAAGTCTTCAGACATTTCAAACAGACAGCTCAGCAAACTATGAAACGAGCTATGCTCGGTATTTCTACGTGATAGAGTGAGTAATGCAGACCAGTCCACAGCAGAACGACGGTGACTGACATATCTTTCAGAGTTGGTATGAGGTGTAGTAGCAATGGGCCGGCTAGATAGCTCGTAGAACCGATGATCGATAGCGAACAAAGGTTCTCGAGTGGCAGCCTCGTACTGGCCATCGCAGTGTAGGATGTCCTATCACGAGACGGAGTGACAAACTGCAAGAAGTTGGTGGATGCAGATGGCGCAGAATCGTACCTCACGGCAGCTTATGCGGAAGGCCTGCATAGTGGACTTTGTTAGGCTGATATGATGATGATACTGATATAATTGTCTAGTCTGAAAATTAGTAGTAGTCTTAACATTAGCTTTACATTAAAACTTCTTAATTAGCTATTATAGTATGCATATTTAATTAACATCATATTAACTTCCTATTCCCTGCAGATTTAAAGTTTGATGTAGCTACTTTTATGTTTTTCTAAGAGTACTTATGTATATGTATATGATATTGTAAGATGTATCTAGTATTATTAGTGATCATCTAAAAATGTTCTCGTTTAATCTATTAAAACCTTTCAATTGATTGGGGTAATCCTGCTTCATCTTTAAAATTCTTCGTGTAAGCTCAAAGGCTATGTATATAGCAAACAAATAATAAATTTAGGTAATTATTTGTGCTCAAAGTAAAACGAAAATATTGACACATTTCCGTTTTACTTTGTTCTAAGTGAATAACATGCAAACATAAGGAACTTGATACTGTTCCTAGTCTAACCTGTCGAAATAATGAAAGGGCCAAACCTCAATTGACGACTGCTCAGGTACGAGCATTACTTACACACTTGAATACATATGGCTGATGCGTCTTTGCAAAAAGGTTCTCTCAGTTTATGAGATATAATTCCATTATTGCTTCTAATGGTTGCTTTAATTTTTGGAGCTGAGCTGTCTAATGACAATCAAAAAGGATTCATCCAGAATTACCCAAATCATAGTTTTTACGAGAAGCTACATGTAAACTGCATTCAGTGGATGAATTTATACTAGGTAAATTGATATTGCTTTTCAAAGACAATCTCAACAGCCTTTTTGTAATGTTTGGCTAACGTAACATGTATTCAAATGTATACTAACGCTACATTTCCAAACACAAACACTTCCGTTTCTCCGTGCCAAATGCACAACAAAGGCTTATAACACTACAAGATTCCGGACGTGGCTCTATCTAATTATCTATTAAATTTCTGACGCTTAAACTAATATACTAGGAAAACGGAACTAAAATATTCAGAGCTCATTCACGCAAATATTTAATCCATAGATAGATATTTAAATTAAACTTATTATCCTTTAATTTTATTAAATTAAAAATGGTAATAAACTACTTGTATCTTGGCCCCGTACCACGGTAGTTACCGCGTAGTTTTGTAGACAGTTTGCGACCGCAGAGTCAGCCACAAAGCGGGCTAATTGCTGCAAACTACGCTTCCATATGTAGTTGCTTAAATGCTTCGTGATATTTCTATTCCTCAAAATTGTGACTTTTCGACCAATAGATTTTAATTTCCAGATAATTTAGTGATCGGCCCATAAATATATGAAAAGAACAGACATAAACATATTCTGTTAACTCACAGAGTTTAGTGATAATCAACAAACAGTTACATATTACTACGCGCAGGAATTTCTTACGAGCGAACAAATAGGAGATTTTTGTTTGAGTAATAAAAATTATTTATGTTTATGAAATGTGTGATATATATATATAAATAAAACTTATATGTAATAAATTAAGGTGAATTCTCTGCAATGTTTACTACTACTTTGAAATCAATTAAATCATGAAACTAAACTACAAAAGAAAAGTAAAAATTAACTCTTTTGTATAGAATTATGCACGATATCAACAGAAGGAACATTATGGTTAATCGTCTTCAGTCTGTCCACTTTAAATACCAATCTAATAGGTTTTTATACCAGTGTTATTTTTTCATTATATTCAGATGTAACATTGACATCTATCTAATAAAACATGGTGGTCCTCGTGATTCTCTCTCCATTTATCTTAAGCCCTTAAAATGTACTTTACAATGTAAAATAAGTAAATACTAGCCGCAGCAAGGCGTGGCAGAGTCTGCTAGTTAATTATAAATTTCAATTATGATAAAAAAATTCGCGAGTCACAATCGTCACTAAAATATGATCAAAAAGAACTTATAATGAGTTACCCTATTGTAAAGATTTTCAAATAGCTCCCACGGAAGCAATCAGCGGACAGCCAACGGTTTCTTTCTAAGCATCTATAAGCTTTGAATTGAGAACATTTGAGCTTTATTCGCATTTTTGTAAAGATCATATTTTGTCCCTAACTTTTTTACTTAGCCATAAACGTAACGAAAAAGGAGCTTGTAAAGTTTTTGACATATTATTTTGAAACTGCCAGATTAGAGCTAATATATATATATATATATAATATAAAATCATTATTTAATCAAAATTATAACTATTAGTCTAATCTAATTTTAGGTTAAATCTTATATGTATCCTTGACAAGAAGTCATTGAGGCTTAAAATTATATATAAATTGATATATATATATATATGTATATATATATATATATATATATATATATATATATATATATATATATATATATATATAGTGATAATATTATTAATTTTAAGCCTCTAATGACTTCTTGTCAAGACTATAAGATTTAACCTAAAAATTAGATTAGACTAATAGTATTAATTGATTAAATAGATTTTTATATATATATATATATATATATATATATATATATATATATATATATATATATAGTGATAATATTATTAATTTTTAAGCCTCTAATGACTTCTTGTCAAGGATACATATAAGATTTAACCTAAAATTAGATTAGACTAATAAGTTATTAATTTTGATTAAATAATGATTTTTTTAATAAGGCATAATTTTACTTTTAACATTTAAATTCAACTTTAACTTTCTAATAATCTCAAACGAACATATTTACAAAAAATCTTTACATCGAGCTCAGGTTGAACCGATCTAATAAATACATAGAATACAATGAAAGTAAAGGTTGCGTTTTCTTGTTAGACTTTAACAACTTAAATTTGATTTAGACCGTACTGTGAGAGCAACAACAAAACAAACAACACCGCCGCCATATAATTACGTAATTAAATGAATGCGCCGTAGGCTGCGAGACTTGGAAATTTATTTTCCCATTAATTAAAGTGCTAACTTAATTTTTCTTACTTTGTCGATTAGATTCGTTCGAAACCGAAGCTTTATTGTTCGACATTAAAGTGTGTCATTAAATAAACAAACGATAGATTAAGCAATTTGAAAGTTTTTTTCTAGACTCTTTCTCTACTTAACTCTAAGTATTGGAGTCATAAACAAAAACATTTTTGGATGTTTTTGCATGTGGCACAAAAATAAGAAACAGAAGAATGGCTCTTCTAGCATCCTTCTTAAAAACAAAATTTCAAGTAAACATAAAAATTTCCTTCATTTCCTTATTGAAAATATTTAACAAAAGCTGTTATCGCAAATTAAGGGACAATTGCAATTTGAGACGGCCTTCTCATTACGTCCAAACGAAAAAACATTTCTTCAAGTGAACCATTTCTGTATTTATTCTTTTAAACATAATATGAGACTTATTATTCTGCTCGTTCATTATATATTTAAAAATTGATATCATTGTTAAGTAGCCGATTAAAGAAGTTGAAACATTAAAAGAAACAATTAAAATTAACTGACGGATAAGATCAGGATTGTATTGCCGCGAAACTGTAGTACGAAAAAAAACTGTGGTCAAATTTGAGAGCTTCGTAGATGGTGTTTTTTTGTGTGCTTATTAACGTAAACTTTATTTCTTTTGCAGACAATCACGCTTTATAGTGCCTTATGCTCCATACTTGGCTACATGTAGTGATAATAAATTAGAAAAAACATGATCGAAACTTTACTTTGCATAATACAAGTTGGGCATGTAAAAAGTCGGTCCACCCATCAACCCGCATTGGACCAACGTGGTGGGATACGGTCCAAAACCCCCTGATGGATAGGGGTGTATTAGGGGAGGCCAATGTCCAGCAGTGGACAATAGAAGCGTAACAAATATATTACTTACCATTTATTTAGGTCGCAGCCGATACAGTAAGAAAAGATTTTCCTTCATAATTTTTTGGAAAAGTTCGTATTTATTGTGCTCTCTTAGTTAGCTTCAGTACCTATACATCTATAATATACAAAGACATTATACTCATATAATACGATCAATTATTGACAGTTCAGGTGTCATAATATTTTGATAAAGATTAGAGTTTACCAGAAGGATAATAATTTCTGACTACATCTATAACAAGTGTATGATTGAAATTCTAACAAAAAATTGCGAAAGTTATACGTGACTATGTCTTTTAGTGAGAGCATGATTGTAATGTATTCATATTACAATATGAATATTCACTTATTCGTATAGTATGAATAAGTATAATTATTTCTAATGTTTACGCGAATATTATACATTATTAAATAAAATGACTTTACGGATTTTATCGCGTTTATTTTACATTTTTAAACTCCCGACGTTTCGAACACTTTCCAGCGGCCGTGGTCACGGGGTAGACTGAGATATCATGCGTCTTGTTGCCATTGCTGAAGCGGGGTTTCCAGATCTTAATTGTAATTAATTATTTTTAATCTGTACTCCGACCTATGCAAAATAAACTGGTTGTATCATTAGAGCCAGCAGTGGTATTATGCTTGGGTTTAAATTTTAATTTAATAATTATGGGTTCCCAAGCAGGTGGTAAAACCCAACCATCTTCCCCATTGAAATTTGGATGTTTTCTAATCTCAATAGCCTCAAGGATCATCCTTGGTAGGAATCGGTGTTTTTTAGCGAAGATTTGTGGCCTGATCAAATCTGATGTAATGGTTTGGGTGATTTAAAGTATGGTCACACACTGCCAACTTGTTGGGTCTTTTATGTTTGATGTCAGCTATATGTTCCTTCACGCGGGTTCTTATTGCTCGCTTTGTTTGTCCAATATAAGAGAGGCCGCCGTCATAATCTAGCTTGTACACTTCTGGATCTTGTAGAGGAATATTGCACTTGACAGGTGGTAGGAATTGACCAATCTTCTTCAGCGGCTTGAAATAAGTTTCGGTTGAAGCCCACCACAAAATGTAGCCAATCTTGTCAGTTACACCTATCACATAAGGTACAACAGCAGGTACTCGCTCCACTGTGGCTGCCTTCGCTCGGTCACTGTGACGCTGCCGTGGCGCAGCAAGCTTGTTGTCGCGCAGCACTTGCTAAAGGTGTAGCTCAGCCGTCAAGTGTGCATCATCACAGATCCCTCGTGCTCTCTGAAACAAAGATTTGCCCACGGTAGCTAACTGGGATGGATGGTGGTGTGAGTTACCGTTTAAATATATATTTGTATGGGTTGGTATCCTATACACAGTGCTACTTAAGGTGTTATCGGGATTGCGAGTAATTAAAACATCAAGAAATGCTAAAGAATTATCATTTTCTAACTCCATAGTAAACTGTATTTTTGAATAAATGGAGTTAAGATGGTTTAAAAATGCATTTATTTTATCATATGGTAAGATGGTAAATGAATTATCAACATAGCGCTTAAGAATTTAAAAATGTAAAATAAACGCGATAAAATCCGTAAAGTCATTTTATTTAATAAGTATGAAGAAGGATCAACCCTTTTCACACTCACTTTCTCTTATGGTTGCTTATGGAGACCTTTACGAGAGCGGCGCTGTGACACAGTTTTCAAGAGTGCCTCCCTATCTTGAACCAATTTATAAGACGTTATTCACGACAAAATATGACGTCTTCTCGTATAAAATCTTACATAACACTCAAACAATGAGAATGACAAACCAATGGATATATTAGTCGAATATGACTTTATTATAAAAAGGTACATCGAGCTATTGCTTAGCTAATTTAGAGACAGAATTATCGTAAACTAAATATTATGACAAACTCTGGTCCCAATAATCGGAGACTATTTGGTAGGTTGAAAATGACCGCGATGTACCAAAAAGAATACGCAATAAAGAATAATTTGTGCCATTAGTGTTTGACTTCAGGTCATTTATTTGGTAATTGGGAGATTTATTCCAAGTCTGAAATGACTGAAGTATACATGACTAATTCTGTATTGTGTTTATATTGCACACTTGCATTCGGACATAATCTCGCACGCTTTATTTATTATGTTAATGTAAGTAATTAAATTGTATAGATTAAACAATAAATTAAAATAACTTATAATCAGATGGTTGAGATACCAGTCTTAAACACGATATTCCAAAACAAAGTATATATAGCTGACCCTAATATAATTCAAAAGTTGAGACCGCTGCCTCGCTCTGATTGCTTCCACGCATACAAACGAAATCATCGATCATACAATAACATCTATTAAAACTTCGCCTTTTATATGTATGTTCTGTTTAATAGGCAGAGTTCTCCAAGTCCTAATCGCTGTTCTTCATGTAACTGATTTCGTTCTGTATTCGTGAAAGCAATCACAGACAGCAGCGGTTTCTTATATTTTATTTAATTATATTAGGGTCTGCAATATTTATGCTTTGTTTTATTTGTAAGTCTTTGGTATATATCATGGGACAGCATACGGTTAAATTAATAAGAGCAAGTTAATACTTTACAACAAATATCGGAATTTTTGTTCCACTAATAATATTTTTATAAAATTTTATTGAATTAGCAATTTTTATAATATCAAGATGATTTTTTATTAAAAGTGGGATCACAAAGTAATGGTCATCAATTTAAGCAGAAAGGGCTCGTTTTTATTGAAAAATATAGTAGTTATTTTGCCTTATTTGAGTGATTTGAGACCAACAATAGCACAATTTAATAACAAAGAATTGATTCTAAAATCTTTCTGTCGTTGTTAAGCGAAATCATGTACAGCCTATTTGCTCACTTTTTCTGCCTAAATGATTTCGTTGCTAAAAATGCCAAAATTGTAAAGGTAAATTGAATTGCTTCGCGGAAAATCATGTCGGTATTGGGATCAAAACGAGGCCCGAGAGCGCTTCCGGATTTCACTAACAGCTAATGGCTATTTAACGTCCAAAAGGCGGATTCATTTACGTTAAAACGGTTGATAGAATCTGACGAGTAACTACCCTAGTAATAACCCTAATAGTCCTAATACCGTGCTCTGGGACTATTTAATTTATTTGCATAATTATGACATTTAGACTTGGCGAGTTACATCTATTGATCACATTATATATGGAATACGAATAGTATAACGTTTTCCAGGTGTAATGTTGACAGACCTCAAATTGTTCGACGAATATTTATTATTATTTCCATTTGCTGTTGTTGTCTGCGCTTTTATAATATTTTAAGACAAACCTATGTGTGTATCTGCGACGCAAGAAATTTCTTGATAAAATTAAAGTTAAAACATTGCACCGATAGTAAATTTGAACCTAGTGATCAACAACAATTAGTTAAACCGATCGTGACAATCCGGAAGTACTTGTTACAGGTTCATAGGAAAAATATTCATCTTACTTGAAAGCGGATGATCGACTAATATTGCTTTGAACAGTCAATGAACAATAATACCTTCAGCTTGTTACCCGCAGGTTGATTGCATAGCTTTTTAAAACTTGATTTATTCACTGGCTAGGTTGACTTTAAACTTTTTCAAGTAATAAATTTAGCCCGCATTTCTAAGTATTAACAGTATTACAATGTTTATGAACACAGAGATATAATTAACAGCATTGTAATAGCAAAAGGATGGAATAAACATTGATCTAGTTTGATTGCCATTGGTTTGCCAAATTTTAATATCTACAATACTATTATACTTTAGATATAGATTTTACGAAGCAATTTAATACATTTACTCTAACATGTATGTAAAATTGACCAATTATCGTTTTTACTTCTGCTAAATACAAATGTAATATTACGCTTTTGATAAAATGATAAAAAACAACTATAAGTAAATGTCTGCTGACCAAATTTATTTAATTATACCCTAATTGCCACTGTAATTACTAAAAAGTCGCTTATTTATACTTGAGTTATAACTTTTATCTAAGAAAAACTATACAACGTCTATATTGAAACTTTGAAAATCTAAAAAATAACATATGATAAACTTAACATAAACCAGCATTGGTTAAATTATCGTCACCTTGCTTGTAATCCTGTACCCTATTTTAAAAATACTTTAACAACATTGAGACAAACATTAACTTCGCTTACTGATAGCAAGTTTCGAAATCTTGTTATTTCTTAAGCATCCTTGATTTCTTTTAAAAAGAAATTGTAAATGCGTGTCATAAGAAAACATATTGATCGTTAGGAAAAGGAGATTCAAAGGACCTTTCAGAGTCCTCTTATCGCTAATGGCTACTTTAAAGCCAAATGGCTGAATTAACTTTACGTTATAAGGTTAATATATTTTAGGAATACGAGTCAGGAACAATTTAAGGACCAATCCACATTTTAAATTACACGGATTAATAAATAAATTAGAACCAGGCGTAAAGTAAGTAAAATGGTAATGCGAAAATAAGGACTTTCTATAGTAAGCAAATAAGACCCTTGAAATAGATTCTGCAATTCTCGTCTATGTAGACCGTCACTGCAATCAGAATGCAATTAGACATCAATTAGTTCGCTTTGCGGCCAACTCTATGACTGTGCAGTGCTTTCAGGTAATTGATTAGCGGTTTGCAGTTGCAAGTTATTGTGATTCACCGTAACATTTTATTAGTATTAATAGACCGACGCCATTGTTTCACAAAATTTTATTGTATTCAGCTTATATCTGACTATAAAGAAAGAGTATACACAACAATCAAAAACATGTTTTTAACGCTTAGAGAAACAAAAGGACCATAAAAATATATAAATCTTTGGTCTAGTTATTTCGAAGTATTTTTAGTATGATTTGGATCGTTAAAACCACGCACTATCCTTAAACGCGAAGTCAGGGACAGATAATTCATAATAAACCGCTCACAATCAAGTATAGTTTCTTCTTGTCTCTAATATATATATATAGGAACTGTTTACGCAACTGTTTTTACAAAATGCCTCTTAACTTATATAATAATATAATAACTAATATATATATATATATATATATATATATCTAGCGTAAATTGTTCCTATCAAATTATATTCTCGTAAAGATTTATTATACCATGAAACATTATATTTTAATAAGTACCCTTAGTTATTTTTACAACAACATAGACAAACACATTGTTATTTTTAATTTATTTATAAGTTCTTTTAACGTTGTAGCGTTTTTGATGTAATCCCTTTTCGTTATAAGTAATACCGCAAGCTTTTTGTTCAATGGTTCTCCGAATCTTTATTGAAAAGTCTAAATGAGACGAAACATTACAATTCGTTTTATCTCCGTTTGATAAATATATTTTAATCAAATATCCAATTTCCATTTACACTTCACTTACTCACTAATTTCAAAGTATCTATGTGTATATATAAGAGTATATACATATATACTTTGAAATGAACTATGAAAGAGTTAATTTCTTTCTGCTCTTGAAATACCTTTAGATCGCGTCATAACAAAATAAAACTAGAATAAACTGTCGTAACATAATTTAAAAAAAAAGCACAATAATGTGGCAGCTTTTAAATGATTATCTAATAAAACCAGCAAGTCTAAAAATAAGCTCTAATTTGAAATCAAATGAGCAGTATAATAGAAATATAAATTGCTGAGAAACGCTTATTTAATCAAGATATTTTATGTGACCATAGCTCTCTTTTTATAAATCTAACTAATAACTTGGGAAAGGGCAACTTTTTTTTTAAATTTTTTACATTTACAAAATTACCCGGATTTTATCGAGTTGAATTATTTTACAATTATTTAAAATCCATGGTCACGGGACCGACTACTTTGTGCCTTTACATGTAAATGTATTAATTTTCATACAATTTTTTTCTTTTAATGTATAATAAACATTTACATAATCTTCATAAAATATGAAAAATTAATTACTATATTCAAACATTTTTAAAAAAGTGTCAATATTATAAACACTTACAAATATAAAAGCCTATGTGATTGTAGTATTTTGCGATCAAAGAATATATTACCCTCCATCCAAAGCGTATTGGGACTTCGCAGACTTAAACTATTTTCCGATACACATTTTATCTTGTTGTGCCAAAAAACTATCGTTCTATATCTAGTGCAATGAATAAATAATTTCAGAGAAAAAATTCAACTGTAATATATATACAACATAATTTAGGTTCCAACAATAAACATAAATGTGTTTGTCATAATTATTGTATAGTTGAATGATTAAATTAAATTTTAACATGAAACCAATTAAAAATAGCTGGTACCGCAGCCATTATCCGGAATAACCTGTACGATATATAACGATAGTAATTACGTACTTTAACAGATTAGCAGTCCCTGCCACGCGTTGCTGCGGCTAAGATTTTGTTATTTTACATTGTGATAAACAATTTAAGGGCTTAATAAAAACGGAAAGAGAAAATCAGCCATAAGAACCACCATGTTCCATTAAATAAATGTCAAATGTAAAATACAAACAATGTACGTGCAAAATTTCATAACAATTACAACACTTTTACTGCAAACAGCCCCAAAGTTGCTAAAAATTCGATCCTGTTGCATTGTTCATTTAATTGTCAACGCGTCAATAACTCAAACAGTGGTTTATTACATTTTTTTTTGTAACGCAAGCTTAAGCCGAGTTAAAAATATATTTTTTTTAAATTGCATATTTTATTTTTGCTACAAACAGTTTTATTTAAGTTTCATTATTTTTAGCGCGGTAAAGTAAAAGATAACCTTCAAAACAGAGATAATATATGCAATAAAATTGATCTACAAATTATTTTACATTTCTAACGATTCTTTTATATTTGGATTATTATCGAAATATTTGCGTTTAATATTTTTATTGTTGAATGTTCATGATCCTACTTACTTTTAGGTTTTCTTAATATTTATTTAAAAACAATTCCAGCACAAGATTCGGGATTTCAAATCTCGAACTCAAGTTTTTCAGCGTGCTTCAATACCACGATTCCAAGGAGCAATAATGAATAAAATTTTTCTTTTATAAAAATGGTACTAACTTTTAGAATCGGTTAGACTTTATGCTTCTTATAAAACGTTTCTAGGTTAATTTTTATGTTCATTGTTTTACCCTGTGTTAATACCTTTTTTAATTCAAAATTTTTGTTTGTGAACGTTTGGTTATTATAACTTTAAAATCTTTGTAAATTGGAGTACATTTTTTTTATTTAAGTCTACAAAAATCTACAATTAAAAAATGCAAGAATATAAAGCGTAAAGAACTAAGTTTAAATAAGGTAGGAAAAATAAAATTATTTTAAATTTAATACAATATGACAGCGTTTAAAGTATTAATTTCGGCGTTAAAGATGGTGAACAATTTCCGCCTACTTTTGCCGCGTGGCCTAAGCATCATCCGAACAAAGCAGGTGCAACTGTTGACTAACAATGTAGTGTTCTGTGCAGTTATTAAGCTCCCGTAAAACGAGATAAGCGCGTTTCAAACTGCTAGATATATGTATATAGGCATACTACAATCGTCAATAGAATATTGCTAGCTTATAGACACTTTGCATTATATTCTGCAGTTTTTTTTCATTGGTTAAAGCGATGATACGAGCAGGACGTTTACCTGGTAAGTGATGCATACCTTGCCCCTTGAAAAGCAGCGTAATACTCTATAATTCACCGCCCTAAGACAAGAAATGTTATGTATCGTGTACCGAGTAATTACGCTGGCAACTAAGGCCTTCAAACCGGAAAGGAGAGAACCAGAAATAGGCACCGCGGGGGGTTCTACGCCTCCTTTAAATAGGGATCACCTCTTTTTGACTGCTTAATTTTGTAGATTCGATCGCTCATAAAATTTTAAATTTAATTGACTGCACGTTACTTTTTGATCAAACATGATAATATTATATATTGTTACTTGCGCCCGTAGCCTAGTGGTAATAATAGTTTAAGCTTTAGTGACAGCTTCCCGAGTTCGTAATTGGTTAGGACAATGCGGGCTGATTACTGGATTGCCTACAAAGAAAGATGATTCAAGCGTTAGATCGATCATGTTGGTCACTTGTCCCCTCGGAATATGAGAGTGAAGGAAAAGAGATTGCAAATGTGTTTGCGCGTTACTTCAACAATATAATGTGTAAAACGTATATTTTGTTACAGGCACAGATTAAGCACGATGTGGGTGCACCAATTTGTTTGCTGAGTCTAACTCACTAACAATTAATGTGATGGGTAAAACTTCAAAAGAATTATTTTTACGTGCCAATTGATTACAATTATTAACTTTAACTAACATTTATTATGAAACAGATAGAAATGTGAAAATAAAATTAATAAAGGTCGCCTTATAAAGGGCACTGCCAGGGCAAATACCAATACGGTGCTTATTTCTGCCGCAAAGCTGTAAAGTATAAATACTATTGTCTATTGTCTTCCCGTTTGAAGGACGCCGTGATCAGCGTAATTTTCAATAATCAAATGACGAATTATTGACTGGTGTACAAATTAAATTACTTGTTTGCCTTGCTAAAAGTTGTGCCCCTTAATCCTATGTTTTAGTACGGCAGGTGGATTTGTGTTATCTCAAGTTACATAAATTACCGTTAAGTTAAATTCCTGATTTCTAATCACTAAAAAAATCGGATTACTAGTAACTTTTAACCAATTTTAAAATATCTAAATTTTAGATTCACTTCGTTTAAATGAAACGCAGATGGAAGCTTAGTTTTTTCCTTTGGTGGAAATTAGGTTAATAATAAAGAATTTTCTTACTGAAGAATTATGCCAACCACCGTAAAGCAAATAACTTTTTCACTTTTCTTTAAATGATTATTTGTAGAACTTTGCTCTGCGAAATTTATGTTTTAATTGAATATTATTCCATACAATTTAAGTGTTTCAATTTTGGAAAACAGTTACGTTTAAACTTTTATTAATTTAAGAATGTGTTTCCGTTAGTGCCACCTCCTGTCACCGTTATGAAATTTAGTAATATCTAGCAGTTGTTTACAAGAAATTGTCTAAGAAAATAAAAAAATCGTAATCGTATCCATTTTACTAAATAGTGCTCAAAGATTCAATTTTTCATTGAAGAAAATGATAAAAAAGAAGACGTAATAAAAAGAAAAAATTTAAAGCGCGTGAAAGGTAAGAATAGAAAAAAAAACAAAAATTCCGTGTAAAGTTTATTTATAGCTTATTACGAAATAAAGATTTTTTTTTTAATTAAGTATGTATTGTTAATTCATTAGTAAGTTCGCGCGATAAATAGTTAACATATTTCACTGACAATCATCAAGTGAAGTGACTAATTGTAATACTGTTACGGTTTAATCTACATTTCGTTGTAATAATTTAGTGGAACAACTATCCCGGTTATCATAAAATATGTCAACTGCCTCCGTAGCCTAGTGGTATGGGCGTGCTTAGAAACCGGAGGTCGGGTCTCGAATCCTGCGGGACGCAACAAATTTTCATTGTTGTTTCCTAGTTGGTTAGGCAATTTGGCCGATCACCCAATTGTCTGAAAAGTAAGATGATCCATGCGTCGGATGGGCATGTAAAAGTCGGTCCACCCACCAACCCGCATTGGACCAGCGTGGTGGGATAGGTCCAAACCCCTAATGGATAGGGGTGTATTAGGAGGAGGCCTATGTCCAGCAGTGGACTAACAAAGGCTGATGATGATGTGTGATGTGAATGTCAACGTTATTCACAATGTAATAAATTCCAGCAAAGCGTTGACGCGTGTTTATAAAGTTGTCTACGCGTCAAAATTCGAGTCGCGGTTTGCGTTTTCCAGCTAAGGGTGTTAATATAATATAGTGACTTGTATTATATTAACATATGCTTCGAAACTTAGTAATACATAATAGAGTTAAGTCTTTTATCGTAATATATGACAAAAAAATTCCTGCTTAGTTTCCTCCGCTGGTTCTTCTCAGGCCAGAGGCGTCCGAGCCGGTGCTAACGTTTTTGACATTAAATAAGTGAGTTTATTACTCCTTTGTTGGATTAAGATATTTTAATTTAGTATCCCCAGCCAAATATATTTTTTTTATTGCAAACGCAGGCAGACGAGCAGTCGGGCCACCTGATGAAAAGTGGTCCACGACGCCCATAGACATTGGCAATACTGGTATCACCAACGCGCTGCCTACAGTGAGACATAGGATGTTAAGTCTCGTTTACCAAGTAAATACGCTGGCTACGGTGCCCTTCAAACTGGAACACGGTTAAATATGGAATTTATATAGACATAGTGTAATGTCAAACTCAATTGGCGCCAAAACGTGGAGCACTCTCATTGCTTAATGATGACGTGGCGATCCAACATGGCGGCGATCCGCCAAAAAAAACGCGGTAACAAGTTCTACGGAAATAAATTATGAATTCCCGTAAGACAATTATACGTTAATAGAATAAAAGTTTTTGTTGTACATACTACTGTTTGTAATATATTACTCCCCAGTTTTCGGGATCTCTTTCCTGTTAACGAGACCGACAATAAGTTATTTATTACTTAAGTAAACTAGATGAAAGCCGTCAAAGTTTTATTGACTTTATATACAAAAATATCTTTACTAAATCCCAACACAGTAATGTCAAAGTTTAACGTACGTTTCTGCTTACTTCGTCAGCATTATTCAAAACGTAATAAATTTCGTGTAAACATCGACGCGTGTTTATTAAAATGTGTACGCGTCAACAATTCAGGGCGCGGCTTACGTTGCGTAGGCTTACGTAGGCGTTCGTAGCCATTCGTGGCGGAACTTAAAATCAGCCTACCATATACCCTATAACATGTTCCACGTATATAGAATAATATCCAAAATTGAATATTAATGAACTGATAGTATCGAGTGTGACATGAGTTTTAATGGTATTGATTTACTTAGTATTTTAAATGCGAAAATTAAAAATACACTCATTTTTTTTCTCACTATGAAGTTATGCTTTCAGAATCTTGTCTTTGTAAGCTTCATCTGTTCATCAACACTTTGTAAAAGTGTAAAAGATGGTACATACTGTGCAGAAGGTACGTGGAGTTTTTGTGAGCGTTTTTGTGTTTTCTAAGGGTCTTCACTCCTCACGGCCTATAAAAATACTTAGCCCATTAATTTATAGGCAATAATTTCGAAACATTGGTTTTAATTATTGTAATGGATTTTACTGCATTTTTATAATATACAACTATATTTTGACACTTGCCGTATTAGTATATTGGCCACGAACCCTTGAAAGTGTAAAAAACATCATAACATCATCATCAGCCTGTGTTAGTCTACTGCCAAATAAACGCTTCTTAGTAGGAGGTTTTTGGACCGTATCAAAACGCGTAAAGAAAGAAATTTACATCTTCTTTACCTTTTTTAAAACTGTTATATTGTTATTATGATAAAAATAAAACTAAAACAACCAGGTAGGTCTCTCTAAACCGTTGCATGCAAAAATGTTATTATTATTATAATAATCCTTTACAAGCAAGGGTTAAGGTGATTCGTGACTTTGACTATTCTAAGGTTTTTAAGTCTAATTTAGTTAAATAGAGATTAAACAACTAATTTATTTGCAACATCTTTTTTAAACATTTCAAGACATAAAAATAAATTCTACCATTGGCAGCAACAAAGAATTTGATGAAATATATTATCTATAGCTGAAATTCAGTACATTCTAATAAACTCGTAACTAGGACATTTAACTAGATAATACTTGTAAAGTACAGACACATATCCGGTTTAATTTCATTTGTAATGAATTCACGAATTGTTGTTAATTTCAGCAGAAGTTCTAAGAATCTATTGAAACAGCACACACAATATTTAAACTTTAGAAAAATCTCAGTTTCAAAATCAAGACAAGTCAATTTTGCGGAAGTGAAACAAAAAGATATAGCAATGAAGTTTAATCCTTCGTTGTACTTGTTATTTCTGAATCATTAAACTAAATCTCTAGGAACTAGGCGTTAGCGTTATTTCACGTAATCAGTTACAATAACTGGTTACGCGATATGAAACGCAATAACCGTTTCGTGTCAAATTAAAAGTATTTATTTTGTAAACACGTTATTCGAGCGAACCATGCCGTCGTCGTCTTCGTTCGTCAATTGAGTGAGCGTAAAGGATATATTTCTTTCGCATCTTGCCTACTCGACGGCGTACGAGAGAGAGATGGCAGATTGAGACTTGCCGAGTGCGAGAGTCTGATTAAATGCGGTCACCTGCTGTGAAGTGATGCATTTAGTTTCTACGGAGGCATGACTAATACACACAAGATACCACATTCGAGTGACCCTGTTGGCAAATAATGCCTTGCATTCCGGAAACCCAGCAGTTATTTAAATAAAGTAAAATAAAACAAAACAAAGATTTTTATTTTGTTTTATTTTACTTTTTATTTAAAACTGAACGGTGTATATCAGAGTGAAAGATAGTTATCATAAAATCTTTCAAAAGTGTAAACACAACAAAACTGTAAATAAACAGTAAATATTAATCATCGTCATTGTGACAATAAAACTTAATTTTAAATACGGCAGTAGTAATTTTTTTATTGAAATCATAGTTTCGTAGTAAACAATAATCGATCAATAAAACATTTTATAATTGTAAACCGGAGTAAAGTATGCAGAAAAGTAAATATATTGATTTAACTATTGGGCATCAAACACGAAACCGTTATTTTCGTTTAGTATGTAACCGTATAGTTGAGAAACGTACGTAACCGTATAGTTGTGAAACTTATTGTACTGTAGCTGGATGAAAGTAGCTAGTTATAAAAATAACTAGTTTTAAAACAAGCAACGCCGTCCACGTAACCGGTTCCGTTTCGTTTCTTAAAAGTGACGTTACGACCCACGTCTACTAAGCACTTGTAAAATTGCTTTTGATATTTAACTTTTTGCCCGACAAAACATGTCAAGGTGTAATTCAGCCACAAGTTTATGAATAAAGAACTACATTTACTTATGAAGATATGTAGCGTATTTATTTTTGCTATAAGTTTTTTTTTCATACTACTTATGGTGGTTTTGTTTTACAACTCAATTTTTAGTCCTTTACTTATAAATGACTTTAAATATTGAACTTTAACCCGATAAAATAGATGAAGCCTAAATGAACTGTTTAACATCGAAAAAAGTCCTACGAATTTCTATGATTATTTTTGGGGATATATAGCCTTGGTCGCATATCCTTTCGGTTCCTTTTCATAGTCTACGGTAACGGACAGACTATGATAGAATCCTTAAGGAACAAAATCCTTATGTACAGTAATGTAACAAATAATTACACGCTAGAAATAATTAGTTAACATAAGAAGTAATCAATTAATTATAGTATAATGACGAATTGACAACACATTGTGCTTTATACTGAAAACCTGAACGAAAGGACGTAGAGCATGCTTGTTTGCATGAATAAATTATCTTACGTTCCCTAAATTGCAATTTCCTGCCCTCTGCTTACAAAACAATCAGATTTTATGGTCTCTACTTTCTCCTTTGCATTTAATAGTGCTCTAAAATAACAAGGCATCTTATAAAAACCAGTACGTACACGTTAATGCTTCCATTAAATCTGAAACGCACTACTTAAACTCATAGTAATGTAGTCAGGTAGAGTTGTTGATTATTTTTACAAATCTGTGATAATATAGTATTTTAAAATTTAAAGCATAATGGAATAGGTGGATTTTTATGTTATGTACTTTATTGAACAATGGGGTTTGTGTTATTATCTTATAAGCATAATCGGTAATTCAAAAAAAGTAACAGCGTTTAATGATAATAATAATCTCTCTAATATGTATTATTTAATATATATAAAGTAATAGTTCAAAATATATTAGAACTATAATAACAAATTGCTAATGCTCTGACAAACTAGACTATCTTTGACTCCCAACTATTTTTATCAACGAAGTAATAATGTTTAAGTTCGCACACCCACTAGCAGAAAATGAATTTCGAGAAGCGCAGCCAAGCCCGTTGTTTAATTAAGTTTGAAAATGGAAGCGGAGTCACAACCTTTGCTTTCGCAACATTATTAGAAACCATTAAGTTTCTTGTTTAAGTAAAAAAGTTAAATGACGTGGGTAGTGTTGATGATGACGTTAAAAGTAATAACTTCTAACATCATCATTATCATCATCGGCCTGCATTTAGCCACTGCTGGACATAGGCTTTTCCAATATTACGCCAATGAGCACGATCCTCGGCAACTCCCATCCAGTTCCTCCTAGCCGCCCTGCGGAGATCATCACTCCACTTAGTCTGCGTGTGTCCTATGCTACATTTGCTTATTTGCGGTCTGTACTTAAGTACTCTTTGATCGCAACGGTTATCAGTTCTTCTGGTGAATCTGTCGGCCCATCACCACTTCAGCTTGCTGATTCGGTGGGCTATGTCGCTTACATTGGTTCTCTTTCGAATCACTTCATTCCTAATACGATCTTTCAGAGTATCATCTCTCCGAGCAAAGCCCTTTTCATAGCGCTCTAAGCGACTTTAAATCTATGGACCAGCCTCACCATGAATGTCCACGTTTCGGCACCGTATGTCATGTTAAAAACGTTCGTCTTAAGTCTCTACGGAATTGGCAAACCAAAGTTTCGACGTAGTTTCCCACGCTGCTCAGCCCAGCTTTTTTTTTATAAAGGCCTCTTTCTTGAAAGAGTTTTTATGTAACTGGATAAGCTGCTCGAGATAAACATACTCCTTAACAACCTCGAGAATATTGCCCAGTAACGAAATTTCTTCCAGATTTACATGATATTAAAGATAACTTTGATTTTGTCCTAGTTCATCAGAGAGCAATACTTTGGGAAGCACCAGCCAGGCTAGTCAGATTAGTTGCAAATCTTGCAGCGTTTACCGACGATGTCACCTGCAAATTGTATGTGTAAGAGATAGTCGCCGTTGATGTTAACTCCATGCAGCGTTCAGTAAATTAAAAATCTCAAACCCACCTCTCTGATGATTCCTACTACATTCTTAAAGGCCCGATCTACGCTATTTGTGGTTTCCTTGGCAGCAAATCGGTGCGTCTATTGAAACTTTACAGATCTCTTTATAATTTTATTACTAACGTTGCCCACGTTAATCAGAGCTTCAACATCTACGTACGCGTTCAAGATTAAAAATGATATTCAGAGTGCCTCGTAAAAGTCGGTTATTTTTTTTTAGTATTAAACGTTTTGATTACTGAAACGTTTTTAATATTCGCTTCGTGTCCGTTATAATGAAATCGATCTTATTTTTAGTCATAGTATCGGGGCTCTGCCATGTCAACTTCTTTCTTCTCGAAGAATGAATTCATTAAAAATAGCTTCTTTTTTTTGAGAAAGACCTACTCGACACACTCGACATTTCCACAACGTTCTCATAGAGAGCTTTATTTACCGAAAACCCTACGATTACCTTTAGATGGTAGGTAAATTCCTCTCGAAAGTTAAGAAGGTTGCCTGCTTCAGTTACCTTTCCTTCTCTTCGGACTTCGCATACCCAATAACGTGCCACCTTATCTTAAAAGAGAGGAAGAAAAAGGTTTATTTGGTACATAAGTTCATAAAACCACCACAAAAATATAAAAGTAATACAAAATATACAAATGCACAAAAAAATGTGTCCACTCTCATCTCATCTTATTTTCTCGAGTTCGACTTCGAGTTGTACCAGGTGCTCATCAAGCCGTCAATGTATTATTGGCGCGAAAAAGCGAGGTCTCAGGGCTGTGGACAGCCCAGAAAAAAATAAGGGTGCGCACAGACGAATTGCGCTCCCTTGCTATAGAGGAATGTGATGCGGCTGGAGCACCCCAGTGCCGGCTGTCCAACAGTGATAGCCATACGCCCCGTTTAAGAGTGGTGGCTGGAAAGGGAACACGGCTCCCTAGCATTCCACGCAATGCAGGTCCTAACAGGACACGGCTGTGCGCAGAAGAAAGCCAAGGCGCCGAAGAGTGGCGTACGCGTGAATTTCACCCTGATTCTGAGCCTGCAGACGCGGCAGGGTCCTCGTCTAGAGAAGGCCAAGAGGGGTGCAGTACTGTTGTTCTGGCACGGCACCTAAAGTGACAGGTCCGGGATGTCTTACACACCCAGGTGAAAAGAGTCGTTGAAGACTTTCAACAATACCCATATGAAAAGCGGTATCGTTGGTTTTCTAGTGGGTATACCGGCCGCTCTATCTTAGCCGGGGAGCCCCATATATCCCTGCTGTCCCCTCATTTGGCAGCGGAGAATCCGTAAGGTGGTGGTGATTAACGGCAAAAAAAGACTTGCGTCCGTTACGTCACTAAGGTATTACGGTCATATAGTTTTAAGCAGTCAATCGTAACCTGGGGATTCTTCACACCCTCTGAACTACTGCCTTGATCAGGAATAGCTGGGCGGGAACTCAGGGCCGTGGTCCTTTGTGACTAGCCATGGAAGTTTTGCTCTAATTGCCACGCTGAACAAGCGGATTGGCAATCGCGGACTTTGTACGTACCAGTGTTGCTGCTGTCCGACCGCGGGGCAACGCGCTTATCGTTGTTTCTACGTCTTTTATCTCTTAGCCGCCTTTTCTTCTCCTCCTCCTTTTATTTGGACATTCATTTGCATAATAATTGTACATACAATTAATAATGATAGTCAATATTTTTTAAATACACTTTCGGAACGACCGCTAACACTAGGATGCTTGTAATAATTAAGATGGAATTAAGCAAATAACAAAAGATTTAATTATTTTTCAAACTATAACTGCCAGCCCGAAAAGTAACTTTAAACGTCCTTTGAGACGTTTGTCATTGAAAGCTAATTGAAACGTTTTATGTTGCAGCATTAAAAGGTTTTGCTGCTCATCAAATTAACCCAATTAACATTAACAGGTTTTTTTTATCCTATTGTATGTGGTGAGATAAGGAAAAATATGCAGTTAGAAAGACATGAAAATTCATCAGTTATTAATTTTTAACTATTCTTTCGATTTGATTTCCGAGCGACGGACTACACCCCAAAGGATAAAACAAAATATTTGTTTTTTTAATTTACTTCTAAGAGTTTTTATTATATTCCTTCACCTTCTAAACCTTCTCTGGACCTTCTCAAATAAGTAAAGACCAAAATGACCGAAATCGGATAAGCTGTCTTCAGTTTGCAAGGACTAATAGAATACATCTATTTTGTAGTATTTAAAGAAAACATTTTATACAAAAAATAGATTTTGAAATTGAACTATAAATGCAATCCGAAGTCCACCAAAATTCGCTCATATGGAGGCATTATTAATAAAGTGTACATAAAGATCTTTAAAAAAAAATAAATAATAACATAGATTAATCTACGTTTACTGACACCTTTTTTGTAGTAAATCGTTTTACCTAAGATTTGCTTCTTTAGCTTAATAATAAAATTTATATGTATTAAAAAGTGTAAATTTAATTCATCATTTAATACAAATTAATTTCACAGGCAACGCTAGAGGATATTGGTTAAATCGGATATCGATGGCCCTTCAAAAATTCTCTGCTAATTGCCATTCAAAATGAACATTAGAGTTAAGTCAATACTCTTCAATAATTTCTTTAACTTACTTTAAGGGTTTGGTGGTCGGATATGATTCCACTTATACAAATAATTTTATTGAAGTCATCATCGCCTTAAGAGAAAACCACTTATCTACAAAGTTTTCTGAAATTTACTCAAAGAAAATAATTTAAAAGTAAATGAAAAAAAATTTTATGAAAGTGCTAACTTGAGTTTGTAGGCTTAAAACTAGTATAAAAACAACTTGATTACGTTATTTTCTTGTTCGTTTCTTGTTCGTTCGTTGCAATGTAGGACGTTCATTTAACTGCCTTGAGAGTTAATTATTTTATTACCACTAGTTTTATTTATTTATCTATTTATTCTTTATACAGAAAATTTGTACAATAGCGGCATAATGCCTATGGTCTACCAGCCAACACACAGTATATTTTGTAAAAAATGTTAATTTTTAACTTTTAGCAAAAATACATTGGTCCTGTAACATCGTATATTAAGTGCAAGTGGTTTTAAAATTGATTCATTAGGGGAGGCCTATGTCTATTAGACTGATGGATCATGGTTTTAGATAATAGGCTTTTGAAGTTATACTTTTAGGCGCATTATGAAAAATGGTGAGAGTGAAATTTTAATATGCGTGAACAAAATTAACAGTTTATAATGAAAACGGTGAAAATGTAATAAGGTCCATATTACATAGTATAAGGTTGATTTTGTGTAGTGATAATGGAAGTTGTCGTTTTATTTGCGATAGTTGTTGCGTAATGTGCTCTATGAGTTAGGATTAAGGTTCGTTTTGTATATATATATATATATATATATATATATATATATATATATATATATATATATTATTAATAATATATTTTATGTTATTTAAATTTATATTATATATATATATATATATTAAATATATTATTATATAAATATATTAATTTTTGTAATGATGTTTATTCAACTTGATATAATGTAATATTTTATTCATTTAATATATCAACATTGTGATTTAGCTATGTAATACGTTTTAGATAAGCGCCATCTAGTCCACATAATCAAAGCTTCTGATTTATAGTACCGCTGTACAAGTAAGCCAACATCTCTTAGAATTCTACATTTGTAAGCAACAGACGGCGCTGAACTACCAGTTATATGATATATCAAAGTACGTCTTGTGAATCCATAAATTCTTAATCAAATTATTTATGATTAGTTTTGAAATCTATCATCTTTAATTATCTTAATTATTTTTGATTGATATTACTACTATTTGAATATTAGTGAAAAAATTTTGCTTATATACTTTTTCAAGTGCTCCAATATAATTGAGGTTAACTATCCGTATGTGATTATTTATTGTATTGTAATTAATTATTTGCATGCATAAAACTTTTTAATGATGCCAAAGAAGTATAACTTCTCACGCGCGTACATAAGTACACGCACCCATTTTTTTTATCATAATTTACTATAATAAAATTCGGCCATAATAATCTTTATTACTGTCTTTGTTGCTAATGAGACCATGTTGAGATATTACGTATATCAATACCAACACTTGAAGACTATTCGGTTGACACGGTAGTTTTCAGCATTAATTTGAATCGAGTTTCATTTTTACAACATTTCCCTTATTTTTCAAGTATTAAAGACTAGTTACTCATTTGCACTTTCTGATGTATAGTTGATTTTGATAGTAATGTTATACGTAAATTTTGTAACTCATCATCAGCCTGTGTTAGTCCATTGCTGGACATAGGCCTTCCCTAATGCACGCTTTCTCCATTAGGGGGTTTTAGGACCGTATCCCACCACGCTGGTCCAAACGGGTGTGTGAATGGAACGACTTTTTACATGCACATCCGACGCATGGATCATCTTACTTTTAGACAATTGGGTGATCGGCCCAAATTGTCCTAACCAACCAGAAAACAACTATAACACAAAGTTGTTTCCCCGTGGCATTCAAACCCACGACCCAATAGATATACAATACAAAATGCAATTTTGTAAAGTGTATCCATATAATTTATATCTGCTCTCATTTAGTTAGCAAAATTTTAATTTAAATATTAACTAGTACAATGATAATAATGACTACATTTGAAATAATCCGTCTTAGTTTGTGCACCTTTAAATCATAAAATCACCAACTTTATTATTCGAGAACATGCGATGTATACATTTTTAGCCTCAATATTTGTGTGCGAATAGTTCATTTGGCTTTCCTTTACTTTTCCGTCTAATTATACAGCGTTAGTCATTAAGTTGTCGTTGCTTCTATAACGTAGCAATTAAGCAACTACGAAAGGGAAGTTCGAGCACAACAATTAGTCCGCTTTGAAGCTAACTCGGTGAGGCCGGGGTGGTTCCCAGCAAACTGACCGCTAACTACCGTGGTCAAGGTTTGCATGAACTGAGCAAATGGTTTTCTTTTGTTATAATAGAATTTCAGACGAGTTTATTTGAAATCCACTAACTTCTGTGGTCAATGCAACGGTGCAATTGGTTTACTTTAGTAGTGAATATTGTGCAATTGAAATTGTTCGAAATTAAATTATCATATTAGAAAAGGAAAATTTCACGTTTATGATAATTGTTATTTGATTATGGCATCATTTATCGCGTTTGATTAATCAATATGTTAGAAAACTCTTGATAAATATATGACAGAAAAGTTTCAATGACATTTGAGTTTCATTTACGGTAGTTTGCGATGCGCTTATCTCGTTTTGCAGGAGCGTAATAATTGCTCTGAACGCTGTGCATTGCTTCTCAACAATTGCACGTGCTTTGTTCCGATGAAGCGTCGGCCACGCGGCAAAAGCAGGTGGGAATTATCCACAATTTTGAACGAAGCTTTTAGTACTTTTAATGCTGTCATTATGTTAAATTATTAAAGTTTTTCTTAAGCTTAGCGCATAAAATACTATAAAATAAATATTTATTAATTTTATATTTTTGCGTATCGGTATGAAATAGTCATCAGAAACTATTTCATTATATCCACGAAACGACGGTCATATAAATAAAAAGAAACTTAACCAAAAATTTTAGAATTCGCAGTAAAACACGTAATAGTAACAATTATTTCTTTGCATGTTTTGTACACTGTAAGCAGATTAATAACATCTTAAATTGTCAGATGTCAATATAAAACATCTTATCATCTTACAAAAACAAATACCATTATTAAAAAAATGCTTTATAAAAATCGCCATTCTAATGAAATGAAATTACTATTATGGATCATCAGTCTTTGATAGTCCACTGCGGACGTAGGCCTCCCTAATAAACCCCTTTCCATTGGGGTTTGGACCGTATCCCACCACGCTGGTCCAATGCGGATTTGGGTGGACCGACTTTTACATGCTCATTCGACGCATGGATCATCTTACTTTAGAATAACTGGGTGATAGGCCCAAATTTCTAACCAACTGAACACAATGAAATTGTTGTGTCCCGCACATTGAACCCGACCTCCGGTTTTAAAGCACACGTCCATACCACTAGGCTACGGAGGCAGTTATTACTATTGTAAATAGTTGTTATTTTTAATGCTGATAATAAATAAATGTGTGACGTACTATGTTTCTCCTTTCTTTGGTCTACAAATGCGATACATTCATCTATGCACTTAAAATATTCTCCAACCACCTCAATCGTAAAGTTTGGTAATGAAATTGTTAAAGTTTATTGATTTAAGATTATGTCGGTTGTTCACTTTAAGTGGCAATCAAGAGAGAAATTGTGAAGGACCTATCATATTTAAAAGTATATCATTTTGAGTAGCTCGCAAGATGATTTTCAATAAGCGAGTTTAATTCTAATTTGATTTCAAACTGTAACTTGTTTAAAAGTTGAACTTAAAAATCAATTAAAAACAAAGTATAAAAAATTAAAAGGCAACTCACTACAGTCTTCTTCAGCGAAGAGGTTGTGGCGATAAGTGGTGTAAGTGGTGGATATTGTCGATCTCCTTATAAAAGTTACAAAATCTAAAAAGTTAACTAAATAAACCCCAATCGCAAATCTTTAAGCGTTACTATTTATTAGATAATTTTCCTATTTGGAAATGGTAAATGAAATACACGATACAAATTCAAAAGTAACTTTGTTGTTATAGCATTCTTATTCATTTGTCTGTTTACCTTATTAACGATTTTATTCGCATCGAAATAACTAAAAATGTGACTCTTTAGTGAAGTTCTTTACTTAAATATTATTTCAACTTTTTTTAACCCAAGCAAAATATCTAAATTCACAAGAATACTTATCACAGTATAAAAGAAGTAGCTTTTGCTGTCTGTCCGTCCCTATGTAACTAGACAAGGGTTTTTGAAGAGGTTTTTGTCTTAAATAACTATATGTTCAAAAGGAAGGCAATTGTATATAAGCCATGGACAATATTGTAGATAAACTCTGATATTCTAAGACGTTTTTAATGTGATGTCGTAAACATTTTTTGGCGCTTACTTTGCAAACGCTAGCTGAACCCCACAAGATAAATCAAAATAACTCTGTAGAGAATTGTACACACCTTTCAAAAGTCAACAAAATAATGCGCGTTAATACAATGGCGTATTTATGTAGCGATTTAAACAGCAATATTCCTTATCCTATAAAGAACCGTAAATAAATTGTCCATTTAAAATAGATAAATTTTGCCCTTTACAGCATGAACAATTTCTGGATACATTGGAGACATCAGCATTACACCCGTGCAAAGGGACGGGTCGCATGTTTAATATAAAACTTTTATAATCAAAGTCAAAGATTTCAATTCAATATAAAATTATTATATTTTCGTATTGATTGTCGATTAAAAACATTTGTCAAAAATCAATATGAAATCTCGTCATTATGATCGTAATCTAAATCATTTATGATCGGTTCGAAATGAAAGTTTCTAACAAGGAAGAACCCGTTAGAAACTAAGCGGGTCTTTTTTTTTCCTTTTTCGATACACCTTTTTAGGGTTTAAGTAAGCGTGGAGAAAATTGTACATTACATGGATGTGTTGTTATTTAAGTAGTCATTTTATCAATAATATTTTTTACAGATAAATGTTTTCCTTGACGTTTAGAAATTAAAACGGGTCTTTTATTTTCCTTTGTATGATATAACCTTTTTAAGTTTTATTAAGCGTGGAAAATTGTAATTACATGGGTGTGTTGTTATTTAAGTAGTCATTATATCAATAATATTTTTTACAGATAAATGTTTCTTCATGACGTTTGTTTAAATTTATTGACAGATAAAAGCTTAAGGTTTACTAGGATTATATTGCACAAAATTGCTTGTTGTACTTAAACATATAAATTTATATCTAAACTGATATTTGGAAAAAGAAGTCCTGCTTATACCTCAATAAGATATTAATTTGTTTTAATTTTTATTGCGAACGTTTTAACAGACTAGAGAACTCTGGTACCGTTTAATTTCCTAATTAAATGACGCGACGGGCTGCGTTTCTCAGCAATTTATTTCCCCATTAATGAAAGTTAACCCGATTTTCATGCTTTCTATGTGGCTTTGTTTAAATCAAAGTTTTATTACAAACAACCTAAGTTTTTTGGTTCTTTTTAAAAATAAAAGGGTTTTTTCTTTACAATAACGCTTGTATATTTTTAAAGCCATATATTTATGGACGTGTTATAATTATCTTCAAATAGAATTTTGGTCAATAAGGAATAAAGAAAAAAAGAGGGTTGTTTCTTTGATCGCAAGTTTTATTTAATTTTAATTGAATTTTTGGATCGTTCATAACCCATAATAATTTCCAAAAATGTTACCGTTTCTTCACGTACATGAACCTTATTTTCACAATGTAATATACGAAATTAAATCGAATTAGATGAAAGGGCTGTAACGTTTGGTCCCATTTAGACTTTTCAATATTAATTCGAAGAACCATTAACCAAAAAGGCTGCGAAATCACTTATTATGAAATCGGATTCCGTCAAGTACGGTTAACCATTAACAGAATTTGCAAATGAAATAACAAAGATATTTTGTATTCTTTGTTAAATGGTTAAAGTATAAATGTGTATTTGACCGATGTTATCTTCCTTTTAACCACAAAATGTTAGCAACATTTTACTAATTAAATATTAAAGTGGCAAGAAAGCCTTTGTAGATCTCATCATCTTTTTATTTATTGAATTCAGAACAATTGTCATATCAATATATTGACTAAATAGTGATATTTATTACGTATGATAAAAATAAATAAATTTTACAAATATTAATCGTCGATGTGAAGAGGTATAATTCGGTTACAACAATTGTAAGTTCCTTCTTTAGCTCTTTGTCCTGAGACTGGAATTATTCGTCTTGGATAAATCCTTCCTTTCCAATTTAAATTCCGGTGGCCTTCAAACTGAGACCTTGTTGGCTCCCTTCCCCTTTGGTAAAATGAAACAATTGGTGATACTGTAAGATAGACTTATTATAAAAGCTTCAAGTAATTAACTCCGTCTTAAAAACAATAATATTTAACAGAAAAATATGGATAGTACAATAAAATGTTAGTTTATATTGGAAATAAAAATGTCCGGTTAAAATATAACAACGTGTGTTTAATGAACAACAATACATCTTAAAAATTCAAGAAAAACTCTGCATGGTTGTATTTTCCAGCCTGTTTCAGTCCACTGCTGGACATTGACCTCCAGAAAGAAAGGCATATTTACGAAGTGTTATAAGCAATATGGCCTTTCTTCTCCAATTTAACCAACCAAGTTTTTAAATCATTTTTAATATGATTAAATATGGCCCTGTACAGCTTGTAATTTAAATAAATAACATGATCTACGGATTTTTGCACCCTCAAGCACCCATAAAATAAAATTTAATTTATAAGTAGTAGCAAACCCTTAATTTCCATCATAATGTTCACTGAAGAATAATAAATCGCCCTTTAATTTTAAAAGTGATTATCTCCACGAAATCGTCTTTATTGAGCTATCGGTGTTTTTCAAGAGGAACCCAGGAATGTGGTATATTTGGACGTTGGTCTTAGAGGAACCCTCAGGAACTTAATATGTGTTAAATTTAAAATGCAAGTTAGGTTAAATTTTTTAATTAATTGTTTCCAATTGATAGGTTAAAAGGAAAAGGAATAAACATGTCAATACTTTGAAAAAATATTGGGTGGTTTAAGGTTGAGGGTTTACCCCCCGCATTGGACCAGCGTGGTGGGATCATTAAAACCCCCTAATGGAGGCGGTTGTTTAAGGAGGCCCTATCCTTGAATGGACTATCACAGGCTGATGTGTAAGAATGGAAATTAATTGTAATTTAATTTTTAAAATTCAATAAAATACGGCGTACTTTTCATTTTACAAAAAAGATGTAAATAGCTTTTGAACTTTTGCGAATAATATAAGTTATTAACTAGCTAAATTATCTTATATTTTTTAAAATATAATTGAACATTTCAAGTAAATACATGAAAACAAGAAGGTATTTTTTAAATATCTTCGCCAGTTAAAGAGTATTAATTGTTAATATTTGCCCGCTTTGAGCAAATGAACTTTCAAGAAACAACAAAGGTCTATCAATATCATTCATACAAAAATTTAATACCTAACGATAGGAAAATACTTCTCTACAACTTATAAGTACAATACTTGTTAAAGCAAAAATAAAAACATGATATATGATAGATTTGTTCATGCTTTAAAAGCTTTTTAATGTCTACTTAGACTTTAAACATTGAAGCCTATTGTATTAACAAACGAAAGGGACCCATTCCAGTTCGGTGGTGTCCTTATATACCAAGCGTTTCCATTGGATTGTCACCGGATTCTCAATTTCCAATGTGACAGCCAACTAATACCATCACCATATGTGCGACTATTCCATAAAAGAATCGTGCTTATAAATATAATTTACACGACGAGCCGCTTGGCGTAATAGTTAGTGACCCTGACCATTGAGCCAGAGGGTGCGGGTTCGATTCCCACTAGGGGAAAAAAGTTGTGTGATGAACATAGTGTTTTACTTGAGTCTGGGTGTTCGTATCTTTTATAATATTCTATTTATTTTCCCAAAAAGTGGTTATCTGTTTCCATCATCTTGTTTTTAATACAAGTTCCAATTTTAAGACTTAGATGGTGTTTTTATCGTACGAAACACTCCCACATATTCAGTGAAATGTTTCCTAATTTAAAATTCCAGGAAAATCCTATAAAACATCACTTTACCTATATGTTAATCAAACCTCACAATAAAATATTAACTTAATATTTTTTTGGCAATTTACTTAAGGCACAATTCAAATTCAGATTGAATTAAATATCTTTATTCAACATAGAAGTCTTATAGATACTTATTAATTGCCAACGATGTTACCACACCGGTTCGGAGAAGGATGCCTCTGACCAGAAAAGAATGGGCAAAGAAACTCAGCGGAACTAATTTGTTATTGTCGTGCTTTTAAGGAAATGAATAAAATCGACAGACAATTCCAAGTATATTCCTACTAGAATGTGTTATCATTTAAAGTGTGCTTTACATTGTACGAACTTTAACAAACAAACGGTCCTTTTAATTTCGAACATTGCTTCTTGGGATCTCGTTGTAAAAGCGTATAGGTAATTGTACCATATAAGTTATAGTTGTTCTTCGAAGTCTAGCTACTTCTTCTTTGCAAAATTGTTTTGAAATAAAGGGTAGTAACTTTGCTGCTAATTTGTTTTTCATAAAAATTATAACAATAACAATTAATTTAAAAACCTAAAGATTCTAATGCCTTGGGTATTTCTAGCATATGTAAGTCGTTACCTTGAGTAATCACTCGTTTTGGGACCCGATAATTGCACAATCAATCTTCGGAACTGTATTGAACATTTCAACCAACTAATTGACCGAAAGCAGTAACAAACTTTCATCTTGAATCTTATTTTTCTCATTTAATAATGTTTAGCAAATATAGCTATTTATCTAAGAACTAATACATTACTTAATATCACAATGTCAATGATTAATTAAATATTACTTAGCTATGTTGTCCATTTTCTTCTATGTGTTATTTTAAATGTTTTATTTCTTTGCAATAACCATATAACTTTATTTGGTGCTTACGCTCCCTCATTGGAATATTGGAAATTAATATGGTGATTAATATAGTCGGGTTTTTGGTTAATTTAAAAAATGTTTTAAGCGCGGTTAGTACAGAATTTTTAATATTAATAATTAGAATAAATATTTGTTATGGACGTCCGAATGTTTGTTTTTATATATTATGACTAAAACGATATTATGACTAATGATGTATTTATTAGATCGTGTATATAATTAATTTTGTTATTTACGAGTATAATAAAGGACTTTTAAGGCAATTTTTGTCTCATTTATTTAATTTTTAATTTATTCCCGACTGGAACACATAACATCGGCCGTCCTTACATACTTAGGTGGGGCAGAAACACCAAAATTTTTCCTAAATTAAATTAAAAAACTTTCAAACAAACTTAGAATTTCCAAACAATTTTAACTTATATGTTGATTATTCATGTGATAAACTCTTTTATATGTCTTTCAAAGCTCATTTCAAACATTAAAAGGTCCCGCGGTTACCACCTTTGTTTCCTTTAAAATTAAATTTACAAAGTATTAGTCTTGACATAATTAACCGGGTGAATTATCTTACGGAAACGCGCCCTTATTGAGCTATGTATACGTAATAACTCAAGCACCAGTACAAATTGGGTAACGGTTGGCAGCAAAAGGGTAGGTAAACTCGAAAATTTTGGGTTCAAAGGGTTGCATATAAAGCAGGTGAGATAAGCTTAAAAAGTATAAATATTAAATAAAACTCTTTCAGTAATAAAAATAAATAAAGTTTTACCATTAAATTGTGTTAATTGCACCAGTATTTTACTTGCTACAACCTATCCCTCTTTCTTTTGCCATGGGGCCCTGCCCATATGGTTGCCCTCTTCTTCCATCTCTGATCGGTTAAGCGCGTCACATCCCCGGCCGAATTTGATTATAACGATTGAGTATGTAATGCATCTTTTGCCCCGGCCTAGTGTCTAATTGATGTGTCTTTATTTTGTTAATGGTTGGAATACGCCCTATTCAACCTTTCCTCCTTGGAAGGTAAGGACGTTGGTTAGGAAACAAAAAGGGAAATTTTCATTTTTTGTTTCCTAGTTAATTTAAGGGAATTTGGCCGGATCTCTTTATAGATCGGCCGCCTAGTCTTCGACTGAAAGGGCCCGTATTAATTATTATCCTCTATTTCCCGTTGGGTTGGAAATGACCTTGCCCTTTCGTTTTACTTACACCTCCATTTGGGAACCGAGAGCCCCCGTTCTCTGGGTTGTTTCTGCTCTTTGCTTTCTTTTAAACTTTTAAGGCACATATTTTTCCCTTCCTTTTCGTTGGGCTTTTCCCTTCTTTCATGTGATGCCTCAAAACTTTTTTTTTTAATATTTTGCAATGCAGAGGTGCTCTATTTGTTTCGGCATTTTTTATATGGAAAGCTTTCTTATAATTAAAAAATATACTGATTCCTATACCTTAGCCATGTTCTATTTTTATCATATTTTAAATACCATAAATAGCTAGCTGCACCGGCATTAGAATCTCTCCTTACGTGGGTTTCTGAATAGTTTGTTTTAATTCGCACTTTCTCTTTAAAACCTTACGACTATTTACTATCTTCGATTACTTTCGTCCTCTAACAAACTTTGTCCCACAATTTTTATCTCAACCGTGATTACAATTCCAGTACCACTATCTTTTAAACTCTCGAGCACAGTTACAATTAAATTTTTAGGAAGCTTAAAATACACAAAAGCCCAAAGGCTTTCCAGTCTTTGGGCAAAACTGCGTTAAGCGTGTGCCGCACGTAGAAACCGCGGGCCACGCTTCCTGGTTTAACGTGAGCCGTTCGCGTGCTATGCGCGGGCATCGGCGCGTGCTCCGCGTCGCAGTTTTCTCAAATCAATTTTGACGTGGGAAGGTGCAGTCAATAAGTAATAAGAAGTTAAGTAAAAATAAGTAGAAAAAAAGTTGTGACGATTTGTTTCGTTAGGTTCAAATTAATGTATTAACTAGACATTAAGGACGCTACGTCCTTTTGAAACAAAACTAACCGGTTTCCGAAGGACGTCGCTTGTTTTCAACTGTTATTTTTATAACTAACTTCTTTCTCAACTACTGTTACATAAGGTTCCACAACTATCGGTTACGTACGTTTCTCCAACCGAATTACTTTCGTTTTCTCAACTATACGGTTTTCTTCCGAAAATAACGGTTTTGTTTGAGCCCAATAGCTAAATCAATTAAACTTTCTGCAACTTTCTCCGGTTTTACAATTATAAAATGTTTATTGATTAATTATTTTTTACTACGAAACTTGATTTCAAAAAAAAATATTACTACTGCATTTAAATTAAGTTTTATAGTTTACCAATGACGATGAATTAATATTTACCTTTTATTTTCAGTTTTGTTGTTTTACTGGAATGATTTTTATTATAACCTATCTTTCCTCGCTTGATTTAAACCGTTCATTTTAAATAAAAAGAAAGTAAAGTAAAAAAAACCTTAAACCATCCAAAATCTTTTTTGTTTCCCATTTTTGGATTTTAAAATAACCGGCTTTTCCCGGAATCAAAGGCATTGTTGGAAAGGGTCACTCAAATATGTTATCATGTCTAATTCCCTTGAAGCTATGAGAAAACAGCTGCTATCCAACCTGTGGCATGGGCGTTAACTTTAGAAACCGGGAGGTGTGGGTTCCCGAATCCTGCGGGGACTCAACAAATTTTCTTTGTGTTTCCCTCTTGGTTTAGGATAATTTGGGCCGATCACCCTTTGCCAAAAAGTAAGATGATCCTGGGTGGATAAAAACCCTAAATGGATAAGGTTAAAGGGTCGGCCTATGTCCAGCAATGGGAACTCCCTGCAATGGTGGCAGGGCAGGTGCCGGTTCGGCGTCTGGAGCCGCCAACCCACCTTACTTGCTCTTTTTTGGCTAATACCTAACCCGTATTTGTACTGAAAACCCGGAAATTTGGGAGGCAGCAGGCTGCGCCTGGGGCAACATCCATGTCATCCTCCTGGGAAGACAAAGCGACCGGGTTCAATCTTCCAAGGTTCCAACCAACTTCTTCGTGTATCCGGCGCGACGAGAAATATTGGCCAGGGTCGTCTTGGTGCGATGAGATCTATTTGTGAAATTATTGCCCGCAAATCCTCAACTACGCTTCAATAGGGACCCCTTTGCCGTTGCCGGAAAAGAGATTTTGCCCGTAAGCCCATATCCGCCCGCCAACACGCAATTGTGCATTTCGATATCCACACCATCTTCGTGGCCGGCACCCCTCTCTGATTGTCGGAACCCTCAACGAAACACATTGCTTGGGGTTGTAGGAAACCCGCAAGGGCGGTGGCCCAATAGGGACTCTGATCGGTGGGGAAAATGGGTGTTGGCCTTCAGGCCCAATTCCCCAAAGAAACTTAATTGTTGGTTATCCTCCATATTGGCCCTGAGTTTTAATGGAACCTCCCCATCAAACTCGAGACACTGTCTCGGACCACACGGCTTTACCTGTCCTCCAAACTTAATCTGGGTGCAACGTGTTTAGGCCGCGGGCTCCAGGAAGATCGAAACTGGCGGAAATACCCACTCCCTTATGGGGAAATTATTTACTCCGAATGCTTCGGAAGATGTCGATTTAGCGGCTACCGGCTTAGTCTCCTATAAAAGGAGGCTAAGGGCTCATCATCCTATTCCGCGGGTTCAGAGCCAATTTGCCACCCCGCCCCTTTGGCCAAGCACAAGCGGGCATTAACCGCCGCCTTTGGGCGCGCACCCGTTCCGCAGGCTGGCGTGAATTTAACCGGTTGTCCGGGGAGTTTTCCGGAACGGGTGAAAGACCACTGGTGAGTTGTGGGGCGACGTATTTGATGCCGCTGGAAGCATATCACGTCCTTCCCTCCTGAACAAACAACCTCCCGACCACCGACGGCCATCTGCCCATTAATTTAACAAAGTGGTAACCGTTGTCTCAATTGCCCCCTGCGGAAACCGGAGATTCTTGCAAACCCGGAACAGCAATTTTGAATCCCCCAATCAAACGCTGTAGTTGTGCGAATTGATCGAGAATAGCGTACGGAGTTTCTCCGTCCCGGCGTCCGGTCTTGCTGGGTGGCTTTTTGTCCGGCGAAGGTCTGGCCGGGCCGTTGTTTAACGTGGTGCCGGGGTGATGGGATTTAATGCAGCCGGAAAACCAGCTCCCTGGGCGGGCAGTCAGCCAGAAATGGCGCGCCTGTTCAACGGAATACTCCGGGGGGAATTTGCGGGGACTGGTAGTAAGATTTTTCGTGCTGCCCAAACCAGGTGGGACCGACTTTACCTGGAAGTTATCGCCCGATTACGTTGTTATCGCCATCGCCCAAACTCTGAAGGGCTGCTGGCCTTCCCGGAGGCTGCCCACGTCTTTGAGATGGCCGGACCGGGCAGCCATTCGACAGTCACGCAGTTGACCCAAGTGCGGCCGACGTTCGAAAAAATGGGGACGAAGTGGGTCCGGGTTTTTCTCGATATCGAAACTTTTGCCGGGGTGGCACGAAGGACTTTCTTGTAAACTGCTCGTTAACACCACCATACCGCGCGTTAATTGGCGGTTAAACGTCTTATTTGGTGGGGGACTTCTATTGATCGTCGGGAAATTCCGTTTTTGACCGGCGGATCTTATGGGGTGCCCGAGGATCTGCGTCTCGCCGGATTCTGTTACTATTTACCTTGGCTTTCCCACCCTGGATGGTTGCCCTTCAGGATGGTGAAAAGGTGTTCGACTTCCTTGTTTGCCGACGACAGCGCGTACTTTACGTCGTCCCTCAGTTCGATATCGCCGGTACGTGGATGCAAATGTTTGCTCGACTTGCTCCTGATTGGTTTGGACGTGGCGGTTAATTCCGGCCACGCCAGTAAGACCCGCGGCCCTCGACCGAATCCACCGGTTAGGGTTCTGGCTTCCCGGGGGCATCGCCTGGGTGAACGATAACCTTATCTCGGATGGAAAAAACCTACGCTAACGCCGGGTCCCCATGTTGTTTGGTTTTATCCAGCGCCCCGGGGCGCGCGGGCAAGGCCTGTTTTGCTCCCCTGCCCTCGGGCTAAGTTTCTGTTTACCCGGCATATTGCGCTCGCGATTACCTCGCAGCCCCCGGCGTACCGCGGGTTAGCATCCGGAATCAGGAAACCTTTAAATTTCCCAACCAAAATCTGTCCCCTTCGTGTCATCGTTGGCGCCGGGGCGCTTCGTCCAGGGTGACCGTGATTGCGGGACTTAAAATTAAAAACAGTCAAGCGTTTGTTGTCCTTTGGCGCGCAGTCTATGGCCGCCCAGATAAGGATTCAAATACGGAACCACGGCGCGCCGCCCGCCCCTCCTGACGGGGCCCGTATCCACGGAAATACTGCTGGGGTTGATGGGCCGGTTGTAGAAGGAATTGGGGCGGCACCCAAAAACCAATTTTGGCACAACCCAGCCCACGAATATGGATTCCGTATAAGTGTATTGCGCCTCGGTTTCCCCCTGTAAACAAATTTAAATGGCCGGAAACCTGGGCGGCCGAAAAAGCCGGGGTCCCGATGGCGACGTTTGCCCAACCTCGCCTGGTAGCCAATTGAGGCTTGGGGTTGTCCGGTAAAGCGGATGGCCTCAGGCGCCCTCTTGGAAACAATGCCTTTGCGTTGTCATTTTATTGACGGCGTAAACAAATTAACCACCAAAGAGCCCAAAGGTACGGACCAGTTCCCCGGGGCTTGTCCCCCTCGTTCAACTCGGGTCTGGGGATAACCCCGAAACCACCTGCTCCTCACCAAGGCGGTGTGAAAGCCCAATGGCATTTGGCCGGTTCAACCACTCCAAGTCAAGATCCTGCCCCTTCTCCTTTGGCCCGTCCGGTGGGCGGATCCGAAAAGTATAGCCGCTATACGCTCACTCAACTGACGAACGAAAGGCGACCGCCGGGTTTCGCCCGAATAACGTGTTTTAAAAATAACCTTTTTTAATAAATATATATGATAATAAATTTAGAATATTTTTGTTTTGGATCTGACTTTAAGCGTCAGTAAAAGTTTTACTAACCAACCTTTTTTTCTCCATTTCAATTTCTAGTTTTTTGTTGTTTTCATTGTTGTTTCCTAGTTGGTTGGGGGCAATTTGGGCCCGATCCCCATTTGTCTAAAAAGTAAAAGATGATCCTCGTCGGATGGGTATGTAAAGTCGGTTCACCCCCAACATTGGACCAGCGTGGTGGAAACGGGCCAAAACCTCTAATGTTAGGGATTTTGGGAAGGCCTATGTCCAAGTGGACATTACGGGCTGATGATGATAATTAATATGGTTCTCGTAGTAAAATACAAATTTCGCATTATTGTTTACCGTGTTCGTCGACCATTTGCTGGTCGGCTAGTCTCTATAATTTTAAAAAAATTAACTTCGGGCCCTAGGGCGGAGCAACGGGGGTATATAAGCCTATAAAATAAATAAATAAAACATCCGCTCCAATTGGGTCCTCCTCACCCTTTTGGGAAATTAAACACAAAAACTTCCACAAGGTTTTTAATGAATTTAAAACCCTATCCAAACCTTTTATAATATCGACAAAAAATATTGAAGTTTATCCTTCATTTTTAACATAATAAATCATCCACACTTTTAGTGATCCCTTTTTCTGGTATACAAACAATAAAAGTGTTTCAAAAATATAACGTACCTATAATTTTTATTGAATCAGAACTTTTCAATCTTGCTTTTTGTTTCAATCGATTGTACAAATATTTAATAAAAGTAAACATATAGTCGCAAACCGTTGTGTTTTAAAGTCAAGAAAAGCATTTATTTCTCTATTGTGTATATAAAAAGTGATAAGTTAATGACATGGCAAACAATATCTTTAAGAAACTGGAAAATTTCATAAAAAAGGGTTTAAGAAACTTATTTGTAGTACCCATTGAAACTTTACCTAACCTTCAAATTCTGACACTTAAACAAATACAGAGTTTTCTTACAGAACATTATTACATTCAATTTATAATTTATAGAAATATAATTATTGAAGAGACTCACAGTCCTCGTGAACCACCAAGTATAATTTAAAGCAATCGAGTAGTTGAAATGCGAATCAAATTGGCTGAACCATATTTTAATTGAATCTACGGTATACAAATTTTTAATCAAATAATTGCACCGATTATTGCAATTATCGTTAAATTGTACCAGATTATTATTTTAACCAATATGCTGCTTAATATTTTTATAAGCTAAAAGAAAACTTTTCCATTACCGTTTTGTAAAGCACTAACACGGGTAACCAGTTTTTCTATTTTCACACAAAAGAAACAAAATATATAAAATTTAATACTCTTGTTAGAGTTTTAGTTTATTCCTAAAATCCTTTTAAAGGACTGAGGATGTGGAATAAAGTTCAAAAATTCGGTTAGGAACACTGCGATCTGCCAACGATGTTGTGGAATGTCTCAATCTTTCTTCGAGTCCTTACCCTAAACATCGATAGGAGAAACACAAAACGTAAGTAGATATTTGTTTATAAATGTTACTTAGCGATCACTAGGCTCTGAAAACTTGATATTGATTTTGTAAAAGCTCAATAATATAGTGACTATTAAAACTCGTATTATCTCTAGAGATATAAGGCTATTTGGCGCACTGGACCGACTTTTTTTACTTTCCATTCAACGCGTGGAGCATTGCTTTCGTAACCAACTATGAATAACTATTTATCAAAATTCAATTTAAAAAAATCATAATTCAGTTAGGTCTCTTTCGAATTCTCATGATGCTCAAATCAAAGAGCGCGAAATTACTCAAAACTATTTTGACTGTTAAATTCTTAATATTTTGCAGATTTCTGAAGCTACTGACCTTCGTTGCAGGTATTCCAGTATACTTCTATTTGCTTACTACGACCATGGCCTTGTGCTATTTCTATGTGTACCTCGTCTCAATGATATGGTTCGTCTGCGTCCGTTCACCGCCAGCGAAATTGGTATCTGCAAGCTGGCATACATGTTCTTTTATATGTATGTACGTATGATTCACATTTACAAAGATTTACAGACGTAGAGCATGCAAGCATGTGTCACCATTTTTATTTTATGGCTTTCAGCAATCAAACATTGTTTTTTCTTTTTGCTTTCAATATTTGAAGATGTAGGTCCATATATTAGAAATTACTTATATTTTTTAAGGTTATATAACTAATTGCACGATGGTTAAGATGTTATTGTGGCATTTCTAGAGAATCGATCAGAGAATTGGTAGAAGGCTATCTTCAGTGCGACTCTTATGTAGCTCGAGGAAGCAGGTTTCATACAACCATAATGAAGTCTTTACGCAACGTGAAGAAACGTGTTCTTATCTTCTGGGCTGTTATCATCGGTAACGGTGTTGTCTATATCGCGAAACCTATAATTATGCCAAGCAGACATTTAACAGAGGAAAATGTCTTTCCAATGCTCTGTGTTTGATTGCAAGTAGGAGAACTTTGACCGAAATAATATAAGAACTGTTTATGATTTCGCAGACATCGCAAAGACCTCTGACGCTGACTGCTGGTGACGTTAAAATTCTCAGTTTCGAATGTTTAATGTCCGAGTTTAGATCGATTTATTCAGCTTTTACACGACATTGCGCACTATCGTTTAATACACAAGCACTGCTAAATAAATTTAAATTTTACCTTATTATTTATTTCTTAGCAAGATTTGTATTGAAAATTTTATTAATACTATGTTCTAATAAAACTATGCAAAATAGTTTTTAACTACTAGTTCTTGTTTAATCTTTCTAGGAAATAAAGAAATTTAATATATCCAAATCAAAAATCACCATCTATACATAGTATTGTCAGGCAAGTAGTCCCAACTATTAACTCTATAGTTAAACGGGGTTAACTTGCTAAGATTTAATTATTATTATTAGTCTGTATTAAGATATCAATGTTATAGACAATCGATTATTAAGTGTTGTATCGAGTTTAAATAATTTCGTCTATTTATTTGCGATTACCCTCTAACACTGTTAAAACGCGAGATATCAAAAGTGTTAAATATTGTGATGTTTAGACATTGTGAATACCTTTCTAAATTCATTTAAAGAATTAACAAATGAATTACTACTTAAAACTATTTAAACATAACTCGATGCAACACATGATATTGATTGATTGATTGGTTAAACACTGTAATAACATAATTTAACTTTAGTATTAGTTTTAAAGATTTATTTAAGGAATTGTCTGATAATATTAAACAAGTATAGATGTTTATTTAAACCATTAATAATAGTAAATATGAAAGTGTTATGACTTCAAAACACCGCCACTTTGATATAAAAAGGGCTGGATTTATTGTAAAAACACATTGTGTTGAGAGCTGTCGGCGAGGCAGGTTATTCTGTGAGTACCCTCTAATTCCTCATTACTATAGAACTGTGATAACTGTTTAATTATAATAATTTAAAGTGTTAGTCTATTTGTTTTATTATAGATTTCATTATAAGTTGTTTAGTTTCATTGATTGCCGATGGGTGACCCTGATAAAGAGATAAGTGACGTCAGCCCGGCTGGCGTGTTTCTAAAAATCCCATTGGACCAGATGCCTCGTTATCAGAAGTGGATTATCACCCACTTCGGCCATCCTTTAAATTAAATGACAACCAGAACACTTCTGTTAGGGGGTCCCAATGGAATTTTTCACTCAAATGATGCAAACTATGAAGCATATATCCGGTCGCATGACGTCTCAAGCAGAGTCCGGAGTTAAAATAAGTGACGTATATTTGCATCATATGATCCTGATTCAGACATAGGAATCAGAGAATGGTGTCACTCACTCAATGCCAAGGAAATTTATAACCTTAGTGACTATGAAGTTCGAAATGAAAGGGTAGTTTGCTTAAAGGTAGAGCAAGATTATGGGTTGACAATTGGCTGTGTCTACAACTACATGGTCAGAATTGCGTGATGTTATGATTACAACCTTTGAACCGGAAAATAGATACTCTCGATATTGTACGCTTTAGAGAACATGTCTATACTAGTTCAAAGGACATTACAAGTTCTTATCTCAAGCTTGGGTATTATGGCGACGTATTACAAAAGATAAGCTTTCAAATGATGATGCAGTTGAGGCAGTGATTGGTTGTATCGGAGATGAGCGCTTAAGAATTGAACTACTAAATGCTAGAGCATCTTCGGTTCCTGAATTAATATCTGTCGCGTCTTCTATAGCGGAGTGTTAAGCGCTCTATTCTGGTACAGTGGCGGGGCCCTCTAAAAGGGCGAGATTCCAATTTCGCTGTTTTGTCAATTTTGTAAGAAATCGGGTCATGACACACATGACTGTTGGCATCTGCAACAAGACCCATACTCAACCCCACAAAACCGAACAAAATAAAACGGCGCTCTAAAACAGATAAACCTACATGCACGTTCTGCTCAAGGGTAGGACATACGTATGACACTTGTTATAAGCGAGAACGACAGTGGTTTCAAGATAAACCTTGTAGGTACACCAAATTAAATTCTTTGATGTGATGATTGGGGATTTAAAAATAGCGGCTATTTTTGATAGCGGGGCTGAGTGTTCTGTAATCCGTGAATCTCTAGCTAAGAATTACCCGTAAAAGAATTGACATGGTTAAATATTTAAAAGGGTTGGGTCAATTTACAGAGTAATCCTTGTCAACATTAACAACGGTGTGTCTCATAGATGGTGTACGTATAGAACTACAGTTTCACGTAGTCTCGGATTACGAAATTTGTTCGGATATTTTAATAGGAATGAATCTAATCGAAAGCACTAACCTAAGCGTGATGGTAAACTCACAGGGTGTTAAATTAGTTCATCAGCCCATCGTTTATCATGTCCTATCTAACAATGAAAGTTTGATAATTTAGATTGTGATTTGAATAATATTGATCAAATCAACGAACTAGAAATTTTATTGAACAAGTTTGAACATTAGTTTATTTGTGGTTATCCTCTCACTAGAGTCAATACAGGAGAGCTTGAGATTCGTTAAGAGATGTCGAACGCAGACCATATAGACTTAGTCCGGTTGAACGGGAAAAGTTCGCAGTATAGTTAGTGAGTTGCTTGAACACAAAATTATTCGCGATAGTAAATCTCCTTTCTCTAGTCCAATAATATTGGTCAAAAGGAAAATGGCAAGGATCGTATGTGCGTTGACTATCGCAAATTGAATAGAAATACTCTGAGAGATCATTAGGTATCCGTTACCCATTATTTCCGATCAGATAGACCAGTTAGCTGGAGGTGTATACTTTTCTACCTTTGATATGGCAGCTGAATTTCAACAGATTCCCGTGTCCGAGAAATCTATTGAAAAAACCGCCTTTGTAACCCCGGATGGTTTGTTTGAATATTTAACTATGCCGTTTGGACTTAGTAATGCAGTTTCAGTATACCAACGGTGTATAAATAGAGCCCTTGTTCACCTATTAAGCTCCGATGCACAGATTTGTCAAGTTTACGTCGATGACGTACTTTCAAAATGTAAAGAGTTCTCTGAGGGTTTATCTCACCTTGAGCGTATATTGATTGCGCTTCAGAATGCCGGGTTTTCAATTAACGTTGATAAAACTGCTTTTTTAAACGCTCATTGAATATCTGGGAACATAATATCAAACGGACAAGTAGTCCAAGCCCAAGAAAAGTAGAGGCTTTGACGAAGGCTCCTATTCCTAAAACTGTCAAGCAAGTTCGTCAATTCAACGGGCTTGCTGGGTATTTCAGACGCTTTATCCCAGACTTTTCAGTGTAATGGTTCCACTTTTACGAGCTTACAAAGAATGACGCTAAGTGGGAATGGGGTGAAAGACACGACATTGCTCGAAATTATGTAATACGTTACCTGTCTACTGCGCCTACCCTTTCACTTTTTCAGGAAGATTTACCAATCGAGCTTTACACCGACGCAAGCATTATTGGCTATGGAGCAGTACTAGTTCAGATCATCGGTAATCGCAAGCATCCAGTCGCCTACATGAGCCAGTGCACCACGGACACTGGAGAGCCGGTACCACTTTTACGAGCTCGAGACCTTGGTAGTGAGGGCAGTAAAACACTTTAGACATTATTTATATGGAAGGAAATTCAAGGTAATAAAGATTGTAATGCCTTGAAGGCATCTTAACATAAAAAGGATTTGCTCCTCGAATCCATAGGTGGTGGGCTTTTCTACAGAATTATAACTTGACATAGAGTACAGAAAAGGCGAGCGCTTACAGCACGCAGATTACTTAGTAGAAACCCTTCTACTGAAATGTCGGTCAAATATGACTGGGGATATCGAGTGGTTAAAAATTGAATCAGCGGCGTGACGACGTTCTTCGCCCGTTGGTAGATACCATGACCAGTAACAGCCCGTGTGAAGAACCTCAAAAGGGTCTTCGGGGGCTATTCAAGCACGGCTTCATCCAATAGAAAAACCTACTGTTGCTTTTCAAGTCGTCCATATGGACGTCACAGGTAAACTCGGTACGAGGAGCGCTGAAGGACAAAACGAGAATGTGATTGTATCCATCGACGCATTCACAAAATATGCATTACTTGACTACTCCAATGACAAGAGCCCAAGCAGCAGCCTCGCAGCGCTAAAACGTATTGTACATCTGTTCTGAACCCCGGTCCAGATTATAGTCGATGGTGGACGAGAGTTTCTCGGCGACTTTAAACTCTATTGCGATCGTTTTGGAATTGAAATACATGCGATTGCGCCAGGAATAAGCCGAGCAAATGAACAAGCAGAGCGAATTATGAGCACTTTGAAAAATGCGGTTACTATGATAAAGAATTTTGAAACTGAAGATTGGCACACCGCGTTGGGTGCTTTAAACAATTATCGCTTAATTGTACTCCACATAGAGTGACTGGAGTTGCACCACACCATATTGATGACGAATCCATTGATTTTGAATTGCTAGAAAAGCATGTGGAACAGAAGATGGCTGCAGCCGCCGCATATGAGAAGCGCTGATTTGACGAGAGAAGGGCAAACATTCGTCCTTTTCAGCGAGGTGATTATGTACTCATTAAGAGCAATCCTAGAAATCAAACTTCACTTGATCGCAAATATAGCGATCCACACGAGAATACAGTGTCCTTGACAAAGACCGCTACATGGTGAAGGAGTTGTGGGAAGAGGACGTCCCGTAAAGTAAGCCATGATCAGCTACGCCGTGCTTCTGCAGCCAGCCGAACAGAGGACCGTGTCGGCCGTTGGGACGCATAGTGAAGAAGACCCTGAACAACAAGCGTCAACGCAGTCATCAGGCAATGCTGCAACAACGTCACTGTGGACGTTCTGCGGTAAGTGTCGTTCAAGGACCAAGTTAAATTACATTCAGTTGAAGTTAAATACTTAAGGTGCGTTGACTTCTTTATCCAATTAATCGAAAGAATTTTTGTATCTGTTATAAATGTGTGAGTAAGTTAACTCCACACCATTGTTCCCAACTGTAGGACTGGACAAATCGTTATATTACTAGGTTCCTTTTCCATTTAATCATTTACAGAGCCTTCTGGGGACCACGGTCATAACAATAAGGCCTAGGCCCCAGCATCGACCTTCCCATTCCTGTAGAGCCCCTGTGGACCACGGCGTACAAGACCGCTCAGCGCCACAGCATCATTTCCGCCTATGAGAAAATCATACAACTATGTGGAGCATTTGTATGAACAAAAAAATAAAATAAAAAAAACATAACATTACAGAGCCTCTGGGGACCAGGTCATAAATAAGGCTAGGCCCCAGCATCGACCTTCCCATTCCCTTTAGAGCCCTTGTGGACCACGGCGACAAGACCGCTCAGCGCCACAGCATCATTTCGCTTACAAGAAAATCACAAGTATGCGTGGAGCATTTGTATGAATTAAAAAAAAAAAAGACATGAAAGTGCGTGAAGCATAACTATAAGAAAAAAATGCAAGTATGGTGAGCATTTGCATTAATAAACAATAAAAAAAAAAAAAAGAATATGGTGGACCACGGTCAAGACCGCTCAGCGCACAGCATCATTTCCGCCTACGAGAAAATCATACAAGTATGCGTGGAGCATTTGTATGAATAAAAAAAAACAAAAAAAAAAAAACTAATAAAAGTGCAAGTATGCGTGAGCATTTGCATTAATAAACAATAAAAAATGCAAGTATCGTGGAGCATTTGCATTAATAATAAAAAAAATGCAAGTATGCGTGGAGCATTTGCATTAATAAACAATCAAAAAAGTGTAAGTATGCGTGGAGCATTTGCATTAATCAACTTAGTAAAGTGCATGTATGATAAACATAAAAGCACTTTACGCTCACTTCCTATATACAGCAATTACATGAATTTGATTAATACCACTTTAATGGTCCTATTTAAACTTTAACTGACAGCTTGGTTGCTTGAATTGGTTAACACAAATTTAAATTTTTTAAAACGCGCAGCAAGTTATCACAGTCTGTTAGCTAGACTGCCTCCTACCCTAGTGGTATGGGCGTGTGCTTGGAATCCGGAGGTCGGGGTTTGTATCCTGCGGAGACTCGACGGGTTTTCATTGTTGTTTTCTAGTTGGTTAGGGCAGTTTGGGCCTGTCACCCGATTGTCTGAAAGGTAAGATGATCCATGCTGATCGGATGGGCATGTGAAGGGTAGGTCCGCCTACCGGCCCGCATTGGGTTGTATTAGGGGAGGTCTGTGTCCAGCGGTGGACTGTTAAAGGCTGATGATGTGTTAGCTAGTGTGCCAGAATATGCTCATTTCAAAGAAATGTATTAAAAAAAAAAAAAAAAGGGGGAAAGGGATTTTTCCTAAACGTGACTGGTGCTGAGCACGCACTCGTCCCGCAGAATGGCCGTGTCGGCGCAAGTAGTCCCAACTATTAACTCTATAGTTAAACGGTGTTAACTTGCTAAGATTTAATCATTATTATTAGTCTGTATTAAGATATCAATGTTATAGACAATCGATTATTAAGTGTTGTATCGAGTTTAAATAATTTCGTCTATTTATTTGCGATTACCCTCTAACACTGTTAAAATGCAGAGATATCAAAAGTGTTAAATATTGTGATGTTTGACATTGTGAATACCTTTTCTAAATTCATTTAAAGAATTAACAAATGAATTACTACTTAAAACTATTTAAACATAACTCGATGCAACACATGATATTGATTGATTGATTGGTTAAACACTGTAATAACATAATTTAACTTTAGTATTAGTTTTAAAGATTTATTTACGGAATTGTCTGAGTAAATTAAACAAGAATAGATGTTTATTGAAACCATTAATAATAGTAAATATGAAAGTGTTATGACTTCAAAACACCGCCACTTTGATATAAAAGGGCTGGATTTATTGTAAAAACACATTGTGTTGAGAGCTGTCGGCAGAGGCAGGTTATTCTGTGAGTACCTCTAATTCCTCATTACTATAGAACTGTGATAACTGTTTAATTATAATAATTTAAAGTGTTAGTCTATTTGTTTTATTATAGATTTCATTATCAGTCGTTTAGTTTCATTGATTGCCGATGGTGACCCTGATAAAGAGATAAGTGACGTCAGCCCGGCTGGCGTTACTGTTTCTAAAATCCCATTGGACCAGATGCCTCGTTATATAGTATAAATCAACGCTTTCGCTATCTGTCCATTTCTATGTACCTGTGCGTTTATCTTAAAAACTACAATGGATTTTAAATGCCCAATATTAAAGAGAAGTATTTAATACAATAAACATATTTTAAATTCTTCCATTAATTATAAATCAATATGGCCAACATCAACATGTAATTTATATTATTACACATATTACGATTGCACCTGTAGCTGGGGCGGGTTGCTAGTTTTTATTATAAATCTGTTCTCCAAGGAAACCTTAATGTTAATACAATGTTTGCATGAATTAGTTTTACATGTCAGTGCTTAATGTGTTACAAAGACAGATAGGCTCTAAAAACACACAAATTATTCATTCTATAGTTCCGCATTAACATGCTTACGATTTTTACCATCTCCACAATAAGCAAAAAAAATTGCGTGATAAAAAGCTACATATATAGATAATATAATAGAATATCTACAATCCAGATATATACCTTTACGTGGTATATAGTACGGTGTAGAAAGGTGAGAAAGACGCCGTTCTTGCTATTACGAAAACGTGTTGGCCCGGAAAAAATCGAGTAAAGGGATAAACAACCAGTCATAGGCTAGGCTATACCTCAAATGGTGGTCTGCAGGCGTAACCTTCCCCATGACTCTAAACCGTTGGATGGCCTACAAGGGATTGTCCAAAGGATTTGAAAAAAAATAATTTATTGCTATCGTTTCAAGTTAGATATAACTAAAGGCGATAGATAGCACGAGGATAGAAATTCGACTACGATATTGAAACATTGACTTTATTGTAAACTAGCTGAAATAACAATAAGTCTCTGTACATTAGATAGTAGCAAAAAATTTAATCGCTAAATAAGGTGTATTGAACTAAAAAACTCCGAAATAAGATTGATCCTCGCGACAGGTGTATGTAGATAAGGAATGCAAAGTATTATTTCTAAAAAGCAAAGGAAAAAACCGTTAGACATAGCAAGCAAAACAAAAACAAAGCAATGACTTTTTTCATTACTATTAAAGTCCACATAAAGCTAAATTAAATATATAAAGGTTAGGCGTTAGTGTACGTCAAGATAACTAACTAAACTATAATTATTTCTTTTATATACGCGATTATTATACAAATAAAATCGTACGAAAAAAATTGTTTTTAATAGACATTTTAAATAAAAACTCTCACGGTTATTCAAAAAACATCGAGATACAGAATTTGAATTTAGACATAAAATGCTTTTTAAATAACACAGACAACATTTGTCTATGTTGTGTTCTTTATTTTCGGGTATAACTTATTTACAACTTTACTTTTATTTTGATATTTACAAGTACGGGAAATATAAAAATCATAATCAAATCATCCTTCCAGATGTTTATGAAAAACGAAAAAAACTGATCGTCATATTTTGTAAAGCTAACGATGTGCAAATATTACGCATGTAAATGTTTATCTTAATGTTTGTTTTGAGAATTTTGTGTTTGAACATAAATACGCAAATTGGATATACACATTTTCATTTTAAAACGGAAAGAATCTGATAAATACCAACACATAGCATAAATTCAATGAACACGTGCACGTGCATAAAACAGTAATTACTGAAATTATGAAACAGTGAAAAATTGTTAAAGTAATCTTATTTATGGATTATCTTGCTTTTTAATATAAACCTTACGAATTGGTTTCGAATTCTAAATTTTATTTTAAACATATTTCATGATAAATTTACGTTTACTTAAGTGAATAATTAATGCAGAAAAAATTGCGATTAGACTTAGCAGATTTAAGTAATTTGAAACACAAAAGGCTATTTAATAATGCTTGTGTTCTCCAATAATGCTCATTATACCTGCGAATACAAAAGTCATAACAATCCAGGAGATAATTGTAGAATGAGTCTAAAATGATTCGCTGTATTTTGTTCTTATTGAAACTCTACCGATTTGAAAACAACGAGATTGTCTTAATTGGTTAACACCAGAATTATTATAATATAAAGAATAAAATGTGAGAAGTTTCAATTGCTATATAATTTAACAACATATACTCACATAATAACTCAGTATACATAATTAACTTTACACTATAAACAAAACAAATTATAAATGTTTCTTATTCATAAATGATAGATGTATATAATTGTTTGTTACAATGTTATCTTTAAAACGATATAACCATAATAAAACAAAACATTTTAATTTGCTGATTTATAAATATGTAGATCAAAGAAAATAAAATAATTATGACTTACAAATTAATTCAAAAAAGAAAATTATTCCAAATGAGACCTAAACATGAACCCTTAGCGTGTTTACTGGGTAAACGAGACTTAACATCCTATGTCCCACGGTAGGCAGCGCGTCGGTGATACCAGTGTTGCCAATGTCTATAAGCGTCTGTGACCACTTTCCATCACACGGTGCTATGTCTTTAGTTTAACTTATTTTGACTCAGTATAGATGTGAACAAAGTAACCCATAGCAACGATTTACTACGATTAGTCGACTGTCACTAGTTGATCGACATCTCGGTGACAATTAATGAATAAGAATGCTAAATGTATGAAAACACTTTGTTGCCATAAATTACTATATTCATTATTCTTTTGGTAGTCTAGTGTCACTAAACTATACGTAATTTTGTGTTGTAAGTATATATGTTAACTGTCTCCGTAGCCTGGTAATAAGGGCGTGTGCTTTAGAAACCGGAGGTCGTAGGTTCAAATCCTGCAGGGTCTCAACAATTGTTCGATGTTGTTTCCTAGTTGGTTGGGGCCATGCAGGATCACCTGAAGTTCTGTAAAGTAAGATGATCCATGGAAATGTAAAAAGTCGGTCCACCCACCAACCCGCATTGTACAAGCGTGGTGGGATACGGTCCAAAAACCCCAATAGAAGGCTTGCATTAGGGGAGGCCTGCTGTAGACTAATACAGGCTGATGATGATGGCTTAATTAGATCATTTGTTACGATAGTACACAACAACAAAACATACAAAGTAATGAATATTCCTTAATGGTAACATCAAACATAAGTTCTAAACTAACAAAGGCTTGATCTTCAATTAATTATTGAATAATAAATAAAAAGATGTGGAAAAAGGAAATATATTTCATGGAAATAAACATAGATTTATTTTAAAAAATGTAACAAGAGTTGAACCCACACCTTTCTGTGTGAATTTCAGGTTCACTAACCACTACGCCACAGTGGTCAAAACTACTTTACATGTCACATACTGTATGTATGTATCACCTTCATAAGGAAAAATAAAACGCTTTGATCTGGCTCCTGAAGAATATTACCTAAAGTTACACTTCCGTACAAAACTAAAGTAACATTAGAACTTGAAACATAACACTTCAAAGTAACAGCTTTGAACATACATAAACATACACTTGAAGTGCACTTACTGTGAAAATAGTTAAATCCGTTGTAAAATTTCAATAGCTAGTTAAAAGCATTCTTACATATTTTTATAATGATCAACAATGTTAAAGATCATATATTTTTGTCAAAATATTACTACTAAAATATGCTATTGAAGTATGCATATTTAATTGGTCAATGTTAATCATTTTTTTAGCATTTTTTTCAATAACCTCGTCAATTGAACACACAAAAATATTAAAAAAGAACCAAAACTCTTGGAGGTGGTAGTTCCCCTTTTAACAGAGGGCCGTCCAGGACAGTACCAGCGCGGTGCCTATTACTGCCGCAAAGTGGTTGTGAAAACACTACAGTGTTCCGGTCTAGAGAGTGCCGTAGCCATTGTATTAATGGGGTCTCACGGTAGGTAGCGCATCGATAATACCTCCGGTATTGTCGATGGTCGTAGGCGACGGTGACCACTTTCCTTTAGGCCGCCCGACTGCTGCCATTCTGCAATAGCAATGTATAATTGGCTGGTTGACCAAATGTAGAGCTAGCGACATAATATTATGGATATTTCACAAAATAAAATAGTCAGAATTTTTGAATTTTACTCAAAAATGTTTGTTTGTTGTTGTAGGACCTTGCAAACTTAAAAAAAGGCTAATGGAGGGAGTACATCCAAAGATGTAATAGGTAGAGCGTGTCAAAAATAATATTTGACAAAAAAAGTATTAATTCTACTGCTTATATAATTTGAATTATACTGTATTTAATTGAAGTTGCAGGGTGATTAAAAAATCAGTAACACATTTATGTGTTCTTTATCCTTTTGACTCTTAGATTTTGCCTTTACAAGGTTGTGTCAAATTGGTCAACTTACCCCGAATAAATAGTCAAACTACTCCATGCTTAGGGCCACCAGTTTTTTCTAAGGTGTAAAAACTGGTCTATACTCCATATCGTAATGGATAATGGGCAACTGACCACGTTTTTAAAATAATTTAACCTAAATAAACAAAACTAGCAACCTTTAAACTGAAATTTGGTCAACCAACCCCGGTCTCCTCTACTGATATATTTTCCCGTTCTTTCCGACTCAAACACTATCCGAAATGTGCTCTAATACCATCATTTCCAGCGGCCGTGGTCATGGTCTAGACGTCTACCCTGTGACCACGGCCGCTGGAAAATGACGTGGAATTTAAAATGTAAAATAAACGCGATAAAATCCGTAAAGTCATTTTATTTAATAATGTATAATATTCGCGCAAGCAATAGAAATAATTATAATACCATAATATTAATTTTTAAACGCCTTAAAATGTATACCTGTTATATTTGACGAATCTTAACGTTTACTGTAAGAAACCAATCAGAATGCTTTACATTTGACGTCATGAGTTTATCACGAGTATTTTTTATAATATAACTTGTTCGTCTCAAATATAACATAAGGTGTAGTAAGTCAATTGATATATTTACGCATAAGTTACATTTCTTTTTAAGTTTATTTACGACGTATATAATCCAACAATGAATGTGTATTTATTAAAATGTCAACGCTTTAATAACTTAAGCCGCGCTCGATTGTTCGCCGTTATTTAAATTAACGTAGCATGTAAATTTTTGCATGTTGTTAATATAAATTTTCTGTAGATAAACGATTATTAACAATGAAACAATTTGTAATAACGCACTTTAAATATTTACAAATTATTATGTCTAACAACAAAAACAAACGGTTTCTAGTTGACCAATTTTGTAGTGTAGTTAAAATATAACAAAAGTAATGAACAAGGAATATAACAGCACTTTTATTAGAAATTAATTTAAACAGATATAATAAAAAAAAACTAGTAAATATTAAACATATTTTATAAAGTTAATTCCATAAAACGGCTACATGAAACAAAGAGCAATATTAAAACAGTGAGAAAACTTTTACACCGATCGTTCTACTTTGCTTTTCTCTAAAGCGTTTCATGCAATTACTGTAAGATTAAAGAACAAACATCAAACTTAACTGAGAGAGTTTTACGTTTTGTAAAAAACTTAACCCTTCTTTCCCTTGAAGGTATTAACGAGTACGCTATACACCTTACCTGTAAATTATGCAAAAATTAAAGCAAGAATAAACGTTAAGCTTTTTTTTACTAAAAAATGTCTAATCTTAATTTTCCCTCCTGTTATATTATATTGGACAATTGTAATACATTTTTAACGTAATTGCATAATCTGCTGTTTGTTTTTAGAGCAATCTAATGTACTAAAAAAAAACAAATTAACTTAAGCTGCATTACATATATATAAATTATAATCAAGAAGTCAGTTTAACAATATTAATCATTATTTATTATCATTTAATGAAGTCGTTTTAGCCTGACAGAGCCCACTGCCGAGCATAGGCCTCCCCCATAAGTCGTCAATAGGTACGATCCTGTGCCACCAGCATCCACCGATCTCCTGTACATCTGCACAGGTCATCACTCCATCTCGGTGAGGGTCGTCCGGCACTGCGATGGCCAGTACTAGGCTAAGCTATTATTAAGCTCGAGCTGAAAGCTTTCGGCATTTACGATATGGGCACGAGACGGACGTAGCGTGGACTTTATCAGACAAGACCTTACCAGCATAATATTTAGATATAATGTAATGGCTTCTTATAAGTTGGTGATCATTGCCTGTTTTAACGGGGCTGCTCCAGGCCGAATTTCTTTGGAGCTGCTTTTTAAAGAAAGAATTTATCATAAAGAGTCCTACTTTCTCCATAAAGTCAGCCAGCTGTTGCCCCCTTGGGTTCCGTTGCCTTACTCCGAAATGGCCCACTCTCAGCTCACCGTCTTTCCTTTTGCCAATTTTTGCGTTAAAGTCCCCCATCAGCACTATGTATTGAGTTTTGACTTAATGTAAGGCTCTTGAGGTATCCTCATACATTGCTCCCACCTCATCATTGGAGTGTGTCGATGTTGGTGCATACACCTGCATGACTTTCAGGGAATACTGTTTCGAAATTCTGAGTCTAAGGTAAGCAACCCTTGACACACCTTTGATTTTTTACATTGTTTCTAATGAGAAACTTTCGGCTGATAATTCAGACACCTCCTTGTGACTATTGGTCGCCCTCTCGTGGTGAAACAAGTTGCCGGATTCAAGGATTATTGTATCCTCCCCCTGCTTTCGGACATTGGATAATCCTATTATCCTATTCCATTACAACCTGTTTACCTCCTCTTCCAACCTCGTTATGAAATCCATATAATAACATGGGTTTATGGATTTTATTGTAACGACGTATGGTATATTCAGAGTGACATTTCGTATAGTACAAACCTAAAAGTAGTTTGTTTAAAATCAGTAACATATTCTAATGAACTGATTTTTAGACTAGGTTAATTTTATTTAATTTTTCGTATACTATATTTTGAAGTAAAACTCTTCTTAGCGTGTATTACCTTTGTACTAAATGTAAAATCCCGTTGTATCATATAATGCATACAGAACTTTGCAAAATATTAAATTGGACAATTTTTTTAACAACTCAAAAAAACTGTCACCGCAGAAGACGCCAAGATGCTAAATATGTTGTTTATGTTATATACATTAACCAATTTTGATCAAGACAATTTTCTTAGATATTACATTCATTATCTTTCCCATAAATTTATTTCACGTCCTAAAAGTCCTCGTATATTTAAGTTATGTACATAAATGTTTTTATAATAACTAGTAAATCGCTTTGTACGTATAACCTACATCTGTAACTGTAGGGTACAATTGTTCTTGTATGCAACAGCTAAATCAAATCAATTACGTATCTACAAGTGAAGTAAAGTCTGTTAATGTTTTATAACAAATGTCGCTTATAGATTAGTCAACAATTAGAATCTCGCCAATCGCCAACAACTCAACAATTAGACAACAGTTCAAAGTCCCATTGCATTAATTAATCGCTGCGGTTGACTCGGTGTCCCCTTCGATGGTCAGAGACAAACTACACTTAAACTACTGTGGTCGTAGAACGTTGCAATTTCAGTTTTCCTTTTATTTAAAATAATAATTATTTAAAACTGTAATTATTCGTATTTTTATTGAAGCTGAAAGATCAGCAAATAGATTTTGTGTAAAATGAACTTAAAAAAAATTGGAAACTTTTTTACTAAATAATTTTTAAAGGTTACATTAGACAGACTGTTATTTTATAACAAGTTAGGTGTCCTTCTGCTCAGTAGCTGACAGAGAGAGTAATAATGGCCATTGGCGAAGGGACCGTGCATTTAAGAGGAATAGATGAGTTATCAAAAATCGCTAAACGCCAGTACACCTTCGAGGATATTTCATCATCAACTTCTGATCTTCTGATAATCTGATATCTGAAGATCGCCCGATCACTCGGTGGTACCAAAGCACAGTTTTTTTTTATGGCATACGCAAGCAGACGCGCAGTTGGGCTACCTGATAGGAAGTGATAACCAACGCCCATTGACATTGGTAATACTAGTGGTATCGCCAACGCGCTGCCTACCGTGAGACAATAGGATGTTAAGTCTCGTTTACCCAGTAAATACGCTGGCTACGGCACCTTCAAACCGGAACACAGTAGTATTTTCACACTGCTGCTTCACGGCAGAAATAGGCACCGGGTGGTATCCACCCAGACTGGTCTCCTGTAAACAGGGGACCTACCACCGTAGCTACCACAGTTTGCAAACCTCCCTGCTACTTAATCTTTGGAAGATTTTTGTTACCTTTTTATTGCTTTCACCTCGATAGATCATCCAATACTAGCTGAAACTATTTACTAAAATGGTTTGACGTACTTTAATGTTAATACGTTCTGTTTTACACTAATATCTATATAAAATCCACTTATTACGGCCTTTTATTATATCAGTAGTATCTTGTAACACAATAATATACTTGCCACTAGTTCTAATACTGTAAGATGCGACAAAAGGCGACACATGATCATACCTATTCTTGAATACCTGCTCCCTGTTACTTATTTGTTTTCCTTCCTTAAAATAGTTAAAGACGACAATAGCTTAACTAAATACCGCTATAGTACAGGAAAGGATCCAGCCTTTACTATACTGTAGCGGCATTCATTCTCTTATTTCGTGTTTTCTTTTTACGTAATCTTGCCATGCGATGTTCGTAGTGTACAGAAACTATCCTTATTAAGTAATATTAAAGTTGTTATTGAAGTTTTAAAACTCTGGCGCCTTAAGGAAAAAAATAGACGAACTATTTACGATGCGCGCACACCGTCACTATTTACCGACACCCTGAGTTATCTATAGCCAAAATTTTAGTTTATAAAGTATACATTTTAGAACATATGTTCGGGGTTACAAAGTACTATATTAAACAGGGTCACTAATGTGATAATCAAAAAAAAATTATGCCTTTTCAGCTTTTAAATATTCACTCTGTTAACACTAAAGCAATACGGTCTTTGTGTTATTGTTATTATGCTATGTAATGTGTGCTACTTTAAACTGAATGCAGATAAGGTAAAAATTTACAAAATACTTAACCGATTTCGATTTGATTTAAATCTCCGTAAACAGTACTCCATGTTGCCATATCGTTTACAACTTCAGTGGCTGACTGTTCATTGAGAAGTAGTATGCAAACACTACTACGAGTAAAGTTTGTTATAATGGGCACCGTACCTACAATTACCAGAACATAGAGTGCTCTATTTACAACCACTATGTATTAATTCGAACTAAAGCCGTAATTATCTTAAAATTAAATGGTTAGTACTTTGAGAATATCAAAACAAAGACTTTCACTGCCTCCGTAGCCTAGTGGTAAGAGCGTTTGCTTTAGAAACCGGAGGTCGTGGGATCGAGTCCATAAATTTTCATTGTTGTTTCCTAGTTGGTTAAGGCAATTTGGGCCGATCACCCAATTGGCTGAAAAGTAGGATGATACATGCGTCAGATGGGCATGTAAAGAGTCGGTCAACCCACCAACCCGCATTGGACCAGCGTGGTGGGATACGGTCCAGCAACCCCCTAAAAGGAGCAAGCGTTCATTAGGCGAGGCCTATGCCCTGCAGGGGACTAACACAGGCTGATGATGATGATGATCAGACTTTAAGTTAAACTTAGAGTTCTTGTAAGTGCAACCATTCAGTTTAGGTCATTTAAGATTGTATTGATTGTTCAACTTATTCACAACCCGGTTCCTAAAACATTGACGAATACGTGTAAATGTTTAATATAATTTAACAAATCAGTATTAAAATCATGTTATACAATTTGCGATACAAGGAAATTGTCAGGGTAAATGAAAAAGCATATTTTAATTTATAATCGAATACCTGTTATAATGCACCAAATAAAATTTAATATCGGTCTCTATCAGACACAGATTTTGCTAAGCGAAGCCAACCGCAGAATGTTTTAATGGGGCTTTGTTTCATACAATTTAATCGCGTCGGCTAATTGAGGACAATTAAGTTTTAGCTATTATTAACGGGGAAATAAATTTAAATTCGCAGTGTTATCGTCCACTTACTTATTTTGTAATGAAATAGTCTAGTTTAGAGAGTTTTTAGGCATGTTCTGAACAGATTAGAAAAAACTACGGAACTTTACCAAACTGAATAGTTTTTATCTGTGATTACAGTTTTTATTTCATTATTTAAAATTCTTTAAATTAAAAAGAGAAATTTTTAATTTAAAATGTTAGAAATATACCATCCATTTACACTCTCTTTACACTTAATTCTTAACTATTTTCTTGTTCCTTCCCACAACTTCAATCCAGTTACTTCGCTCAGCAACAATCTCGAAATAATTGTAATAAATAGACCCTTATTTAAAAATATACATGTAATTATTATTTATTTTGCTCTCGTCTTATGTAAACAAACTTTTAACTTATGGACTGCTGATTTTCTTTTGAAATTTTAATAAAATTTTTCAGGCGAAAAGCAAACACCCTGTGGAAATTAAATCGTAATTGGGGTCAAGAACGACACATTATTTCCGGTTTCTCAAAGCTAATAGCTATTGAAAAGTCAAAATGTTTTATGAAATTCATTTTGAAGATTTACAGCGTAATTATCGTGAAATATTTTTTTTATATAAATGTTATAATCACATCAATCAAAGATATAAAATCATATATGTTAAACTAATAGGATAAATTATACTTAGAGCGTTTATTATTCTATTTAAACTTGAGCAATAGTAATCGGAACTAATAAACTTAATTTCTAGTTCAAATACGCGGAGAGCTTTTTTCTATCTATAGAACTTATTTCTTTTTTTAGTATATAAGTAGAGAAATATGTCATTTCTCTGAATAAGCAATTTCAAACAAGGAAATCTACTGATTTATAAAAAAGCATTAATAAAGACCGATTACAAGAGATCAATTCACACAAGATTTTAATTTGTGAAGCCGCTCTGGTTGAAATTTCGGTGAGTGTTAAATAAGTCGAAATGAATTTCTTTTTAATTTATTTAAAATTAAATTATTATTATGAGATTGTTTATTAAGAGGCTGTTTCCAAGAAGACGTTTAAAAAACGTTATAAAATGTTTTAAGATGTTTTTGTTTTATAATTAAGGTCTACTTTAAGTTCGGCCAAAATCTTTTCAATCTTTCAAAACGGCCTGATGGTTTTATTGGAGCTTAAAGGAAGATGCCAATAGTAGTTAAAATCGCTGATTGCTTCCGCGAACGCGGTATTAATTCTCTGACAATGGGATCAATCATTAAAAATTCTCATATAATAATAATTGCAGTCCGTTCACGCTCGGCCCGTGTTTTTTTACATAGATTTCTTAAATTGATTTTCAGAACTTCCTCATATGGCCAACAGTGAAGGACCACGTCTGAGTACCATAGGTCATCACTGGCAGCACACACTGGTTGAAGACCTAAGTCTTCAGACATTTCAAACAGACAGCTCAGCAAACTATGAAACGAGCTATGCTCGGTATTCTGCGTGATAGAATGAGTAATGCGAAATCCGCAGCAGAACGATGGTGACCGACATAGCTCGCAGAGTTAGTAAGCTGTAGTAGCAATGGGTTGCCTACATAGCTCGTAGAAGCAATAACCGATGGGGAACCTACTAGTCATCGCAGTGTAGGATTACCTCGCACGAGACGGAGTGACAAACTGCAAGAAGTTGGTGGATGCAGTTGTCGCAGGATCGTACCTCTTGGCTGCTCATAGAGGAGGCCAATATAGTGGACTTTGCTAGGCAGATATGATGATGATGCTAATATGATGGTCTAGTATGAGAATGTATAGATGTGTATAGTAGTAGTAATAACTTGAGCTTTACATCGATACTTCCTAATTAACTATATATATGCATTTGCATATTTAAATAACTTTAAATAAATTTTCGTTTCCCTGCAAATTAAAAATTGATGTTGCTAGTAAAACTATGTATATTTTATTTTAAGATGTACCTAGTACTATTAGTGATCATCTATAATTTAACGCCTCGCTTGGCTAAAAGTTCCTATAACGTTGTTGTTTAAGCTATTACAACTTTTTCAATTGATTGAGTTTCTATTTCATCTTTAAAATTCTTCGTAAGCTAAAAGCCTATGTATATAGCAAGCAAATAATTAATTTAGGTAATTATTTTTAAACAAAGTAAAACGGAAATGACGACTTAATTCCGTTTTACTTTGTTCTAAGTGAATAGAACACAAACACAAGGAACTTGATACTGTTCCTCGTCTACGCTGTCGAAATAATGAAAGGCCCAAACCTCATTTAACGTCAATTATTGCTCAAGATACGAGCATTACTTTAATTCACCTGTCAACATACAAACACCTGAATACATATGGCTGAAGCGTCTTCGCAAGTTTATGAGACAATTCCATTATTGCTTCTATGGTTGCTTTCATTTTTGGAGCTGAACTGTCTAGTGACAATCGAAAAGGCAAAGTTACAACTAAAATCACCTAAATAACAATTCACGAGAGGCTACGTGTTAACTGCATTCAGTGGATGAACTTATACTTAGTAAGTTGGTATCACTTCCAAAGACAATCTTAAGAGCCTTTTTTTATGTTTTATTACAGTAACATGTATTCAAATGTATTCTCACACTACATTTCCGCACACAAACACTTCCGTTTCTACTAGCCAAATGCACCACAAAGGCTTGTAACACTACAAGATTCCGGACGTCGCTCTATCTGGCAACATTAGTACAGTTATAATCGTAAATTTTGCGAACACAACGAAATGTCGGCTCACGTGTGAAATTTCTGACGCTCTAACTTAGTTACGAGGACAAATATATTCCGAAATATTCAGAGGTCATGCATGCAAATATTTAATCTATAGTTAGATATTTAAATTAAACTTATTATTATTTAATTTTAATTAAAAATTGTAATAAACTACTTATATCATAGCCCCGTACCACGGTGGTAAACGCGTAGTTTTGTAGATAAAGTTAGCGGTTAGTTGCCACAAAGCTGGCTAATTGCTGCAAACTATGCTTCCATACGTAGTTGCTTAAATGCTTCTTGATGTTTCTATTCTTCAAAATGTATAGGCAACTTTCTGACCCACAGATTAAAAAAATATTGCAAAAAAAAACCGGACCCTTTGGAATATATCTTTAATATGATGTAAGCGCATTAATTACGACGTTAAATAATATTTTCCAACTTGACTAAGTAGGACTTCTCCCAGCAAAACGTAATTACTAACTGACAGGAAGTCGGTTAGATATAAATACTTAATGTTAGTACAATAGGCAATCAGTGTCTCAGTTCATGTCTAAAACGGTATATAAGTTGTTCATTGTATCGATCTAAATATATTATTGAGTAGCTCTAGCTTAACTATAGCGTTGTAAGACTGACAAGCGATCTGTGTTCTCTGCCATACTTCGGTTTGAGTAATAACTGATCATTATGATCTATAATACGCGTTTACAAAACTGCAATCTTTCATCATCATCAGCCTGTGTTAGTCCACTGCTGGACATGGGCCTCCCTTAATGCACGCCTTTTACATTAGGGGGTATTTGGACCGTATTTCATCACACTTTCCAGATAATTTAATGATCGGTCCATAAATATATGAAAAGACAAAACATAAACATATTCAGTTAACTCATAAAATTTAGTGATAATCCACAAACAGTTACATATTATTACGCGCAGGAATTTCCTCTCTAGAATGTTTACTACCACAGGAAATCCTTTCAAATCATTTAACTCATGAAACTTTTAGAGTATTAATAATTTAATATTTAATAACTTAAAAATAAATGACATACAAAAGTGTAGAAACACAATGAATTATAAATTATTTAATTGTGATAAATGATTCGCGCATCACCATCGTTATTAAGAATAATCAAAAATAACTTATAATGAGTGACCCCACGGTCAAGATTTTTAAATCGCTCCCAAGGAAGCTATCAGCGAACAAACAATGTTTTTTTTCTAAGCATCTGTAACCTTTGAATTGACGTCATTCGAGCTTGATTCGCATTTTTGTAAAGATTTTACTTCGTCCCTAATTTACTAAGCCATAAGGTGATACTTTTACAAGTTATCAATTATAAAAGACAAATACTAGCTCCGCCCAATCCTTTAACTGATACAAATAAGCTGTAATAAGCCTTTCAACCGCTTTTTTAAAATAAGATATAATTTTACTTTTAACATTTAAATTCATCTTTTTGTCTAATAATCTCAAACGAGCATATTTACAAAAAATCTTTACATTGAACTCAGGTTTAACCGATCCAATAAATACATAGAATGCAATAAAAATAAAGGTTGCGTTTTCTTGTCAGAGCATAACTAGTTAAATTTGATTTAATCCGTACTGTAAGAACAACGACAAAACAGAAAACACCGCTACCATTTAATTATGTAATTAAATGAAGGCGCCATGGCTTCGGGACTTGGAAGTTTACTTTTCCATTAATTAAGTGCTAACTTAATTATTTTACTTTGTCGATGAGATTTGTTTAAAACCCAAGTTTTGTTGTCGACATTAAAGTGTGCATTAAATAAACAAACATTAGATTAAGCAAATTGAAAATTATTTTCAAGGCTCTTTCTCTACTGAACTCTAAGTATTGGAGCCATAAAACATTCTTAAATATAAGCATGTGACATTAAAAGAAGAAACAGAAGAATGGCTCTTCTAGCACCCTTCTTAAAAAAAAATTTAGGTAAACACAAAAATTTGTCTCATTTCTTCATTAAAAGATTTAACAAAAGCCGTTATCCAAATTAAAAGACAATTGCAATTGTGACGGCCTCTCATTACGCCTCAAACGTAAAAAGATAATTTAAGTGAACGATTTCTGTATTTATTCTTTTTATAATAAATTAGAGACTTATAATTAGACTCATTATCTATTTAATTTTACTAAATAGTATCATTGTTAAGTAGCATAATAATCACGTGAATAGACTAAAAGAAATAAATTAAATGAAATGTAAGATAATACATAGGAATCTTTTGCGCTGACGCTAGTGCAAAACATATGAATCCAGTTTGGAGAGCTTTATATATGGTAGATTTGATGTGCAGACAAAAATTTATTACTGCAAGACTGCTAATCGAACACTATTCTGGGATCAAGTTTAAAGGTTCGTGAATTGTATATTTATTGTGTAAAAGTTAACTGAACGGGTTTGTAACATATTTTTTCAGGGTATGATGTTCTTTAAACTATGATGATGATCTCTGATGATAGAGTCTCTGGCAGGATGATTCGATTGCAATTTAAAAAATATAAGTCCTAACTTTACTTTCTATAATGACACAATTAACTATTGCAAGTGACATTAAGTGCAGCTTATGGTACAAATAAACAAAATTTGAATTTCGATTTTACCATGAAAATTGCTGTTTATAAATTATTACATTGTGGTATACTAACCGTATAGTATAACCCTATTGCCCAGAGCCTTGGAGTATGGGCTGTGACTAAAAACCGATGTCATTGGTCTGAATCCTCGGAATCAACAAATTTCATTGTTATTTCCTAGTTGTTTAGAGAATATTGGCAGATCACCCAATGTGTTCTGAAAAGTAAGATAATCCATGCTCGGATAAGCATGTATAAAGTCGGTCCTCACCAACCCTGCATTGGACCAGCGTGGTGAGATACGGTCTAAAACCCGCTAATGGATAGGGGTGTATTAGGAGAGGCATATGTCCAGCAGTGGACTATCACAGGCTGATAATGATGATGAATAATATAGTGTAATATAAACATTGAAATTACACTAAAGCTATATAAAGTTTAAATTGCTCTAAAGCCTAATAAGCCATGGAAATTATTAAAAAAACGTAACCTCTAAGAAACGAATTGGTGTCGGATTGTCGATAAAAAACTGAAAAATGCTACATAGAGCTATAGCTTACCTAATTCAGAGATAGATTTAACGTAAACTAAGTCTTTTACCAAATTCACTCGATGACTTTTGGCATAAAATGAATTTGGTAATAGACTTAGTCATGTAGGCTATTGGTTAAACATCGCGCAGGTATCCCGAGATTTACCAATAACAACTCGTCTGCGTCTTGATTAAAGTTTGACCAAATTGATCGGATTTAACAGAAGCCAGTGCGTGCTCCATCAACGAAAATTGATAATCACGACGTTTCGTCTCCTTTCCAAAAACAAAGTCAAATATTTTTATTCAATATTTAACAATCAATAACAAAGTGTAATACTTTATTTTTGATCGTTAAATAAACTACCACCGGCTCAAAAATGGACTCTCCATCACTCTGACCTAAGAAGAACCGGCATAAGCCCGGCTTTTTCCTTTTTCAATAAATTTATTAGATTTCAACATGATCATCTGTTAATCACTAGATGTAAAATATTACATCTATGATAACTATAGATGTAATATTTTACATCTATGATTACACAGATGATCTGTGTGATGATGTATGACAACATATTTTACAAATTTGAAATAGCTTGGAGCGAACAGTTCATTGTTATGTATCAAGTAGTCATTACAGCAAAAATATTTGCATCTAATTATTTCTTTTGTTTACGCGAAATATTATATATTTAATAATATTTGCATCGCCAATAATCGTCAATAAGTAGGGTCACTATACGGTAAAATATATCTGTGAGTAAATATAAATTACGACCCGTTAAAATTTTATTCGACACATTTTATTTTTTGATATAAGGGATTAATAGCATTGCATTTTTTATAGTATCAGGCAAAATTTTATTAATAATGGGATCCCAAACCAACGGTAATAGCTTATGCAGTCGTTTAATTGAAAAAAAAAATCCATTATTTAGACTTTTTTTATGATATAGGTCCTTAAAGACAATAAATAGCATAGTTCCATAACCAAGATATGCTTTTAAACTCTTTAGGTCGTTGTTAAGCGAAATTATGTACGTCTATTTTCTCACATTTTCATTTTCATGATTTTGTTGCTAAAATTGAGAAAATTGTAAAGGTAAATTGAATTGCTTCGCGGAAAATCATGTCGGTATTGGGATCAAAAGGAAGCCCGAAAACGCTTCCGAATTTCACTAAGAGCTAATGGCTATTTATTGTCCAAAATGCGGATTCATTTACGTTATAACGGTTCATAGAATCTGACGAGTAAGTATTCTAGTAATAACCCTAATAGTAGAACCGTGCTCTGGGACAATTTAATTTATTCGCATAATTACAACATTAAGATGAGGTGAGATACATCTATTAATCACATTATGTATGAAAAACATATAAAATAACATATATATAGTCGAACGCATTCCAAGTTGTGTTGACACACCTCAAATTGTTCGACGAATATTATTTGTTATTTCTATTTGCTCTTAAGTTGTCTGCGCTTTAATATTATTTTAAGACAAATGTATGTGTGTATCCGCGACGCAAGAGATTTCTTGATTAAATTATAGCATTTTCCTACACGACATACGATGCCACGACCTTAATTAAAACATTGTACTGTCAGTAAATTTGAACCAAGTGATCAAGAACAATTAGTAAAGCTGATCGTGACAATCCGGAACTACTTGTAACAGGTCCATAGGAAAAATAATCATCTTACTTGAAAGCGGATCGACTTATATTAATTCAAACAGTCAAAAAACAACAATGCCTTCAGCTTCTTCCCCGCAGGAATTTTATCCATCTTGGGTGTTTTCAACTTAATTTAAACTTGGATTATTCACAGGTTGGTTTAATTTTTGAAAATTTTCTAGTAAAAAATATAGCAGTAATAACATGATCGATATATTTATTACCAAAGAGATAAAGATATAGTTTACAGCTTTGTAATGGCAAAAGGATTGTTAATTTATCTTGTAGCTTTTGGGTTTATTTGTTGCATATAAAAAAAAAAACAAATTTAATTGCCATATATATATCTATAGTAATATCATACTTTAGATAATTTCTTTAAATAAGACTGACCGAACTTATTTGAATGTACCCGTATTTCCACTATAACTACTAAAAGGTCGAATCATTATATTTGAGCTATAAAACTATACAACATTTTATTGAAACTTTCAAAATCTAAAAAATAACATACGATAAACTTAACATAAACAAGCATTAGTTAAATTATCGTCACCTTGCTTGTAATCCAGTACCCTATTTCAAAAATACTTTAACAACTTTAAGATAAATATTAACTTTGCTTACTGATAGCAAGTTACGAAACATTGTTATTTCTTAAGCATTTAAAAGAAACAAGATTTCGTTTAAAACGAGATTGTAAATGCGCGTTATGAGAAAACATATTGATCATTAGCAAAAGGAGATTCAAAGGTCCTTTCGGGCTCCTCTTATCGCTAATGGCTACTTTTAAGCCAAATGGCTGAATTAACTTTATGTTATTAGGTTAATATAATTTTAGGAATACGCTTCACGATCGATTTAAGGACCAATCCTCATTTTTAATTACACAAGATAAACATTTATTCAAATGTATAAGTATCCAGAATCTTTATACAGTTTAGTTTTCGGAAATAGTTTTGCAGACAACAACAACTTATTACCTAGGTATAACGTATGAAACTTTTCTATATGTACTCAAATGTTTTAGAACTAGGCGTAAAGTTAGTAAAATGGAAATCCAAAAATAAGGGTTTTCTATAGAAAGCAAATAAGACCCTTGAAATAGATTCTGCAATTCTCGTCTATATAGACCGTCACTGCAATCAGAATGCAATTAGACATCAATTAGTTCGCTTTGCGGCCAACTCAATGACTGTGCAGTGGTTTCAGGTAATTGATTAGCGGTTTGCAGTTGCAATTTATTGTGATTTACTGTAACATTTTATACGTATTAATAGTACTAAGAGAAGATTCTATCGATTTGATCTGATGGAAAGTGCGCACCGACGCCCATATAAGCTGGCCATACCAGTATTACCACGACCGTTAAATTGGACGACGCATTACAATTTCGTTTTATAAATATATTTTAATCAAGATATCGACTCACATTCACGGGTAGCTCCGTTTTGTGAGAATATGTCCATTTCAAAGTACGTAAGTGTTTATAAGCGTATATAGGTACATACTTTGAAATGAACAATCATCATCAGCCTGTGATAGGCCACTGCTGGACATAGGCCTCCCCTAATAAACCACTATCCATTAGGGGGTTTTGGACCGTACCCCACCACGCTGACCCATTGCGGGTTGGTGGATGGGCTTACTTTTTACATGCCTATCCGACGCATGGATCATCTTACTTTTGAGATAATTGGTTGATCGACCCAAATTGTCCTAACCAACTAGGAAAAAACAATGAAAATTTGTAGAGTCCTCGCAGGATTCGAACCCACGACCTCCAGTTTCTATGCCTAACCCATGCCGATAGGCTACGGAGGCGGTTAAATGAACAAAGAAAGAGGTAATAACTTTTAAAACACCTTACTTAGATATAGATTATTACAGTAAAGCCGCACATTAAGATTATAATAAATTGATCTTTGTTTTAGCATTGAATGCGAGATAAAAACAATTACAGTAGATTTTTGCCCTTTATTCATTACATGTTTTATTTATTCTAATTCAGGAGTCGATGTGTTTTGCGAAAACTTCATGTAAGGCTTGACATGTTTTTCATTTAAATTTATAAGCTTTAATCAAAAACAAATGTATTTTTATTGAAATGAATAATGTCTCAATAACAAAAATTAATAAACCTTTTAGAAACAATAAATTTGATTATGAATAACAAGCATTTAACAATTGCAAAGCGTAAGTGTTATTTAAATTTGCCATGAAATAACACAAAATAACGCATGCATAATTACATAACCGCTTGTTGGTAGAGAGTTGATTACGTGTATAGTTATGAAAACCAATCTTAGTTTTAGTTTAAAACCACAACATATGTCACGTGAAGGAAAGATTGGCAAATACTTTACATATTCCAGTTTGCCTTTGATAATTTTTTTTATATATACTTTATTACGATTCGAAGGAATTCCTCAGAATTTTGAACACAAATTAAAGAACAAATTACAAAAGCAAGAAAATACATATATCACTGTAGCCTGCAAAGCGATATTGCATTAAAATGGGAATGACTATTCCTTCACAAGTTCATAGCTCATTGCCACTTAGAAAACAACGGACATAACTTGAAAGCTAAAGTCAATAATCTAAAACCGCATCCTGTGCCCTTGACATATAAACTGGAGGTTAGGGTTCAAATCCCGTGGGGATACAACTTTGTGTCTTGTTGTTTCTGGATAGTTCGGATAATTTGGAGCCGATCGCGCAAAGTTCTAAAAGTAGTTGATCTATGCGTCGATTGGCATATAATAAGACGGTCCACCCACCAACACGCATTGGACCAACGTGATGGGTTACTGTCCAAAACCCTAATAGAGAGCGCGCAATAGGGTGGCCTATGTCCAGCTGTGGACTAACACAGGCCGATGAATGCAAAACAAATCCTTACCTGAACTTTTGAGTCTGAGAAATCGAAAGGATTTACATTACAAATATATTTGAGTGATTGATATACGACGTTCTGTTTAAAGAAATGAAGCCTGGTGTAAAGTGGTCAGCGACGCATATTGGTAATAGCAGTAGTATTATCAACGTGCTACTACCGTGAGGAAAACGATGTTAAGTCTTTTTCCTCTGTAAGTACGCTGGCTTCAGTACCTTCAAACCGAAACACAGTAGTGGTTTCTTACTACTGCTTTACGGCAGAAATAGGTACCCGGCGGTCCAGTAGTGAGACGGCCCCTTGCAAAGGGGACCTAACACCTAAAAATATATTACATATTGGAGACACCTACGTTAAACAGTAGACTACGAGAGCGGCACTACAATATTACTATTTAAAATGTATTTATTGCTTTTCAAAGTATTCTCCACTGAAATTTGACATGTTTTTTCATATGATAGAACCAATAATTGAAGCAACCATTCTATTCGGAAGTTTCGGTCCCCAAATGGCGTTTTGTAGGCCTCCACAGTTTCTTTAGGTGATGAAAATCTCTGACCACGCAATTTATTCTTTATTTTAGGAATTTATAGAAGTCATTAGGGCTCAGGTAGGGCTGTACGGGGACGGTCTAATAATATAATGTTTTCTTGCTCTAGAAACTCTTTTGTCCTGTGCGCATGGGTGGAGAACTCGCATTGTCGTGATGGAGGATGATGCAGCTGATTGCAGTTCTTTTACAGAGTTCAGAAACGACCTGAAGCAAACAATTCGCACGATGCTTAAAGTGCCTTCTGTGACTTAACCAAAGCATTTGACTGTGTACAGCATGATACTTTGGTCAGGAAATTAAGCTACTATGGTATCAAAAATGCCGCATTTGACCTTCTGACTTCGTACTTGAGCCATCGAACTCAGAGAGTTGACGTGAACGGCAAGAGATCTCCCGGGGCGCAGGTATGTATGGAGTCCCACAGGGATCTATTTTGGGGCCTTTTCTCTTTCTAGTCTATATTAATGACCTACCACACCAGGTTGAGAACAATAACGAGATTGTATTATTTGCTGATGATACTTCTTTAATATTTAGAATAAAACGACGTAACTTGCAAAATGACGATGTAAATAATACCCTCTCAAAAGTAAAATACTGGTTTAGTGCAAATAATTTAATGTTAAACAAAAATAAAACTAAATGTATAAGGTTTATAGCTCTAATGTTCCTCAAGCTGGGTGTGATGTGGTCGTAGATGGAGAAGGCTAGACCACGACATTGTACTGTATTCTCGCATCACAATAGATTCTAAACTGCAATGGGGCCTCCATATTCATAGACTGGCAGAGTAAACTTAGCTCAGCGGCTTACGCAGTCAAAAAAATTAGACAATTAACCGATGTTGAGACAGCCGTTTAGTATATTTTAGTTATTTTCAGAGTATAATGTCTTATGGCATTCTACTGTGGGAAAAGCGAGCTGATTAATACTATTTTTATAATTCGAAAAAGAGCGATTCAAGACCTAGGCTCCCAAAGAATCGCTGAGAAAAATTTTACAGAAATTAATGTAATGACTGTTTTTTTTTTTCAATACATATTTGAAAATATTATATTTGTAAAACATTGTGACACATAATATAAATACTAGGAATAAGCATAATTATGTTCTTCCAAAACTAGGCTCGAAGAACAATGAAATCCTTTCATGGGACAATGTATACTCTTCTACATAAAATACCAGAAAACGTTCTGCTTTTATCTGTAAATAAATTTAAAAAGTTGTAAAGGAACGTTTGTGTTAAAGGATATTATTGTTCTAATGACTACTTGATAGATAAACACCTGGTAATGAACTGTTCGCTCCAGGCTATTTCAAAGTAGTAAAATGTAAGGTTTATGTAAAAGTTTGTAAAATTTATTGAAGGAAAAGGAAAAAGAAAAGTCCGCTGAGTTTCTTACTGGTTCTTCTCAGGTCAGAGGTTCATTTCGAACCGTGGTAGATTATTTGACAATCAATAAAAAGTGTAATGCTTCCATATTGAATAAAGATATTTGACTTTGACTTTGACTTTGCATTTGAGGATCCTGCTTGAAATCATTCGATTAATTTAAATAAAGTAAATGGTTTGTTACAGAGTAAACATAAAATTTTCCTATTTCTTCATTGAAAAGATTTTAGAGCTATTATCGCATATTTATGGACAATTGGAATTGTGACCGCCTTCCTTACGTCCAAACGAAAAAGATTTATTTTAGTGAACAATTTCTGTATTTATTATTTTAAATGTAATTGGAGAGCTATTCTTTTAATTATTCTGTTCATTCATTATTTATATTACATTAAAAATAATATCAATGTTATGTAGCATAATAAACACTTGAAAAGATTAAAAGAAATAAACAAATCGCTAATCGATCTCAATATATATATATACGATCGTGATGCGCTAATCATTCATCACAAATAAAAATTATAATTAAATGTATTTCTATTATTTTGTATGTCATTAATTTTTGGTTAATAATCATAATTTAGTTTACAATTTACTCGACTTTACTTGTACTTTACAGGATACATGGTCAGGGACAGACTGACTCCGTGACCATGGATGGAAATTTAGAAGTCTTTTATTAAATAATGTGTAGTATTCGCGTGAACACAAGAAAGTGTTATCACTATATTTTATAAGATAACTTATATATAGTTAAGAATATATTTATATTAAAAACCCAATAAATGGTTCATTAGTGCTTCACATATTACTTTGGGTCGATTCCTTCATTGCCTAGAAATTAAGATCTGTAGTAAAAGTTTGTTTCAGTAAGGAGCCATAAAATTTGCTGAAAGCAATATATGTATATATTTACATAAAAACCTACTTATCATTAATATTTAATGCAGAGACGAAAAAACATGTTATTAAATGTAAATAACTTAGATTTAGTCATCGTTACATTAGAATAACAACGTTTTATTCATTTTAAAGAATAGATATATCACTATTCATTTAAGCAACGGCTACTTCTGCGACCCCAAACTTTATTTACATTACTAAGCGTTAACTACCGTGGTACGGGGCAAAAAGATACAAGGAGTTCATTACAATTTTGATTTAAGTATTTTTTTCTAATAGTCTACCCATTCTATGTTTAATTATAAAAGATATTTATCATATTGATTAATAGTAACAAAGAGAGGGTATAAACACAGATATGTATGACACAAAGTAAACATAAATACAAGATAACTTGTTATATTCTAATGTCATAAAGAAAATAGATTTATAGTTTTGTATGTAGTAAAATTGCTATTACGAAGCTACCATATCACTGAGTACCATAGTTTAGATTTTTTAGTTAAATATTAATAAATCGTTATCTCTACTAAAGCCAGTTCAAGTCGTAAAACGTTTTTTATCTCCTTCCAATATATGCAAATCTATGACCTGTTACCGGTTGATAGGTTTTCAGATCTCATCTGGATACAATTTCTTCTGAATTTCAGACAAATGGGAACCTTTTTTTCTCTTAAAAAGTAGCAGCAATGCACAAGTTGCTCTAGATAAAATATTTGCGTGCATGACCTCTAAATATTTCGGATCTTTTGTCCTCGTAACTGAGTTAAAGCGTCAGAAATTTAACACGAGAGCCGAAATTTTGTTGTGTACGCAAAATTTACGATTATCACAGTAATAATGTTGCCGGATAGAGCCACGACCGGAATTTTGTACAGTATTACAAGCTTTTGTGGTGCAGTTGGCACGGAGAAACGGAAGTGTTTGTGTGTGGAAATATATTATTTATATACATATGAAAATATGTTACATTAACTAATAATAGATAAGGGCTGTTAAGATTATCTTTGGAAGTTAAAATAAATTTACTAAGTATAAATTCCCACACTGAATGCAGTTTACCCGTAGCCTCTCGTAAAAGTGGTAGTGTTATTCAGGTGTTTGTATGTAGACAGGTGAATTTAAGTAAGGTTCGTACCATGAGCAGTCGTTAATTGAGGTTTGGGCCGTTCAGTATTTCGTCAGGGTAGACATGGTTACATTCTATTAACAATAAAAATCAATGACAAAGAGCTTAATTCTTTATAATATGACAAATAATTATTATTAAAATCAAATTTTATTCTAAAACAGTAAAAATAGTTAGCAGTAGATATAATAAATATCATATAGTTAACATCACTGTTTATCACGTGCTATCACAAGGTATATACGGAACTCACGTTTCGGATACATTAATTATAAAGAAGCTGGGTTTCTTCTCAGTTTTTAACTAGTTTAATTTGATTTAACTTTCATTAGGACACCGCCATTTAATTACAAGATTTAATTACTTTAGCGGGGGCTCCTAGACGGGGAAATTAATTTTCACAATAAAGTGCGAACTTAATTCTTTGCTATGCGCTGATAATTGTTTGAGACCTAAGTTTTACGTGTAACTCAGTGTGTCCATGTCAGTCGGAGTTTTTAGGTTATGTTTATGTGAAAGTTGAAGTGCAACACTTTAAGCATGGTTTATTTAAAGTACTTAAGATGTAGAAAAAAACTTGCTTGCTTGTGAACTATGCTTTTCTCTTGATGAACTTAAAGTAGACCTTAATATTAAAACAAAAAACATCTTAAAAAAAATTTACTAGTTATAATTTCAAATCGTTTTTTAAATATCTTCTTGGAAACAACCTCTTATTAAACAATCTCATAAAAAATAAATTAACATTAAATTTAATTATTTTATTTAAAGATGAAAATTCAACTTAAATTCAATTTATTTTATTTATATACTCACCGAATTTTCATCCATAGCGGCTTCGAAAATGAAAATATGTTTGTAAATTGATCTTTATTAATGTATTTTTATAAGTCTGGAGAGTACCTTGTTTAGTCTCTTTATAAAATTCTTTCATTGTTAATTTGCTTATTCAGAGAAATTGCGTATTTCTTAACGCATACACGAAAAAAGAAATAAGTTCTATTGCTATCAACAAGCTTTCCGCATATTTAAATTAGGAATCTACAATACAACTGCCTCCGTAGCCTAGTGGTAGGGTGTGTGCAATAGAAACCGGAGGTCATGGGTTCCAATCCTGCGGGGACTCAATAAATATTCATTGTTGTTTCCTAGTTGGATAGGGCAATTTGGGCAGATCACCAAATAACTTGAAAAGTAAGATGATCCAAGCGTCGGATGGGCATGAAAAAATTCGGTCCACTCACTAACCCGCATTGTACCAGCGTGGTGGGTTACGGTCCAAAAACCCTTAATGGAGGAGACGTGCATTATGGGAGGCCTATGTCAAGCAGTGAACTAACACAGGCAGATGATGTGAATACATTGGGACGTCTTTTAGACAAAAAGCGATATGTTTTTAATACAGTACAGTTAAACGATTTCAGAGGCTTTTTTGGCAAAACATCGGTTATTGAGTTAGTGGTTTGTATCATACTATATCTTAAAGGTGCGCTAATTGGTGGTTGTGAAGGCTACTGATGCAACGGAAGTGTCTTAGCGGAACCACAAACGGAAACAGATATCAAAAGTAAATTTAAGCAGAAATGGAAACGGAAACGGATGCGGAAATGGAAGTGTAAATGATATGAAAAAAATTAATGAGTATCAAATACACTAAATCTATATTAGAAATAGATATATAAGAAATCTCCTATAGAAAACAATTTTGCAACTTTGCAACTGAGCATTTTCTTTATATTCAAAATTTAGTAGTGGCAAGTTATATATTATAAAAAGTAATTTGGCCGCTTTTACACCTTACAACCTGTTCCGGTGTTCTGCGTATATAAGACCAGCTCCGCTAAATAATGTACACTGGCGACCCTGCTGGGGGGTATTACAAAAACAGTATAGTAAGGGCAAATATTAGCATACTAATAGCAAAAGATTGCGGTATTTGTATGATTTCCACCACACAAGAGGCTTTTCATTTAAAGGTCTTTTCTTTATTGTACTCTTGAAAATGTGACTGTATCTCCAAAAGGAGATTGTCACTCTCGTTAGTTGCAGTCGAGATTTCTTGGTCTTCGTTTGTACTGAACATGGATTCTATGATTATTTGAAATGATGAATTCATCATTGAAGATGACGACTCAATTCGAGTTCGGCGCGGTTTTCGGTGTACCCCGCACTACACAAGATCATCGTAAGTGGAGTTAGTTAACTCTCTAGATTGTCTGGTCCTGCTGATCGCCATTAAGTTACACACATGACACAAATGTATTGACACAAACAGCAGCAGAAAATATTACGCGCTTACATTGACGAAAAGTACATAAACAAACAAATGTGACATTTACCTGCGCGGCTCGCTGGCTGACCCCTCCCCCGCGGGCTTAACCGTCCAGCGACGCGCGCGCGCCTCGCGCCGCGCATACGTAACTCTTAGCCGTCGGTTGTAAACTTCAGTTTAAAAAACCGTTATAAAAGTTGCGGAAACGGAAGCAGAAACGGATGTTGAAAAGCGCGCGGAACTTCTGCACTTGTGGAAACAGTGGAAACAGAAACGGAGATCCGCTGCATCACTAATGCACAACACTTATCACGCACGAGGAGAATCCCATTACGAGTAGCGGCTTACAATGATGTCTCCTGCTATATTTCAGACCCCTCTTTAATGCACGATCTCGGAGAAACATAATCTGATTATCGAGACTTCTTTTCTCTATATACCCACTTTAGAAATAGTATTCTGACTCTACTCAAATTAGTAAAAAGTTCGCGATGGCAACAAAATCGCAATCAGATACATTCAAAGCTTATTTAAGATAACACAGTTTAAGTTTCCATAAAAGTTATTGCATTAAAAATTGTTCATGCTATGTACATAAAATGTATAATAGACGACATTTAAATTGATACCTTAAAATGCGTTGGTAGAAAACGCGACGCAATTTCGAACGGATAGCACGCCGTTACCTGCTTATATTGCGTAAAATTAGTGCGTAGTTATACGCTGTTAGAAGTCGTCCATATCTTTTTTGTTAAAATATTTTGAAAAATTATTTTCAGATAAGTAGTTTGGTAGATATTTAAAACACATAATCACGGCACCAAAAATCACAACCTCATGCAATTAAATTGTAAACGCCGAAACCGTAAAAGACAGACTTAAATATGATTTGCATAATAGTTTTTCTTTAAAATGTTCTATAATAAAGTACGCAAGCGCCAGCATCCTACGTTTTAGTGCGACAGGTGGATTTATCTCACATTGCATTCCTTATGATCAGAGAAATAATTTTTCAATTTGGTAATAACTTCTGCTCTATTCTAATTTGGCTTATTTTAATCATAGATTTTCTTCTTTAACATGCTACGCAGATAGACGCTAGTTTTTTTTTAAGGAAGAAATTAGTTGGTTAGGGCAATTTGGGCGGATCACCCAATTGTCTGAAAAGTAAGATGATCCATGCGTCGGATGGGCATGCAAAAAGTCGGTCCACCCACCAACCCGCATTGGACCAGAGTGGTGGGATACGGTCCAAAAACCGCGTAATGGATAAGAGTGTATTAGGGGAGGGATCACAGGCAGATGATGAATGAAAGAATTTTCTTGCTGAAAAAATATGCCACCCACCGCAAAGCATATAAGTTTTAAACAGTTTTCTTCAAGTGATTATATTGAGAACTTTAAGCTCTGCGAAATTTTAAAAGTGATTTTTGTTTTCATTAAATATTATTCCATACAATTTTAGTGTTTCAATTTAGTAAAACAGTTACGTTTTATCTTTAATTAATTTAAGAATAAATTTCCGTTAGGGCTTACCCTTGTCACCGTTATTAAATTAAGTTATATCCAGTCATTAGGTTTGCGTTCTGTAGTTGCTAACGTAAAATCTTAAAGAAAATAAAATAAATAGTAATCCATTTAAATAAATAGTGCTCAAAAATTTAATTTTTTATTCAAAAGAAAGATAAAAGACCTGATTAAAAGTAAAAGATAAAACTCGTTAAATGTAAAAACAAAATACAGAAACAAATATTCCTCAAACTGTTTATTTAAAGGTTAATACGTAATGAAGAGATACTCAGGAAATATTTTAAAATATCTGAAGTAAACAGTAGGGTAAAACATTCTCATCTAATGACATAATTTCTAACAACAATATAATGTATGTTTTTTTTTATATTATATCATCAGCCTGTGTTAGTCCACTCCTGGACATTGGTCGCCCCGAATGCACGCCTCCTCCCAGATAGGGGTTTTTCGAACCATATCCCATTTTGCTGGTCAAATGCGGGTTGGTGGGTGGACCGACGTTTTACATGGTCATTCGACGCATGGATCATCTTACTTTTCAGGCAATTGGGTGATCGCCCCAATTGCCCTAACCAACTGGCACTTTCAACCAATGGAAATTCGTTGAGACCATGCCGGATTCGAACTCACGACCTCCAGTTTATAAAGCACACGCCTTTATCACTAGCCAGTTAGCAGAGGGCAGTTTTTTAATTATGTGTTGTGGGTTCAATAGTAAGTTCGCATGCATTGTAGAGCGCTAAATAGCTGACATATTTTAGACTGACAAATACTCAGTGAACTATATTGTAGCTTAGATTAGATCATAAATGTAGATTAAAGCGTAACACTATTAAAGTGTATTGTAATAGTGTTAGGCTTTAATCTAGATTTCGTTGTAATAATTTAGTGGCATAACTATCCCGGTTACCATTAAGCATGTCAACATTATTTACATTGTAATAAATTCCAACAAAGCGTTGATGCGTGTCTATCAAGCTGTCTACGCGTCGACAATTCATGTCGCGGTTTGCGTTTTCCAGGTTAGGGAGTTAATATAATACAGTGACTTGTATTATATTAACATTTGCTTTGAAACTTACTGATATATACTACAAAGTAAAAGAAAAGAAAACAGTCCCGCTCAGTTTCTTTTGCCAGTTCTTCTTAGGCCAGAGGTGTCCTTTTCCGAGCCGGTGTTAACGTTTTTGACAATCAATATGTGACTGTTTTACTCCTATGTTGAAATATGGTATTTGAATTTAATACCCCCACCATAATAAAATATGGAATTTACGTAGACATAGTGTTGTATACTTAATTGGCGCCAAAACGTGGAGCACTCTCATTAGTTAATGATGACGTGGCGATTGAACATGGCGGCGATCCGCCAATAAGAACGCGGTCGCTTCTGTGCAATTAGTGTTTGAGGCCAATCGCATATTTTATTATGCTTAGGTATAACACACTTAGTTACCACAGTAACAATATTTCTCACTTCAAAATTTAGACTATAATGCGGTAATTTTTTCTTCTTTTTTACCAAGCCTTATATATCACTGGAATCAAGTACGTACAAAAAGTTGTCATATCAAACAGTATTATAGTATCTGTATTATAATTGCTCTTAAAGGAACAGAAGGAAAACTATTTTTCAAAAGTTGTAATATCTTTGGATCACATTAAGCTTTTAGTTATTAAGCGTTAAGAAAAATATATTGAAATATTACATTCTTCTGCAATTGAATTAGTGTAGTAGTACTCGATATTGTTACCGTTATTCTAACATCTGTTTTTCTTTGAATAATATCAATAAATACGACATAACTTAACTGCCTCCGTAGCCTAGTGGTATAGGCGTGTGTTTTAGAAACTGGAGGTCGTGGGTTAGAATCCTCAGGGACTCCACAAATTTTCATTGTTGTTTCCTAGCTGTTAGGGCAATTTGGGCCCGATCACCCAATTGTCTAAAAATAAGATGATCCATGCGTCGGATGGGCATGTAAAGACGGTCCACCCACCAACCGCATTGGACCAGCGTGGTGGGATACGGTCCAAAACCCTAATGGGTGGGGTGTATTAGGGGAGGCCTATGTCCAGCAGTGGACTATCACAGGCTGATGATGATGATGACGACATAACTTTTAAAACACGTTCAATCATCTGAGAGAAAACACCGCATAACTTACTCTAGCAAAATATATCGGAATGGTTTCCATTTGGCAACATTGTTTGAGCATTCACAAGTTTCTTGCGAGCTATCAACTACACGGAACTCGTGTATAACTTCACATCGTGTCGTCTAGTTTAATTTAATTATTAATACGGACCTTAAATTACTATTTTCTCTACGAAAACAAGTTCTAAGAAAATAAATTATGAATTCCCAAAAGAAAATTATACCTTAAAATAATAAAAGTTAAAAAAGTCGCAGTGTTACACATAAAAATGCATAAAGATAGGGTAAAAAACCAACAGTGCCGACATGATATCGAAAAACTAGTTCCTTTCCCTTTAAACTACAGTACTGACAGTAAATATATAAAAAAAGCAACAATAAAATGAAAGTTTTCATACAATTAACACAAGTATAAAGTAGTTAAAAAACCAATAGAATACAAAATCTTATTCATTAAAGTCTAACTTCATCTACCTAGATAAAACATATAAAGTAAAATATTTACTTTATAAAATATGGTACATACTACGCATTGTACGTTATGATTTACAACTCTCAACAACCATTTTAACAATTGGTTAAGAGGAATACATTAAAGTATACTAGTGAAACTACTAAATTGACATTTAGAAATAGACATTTCTCACTATTGAAAGCAAAATAGCAACAGAAAAATCAAGAATTAGAATAATCTCTATGGACCTTAACAGTCAATCCCGATTACTAAGACCATGTTCGGCAGCCATTATACGATGTCATTATGCCTATACAATTACAGTTACTTACCTTCGTTACGAACATCACTTTCTTTTTAATAAAAAAATATTATTGCCATAATGTTTTTCCTTAAATGTTTGTTTAATAATTATTATTATTTATAAGTGCGAACGTTTTTGAGTATGGAAAGTTTGTGAGTTTAGATGTTTGTAACTGTGACACTCAGAATATAACAAATTTATCAGAATGACTTCTCATCATAATCATCATCATCAGCTTTTGTTAGTTCACTGTTTATGCATGCGCTCTCCATTAGGGGATTTTTGGAGCGTATCCCACCAAGCTATCCAATTGGTGGGTGACTTACATCTTCAGCCTGTTTAAATCCACTGCTGGACATAGGTCTCCCCTAATACACCCCTATCCATTAGGGGGCTTGGACCGTATCCTACCACGCTGGTCCAATGCGGGTTGTTGGATGGACCGACTTTTTACGTGCCCATCCGACGCATGGCTGACTTATAGTCACTTATATTTATGGATATAGAGTAGTTTGTTCAAGATATATTATATTATAAAAAGCGGCATGTGCGTACCAAAAAAAACAGCCATCGGCAAACTATAATGACACGAATCGCAAAAACATTCGGGCCTATTAAAATATAGTGAGTATTAATTATTACCTCAAATTAAAATCAATATACGGGTGAAACCGCGGGGCAAAACTAGTATCTAATGATATTTGCCCTTACCTATGACATAATCAAAATAGCAACAGGGTGCAAGTTCGATTTTTTTTAATAAAAAAAAGGAATCAAATGAAAAAAATTCCCTTCTTTGTATTTCTACTAATTTACTCAGAATTTTTTCAGTTAACACCAGCACTCTTGTAGGCTTTCTACTAGCTGTTTCTGACTGCAAGCTTTGTGCAAACTCCTTATTAATAAAACTAACTTCACCGCAACCATAGACCTAATAAGAAGTTTTGATTTATCGTATCAAAATCGATATTTGATAATAAATTTAAATTAAGCCAATAATAAATTATATTTCCTAATCCAACTTAGTAGTTACGGCTAGTACGGGGTACTAAACAAGGAAACATGATATTATTAGCTAAGTTACTGATCTTTTAAAATGTTTGTATAGTAGCAGATGTGTTTACATGGTAATGTGCTGTCAACTCAAACCTGTGCGCTCCTCATTTCAGGACTGAACTCTTGATCAATTTGACGGGAAGGATTTTCTTGTTTTTTGCACATATTTATGTATATTATTTAACGAGAACGCGATTGAGAAAGTTCTGCAAGCTTACAAGAATATAAAAAAAAGTAGAATTTGATTTGGCAAAGTTACATCGCGGTATATTCGCAGTATAGATTATTAACCATACATAATTAATATAGAAAAGTTCAGTATTGTCTTTTTATAATTAACAGTAACTTTATTAGTAAATTATGTCATTACAGTTATTCATTATTCATCTCTACTAATGCCTGGTTCAATATTGATTTTAGTAGTTTCCTTAATTTACTGGAATACTACGCATTATTGAACAAAGGACGATTACGAATTCTATCGCGTTGCTTGACATACATATACTGTTTGTAATATTTAACTGAGGAGTTTTCGGGTTCTCTTTTCAGGTCACGAGACGGAAAATAAAAAAATTATTATGTAATCAAACATAATAGAAGACGTAAAAGTCCTTTTATTGACTTTATACACAACAATATTTTATTTAAAATTACTAATATTTACTAAATCCTAACATAGTAATGTCAAAGTTTAGCGTACGTTTCTGCTAACTTCGTTAACATTATTCAAAATGTGATAAATTCCGTGACACGTGTTTATTAAAATGTCGCGTAAATGTTGCGTAGGCTTGCGTAGGCGTTCGTAGCTATTTCCTGCAGCGGAAAATCTACCTACCATATACCCTATATATATACCAATTACATAGGATAATGTCTTAAATTGACTGTGAATGACTAGGCATAAAGTTTTAAAGTGATATTTGAACTTTTTATTCGTATTTTAAATGCGATATTAAAAATAGTTAGCTTTTTAATTTATTTGCAATAATTTCAATATTTTTTTTTAATTATTCTGATTGATATTATCGTGTTTTAATATATAACATTGTATTTAACACTCGAAGTAGTATACTATTAACAACAAACGCTGGAAAGTATGCTAAATGGCTAATGTTAAAATATAATTTAATTAGAATAAAGTACGTTAAAGTCTTATAAATAAAATAATTTACTAATTCGCCTCCTTTCCAGTTGTTATATTAATATAACGAAAGAATAAAAGAGGTAGGTCTCCATAGGAACAACAACAAAACTGGTAATAATTAATATAATAAAAAAAAAGATTAAATAAATAATTCTAGATATCAAAATAAGGTATGTTTATAATTAAGCATTTCATTTCAAATATTTAATAGTTGAAACCAATTTTTTTTAAAAATGTTACCATTTCTCAAAAATGGTATCAACTGTCCAGAGATAGGCGTGAGAGCAATTTATGAGATGTTTCCTCCAACACACCTTTTAAGGCAGATACAACAGTGAGAAGCAGAATACAACATCTTTTATTTATGATTATATAGTATGTTTATGTGGTGTTTGTGTATTTATATTAACGCTTTAATTCACAAAAATATAATAATAATTTAGTCTTAAACATAAATCTTTCTTTTTGTTTTTATTGATTACACCTACTCAACATTCTCTCAACCATCCATTGGTTTACTGGTAGATAATGCCTTTGGCGTTAAGTCATTAAGTTTTTGGGGTTTAGTCGATGAGCTTAGAATGCATATATTGATTTCGATGTTTCGCTCTCTTTCTATGTCCACGGTACCGGAGCAGACTATGATTTAATCCTTATCAAAGAAAAGTAAATAATATCTGTACAGTTATTAATAAATAATACACTCTATAAATAACGTAAACATAAGATGTAATTAATTGAATTTAATTAATAATGCAAATTGTAAACACGTTGTGCTTTATACTTCGACTACCTGAACGAAAGGAAATAGAGCATGTTCTGTTTTTATTATGTCTAATTTACGATCGCTAATTTGCAATCTCCTGCTCTGCGCTTGCTGAACAATCAGGTTTTATTGTCTTGACTTTCTCCTTTGCATTTAAGAGCGCTCTAAAATAACTATGAATCCAATAAAAACTAGTACGTACGAGTTAATGCTTCCATTAAATCTGAAATTACACGACTTTAACACATAGTAACGTAGTCAAGTAGAGGTTGCTAATATTTTCCAAAACCCGTGATAATATAATATTTAAAATTTATAGCATATAGGAATAGGATAATTTTAATGTTATGTAATATTTTGAACAATGGGGTTGGTGTAATTATATCTTATGAGCAGAATCGGTTATTCAAATAAGTAACAGCGTTTAATGATAATAAAAAAAGACCTATTTTTGTGTCTTGAGCCCTTATATCTATAATTTAATATGTAAGAAGTATAAGTTCAATAATATATTTGAACAGTGATAATAAAATGTACAACTTTTAATATTAAGCAAAATGTATACTTTACACAAACTAGACTATCTTTCGCTTCCAACTACTTTTATCAACAAAGTAATGATGTTTAATTTCGCAATCTCACAGCAGAAAATGAATTACTGAGAAGCGCAGCCCCGACGTTTTAATTAGGGTACAAAATGGTAGCAGAGTTATCACCTTTGACTTTGCTTCCGCAATATTATTAGAAACCAATAAGTTCCTTGTTTAAGTAAAGCAGTATTATTTTTAACATCATCATCATCATCGGCCTGCATTTATCCACTGCTGGACATAGGCTTTTCCAATAGTACACCATGGAGCACGATACTCAGCAATTCTCATCCAGTTCCTGCCAGCCGCCTTGCGGCGAAGATCATCACTCCACCTAGTCTGCGGTGTCCTACGTTACATTTGCTGATTTGCGTCCTCTACATAAGAACTCGTCTATTTCAACGGTTAACAGTTCTTTGGGTGATACGTCCAGTCCATTGCCACTTCAGCGTGCTAATTCGATAACATTGGTTCTCTTTCGGATCACTTCATTCCTAATAAGAACTTTCAGAGCATCATCTCTCCGAGCATAACCCTTATCATTGCTGCTGAATGACTTTAAATTTAGGGATCAGCTGGGGCTGGTGATGGGCTCTCATGGTAGGACCATGAGTGTTCACGTTTTGGAACCGTATGTCTAGACGGGTAGGACGCACTGGTTGAAGACTTTTGTCTTTAGTTTGCTCGAGGTAAATAACCTCGAGAATACTGCCCTGTGCAGAGTTTTCTTCTGGATTTACATGTTCATTGAACATAATTTTAGTTTCATCCAAATTCATCCGGAGACCAATAATTTGAGAAGCATCACATAACATAACATAATCAGCCTTTGTTAGTCCACTGTGACATAGGCCTCCCTAATACACCCTATCCATTAGGGGTTTGGACCGTATCCCACCACGCTGGTCCAATGCGGGTTGGTGGGTGGACCAACTTTTACATGCCCATCCGACGCATGGATCATCTTACTTTTCAGACAATTGGGTGATCGGCCCAAATTGTCCTAACCAACTAGAAACAACAATGAAAATTTGTTGCGTCCCGCAGGATTCGAACCCACGACCTCCGGTTTCTAAAGCACGCCCATACCACTAGGCTACGGAGGCAGCATGATAAGCATCAGCATATGTTAAAGTTTACTAGTAGTAAGTCACATGCAGGAATTCGATAGAACTAGGCGGCTCAGGAGTGTAGTTTTTCTTGGGGTCTTATGTAAGAGACCAATGACATTAGACTAAAACGGACTAATGTGATGAGGATGATATCAGAATTTCTTACAAAGAAAAATAGCTTATATGGTTGTGCGATTAATAAAGTATATGTCTACATTTCATTGTTGTTTCCTAGTTGGTTAGGGCAATGCGGGCTGATCACCCGATTCTTTGTAAAGTAAGATGATCCATACGTCGGATGGCAATTTAAAAAGCCGATCCAGGACCTGATCTCTATCCGGTCGTGTCGATTATCCGTCCAATCGGACTATGAGAGTCAAGGAACAGGGAGTGCACCAATGTTTATGCATACATTTGTGCACCATAGATCGGCCGCCGTAGTCGAAATCTACTAGGACATTATTATTATGTCTACATAAAGTTCATAAATAAAATAATAAAACAGTAATTTGTTTTATTATTTATTTTTATTTTATTTTCCTGTTGTTGCTAGGATACTTTTTTAGAGTAAATCGATTGTTTGACTCAAGATTTGCCTCTTTAGCTTAATTTGAATTGGTTGAAAATAAATTTAATAGTTTTAATTTAATTCATCGGTTTATGAAAACAATATCGCAGGTAACGCAAGACGATAACGGGTAAAACGGGTATTGATGGCCCTTCACAAATTCTCTGCTAATTGCCATTCAAAATGAACATGAGGGTTAAGTCAATATACTTTAATAATTTCTTTAACTTACTTTAAGGGTTTGGTGGTTGGAGAAGATTTCACTTAAATAGTTAATTTTTATTAAAAGTCATTGCCTTAACAAAAAACCATTAATTTACAAAGTCATCTAAGATTATCTTAAAATATTAAAATGAGTTAGTATTCTTTCAATGAGTCATTTTACGCCACTGACTTCCTCGACATCTACATAAACCAGATATTTACAGAAAATAGATTGCCAGTCAGAAAAGACTTTGGTACTTCACATTACACAGAACACTCAAGCAATACCGTTCCTTCTCTATCCCCTCCACTCCATCATAACAGATGAGCATCTATAAAAATTCCACAAAACCTGCAGCCTGTCCCTCATAACCTACAAGGAGCGTCCAAAAAGGGTGTTCTGCACCAGCTTCCGTTATTATGCCAACCAGTTCCACTTAAGGTTCCACCATATCTTAATGTTGTTATATACTACAATCACTTAAATTGATCGATTTCGACATGAATATCTTTACTTTATCCATGTTATACAATTCCATCACTTTATTCTACCTAGTCATCACATTGCCCTAGCCGTGGTATTTTTCCGGTACTTTAATAACAACGGCATTGGGGTCACCGTGAATGCAAAGTGGGCTAATTGCTGCGCTCTAACTTTACCTCCGTGGCTGGCTCTTTCGATTGAAATTCAAATAGCTTTATTCAACATGGGAGCGATACACTCACTTATTGATTGTCAAAAATCTACCACCAATTCGGAAAAGTACGCCTATGACCCGAGAAGAACCGGCGAAAGAAACTCAGCGGGACTTATTTTTTGCCATCATTTACAATATAATTGAAATATTAAACAAATAAATAAAAGCATAATTATTGAAAAATGCCGGAGCGAGCATTCCATTACCAGAGTGTGTATTAAACTTGTATTGAGGTAACCGAATATAAGCAACATAACAAAATAAGAAAAGAGCGAATAAAGTGTAAAGAAAAAAAAAAAAAACAGATTAAAAAAAACAGCATTCGAACTTTGAACTATACTTTATGTAGTGAGAGTTTTCCTTTTTTCGTTCACTTATTTTTAACTTTATTGTAGCGTTTAGAACTATTTAACTATAGAAAGAATAATAGGTTTAGTATTTTATTATTGTTCGCGCGCATTTCTATGTTGCCTAACACAACCGCAAATTGGTTACTCCAAAATCTTCCTTCCCTTTCTTACTATACCACTCCTTTCGCCTATCCTCCTTTTTTCCTTTCATTTTTCCTCACCTCGAGAAGAAAGTGGTTAAAAGGATAATATTTCGGCGGCCAGCGCCACTGCAGTCGGATAATTGCCTTCGGGAGTTCCTACGCAGCGCAGCATGTTTTAAAGTCACGCGACGCGAATGGCCTACGTTCTTATAGTTTTAAGTTTACCGCGAACCCCAACCGCATCAACGAAGACGCCTGCAGCTGTGCCGCCATCAGACGTGGTATTTATACGACCTTTTATCGCATTTCCAATCCAGCTTCATTACCACGTTGTCCGAGCCGGATTACGCACATGGTCCTTCGAACCGCATCCTTGCAACTAGTCCTTAAATAGGATCTACTATACCGCTATCACTCGACGTCGCTAGTTGATTCAATCAAAATTGGCTGAGGAAACTTGAGTGACCACGCGCCCGTGCAACCAATTATCTTTTGTTTTATTTACTTATCTTTTTATTCTTTATGCACAAAATTTTTACAGCCAGCCTTTGGGTGGTCAAGAGGTAATAAAATAAGGTCGTTGTATATTTTGTGAAAATTCTTAATTTTTCTTGGGTTAAACTTTTAACTAAAATACATTAATCCAATAGTATTGTATCACATATGTGTTGCTCGGAAAATAAGTAGGAGTGGTTTTAGAAAATTGCTTTTTTTTGTCTTTGTTGGTAATAATACCATGTTGAGATATTATTTATAATAATACCAATACTTAAGGACCGTTTGGTTGACACGACAATTTTCAGCATTTATTTGAATTAAGTTTCATACTTACAACGTAAAAATAGGTGGGAAAAGTCAGTAATGAAGAGGGCCTAGCTGCATGTGGTACGTTATTATTACAACATTTTTTAAGTATCAAAGACTCATATGCACTTTCTAATGTGATGTTATTTTTGTAGTAATGTTATACCCAAATTTTGTAAGTAATCATCGGCCTATGCTAATCCACTGCTGGCTCCCCTAGTGCACGCTTCCATTAGGAACCACCCCTACTATATTACTATAAAATTTGACTCCAGCAAAGCTATGCAATGGTAAAGGACACAGAAATTAAAAAAAAAAAAAACTTTTTGACCAAATGTACATATAATATTAACTGGCATCGGAAATGATGAAACTATTTTAAACAACTAACATTCCTATGATACCCTCAGATTTGCCTTTCACATTAAAATGACTGCAATTAATAATCTTACTTTCAAGACAATTGGGTGATCGGCTCAAATTGTCCTAACCAACCAAAAAAAACACAACGGCAACACAAAGTCGTTTCCCCGCGGGATTTGAACCCACGCTCTCCGGTTTATTAAGCAAGGGCCAGACAACGGAGGCGGTCAATTCTGTAAAGTGTGTTCTTATAATTAATGTCTGCTCTTATTTAGTTAGAACAATTAAAATTTAAATATTAACCAGTACAATAATAATAATTACTATATTTAAAATAACAAGTCATAGTTGGTGCCTTTAAATCATAAAATCGGCCAACTTTATAATTCGAGAAAATGCGATCTACATATTTATAATCTAAATATTTAGTGCGAATTGAATCATTTGTTTTCCTTGACTTTTCCTTCTAATGATACAGCGTTGGTCATTAAGTTATCGTTGCTTCTATAACGTAGCAATTAAGCAACTACGAAGGGAAAGTTCGAGCGCAACAATTAGTCCGCTTTGTAGCTAACTCGGTAACGCCGGCCGTTCCCGGCTAACTGACCGCTAACTACCGTGGTCAATGTTTGCATGAACTGAGCAATCGGTTTTCTTTTGTTATAATAGAATTTCAGACAAGTTTATTTAAAATCCCACTAACTTCTATGGTCAATGCAACGGTGCAGTTGGTTTACTTTGGTGTTGAATATCGTTCAATTAAGTTTCATAAAAATTTAATCGTAACAATATAAAAGGAAAATTACACGTTTGTGATTGTGGCATTAATTCCGTTAATTAGTAGTTTTAATCAGTTAATATGTTAGAAAACTATTTATAAATAAATGACAGAAAAGTTTCAATGACATTTCAGTTTAATTCACCGCAGTTTGCGATGAGCTTATCTCGTTTTGCAGGAGCGTAATAATTGCACTGAACGCTGCACATTGCTTCTCGACAATTGCACGTGCTTTGTTCGGATGAAGCGTCGGCCACGGGGCAAAAGTAGGTGGGAATTATCCGCCATTTTAAACGATGCACGATTAGTGCTATTAACGCTGTCATTTTCAACATTGTCATATTATGATAGTTTTCTTGAAGAATTTAATAATTTAAAAGCTACGCTCATAAGACTAAATTGTTAACCATTTCTTAATAACTTTATTGATTTGGTTTAATGAGGGAATAATCAATCAAACATCGTTTCGGCAATGAAAGTTTCTGACCTCAAAAGAACCAGCGTTAGAAACTAAGCGGGCCTTTTTCTTTTCCTTACAACATTTAAATATGCTTTTATTACTAGTTTAAAATAGTGTGGAAAAATTGTTCATTACATGGGTGTGTTGTTATTTAAGTCGTCATCATATCAATAATATTTTTTACACACACATTTTCTGTTACAACTTTTTTTTTATTTTTTGACAGATAAGAGGTTTATTGCAAAAGTTTTAAAGAATAAAGAACTCTGGTACTGAAATGACGGTACGGGCTGCGTTTCTTAGAAATTTATTTTCCCATTAACGAAAGTGCTAACTTGATTTTTCATACTTTCCTAGTGATATCTGTTTAAGCCCAAAGTTTATTACCAACAACCTTGACTTGTTATTTAGTTCTTTAAAAAAAAATATTCTCTTTATATGTTTGTATGTTACGTAAAGCCATGTATAAAATGTGTACAAAACATTTTAGTATTACAATCTTCTCCATATAGAATTGTCCATATTAATATTTTAAATGTGAAAGTAATTCTGTCTATCTGTCCGTCTTAATCGTCTAAACCATTGGACCGATTTCAATGATATTTAGTACATACGTAGAATAGATTCCGAGAAAGAACATATGCTATAAATTTTACAATAAAAGCGTTGAAATAAGGGATGAAAGTTTTTATGTCGTATATAATCGTCTCTTGATGGTAAAACGATGAAATTTTGTGGTAAGATACTCGAAACGAGCCACAAGTGGTGTATTTCTAGCAATTGTGTAGTTTTAAACTGTACGGGGATGAACTAGGGATTGGAATGGGGACGAAAGCCAATGAGGAAATTCATCATCGTCGAAGCTAAAGCCATAAAACTTTGTGTCTAATGATAAACATGTACAATGAAAACAACTCATTTATATAACTATATACAGTATAGATGAATACACTTCGCCCAGATTCCTTCTTTTTACGCGAACGAACTCGCGGGTAACAGCTAGTTGTAAATATATTTAAATAGACGCACGTGTTTGACCACAAGTTTAACTTAATTTCTGTGAAATTTGTATCGCAAAAATAAGCTAAAATAAATGCTTAAAACTTATAACCGTTTTTTCACGTATATTAAATGAACGTATTTGGGCAATGTGATATGACAAATTAAATCGAACGAGATCAAAAGGATGTAACGTTTTAGTCATTATTTATTCGAAGAACCATTAACCAAAAAGCCTGCGAAATCACTTATTACGAAATCGGATTCCATCAAGTACGGTTAACCATTAACGGAATTTACAAATGAAATAAAAAAGATATTTGTATTCCATTGTAGCAGATGTTTTAGGAATAAGTATAGATTTGTGGAAAAAATTAGAAAAAAAACTACGATATTAACTAAACATCTAAAAGTTTATTAATATCTAGAGCATTAGCCTTTATGGATAAATACACACTAATCCCACTTATCAATGGCCTTCGGCGCGAAAATAAGGACACGGATTGGATGCTGGAAAGTCAGAACGTTGTGTACAGTGATCTAAAATAAAGTAGTACAACACAAAATCGCTTTCGGTGAGCAGCAGCCTCCACCACGGCCGGCCTCACTTCTCAGGCCGGCCAGGTTCCTCTTAGCTTTCCCGCGGCTGATCCAAGCCGCAGGTACTGAGCCCCACCGCTACGACAAAGCGAGAACCTGTTCGGCGGGGCAATGGAAACCCTGGCTCTCGATCGAAACGATCTTCAGCTATTCTCATACAGCTCGCATCGGCAACTTTGTGAACATCGTCACTCCATCTTGCCGCAGGGCGTCTCACACTACGTCTGCCGATCCACGGTCCCCACTTCAGAGCGTTTCGACTCATCAGTTCTGCGGCTTATGTGACCGGCCTACTGCCACTACAGCTTACAAATCCGGTGGACAACGTTGGTGATTTCGGTTTTCGGACGGATAATTTCTAATGCAGTCCTTTAAAGATTCTACGAGTATAGCGTAAAGCTCTCTCCATAGCTTGCTTAGTGACTTTAAATTTTTAAACCATTGAGTACAAGGATTTTTAACGGATTATATCGTGTCTATTTTAATTCCTGCCGTTTCGAACACTTTCCATCGATCGTGGTCACGGGACAGACTTTACGAACTAGCCAAACTAATTCTAAAGTGTACAAGTCTTTGCCCCAAAGGTCATGACGACGTCTATCACTTAATATACATATGTGATAGATAAACCACAATAACCATATTTTACAATTTACATCTTACGGAAGAAAATAGCTTATTTACGCAATTTCTTTTAAGCAATACAGCATTAATGCTCATCCAATTAAGTACTGCAATTACTTTGTCTATTTAATATAGATTAATATGGCTCACATCATGTAATTTAATATAATAATTTCAAGATGTTGCAGATATCGGAATTGCTCCCCTGCGAAGCAACGGTGGGTCGCTAGTCTTCAATAAAATATGGACTCATTAAGTATAAACAAGTACCACACACGTTCTAATTTCTGTCCGTAAAGTCACTGAGGAGTAAATGAATACGCTTTATAATTTACAAAGTGATTATCTCACGGAAACGCGTCTTTATTGAGAAATCAAAGTGTTCATAATTTAAGCAAAGACTGTGACTGTAGTACATCTGAGACCTTATATGATATTAAGATCCACCATAAGAGCTAAATAATGTGTTAAATATTAAAGCAATGTGCGGGTAAGTGTTTTGAATTAAAATTTATATGATATGGTTGAATGCGAATATTACAAATGATTCAATTACACTTCATTATCACACAGTTTCAGCTTATATTTCACATTTCAGACTGCGCCATTTTGAAAATTTTTATTAAGAAGTTTTTATTGAGAACTGTCACCGAGATCACTGAGTGACGGCTGACTCGTAACAATGCCATATGCGCGACACCGCTTCTTTGCTATGGTTCACTTCGTTTAGGATAGATCACAAAATGTTTTTAAACCATGAACATAGGCTAAGACTATTTATTCTAACGAATCTGTATAAGTCAGCCAATTATTAGGTTGTTTGGAAAGTAATTTCGTTTCTTGTGTGGATATGAAAGACAGTTTTCATGTAACAAACAAATGCTTTAAATTATATATCGGCAGTTCAACACCGTGACTTAATTTCACGCTCATAAAATTGTAGGTCTTTGCTGTCAAAATACTGATTTAGTTGGTTTTTGACCTACTCATTTAAGGTGAAGGTTTTACCGTCTAAAAGCTTCGGATAGACCGAAACATATAATACTCCGATGGTCCCTACCAGCCAACCTTTGGGTGGTGAAGAGATAGCAAAGTAGGTGCACCAAAATAAGCAAAAGAAAATATTTCAAAATGGGTTTTCCCATAACATAGTAAGATAAAGTAAATAAATAAATATATATTATTACACTATAAAATATAAGCAATCTTATTCATATAAAATAATGTAAATAAATATAACACTTTATATATATCTGTATATAAATCAATATACATAAAAGCATTTATAGAATATATATATACATACATACACATATATAATATGTACATTTATGCCATTGTATAACAATATGTATTATCCTGTAGACAGTTTTTAAAACATATGATCATGAACTCTTCTCTTGAAGGCGAGATAACTTTGTACCAACCTGATTTTAGGAGGTAAAAAAAGAGGAGTGTGTAAAGTTGGAACTTTTACTATTTGCTATAACAATAAAAATCATACTTTACACTTGTTAACAATTTCTGTTAAATTCCGATGCAAATTCCCACTAGAAACAATGTAGCATTTATTTTATGGCGAAAAATTTAACAAAAACATTTCGAAACATTACTTAAAGGCACAATTCAAACTCAAATTGAATTAAAAAATATTTTTTCAACATAGAAGTGTTATAGATACTTATTAATTTTCAACGATGTCAGTTCGGCAAAGGACGCCTCTGACCTGAAAAGACAAACTCAGCGGGACTAATTTCTTATTGTCATGTTTTGTAGGAAATTAATAAAATGGACAAACGATTCCCAGTATACAATTGTCATCTACTAGAATGTTTTATCATTTATAGTAGCAGTAATAACATTTAACACACTAAAGTTCCTTGACAACTTTTTTTCAATTAACGGTAAAACTGTTTGTTTGTTGGTATCTCGTTGTAAAAGCGAATAGGTACATTGTCGCGTAAAGAATTTAGTTATTCTCCGAATTCTACTCACTTCTTCTTTGCAAAATTGTATTCAAAGTAAGGGTATTGTAATTATGCAGAATATTCATCACAACTTTGCTACTAATTTGTGTTTCATAAAAATAAACAGGTTACTATTTAATAAAAAAACCTAAACATTGCTAATACCTTGAGTGAATAGAATAACTTTTTTCTGACATATGCACAATCAATCTACGGGACTGTATCGAACACTACCACTACTTCTTTCGGATAACTAATTAACCATAAGCAGTAACAAACTTTCATCTTGATTCTTATTTCGCTCATTAAACAATTTTTCGCAAATCTAGCTATTTATCGAAGATCTATTACATTACTTATTATTACTACATCAATGATTAATAAAATATATCTTGCCATTTCCCTCTCTGCGTTTTTTTTTTAATTTATTTCATTGCACATATACATGTAACTTTGATGTGGTGCCTTAGGCTCCCTCATTGAATTTATGAAGAATTAAGTTAGTCGACGTATTACTTGTATATTTAAAATATTTTAAGGGCAATTTGTACACGAATTTTAATATTACTAGTTAGATTAAATATTTGTTATGGACGTCCGAATGTTTGTTTTTATATATTATCACCATAAAAGTTTATGTATTTATCAGATCATCTATATAATTCATTATTTTATTTATGCGTATAAGACACATTATTTCTTGAATGGACTTTTAAGGCAATTTTTGTCTCATTTATTTACATATTTAATTAAATTATAGCTCCCGACTTCTGGAACACTTACCATCGGCCGTCCTTACTTACTTAGATGGGGCGAAACACAAAATTGTTTTCTATTAAAAAGAGATAATAATGACTTTAATTAAACAAAATTTTCTAAGCAAACTTCAATTTTAACACAAAACAATTTTATTCTTATATGTTGATTATTCATGTGATAAACTCTTTTATATGTCTTTCAAGCTCATTTCGACATTAAGGTACTTACGCGGTTACCACAATATTGTTTGCAATTTAATTAAATTTACAAAGTGATTAGTCTTGACATAATTAACAAGGTGATTATCTTACGGAAACGCGCCCTTCTTGAGCTATCAAAACGTCAATAACTCAGGCCCCAGTACAAATTGGGTAACGGTTGGCAGCAAAAGGGTAGGTACTCGAAAAATGTTGTGTTTCAAGGGTTGCATATAAAGCAGGTAAGATAAGATTATAAAAATTCTTTATTAATATAAATATATAAATTGTTACGGTTAAATTGTGTCATTTACACCAGTTAAAAACTAGTTAATAAATAAAACAAAATAGCCTTTCAGTTCATCCAGAATTACAACAAAAAAAATAATAAATAAAACCTGAAAATTAATAGTATTGTTAGTAACTTGTGTCTGTTGACCTAGATTTAGTAACGATATTTACAAAGTTTATCATTATTTTCTTCTTTTATTATACATATTATTATTAATAATATATTTTATATTATTTAAATTTATATTAAATATATATATTAAATATATTATTATATAAATATATAATATATAAATTTTTGTAATGATGTTTATTCAACTTGATATAATGGTAATATTTTTATTAATTTAATATATCAACATTGTGATTTATCTATGTAATACGTTTTAGATAAGCGCTGTCTAGTCACACATAATCAAAGCTTCAGATTTATAGTACCGCTGTACAAGTAAGCTCAACATCTCTTAGGAATTCTACATTTGTAAGCAACAGATGGCGCTGAACTACCAGTTATATGATATATCAAAGTACGTCTTGTGAATCCATAAATTTTAATCGAATTATTTATGATTAGTTCTTGTAAATCTATCATCTTTAATTATCTTAATTATTTTTGATTGATATTACTATATTTGTGAATATTAGTGAAAAATTGTGCTTATATACTTTTTCAAGTGCTCCAATATAATTGAGGTTAACTATCTGCATGTATTATTTATTGTATTGTAATTAATTATTTGCATGCAATTAAAAACTATTTTTTTAATGATGCCAAAGAAGTATAACTTCTCACGCGCGTACATAAGTACACGCACCCATTTTTTTTAACCTAGTCTATTATTATTTATCACATCATCTAAGAAATAATGTGTCTTATACGCATAAATAATATATTGAATTATATAGATGATGTGATAAATACATCTAGTCTGGAAGAACCCATCTGAAGGTAAAGACCTCATCCAAAGTCAGCCAGTCTTCTAGTTTTAGCAACATAAGTCCAAATTGGTCCAGCTATTTTTTTATCTTTTCGTCCATCTCTAATCGGTTGTTGCGGTCGCTACCCGCCTGACCATTTCCATTTTAACTATAAAAAATGTACTTTGTTAATATGTAATGCATCTTTTGCCTTAGTCTTGTGTCTAATTGTTGTGTGTCTTGTTTCCTGTATCTTTTTGATGTTTATCATACTACGCTCCATTTCTCGTTGGGTTCAAATGACCGTGCCCTTCGTGTTTTTATTAAACTTCCAACTTTGACAAATATAGGTCAAACACGGTAGCAGGCAAGAGTCTAACACCTTTGTTTAATTTTTATTTGTAAACTGTATTTAAATATTGCCCGATGGACTGCCTCCGTAGCCTAGTGGTATGGGCGTGTGCGGGAGCTCAACAAATTTTCATTGTCGTTTCCTAGTTGAGTTAGGACTAATTTGGGCGATCACCCAATTGTCTGAAAAAGTAGGAAGGATGATCCATGCGTCGGATGGGCATGTAAAAAGTCGGTCCACTCACCAACCCGCATTGGACCAGCGTGGTGGGATACGGTCCAAAACCCACTAATGGATAGGGGTGTGTTAGGGGAGGCCTATGCCCAGCATTGGACTATTACAGGCTGATGATGTGATGTGTGTGTGTGTGCAGTCAAAGGCTTTTTGGTAGTCAATATATGCAATGTAAAGTGCTCTTTTATTTTTCGATATTTACTCCTTTATGGAAACGTCAAACTTTAGTCTGAAACTTACCATGGCTTAATCTTTGACAACTGGATGACTATTAAACATAATGTTGTATAAAATTGATTGAATATTATGCATATAAACATCGATAATTCAATAAAAATATATTAGGAGTTAAACCCACACCTTTCTGTGTGAATTTCAGGGTCCCTAACCACTACGCCACAGTGGTCAAAACTACTTTATATCACATACTGTATGTATGTATCTCCTACAGATAATAATTGAAACTCATTGATCCGGTTCCTCTATAATATTACCTAAAGTTACAATTCCGTACAAAACTAAAGTAACGTTAGAACTTGGAACATAACACTTCAAAGTAACAACTTTAACCATACATAGCAATACACTTGAAGTGTACTTTTTGTGAAAATAGTTAAACGCGCTGTATAATTTTTCGCGCTTACATCTTCTTGTGATAAAATTTGTACTTGAAATAAGCTATTAATGTATGCATAATTTTTTATTAATCATATTTTCGGCATTTTTTTTTCAATAGTCAATCAAACACACAAAAACATTTAAAAAATGCCTAGCGTTCTCCGAGGTGGTAGCTCCCCTTTTACAGGGGGGCCGTCTAGGGCATTACCTCCGCGGTGCCTAACACTAAAGTGTTCCGGTTGAAAGGATACCGTAGCCACCGTATACGTGGGGTAAACGAGAAGTAATATCGTATGTCTTACGGTAATACCTCCAGCATTTTCGATGGTCACGGGCAACGGTGACCACTTTCTCTTAGGCATGAGTTTCTCACGAGTGTTTTTATATAGATTCGACATCTTGCTTGTCTCGACTACAATACAACATGTAGTAAGTCAATTGACATGTTTACGCACGAATCACATTTCGTTTAAATTAATTTACGACGTATATAAAACCATCAATGTATGTGTATTTATTAAAATGTCAACGCTTTAATAAAGCCGCGCTCGTTTGTTCGCCGTTGTCTTACTGTACGTTGTATGTAAATTTTTGCATGTTGTTAATATAAATTTTCTGTAGAAACGATTGTTAACAGTAAAACAATTTGTAAAAATTTACAAATTATTATGTCTTTAACAACAAAAACAAATGGTTTCTACTTGACTTATTAGAGGTGAATGTGTAATATTTAATTTTGTCACGTCAATCATGCAAAGTATCTGAATATTTGAGAATATTTTAAACAAAATTAAACACGATAATATCCGTAAAGTCTTTTATTAAATCATGAGTAGTATTCGCGTTAATACAAGAAAGCATTAAACGTAAAATAATAAAAGAAACACAAAAATATAAACAAAACATATGATATTCTTGTCTTAATTAATTCAAACGATATTACGTACAATGCCGTATAAAACATAAGGTCCCGTTTTAAACTACTTCACTCACTCTCACCCATCATCAGCCTGTGTCAGTCCACTGCTGGATATAGGCCTCACGCCATCGGCTATTCTCATCCAGCCTCACATCGGCCACTTTGCGATGTCGTCACTCCACCTTGCCGCAGGGCGTCCTACACTACGTTTGCCGAGCCTTGGTCTCCACTCTAGGACTTTCCGACTTCGGCGGTCGTCAGTTCTGCGGTGGGCTATGTCGGTGACACTGTTCCTCTGACGGATCACATCATTTCAGAAGCGGTCCTTCAGAGATAATCGGAGCAAAGCCTTATACATAGCTCGCTCAAACTACTTAATTATCACTAACTCATTAACTATTCGCTTCCGTAGCCTAATGGTAAAGGCGTGTGCTTCTGCGGGACGCAACAAATTTTCATTGTTGTTTCCTAGTTGGTTAGGGCAATTTGGGCCGATCACCCAATTGTCTGAAAAGTAAGATGATCCATGCGTCGGATGGGCATGTAAAAGTCGGTCCACCCACCAACCCGCATTGGACCAGCGTGGTGGGATACGGTCCAAACCCCTAATGGATGGGTGTATTAGGGAGGCCTATGTCCAGCAGTGGACTAACAAAGGCTGATGATGTGATGTGATGTGAATGTAGTTCATAATTAGCAATTGCTTTGTACGTTCAATCTACATCTGTTCGTCATATCTGTGGGGTACAATTGTTCTTATGTAATAGCCAAATCAATTCCATTATTGAACGAGTAGAGTAAAGTATTCGGTTAAAGTCCTTTAACAAATGTCGCCAATCGTTTAATCCAACCACTTGGCAATTAGACAACAGTTCAAAGTCCAATTGCAATAGTTAGTCGCTGCGGTTGACTCAGTGACCCCTTGGGTGGTTAGAGGCAAACTACCCTCAGGCCACTGTGGTCGGAGAACGTTGCAATTAGTTTGCCTTCTTTACAATTTTCTTTTCATTTTAGATTTTACGTTTACAATTTTATATTACAAACCGCGACATCTGGTCACCTTAGCCAAAATTGATTTTCTTTCATTTTCGAAGAATAAAAACGTTTTAAAATAATTTTAAAAAATGTAGTTATTTGATATAGATTTTATTTCCCGCTTATTCCATTTTTAAGTGCTTAATTTAATGAAAGATATTGCGTATATTTCACCGTATTTTTTTTACAATATTCATGCAACACAAATGCAAGTGCTACAATTTTATTCCTTTCTTAAACATTAAAAAGGAAAATACCAAGGCAGATTACATATTAATATAATTATTATTTTTATTTTGTCAATCACAATATCTGACTCTATCAGAAACAGATTTTGCGAAGCGAAGCTAACCTCATAACGTTTTAAACTTTGTTTCGTACAATTTTATCGCGTGGACCAATTGAGGATAATTATTTTTAGCCGTAATAAATCAGACAAAAAACTACAACAAATTTTTCTATATACATTTATTTCGTAATGAAATTTTATAATAAACGAACTCACTCTTCATAAAAAAAACTAATAAAATGAATAGATTAGAATATCGGCGAAGCACGATTCAGAGTAAAAATTACAAAACTAGACCAATCAATGAATATTTCAACAAGTGAAATTTTAACAAAACACACTTTTTTTAACAAATATCTTCAATCAGTATAAATTTAATCGTTGACAACGTGCCCTCTGCAAGAAACTGCCAAGCGATTTTTGCCACTGCATTTTAAATCTGCTGTATCTTTTAAGGTCATCATTTAATCAAATGAAAAGGTTTTATGCATAAAGTATGAATTTTTTTTTAATGAATAAACTTACTCTATATTACCCTTAACGAGTTAATGTGCCTGATTGTAATAATTAAAAATATTTACATTAAAATGCTTATTGTGGGTTGTTCTTAAAACATAGATATTTGCTCTTGCGCACTTTTTTGTAGGCCAATTTAAGTAGTGCAATTCTGTAGAACATAGTGACATCAATATGTACAATAAATATCTAATACAATCAATAACCTCATAATATTGAGGTCATTTAAACGCAGGAGACGTAAGCATTTCAATCACTAGAGATAGTTATTTTTGACGTCGTAATTTTCTTAATTTCTTAAATAGCTATTAAACTCCTTACCACAAAATTGTTTAAAAAATGGAACCCAATGATAGCTAATACCTATCATTAAAAAATGGAGCGGAGCAACGAGTTAACATATATATAAAAAAACAAAACATACGCTCCGAAATGAGAACCTCCTTCATTTAGGAAGTCGGTCAGAAAATCTGTGACCTTCACCAAACTGGATACTTTTTTTACTGTTTTCACAGTTATGGTTTATGCAAAGCATATTGCGTTTAGTTATTGAAATTTTTTGCACAAACTAACCAAACAACGAACAAAGAACTTAACGCCAGTTCACATAAATAATATTTTTAATTCAAAATGTTATAACTGTGTCACTTAATTCTGAATTTTTTGCTTGATTCTTTCCACAACTTCAATCCCGCTACTTCGCTCAGCAACAATCTCGACCTAATTGTAATAAATAGACCCTTATTTAAAAATATACATGTAAATATTGTTTATTTTGCTGTCGTCTTATGTAAACAAACTTTTAACTTCTGGACCGTTGATTTTTCTTTGAAATTAAAATTTTCACATAAATTTTCAGGCGCAAAAGTAAACACCCTGTGGGAAATTGTATCGTAATTGGGGTCAAGAACGCACAGACGTATTTCCGGGTTTCTCAAAGCTAATGGCTATTTAAAAGTCAAAATGTTTTATGAATTTTATTTTTAAGATTTGCTGCGTAATTACCGTGAAATGGTTCTGGAATATCTTTAAGAATAAATATCTTTAAAATAAATACTATAATCACATCAATGAAAGATATGAAATCTTATAATTAAAACAAATAGAATAAAATGTACTTTTAGACTCTATTGTTCATGTTAACTTAAGCGTAATAATCGGAAGTAATAGAATTGATTCCGAATTATAAAATTTATCGTATTTAAATGCTAGACCTTGATTATACAGATTAAAATTATTAATTTTCTCGACTTTAAACACCATTTCTCTAAATTCAAGATGTTTATTATTGTATCCATTTGACAATAATAGAGTTTTAAAAAAAACTATCAACAACAACCCGCATTGGACCAGCGTGGTGGAATACGATCCAACAACCCTTAATGCAGAAGGCGTGCATAAGGGGAGGCTCATGTCCAGCAGTGGACTAACATAGGCTGATGGTGATAATGACGGTGATGAAACAATTGACTCTTCTGATTTTTAAAATATCATAAGTAAAGAAGATGCATTACATTACACTGTAGTTTAATTTTTGGTAAAATAAAAAATTATAAAGAATTTCGTTTCAATTTATTATATTCTTTTGTTTAATAAGCGTATGCTTCCAAGAAATCGTTATGAAAAGTTTAAGACTACATGACAGATAATTCATGGTATGTTTGTGAGTTAAATATCTTCGTACATTTTGAATCGTTGGCGGTAAATAAATCTATAGTAATTTAAATAAACTATTGGATAATAACCACTTGGACTCACATAAACTTAACTTATACGCGCTTACAAACACTTGACATAAACATAAAACTCAGGTCCCAAACAATATTATACATAGTGTGTGAGATATATGCGGTCAGCTATAAGTTGGCACTTTAATTAATGTCAAAATAAATTTCCCCGTTTCAGAGCCCCCGTTAAAGTCATTTAATAGCGTAATTAAATGGCGGTGTCCTCCATTTTGTCATTGTCTCTGTGGAAGTTTAAATCAAATTAAACTAGTTAAAAACCGAGAAGAAAACCAGCTTCTTTATAATTAATGTATCCGTAACGTGAGTTCCTTATATTCCATGCGAAAGCACGAGATAAACAGTAAATTGTTCACGAAGTCATATTTATTATATGTGTTGCTAACTATTTTATATTATTCTATTAAATTCAAGACATATTTCAGTCAGTCAGTCTTCTTAAATTACTAAATTCTTTTTAATCATGCATTTTTAGTATCAATAAATGTGATGAATAAACATGTTTAGTTTACGGATGGTATCACGTTGAACTTTGTTTACTTCCTTTATTTGCCCAAGCTTGAATTTTGTAAATCTCTATGATAAAGGATTAAGCTCTCTGTCATTGGTTTTTATTGATATATATACATTGTATCTACGTAAATTATTATATATTTTTTACATCCATTTAAAAAGAAGAAGAAAAAATATCTAATATGGAGGAAATATTAGTGTTTATAGTGAGTATTTTTGGAATGATTTAGTCTCAAAAAGTTCTGTGCCTATTTAAAAATTTTACCTTTTGAAAGATGGATGCAACTTGAGTTCAAATAGCGCAGGCAGAACCGTCAACGGTCTACGGGTACCAGTCTTAAAAATAGAGGTTAAATAATTTTTGCTGCAACTCCTATGAAATGTTGTCTTTTTGTCGAAATGACCATTTTTTTACAGCCAAAATATCTTTGACAAAATTATAAAGACTCTTGCAAACTAATTTGTTCAAATACTGTAGCTATACTTTTTATTTGTTTAATGGCAATAAAGCCATACATAGTAAATTAATGCCATACAAAGCAGTCATTTATACCGAAATATGTTTAAAACTTAAATGACCCCTGTTCAAAGTTAATTGGAGCTTAAAGGAAGAAGCCAATGTTAGTTAAAGTCGCTGATTGCTTCCGCTAACGTAATATCAATTATCTGACAATGCGATCAATCATTAAAGATCTCATTAATAATGATACAATAACACTAGCAGTCTGACCACGCCCTGCCCGTGTTTTTTTGGGACAGATTTTAAATTGATTTTCGGAACTTCCTCATGAGGCCAACAGTGAAGGACCACGTCCGAGTGCCATAGATCACCACCAACACACACACATAGTCAGCATCATGACAATGATGATGATGATGATGATATGGTGGTCTAGTCTAAAAATGTATGGATGTGGATATTAGGATAAAAATGTAACGTGCTAGGCTTAACTTGAGTTTTACATTAAGACTTCTTCATTAACTATTGCAGTGTGCATACAGACAGCAGACTAACATCCAGAGTTACCTAAATAACAGTTTTACGAGAGGCTACGTGTAAACTGCATTCAGTGGATGAAATTATAGATAGTAAATTTATATTAACCTCTAAAAGAAAAATCTTAACAGGCTTTACTTAATGTTTGGTAAACATAACTTCTTTCATATGTATGCTCAAACTACATTTCCACACACAAACACTTCCGTTTCTCCGAGCCAAATGCACCACAAAGGCTTGTAACACTACAAGATTCCGGACGTGGCTCTATCTGGCAACATTATTGGGGTGATAATCTTAAATTTTGCGTACACAACGAAATGTCGGCTCTCGTGTTAAATTTCTGACGCTTAAACTAATTTACTAGGGAAATATTTTGAGGTCATGCACGCAAATTTTGAAGTTATACTTCTAATAATATACTATAATGAAAAATGATGAGAGTGAAATTTTAAGATGCGTGACACAAAATTAACAGTTTATAATGAAAACGTGAAAATGTAATAAGGTCCATATTACATAGTGATAAGGTTGATTTTTGTAGTGATAATGGAGTTGTCGTTTTTTATTTGCGATGGTTGTTGATAATGTGCTCTATGAGTTAGGATTAAGGGTCGTTTTGGTATATATATATATATATATATTATTAATAATATATTTATATCATTTAAATTTATATTAAATATATATATTAAATATATTATTATATAATATATATTAATTTTGTAATGATGTTTATTCAACTTGATATAATGGTAATATTTTTATTCATTTAATATATCAACATTGTGATTTATCTATGTAATCTTTAGATAAGCGCCATCTAGTGACACATAATCAAAGCTTCTGATTTATAGTACCGCTGTACAAGTAAGCCAACATCTCTTAGGAATTCTACATTTGCAAGCAACAGATGGCGCTGAACTACCAGTTATATGATATATCAAAGTACGTCTTGTGAATCCATAAATTCTTAATCGAATTATTTATGATTAGTTCTTGTATAGCTATCATCTTTAATTGTCTTAATTATTTTTGATTGATATTACTTACTATTTGTGAATATTAGTAAAAAAATTGTGCTTATATACTTTTCAAGTGCTCCAATATACATCATCAGCCTGTTTTAGTCCACTGCTGGACATAGGCCTCCCTAATACACCCCTATCCATAAGGGGTTTGGACCGTATTCTACCACCCTGGTCCAATGCGGGTTGGTAGGTGGACCGACTTTTAAATGGCCCTCCCACCGCATGGACAACTTAATTGACTGACAATTGGGTGATTGGCCCAAATTGCCCTAACCAACTAGGAAAAAACAATGAAAATTGGTTGGGTCCCCGCAGGATTGGGACCGACGACCTCCGGTTTCGAAAGCACACGCCCATACCACTCGTCTACGGAGGCAGGCAGGCTCCAATATAATTGAGGTTAACTATCCGTATGTATTATTTATTGATATAAATTAAAATACTTTTATTTAATATAATTAACACTAAATATTATTAAATTATTAATGTTAAATACTTATTATTGGTTATTTAATATTCAAAATAAAGAAATAAATTTAATAAAACATTTAATAAAAGTTTGTGATAAAAATTAATTGAGTTAACTATCCGTATGTATTATTTATTGTATTGTAATTAATTATTTGCATGCAATTAAAAACTATTTTTAATGATGCCAAAAAGTATAACTTCTCACGCGTACATAAGTACACGCACCCATTTTTAATCTATAGATAGATATTTAAATAAAACTTATTATCATTTTATTTTATTTAATTAAAAATTGCAATAAACTAATTGTATCTTGGCCCCGTACCACGGTAGTTAACGCGTAGTTTTGTAGATAAAGTTTGCGGTCACGGAGTTAGCCACAAAGCGGTCTAATTGCTGCAAACTATGCTTGCATACGTAGTTGCTTAAATGCTTCGTGATATTTCTATTATTCAAAATGAATACGCAACTTTCTTAATGATCGGCCCATAAATATATGATTTTTATACCTAGTGTTATTTTTTCATTGTATTTAGGTGTAACATTGACATTTATCTAATAAAACATGGTGGCCCCTCGTGATTGAAATTCTCTATCCATTTATCTTAAGCCCTTGAATTTCTTTTTACAATGTAAAATTAGTAAATACTAGCCGCAGCAACGCGTGGCAGGGTCTGCTGGTTAATTATAAATTTTTAATTATGATAAAAAATTCGCGAATCACAATGGTTATTAAGAATGATCAAAAAGAACTTATATTGAGTGACCCCATTGTCAAGATTTTCAAATCGCCTCCACGGAAGTAATCAGCGGACAACCAATGGTTTCTTTCTAAGCACCTATAACCTTTGAATTGAGGTCGTTCGAGCTCGATTCGCATTTTTTTAATGATTTTACTTTGTTTCTAATTTACTATGCTATAAGTTGATACTTATTTTTATGGCATGCGCAGGCAGACGAGCAGTCGGGCCACCTGATGGGAAGTGGTCAACGACACCCATAGACGCTTGGCATACCGGTGGTATCCCAAGCGCTGCTACCGTAAGACATGGGTGTTAAGTCTCGTTTCACGTAAATACGCTGGCTACGGTGCCCTTCAAAGCGAACAGGTAGTGTTTTCACTACTGCTTTGCGGCAGAAATAGGCACCGCGGTGGTACCCACACAGACGGTCTCCTGTAAACAGGGGACCTACCACCGGTAAATAAGTTATCAATTACAAAATACAAATGCTAGCTTATCCTTTAAATAATACAAATAAGCAGTAATAAGCTTTTAAACCCATTTTTTTAAATACGATATAATATTATTTTTAACAATAAAATTCAACTTTTTTTTGAAAATCTTAATCGAAAATATTTAAAAAAATTCTCTTCATAGAATTCAGCTTAAACCGATCTAATAAATCCTCTTTTTTCGTTCAGTCTCTCCTCTTATGGAATGCGTTACCTCTAGAAATCAAGATGGCTAAATGTAGCATAACTTTTAAGGTAAACGTAAAAGAGCACTTGCTTAAAAATTTTTTTTACACTTAAAAGAAATCATCGGGCTTAAATATTTTATTTATGTATATATGTATATTTATATTATTTAATAAATTTTATTTATATGTTATATGCATATATGTTCAAATATGTATTCAGTATATTCACTATATATAATGTATTATTATATGTTATGTAAAATTTACTTATCTATTTTCAGTACATATTTATTTTCTCAAAATATTTCTTTTGTTTGTTTTTCCTATTTTTAACTTGTTGATGCACCTTCCCACTATTTCTCTGCATCAACCCAAGGTTGACTGGCGGAAAATGCCATTGGCATTAAATCCGCCTCTGTACAGCTGGTGCAAAAAGATTAAATAAATACATAGAATATAATAAAAGTAAAGGTGCGGTTTTCTTGTTACAGTTTAACTAGTTAAATTTGATTTAAACCGTACTATAAGAGCAACGACAAAACAGAGAACACCGCTGCAATTTAATTACGTAATTAAATGAAAGCGCCGTGGGCTGCGAGAGTAGAAAATTTGCTTTTCCATTAATTAAAGTGCTAACTTATTTTTTTACTTTGTCGATGAGATTTGTATGAAAACGAAGCTTTATTGTTCTACAAGTGTGTCATTAAATAAACAAACACTAGATTAAGTTAATTGAAAATTGTTTTATAGACTCTTCCTGACTGAACTCTAAGTATTGGAGCCATTAAAAAATTCTTAAATATAAGCATGAGGCACAAAAAGAAGAAACAGAACAATGGCTCTTCTAGCACCCTTTTTTAAAAACAAAATTTCAAACAAACATTAAAGTTTCCTTCATTCCTTCATTGAAAAAGGTTTAACTAAATCTGTTATCGCAAATTAAGGGACAATTGCAATTTGTGACAGCCTTCTCATTACGTTCGAACAAAAAAAGATTTATTTAAGTGAACAATTCCTGTATTTTTTTTATGTATAATTGTAGGGTTATTATTCTGCTCGTTCATTGTCTATTTAATTATTAAAAATAATATTAATGTTAAGTAGCTTAATAAACACGTGATTATAAGAAATATATATAGATTAAAAGAATTATTAAAAGAAATAAATAAAATGAAATTGAAAATAATACATAGAATGCTTTTTGCCGCTGACGCTAGTGCAGAAACTTACCTGGAATCCAGTTTGGAGGGCTTTGTATGTGGTAGATTATGTGGCAGACATTTACATGTTTTTACCGCAAGAAGCTAATGCGAACACTATTCTGTGATCCAGTTCAAAGGGCTTCGTGGATTGTATATTTATTGTGTAAAAGTTATCTGAACGGGTTTGTAAGGCAACATATTTTTTCTGGGGTATGATGCTCTTTAAACTATGATGATGTCTGATGATAGAGTGTCTGGCAGGATGATTCGATTACAATTTTAAAAAAATATAGTCCTAACTTTACTTTCCATAATACACGCTAATTATAAACTATTGCGAAGTGACATTATGCGATATTAAGTGCAGCTTATCGGTACAAATAAATAGAAATTAGAAAATCTGTTTGTGACATGAAAATTACCGTTTTAAAATTATTACATGGTGGTATATAACCGTATAGTATAACCGCAATTGCCTCCGTAGCCTAGTTGTATGGGCGTGTGCGAAACTGGAGGTCGTGGGTTCGAATCCTGCTGGGACTCGACAAATTTGCATTGTTGTTTCCTAGTTGGTTAGGGCATTTTGGGCTGATCACCCAATTGTGTGAAAAGTAATATAATCCTTGCGTCGGATGAGCATGTAAAAGTCGGTCCTCCCACACCGCATGGGATGAACGTTCTACTCTAGCTGCGGTCCAAAATCCCCTAATGGATAGGGGTTTACTAGAGGAGGCCTATGTCCAGCAGTGGATCATCACAGGCTGACAATGATGATGATGATGATATAACCGTAACATATAACAAAACGACATTTTTTAAATTAGTTTTCTGTCAGTCTCTTTTTTTGGCTAATCTCTGGAATAGCTAGTCAATTTTAAAAGTAGTGGCATAATTGGTTTATTGTTAGCGATAATCTTTTCCGTGTTATTTAACGGATCACTAAATACGAGAGATGTAAAGACATGCAGGTTTTTTCCATGCAGGATTGTTTCTAGTAATACCATTGCTTTTCTAACGGTATATACAGGTATAAAACAGGAGTCTTCTACCCATTTTGCGAATATTAGTTAAAGATCTTTCAGCAAAATGATTTACTTATAAAATAAGATAAAGCTCACCTTCTACAAGTAAGAGTACAGTAATGCAAAATTTTACTCCATAGTGTGAAAATGACTCCAAAGAAATTATACAAAACGATTTGACCTTTAAGTAACTTTAAGGAAAACATATCACAGTACCTTTAAGTAAAAACCGGATAGTCTGGGCCTCTTGGTGACCCCAATCACAATATAATTTCCCACATTCCACATTCACTTTTAGTCTTACAATTTCCTATCATAATTTTATTTAAAGAAAATAAACAGCGCAAATAGAAAAGAGATTGTTTAACAAAGACAATAGAAGTCAAAGTCAAAGTCAAAGTCAAAATCATTTATTCAATTTAGGCTCTTCTGAGCACTTATGAACGTCAAAATTATCCATTTACCACCGGTTCACAAACTCAGACCCGTCCAGAGAAGAACCGGCAAGAAACTCTGCAGCCTTTTTTTTTAAATATTAGCATTTACAAAATTTGACCAATACATTTTTTTAAGTTACCAGGATTTGCAAGCGCAGAATATAAACTATTTCCACACATCTTGGTCCTCAATATAATTTATTACAGAATAGTAAGCTTTTCTATAAGCGTTGTTTTGACAACTTTACAAAGCTCGAATCATTCAGTTGCGTTTGGCACGCATTTAATTTATTATACATTCTTATACTATTATACATGAAAGATTTTTGGTTCGGGTCAGTCTAAATCTGGGTAGCTCTAGGGGCTCAATTCGACCCTGCGCGGCCTAATATCTTTTAGCAAACATATGAATATTTTGACGCGTACATAATATTTTCAAATATGTATAGCGAGGTAAAGTTAAAATTTCAGTTTTATTAAAAACATTACGTAAAGATTCCGTGAACCCAGATTGTAGTGCCCTAACAGCCTGTTTTGTAGTATAAATATTGTGTTCAAACCGGCTGCAGATCCCCATAATAATAATCCATAGGACATAAGGCTGTGAAAGTACGCGTAATAAACTAGTTTTGCAGTTGCCTCGTCAGTTAGCTGCCTAATCTTGCTGTATGGCAAAGATTGCTGAACTTAAGCTTCTTAGAGGTTTGTCAATGTGAGCTCCCCACTGCATCTTGGAATCAATAGAAAATCCAAGAAATGTAGTAGAGCTTACGTGAGAATAACCTCATTGTCAACTTTAATATTTTGAAAATCTGGCAACTTGCAAAGAGAAAAACGTAAGCATTTAGTTTTGTTCGCGTTAAGTACTAAGTTATTGGACGCAAACCAGTTTGACACAATATCAATTGCCCTATTTACTATCTCAACGTTATGGTCATTTCTTTTTACCCTAGCAGTAGAGAGTCATCTGCAAAAGGACAACTTCGGACAGCCTCTCCACTACCAGAGGCAAGTCATTTATATAGACCAGGAACAGAAAAGGTCCCAAAATTGATCCTTGGGAACACCCATCCGCACAAGGGAGTCAGATGACAGAGTGTCATTTACGTTTACATATTGTTTTCTATTACGTAGGTAAGAAGATAGAAAATCAAGACCAAATCCGTACACCGTAATACTTTAGCTTTTTGATTAATATGTCATGGTCCACACAGTCAAAGGCCTTGGAAAGATCACAGAAGATTCCAATAGAATCGCAGCGATCCTCCATGCCGTAGAACATGAGAGACCAACTTTATACCAGCATTTACTGTTGACCTACCTCTGGTAAAGCCAAATTGGTGATCACTTAAAATATCATGTTTACAAAGTGTACTAAAGTTGTTCTAACATAATTTTTTCAAAAATTTTACTAAGTGCTGGCAGTATAGAGATTGGTCTCTAATTTTCAATATTAACTGTACAACCCGATTTAAAGACTGGTACTATTTTACTGAATTTCATTAACTGTGGAATCTACAGGTACTTATAGATGCATTATATATTATGGCTAATATGGGGATATATCTTGAATTATTAAATTTATTGCCCATGTTGATAAACCCCTACAAGTCTTCTGTTTTCTTTTTATTTATTTTATTAAAGCCTTCCTATATCTATAGGGCTAACTTACAAAAATTAAAATCAGGAAACATTGTCTATCCAATAATTTTAGGTGTGAAACGGCTGAATCAGAACTAGAATTTAAGTGTTTTGTAGTTTCATGAGCTATGTTTGTAAAGTATTTTTGGAACTCATTAGCTACCTCAGCCTTCAGCTTAACAGTTTTACCCTGTACATTTAGTTCTAGGTCATTCCTCTGTTTTGTGTTTCTACCTGTTTCCGTATTAATAACTTGCAGGTAGTCTTGATTTTATTAGAGGATGACTTTATTTTATGATTTAAATGCATTGCCTTAGCCATCAAACAAACTTGTTTAAATATTTTTGAGTACATTCTCACATAGTTATGGAATTTTACATTAGATGTTAATGATTTTGATCATACAATAAATATAAATAATCCTCTACGCCTAATTCCATAGTAGCAGTCACTGAAATTCAGTTTTTATTACTTGTAATAACTTTCTTAGTAAAAACAGCATTGTATTCACTGGAAATAATATTAGACAATGCTCCAAAGTCTTTATCAGGATCCAAAGTCAATTTTAGGTTTGGAAGCTTAGCTTTTACATTATACTTAAATTGTTTAATTCTGTTCCTGGTAATAGGTCTATACAAGATAGGAAAGTTACTTATAGGAGTACTTAAAGGGATCTGTATTTTTAAGGCTTTATGATCTGAACGAATACCGCTTAAGACAGCCCAATCTATAACTTTGCAATTTACAAACACATTATCAATACAAGAGGCACAAGATGGTGTTAATCTAGTAGGTTCATTAAAAACACATTGAAGATTGAAGCTTTTAAATAGAGTTAAAAACTGCAATGTGTGAGGTGAATCAGTTAGAATGTCTATATTAAAGTCTCCACATACAACAATATGCTTCTTTGAATTAATAATTTTTCTTAGAGTATCCTCCATAATATTATAAAAATGTCCAACATCACCAGAGGGAGGTCTATACACATAGAATATGTACTGTTCACTTTCTGCACAAGCAATCTCACATTGTCGTTCAACCGAGTATGCTGTGATGTCCTTCCTTTCTTTAAATTTAAAACAATTTTTGTGTAATATGAGGCATCCACCTCCAATAGCAGTTACTCGGTTGAATATACTGGCAACTGAATAGTTTTTAAGCTATATGACACATTTTTTAAGCCATGTCTCAGTGAAGCACAAAACATCTACATTATCTTTTCTATTAATAATTCTATATCTAGTACTTTGCCAGAGAACCGATTTAGTATATCAAATACATTTTACTTTAAATTAAGTCGCAACAGAACAACAGAAATGTTTGATTGCAGTATTAACAAAAATAATATTATAGTCACGTAAAACTTAAAAGATAGAATAGCTTATAACTTAATTTATAATCGCAATAATGTCTATAACATAACAATTTATTTTCTATTATTATTTGAGCAAATGTTTGCTACAAAACGATTGTAACAGTTAGCGATTTCTATTGATTGCGTTGTGTGTCAATAGATGGCGCAGTTTAATATTATAAATTTTACGTTCATAATAGGAGAAGGGAGACAATAAAAAGTAATTCCTTAAAAATAATTAATTTTGGTCAGTTAATTTTATAATAATTTTATCTATTGTTAAAAACAAAAATGCAATTTCATAACGCCGTTATTTTATACCAGGCCATCAATTAAAAAAAAGTAATGAATAATATAATAATAGTAGCGTCCTAATATGCGCCAACAACATAAAATGTAAAAATTAGAAATGAATTTTTACAGAGCAAAATTAATAAAAGTGATGTTATACCTCTATTTATCCGAAATATTTTTATGACATATTCAACGGCGGATAGCTGTTGGACTTACCTGGGACTCTTGTCCCAGGTAAATATTTGGTCAACCACAACGTTAATAACCACCGGCGTAGGCTGACGCGGCGTTAGACGCGCTTTCTCTTCCTTTCATCCTAAAAGGGTGTTGGGAAACCTTTGGGTCATTGGCAAGCGTTGAGGTCCTCCGACTCCGCCATTTGACTATTCTCCGCTCTAAGGTGGGTGATGTACTCGCCATCGATTTTCCCTCGTCCTTTAATCAAAAGTTGGATGGGGAAAAAGTTTCAGTGGCGCCTCGTACTGGCCTCGGATGGGACGACCCCACGGATGGGTGACGACCTGCCAAGTGTGCGGGAAGGTCGGTGGATGCATGGGCAGGTCTCTTCTTGGCGGCCATGGGGAGGCCTTGTGGATGGACTTTCTGGCTGATTGATGATGATGATGATGATGCCAAACGTCAAGTCTAAGGATCGCGACCAGGGATCCGCGTAAAAACGTCATTCTTAGATGATTTTTGAACTCACACCTTTCTGGGAATAGCCGCATTCAATTTCACATACGCCCTCCCGGAGGACCGTAAATTAGGGGTTGCCGGGTATCCCTAAGGGGTGGTTGAATCCATAAAGGGATATCCTATCCCGAATTTTGTTTTTATTTGGGGGCTTACACCCACGGTCAAAGGTCTCGGACCTTTGTTAATAGACCTTACTCCAGGGTGGCTATTTCAAATTTAAATTTGTAGTCTATCCGGGATCAAAGATGAATCTCCTAAAACGGCATCGTTGAGTGTTACAACTGCCCAAAATTTCGCCGCCCCGCGGTAATTCCGAAACCCGCGTTGCGTTAAATTTTCGTAAACTAGCACTCCGGGTGCCGGCAAAAGATACAACAGACCCTCCGTACGTTAATTGCGAAAAAGGGTCCCCGGCAAATTGGGGGCCTGAAAAGCCCCAAAACCGAAAGTTTTCTCATTCCGAGAATCGTCTTAATAAATAAAAACATGCAAAAACATTCTTTTGTTTCGGCACCGGTAAACCAAAAATCCTGGGAAGCCCCGGTAATTAAAAAAATAATCCACCCAAACAGGTGGCCGCATTCTTTAAATTACCGGGCCGGGCAGGTCGTCATTTGCACCTCTAAAACAATGGCCTCCGACCGACCCTATTTCCGTGGTTTTCCCAATTGCCTCAAAGAGGATAATAAAACTGGCCCTATTTTATTGCAACAAATTATCTTTGGCCGTATTTTGGAAAGCCCGCCCAAGGGCCATCAAGAATGAACGCTCTATCACGCATTGCCCTCTCGGCCATAAATAAAAATTAAATAAACCCCGCATAGGCCGTAGGTTTCCGTAAATAAAGTGGCAATTTCCTTGCGTGGTGGGGCCAAACCCATTCCTGTGTTTTTGCTATAACAAACGGTTTTGAGATCAGAAAGGCGAAATCACTAAATTCATACAAGTTTAATATAGACTATTTTTGGTACAAGAGACTCTCTTAAACCAACCGATCCCAAGATAAGCGGATACAATATTTGGACGATAGGCTTTAGCCCCAATGGGCGTTATCTATTATAAAAGATCCTAATAACATAGAAGTGCCTTTACTCACAAATTTAGAAGCTTCGGCGTGCATGATCCCTTCCGGCATGCCCCGCCCTCAGTGTATCTCTCGCCGCAAAAACTATGCAATCAGACCGGCTGCTTCTCGGCCTGGTATATTACTCGACTGGAACGACGCGAAACAACTCAAATGGCACAATTTCGGGGTCTCGAGGGTCTCAAAATTTATAAAACCCTAGACCCCAACTAGATATCCATCAGATAGTAGAGGGTGCCTAGCACCCAGATCTTTTATTCTAAAGGGTGTCCATCGATGTGTATCAATAGAGACACACAATTGATTTGACCACAGGCCGGTTTTGAAATTGGGCCAAAGACCCGGGTTCGGTCCCATGACTAAAACCATAGAGATTGCATCCGGACAAAACTCAAGGGCAATAACCCCCTTGTGAAACATCCAGATGTAGTTTGTAACCTAGATCGGCAAAACGTAATTAACAACATAAAGTCACACATCTCATCCCAATTGAAAGGTCCGAGAAACGGTGAAATCGGCCGACCGGAACTTTGGCCTGCCTTTCGACATTCGATGTCTGATAAAAAAAAAATGCGCAAACCTACGATCCTATCGGTCCGAAACAAACCGAGCATTTTTTTATTTACACTTCGGTTAGAGAGCATTAAGACGCACCGCGACCTTTGGCAAACCTAACGGAAGTTGGCCATCGCGTTGCCCCTGGCTTGCCCGAAAAACTAAAGTTAGGTTGCGTTCAATTTCCGCCGTTTCCCGTCTAACGGTGGCTTTAATTCATGTTTGAAAAACCGAATGCTTAGCGGACACTAAATTACAATGGCATTCGCTTACACCGACACGTTCATCGCGGGTGGACCGTGAAATCGGCCTAGGGCGGTCACCACCAGGGGCGAACCTTAAACTGGACCCGGAGGTCAAAGAAATATAAGGGTCTTAAGCCCCGATCGCCCCGAACCGTATCAGTAATAAGACATTAAAACACCGGCCCGTTTTTGTCTACTGGGCATTTTCAATGTCTTCAAACCACTTGTTCCTTCCTGCAATGGAAGGGGAATTTTCCCCATCCAAAGCCGCGTAAGCCTCAAACCAACCAAAGTTATCGTCCAATCATCTCCTCAACTGCAGAAATTTATGAAGAAACTTTCGGGGTTAAAGGTTCTTTCTCCCAAACCTCCTACCAGACTTAGTTCCGTCCTGAACACTCCTGCTCCGACCAGGTTTATCGCCTCCGAATAAATTCCAGGCCTAAACAAAATGTAAGGCCTGGTCCCTTACAGGGGACTTTCTGTTCGATGTCGAAGGCATTCGTAAAGTCTGGCCAACCACTCTCAAGTTTCCTCGAATGTGCCCCGCGGGACCCCCATCATCAAAGCCACCTTTCGAATGTCTTTTCAATTCGGTGAAGGCCCCCTCTCAACGGGCTCTCTGCTAGGGCGGCCACGGGCTCCCTTCTCCCCCCTTTATTTCACCAACGCGATATTCAAAACCTAATGTTAATTCTTTTTCCAAGACACCGCCCCTTTACTCCTCTTCCTCCCCCCCTTATCACCAGCAAATCCAATTCAATCAAAGCCTGGCGATTGGTTTGCAAAATGGGAAGATTGAATGAAAAAAAGTGTAAATATACATCGGTCCCTGTCAAACTGACCTCACTCGTCCAACCACCGTCCGTTCCAAAAAACCGCCATAATGCTCGTGTAACAAACACTCGGGAATTGAACCTTACCAAACCGTCCCTGGGGAAAAAAGCCAAATATTTAAATTTATTTCGACGGTAACTTTGGTTTCAAAACCCGTCAAAAGATGTTGGGAGAAAACCGCTTATGTCTCGCATCTCTCACTATCTTACCAACAAAAATACAAAATGTAAATTTAAAACTTTTAATAAAACTTGGCCACCGATAATGCGTTAAAATCCTTTTTCCCCCACCCCTTTCAACCGGTGGTGCAAATAATTTTACGACGAGCTACTGGGCGAGCCTTATAAAATGTCGCTTAGCGTTGCAGATCCGCATTACGGCTCATTTTAAAAACACTATCAAAAATTCTTTGAAAAGAATGAAACGCAAAAGAAAACCCTCGATGGTAAAGGCCTGCAAATTATCACCAACCCAATCCTCTTGGAAACGCCTCCCGTAATTCTCTTGAACCCAGATGAAAGAAGGGGCGAATTCCCTGGACTCTCAAAGGGTCCCCCCACGTACACACACACAAGTGGGTCCCCCTTTTGGTCTACCTCCTCAAAAACACGGCGAGACCAAGACACCGCGTACACGAGATACACCGCGTTCCAGGGCGGTTCTCACCGCCCCGGCAATCGATTAAACAGTCGACCGAACGTCGCCGCCTCGCTCCGTATACCGAGCGTCGATGATCCTAGCGACTTCTTCAAAATCAACCCACGCATCCTAAATGCGTGTGGCCACTCTTTAATGTTTTGGTCACCAAGTTCGAGGATCTCGCAATCCTCCGAACTCAGTAATAGATGAAGCTTCACACAGACACAGGTCTAGAAGCATAACTTCGAATACATAAGACATAAGACATACACGATCTCGGAAAGACATAATGTCATGATCGAGAATTCTTTTCTCTAAATACCCGCTTAAGAAATAGTATTCTGACTCTATTTAAATTCGAAAAAAGTCCGCGATGGCATTTTAATGTAATTTTTTCAAAATTGCAATCAGACACATTCAAAGTTTATTTAAAAAAAACACAGTTTAATTTCTCATAAAAGTTATTGCATTAAAAAATTCTTCATGCTATGTACATAAACACTGCCTCCGCAGCCTAGTGGTATAGGCGTGTGCTTTAGAATCCGGCAGGGACTCAACAAATTTTCCTTGTTGTTTCCTAGTTGGTTAGGGCAATTTGAACCCGCATTGGCCGTATCCCACTACGCTGGGTAGTGGGATACGGTCCAAAAATCCCCTAATGGATAGGGGTGTATTAGGGGAGGCCTATGTCCAGCAGTGGACTATCAAAGGCTGATGATGATGATGATGTACATAAAATATATAATAGACGACATATTGAATAAATTAATACCTTACAAAAAGTAATCAGAGATTTAAAATGCGAGGGCAGAAAACGCGACGCAATTTCGAACGGATAGCACGTTGCTACCTGCTTGCTATATAGCGTAAAATATACGCTGTTAGAAATCGGTCATTTTTTTTAATTAGTTTTATTCAAAAATTATTTTCAGACAAGTATTTTGATAGATACTTTAAAAAATCTAATTACGGCACCAAAAGTCAAAACCTCGTGCGATTAAGTTGCAAACCGTAAAAAAAATAATTTAAATGTGTTTCACATAATTGTATTTCTTTAAAATGTTCTGTAATAAAGCGCGAGCATCCTGTTTTAGTGCAACAGGTGGATTTGTCTCATTGCATTCCTTATGAACAGGGCGTATAACGTAACATCAGATCAACCCTCTGCTCTTCTCGTGACTCGAACCAATAGAAAAAGTCAAGAATTTTTCAATTTGGTAATAACTTTTCAACTGCCTCCGTAGCCGAGGTCGTGGGTTCGAATCCTTCGGAGACTCAACAAATTTTCATTGTAGTTTCCTAGTTGGTTAGGGTAATTTGAGCCGATCACCCATTTGTCTGAAAAGTAAGATGATCCATGCGTCGGATAGGCATGTAAAAAGTCGGTCCACCCACCAACCCGCATTGGACCAGCGTGGTGGGATACGGTCCAAAAACCCTCTAATGGATAGGGGTGTATTAGGGGAGGCCTATGTCCAGCAGTGGACTATCACAGGCTAATAGACTAATTCTATATTTCGTTGTAATAATTTAGTGGAATAAATATCCCGTTTACTATTAAATATGTCAACATTGTTCGCCATGTAATAAATTACAACAAAGCGTTGACGCGTGTTTATTAAGCTATCTACGCGTTAACTATTCATGTCGCGGTTTGCGTTTTCCAGCTAAGGGTGTTAATATAATATAGTGACTTGTATTATGTTAACAATTGCTTCGAAACTTACTAATATATAATACTGTTAAGTCTTTTTTTATCGTAAAAGATGACAAAAAAAGTCCCGCTCAGTTTCTTTCGCCAGTTTTTCTCACAGGTGCCCTTCCTTCCTGGCCGGTGGTAACGTTTTTGACAATAGATAAGTGAGTGTATCACTCCTATGTTTGATAAAATTGTTAGAATTTAGTATCCCCAGCCAAATAAAATATGGAATTTACGTAGACATTGTGTAATGTCAAACTCAATTGGCGCCAAAACGTGGAGCACTCTTATTGGCTAATGATGACGTGGCGATTGAACATGGTGGCGATCAGCCAATAAGGACGCGGTCGCTTCTGTGCAATTAGCGTATAAGGCCAATTCTATATTTTATAATGCTTAGGTACAACCTGCTTGTTTATCACAATAACAACATTACTCACGTCAAAATTTAGACAGCAGTTCGTACATTTTTTTTTCTAATATCCGATGCCTTATATGTCAGTGAAATCAAGGATGAAGGTATAAAAACCGTATTATAGTATCTACTATTATATTATAATTGCACTAAAAAGAACAGAAGGAAAACCATATTTTTATAAGTTGTAATATGGATCACATTAAACTTTTAGTTATAAAGCGTTAAAAAAAATATGTCATCCTCCTTAATTGGATTTGTAGAAAAAAAATATTGGATCACGTTACGTTTTTTCTAACATCTGTTTTTCTTTGAATAATACATATTAGTAAATACGAACTTACAATAATTATTTCTATTGCTTGCGCGAATCTGCAAATTAAGATCTGGAAACCCCGCTTCAGCACTGGCAAGAAGAGGCATGACATCTCAGTCTACCCCGTGACCACGGCCGCTGGAAAGTGTTCGAAACGTCGGGAATTTAAAATGTGAAATAAACGCGATAAAATCCGTAAAGTAATTTTATTTAATAACGAACTTACAACTTCTCAAACACCTCCAATCGTCTCTATTTGGAAACATTGTTTGAGCATTAATAAATTTCTTATGAGCTATTAACTACACGGAACTCGTGTATTTAATATTTTCTCATGCTTAAGTCTAGTTTAATTAAATGAATAAATACGGACCGTAAATAACTATTTTCTGTACGGAAACAAGTTCTAAGGAAATGAATTAGGAATTGCCATAAGAAAATTATAACTTTCATATCGTAAAAGTTTAAAAAAATCACGATGTCGCTCATAAAAAATACATAAAAATAGGGTAAACATGTTTTATTGCACAGGCTAAAATAAAATTTGTATATACAACGTATAAAAAGCAACAATAAAATGAAAAAAGTTTTCAAACACAAAAATGGAGTATTTAAAAAACCGATAGAATCACAAAAAATACCTTATTTATTCAAATCTAACTTCATTAGCTAGATAAAAAAAAATTACTTTGTGAAATCTCAAAGAGAATTCCAGAAAGTAAAAATTATGACCACAACTGAACATCTCTAATACTAAAAAAATTTAAATGGCTCACGTGACCCCGTCAACAGCAACGATGTTCTCGTACGGACGAGTCGATGCATAACACCACTCAACACACTAACACTTTAACAGATATACAACAAACACTTATCACACACGAGGAGAGTTCCGTTCTGGGTAGCTGCTTACATAGATCTCCTCGCTGCATTTCAGACCCATCTTTTATACGCGATCTCGGACCGACATGACGTCAATATCGAGACTTCTTTCCTCTCAGTACCCGCTTTAGAAATAGTATTCTGGCTGTATATGTTAATAATGGTACAAACTACGCATTGTATGTTATGATTCGTAACCATTTTAACCATTGGATAGGAAGTATACATTAAAGTATACGAGCGAAACTACTAAGTAGACGTTTAGAAATAGACATTTCTCACGATTGAATGCAAAATACAAATAGAAAATCTGTGTCCGTGATCTAGTGGTACTAATATGGTTTACAAACTAATGAGCGTAGGTTCGAATCCTACGGTTAAACAACTAATGTTTTCTGTGGAAATCTGACCGATACTCAAAGGTCTCAAGAATTAGGTTATCCCTATGGACCTGGAAGTTTTTTTTTTTTATGGCATACAGGACAGACGAGCAGTCGGGCCACCTGATGGAAGTGATCACCGACACCCATATACATTAGCAATACCAGTGGTATCGCCAAGCGCTGCCTACCGTGAGACATAGGATGTTAAGTCTCGTTTACCCAGTAAATACGCTGGCTACGGTGTCCTTCAAACCGGAACACAGTAGTGATTTCACACAACTGCTTCGCGGCAGAAATAGGCACCGCGGTGGTACCGACCCAGACGTCTCCTGTAAACAGGGGACCTACCACCGGTGAAATAGTGGGTCCGATTATTAAGACCAAGTTTGGCAGCCATTATACAAAGTCATTGCCTATAAATTTACAGACAACTCTTCCATAGATTATAGCTTACCAGTAGTAAATCAAATGGCGGTCGCTGTGCGCGAAAATTGTTATTAAAGTTAGTCTTAAGAACCTAACTACATCGTTTTGGATTTTTTTTCATTGAATGCAGTTTAAGACAATCATTTAAGTTTAAGTCCTTTATCCAAAAACGAAGAGTTTTGCTACGTAAGAGTTGTAATTGCATGGTCGCCCAGACCATGGTAGTTACCGAATAATTCATTAGGAACTGGTTTTGCGGTCACTGAGTTAGCCACAAAGCGGGTTAATTATTACGCTTAATGCTCACTTGATTATTTGTTTAACAGCAACCTATTTCTACATTTCATTGCAGTATAACGATTATTCCAGTTACACAATTCTTCATCTTTTAGCTATTTTAATATTTAAAACAAAAATGGTATCAGAAACCATAAAAGCGTCTTTTTTGCATTTCAAGTATGACCTCTACATCATTTCCACAGGATGAATTCGAAACGGGATGGAATTTCTTATTTTTTTAACAATTTTATGTACATCGTTCAACGAGAACACGGTTAAGAAACTTATGCAAGCTTACATAAGTAAGAATATAAGAAAGAATAGAATTTGATTTGACGAAGTTACATCGCGAATTTTTTTCAATATCCATTAGTTGACCATAAATAAACATTGTTAATAAGATTGAGTATGGTCTTTTTAGAAATAATATATATAAATTTTAATAGTGATTTATTTCATTACAGTCATTAATTATTAGTATTTACTAGTGCCTGGTACGATATTGATTTTATTATTGTTTCCTTAATTTACTGGAGTAGTACATATTATTTTTAGTAGTACATATTGCTTTGCATACATATAGTGTTCGTAATATTTAACTCCCGAGTGTTCGGGATCTCTTTTCAGGTCACTACATCACGTTTTTGTTAACATTATTCAAAACGTTATAAATTTCGTGTAAACGTCGACACGTGTCGATTAAAATGTCTACGCGTCAACAATTCAGGGCGCGGCTTACGTTGCGTAGGCTTACGTAGGCGTTCGTAGCTATTTGAGGCGGAACTTGAAATCAACCTATCTTATACATTATAATATAATATAATACATAGAATAGTGTCTAAAATTACGTGGAAACTTTTGATTTACTCTTTTCATTAGTATTTAAAATCCGCTATTAAAAATAGTAAACTTGTTAATTTATTGGCCAACGTTTATGAATATTTTTTTAATATTGTAATGCATATTATCTCGTTTTAATGTATAAATTTATATTTAACACTAGATGTATAGTCTATTAACCACAAACGCTGGAATATGTGCAAAATGTTAAAAGTCAAAATATTATTTATATAGAATAAAGACCGTTAAAGACTTTTAAATTAAATAATTTACTAATTCGCCTTGTTAGACTTCTTTTCAGTTGTTATATTACTATTACAAGAAAATAAAAGTTCGAAATTCGAGGTAGGTCCCTATGGGAACAACTAACAACATACTTAATTAAAAATAGAGCCATCAAAGAAATTATTTATTTGCAAAATCTAATTTTTCGAACTTACTAGATATGAAAATAAATGATATAATTAAAATTAAGCATTTCATTTCAAATATTTAATAGTTGAAACCAATTTTTTTCAAATAATGTTACCATTTGCAAAAGTGGTGTCAACTGTCAGAGAGAGCATAGCATTAGAGTAGTTGATGAGATGTGTGTTAAGCCGTTAAACCCAAAATACTTTGAAATAGACACATAGAATCCATAGCTGTGTTCCACAAATTAAAAAACTCTGTTATATTCACTGATTTTAAGAGTTGCCTACAGGCTATTGCATCTAATCAGTTTATGTCCAAACATAGATTTTCCTACACACGCCTCTTCTCATCTTGGAACGAATATTGGCTTGATGCTAGTGCTTCTAAAGGGAATATCCAAACCCACATTCCTACTCATCCTTGGTTCTGCAACTTCAAAAATCTACCCAAACGTAGTACTAGTGTCATCTGCAGATTAAGGCTACGACATGAATGTGCCCCTGTTCATCTTGCAAAGCTACACATAAAAGACAGCTCTCTCTGTGAATGTGGACTAGACGAAGGAACACTCGAGCACATATTTTTTAATTGTCCCAGACAATCCTCTTCTTTCTATGACCTGCTTCCTCCCCAAATTCCGCATCTTACTAATTTAAAACCTTTACTAACCTACGTTGATTCCCCAATTGTTCATGTTTTCTTTAAACTTTAGTTTACTCAAACTTTAGTTTGTTTGCTTCTTAACCAACTAACCCTGTGTTCATTGTGTGTCTCTTTTTGTTTTAGATACATCAACAAAAATTATTGTGGTGGATTATTCAGCACATAATCAATTCTTAGTTTTTAACTGTGATCTTGTTCATTTACGAAGCCAGACGTTACATATAGCAGAGTCTAATAGAAAAACTTGACGTTGGCGAAATCTATAAGGAAACGCCATTAAGCCAAAGAACTGAACTAATGGGAGCGCTAGATTTATGACCCCATGTTATTCTTATGGGTTACTTTGTTTGTAATAGACGATCAATGTTTAAAGTCTAAGTAGACGTTAGTTTCTTTGAAACATTTGTTTAAATTTGTTGACAAATAAAAGCTTAGGGCAAACTAGGATTATTTTGCAAAAGCGTATAAATTTTTGATAAAAGACTTCGTTTTTCTTAGGAGTATTCTTGTTGTAAATTACAATAATATAAATATTTTTAATATATAAGATGATATTTCGAAAAGGTAGTCCTGCTTTAACCTCAACAAGTTACCAATTTGTTTTAGTAATTATTGCAAAAGTTTTAACAGAATAGAGAACTCTGCTACCGTTTAATTTCCTAATTAAATGACGGTATGGGCTGCGTTTCTCAGCAATTTATTTTCCCCTTAATGAAAGTGCTATCTCGATTTTTCATACTTTCTTCGTAAAAGCTGTTTGAGATCAAAGTTTATTACAAACAACCTAGAGTTGTTATTTAGTTCTTTTAAAAATAAAGTTTTTTGTTACGATCATGCTTGCTTATTTTGTGAAGCCATGTATTTATGGACGTGTTATAATTTTCTTCAAATATAATTTTGGCCAGTGATTATGAATGAATTAAATAGCACGCGTTCTTCGATCACCAGTTTTATTTAATTGCTGTGAATTTTGCAATCATTTGATAACATAATCTAAAATAAATCCTTAAAAAAATGTAACCGTTTCTTTACGTACATTTAATTAACGTATTTTCAGAATGTAATATACGAAATTAAATCGAATGAGATGAAAGGGCTGTAACATTTGGTCCCATTTAGACTTTTCATAATAAATCCGAAGAACCATTAGCCAAAAAGCCTGCGAAATCACTCATTACGAAACCGGATTCCATCAAGTACGGTAAACCATTAACAGAATTTACAAACGAAATAACAAGATATTTGTAATTGTATTGTAGCAGGAGTATTAGGAATAAGTATAAATTTGTGTCAAACGATATATATTAACTTTAACTACTAAAATGGAGCAACAGTAGTAATTAAAAAATAAAGTGGCAAAAAAGCTTATGTACGTAAAGCGTATGTATCCTATTATCTTTTTATTTAATGAAGTCAGAAAAAGCGTCATATCAATTTACAGAGTAAATAAATGATATTTATTTAATGTGGTGAAAATAAAACAATCGCGCAAAGATAATCGTTGATGTGAAGCGGTATGCTTCGGTTACAAGAATTGTAAGTTCCTTCTTTAGCTCCTTGCCTTGAGACCGATTACATATCGTGTTATTTAAAAAAATTGACAGTAAAACCGTAAAAAAAGTCCGTAGAATAAAACCGTTAAATGAGACATATACACAAGCGATTAATGTATAATACCTTTCTCTTTCTCCCTCTTTCTTTTCGTTCTCTCATCCCTTCCTTCTCTCTATTACCACTCCACCCTATCAATGCATAGTATTTAGTCATGAATTCATGGACGAGCACGTGGCGAATACTCACGTCATAGATACATTTTACTTTTGAGTGGCCACGTTTCTTTTCATATAATTTCAAATTGTAAAACAATAATAAATATAGTAACAATAGCAAGTGAACTCACACATCATTATCATCATCAGCCTGTGATAGTCCACTGCTGTACATAGGCTTCATGAAAAAATGGCATATTTACGTAGTGTTTAACAGCAATATAGCATTAATGCTTCTTAAATTAAGTGCCATAAATACATTGTCCATTTAATGTAATCAATGTGGCCCTGTACAGCATGTAATTTAAATAAATATTTCTCATGATACTACAGATATAAGCTTTGCACCCGTGCGAAGCCGGGAAGGATCGCTAGTATGTTATAAAATAGGAATTCATAATTTATAAGTAAGTAGCATACACCTTCTAATTTCCGCCATCATGTTCACTGAAGAATAGATGAATACGCTTTATATATTTATAAAGTGATTATCTAACGAAAACGCGTCTTTATTGAGCTGTCAAAGTGTTCATAATTTAAGCAAAGACTGAGACTGTAGTACATTCGAGACCTTATATGATATTGGGATCCACCAAAAGAGCTTAATTATGTGTTAAATATGAATGCAATGTGCATGTGTGTTATGAATCAATATTTTATGCTATGGCTTAGGGAAGACGGTAAACATGTCAATACTTTGAAACTTTTTAGTAAAGAGATTTATTGTTAATTTTAAGTATTTTAAGTCAATAAAATAACGAGGCGTACTGTCCTTAACATTTACAAAAAGTTGTAAATAGTTTCCTGAACTTTTGCGAATACTACAAGTTATTTAATTAGCTAAATGATCGTATATTTCTTTCAATATTATTGACATTTCAGATTGCGATATTTTGAAACCTGAAGTATCTTCGCTAATTACTAAATATTTCTTGATAATTGTCCGCTTGAGGCAAATTCATTATCATAAAACAACTGAGGTTTATCAATATTATACATACAAACATTTATTATTCCACAATACAAATATACTCATCAACCTAAACCAGTAATATTTTCAATGCTTTAAAAGTTTTTTAATGTCCACTAAGACTTTGAACATTGATCGTCTATTGTGAGCAAAGTAACCCATGACAAATCCATGGGGTCATAAATCTAGTGTTTTCATAGAGGAATGTCACCAAGATCTCTGTCACTGAGTGACGGCTGACTAATAACAATGCCATTTGTGCGACATGGCTTCTTTACTATGGGTCACTTTGTTTATCATAGATCACATAACGGCTTTAAACCATAAACATAGGCTAAGACTATTTATTCTAACGAATCTGTATAAGTCAGCTAATCATTGGGTTGTTTAGAAAGTAATTTCGTTTCGTGTGTGGAAATAAAAGACAGTTTTCGTGTAACAAACACACACTTTTTAAATTCGGTATTGGCCATTTCGGTTCAACACCGTAATAATTTTACTCTCATAAAATTGTAGGTCTTTGCTGTCAAAAAACTGATTTAGTTGGTTTTTGACCTACTCATTCAAGGTGAAGGTTTTACCGTCTAAAAGCTTTGGAGAGACCAGAACAAATAATAATCCGATGGTCCCTAGTCTGGAGAATGTGGTGGGTGTGGCAATCGGCCTTCCGGAACGTAGTGCATAAGCGACATAAAAATTGCGGGATTAAAGCTCTGTGAACTAGTTCTGGCACTAGCGTATTGACAACATACCTTCTCTATACATCTCGGTGAATTTCTTTCTGGTTTGAACTTTTTACCCTTTCTGTTGTAAAACAGTAGGTAATGACGAAAATTCTGCTTATCGCTGTCCATTTTTAAAAGGGAACCAACCAAAAACTCTTTGTTACATCGTGTTTGGACTGCAGTTTTAAATATCTACTACTAACAGTTTACTTACCTTAATGTTCAACGTGTAAAAGAATGTCGATTGAGAAGAATCTGCATCTCAAAGACAAGATTTACATTCCGCTTTCTTTGAAGATTCGTTTCATAGCGGATAATAGTAGCGTGGTGAACTATTTTTATTTCTTTCTACATTTACTTTACGATGACAACGAATCATTAAAATTGCTGATTAATATTATTAAATACGTATAGATTGTTTATCACGAAAACAACGTTTTTAAACGTTTTATGTGGTTTGTGTTTTAAAGGCCGTTTATAGGCCTTTTCGCTCAAACCATTTTTACGCCCGTCTTTAGTAAACCGGTTTTGGGCCTGACCCCTTTCCGGTCATGTCGGTCTCCCGTCCCATCGGACAATGAAGTAGTCGTAGCCGGAATCGACTTAGATAATATTTTTATTTTTTACATACAAATAAGATCTGCTGTTCAGAAAAATAAGATTGTTATTAGCTTTACGTTCATGAAATACTTAACAACTAGTTTGACCAGACATTTTACTTTTCACATTTTTCTCACAAAGTTTGGAACTTGGCAATCAATAAGAAGGTTAACTAACCTTTTAACATACCTGATTACTTTTTTGACTAAGTTTATGATAAAGCTGGGATCATATATTTTGAGAAATCTCTGTCAGTATTAGAGAAACATGTCAAATGTGACAGTTAATCAAAATAGATTGTTTCCATGAGCGAACCATTGATCAATGTCCTGAAACAACTCCACAGTTAATGAATTAGACGCGAAGCAAAGAAACTAATGCCTAATTGCATTCTGATTGCTGTGACGGTTAATACAGGCAATAAGTGCACTTTTGTTTTAACACAATTTTATTTTGCTTTTCCTCTCCTCACCTTTCATTTCTTAACTTATTGTTGTCGAATCCCATAATCTATAAATTATAAAAAAATCGTGCTTATAAATATACTTTAAGTAAATATAAGGCTCAGGGGTTAGATACCCTGACCGAAGCGCCAGAGGTGTGGGTTCGCTGTCCCGTCTGTCGAAAAAGCCCCCCTCAGTTTCTTACGCCGGTTCTTCTCAGGTCAGAGGCTTCCATTTCCGAACCGTTAGTTTGTTTGGCAATGAATAAGATTTTGTAAAGCTTCCATATTAAATAAAGATTTTTGATTTTGACTTTGACACACCGTTCGGAGAAGGAATCCTTTGGTCTGAGAAGAATAGGCAAAACAAACTCAGCGGGGCTAATTTCTTATTGTCATGTTTTTAAGGTAATAAGTAAAATCGAGAAACGATTCCCAGTTTACAATTCTCATCTATCAGAGTTTTCATTCGAAAAGTTATATACATTTTAATAACCTTTAACCCAGAAACGTTCCTTGAAGACATTATTTTTTTTAAACGGTTAAAATGTTTGTGAGTATTTCGTTATAAAGGCGAATACATGGTTCCATACAGAATTTAGTTATTCTACGCTGTTTAGTTACTTAGAATTTCTGCGTCGAAAATCACAACCACGTGTGATTCGATTGCAAACGCTGGGAAAACCGTAAAAGATGGAGTTAAATATGTTTGACGTAATTGTACTTCTTGAGATGGTCTACAATAAAGTCCCCGAGAGCATATACTAACAATTAAAAAAATTGCTATGAGGAACATTAAAAGCTCATTTAAGGTAATACATCATAACTTAACATAAAAATTTATGTAATTAAAAAATATTTATTCTACGAGCATGAAACATGTCATATTTTGATGAAATGAATACCTTAAAGGATATCAGAGGTTCAAAAGAAGTTGTGGCAAATGACGTGTTAGTTTTCTACGTAGGTGAAGTCGGTCATATTTTTTGATAAAATCACTTGTTACCATTAAGATTTTACGGGAAAAAATAGCTTATTTACGCAGAGTTTTTGAGCAATAAAACATTATTGCTTATCTAATTAAGTTAATACATCCATGTCCATTTAATATAGATTAATGTTGCCCTTTACAGCATGTAATTTAAGTTTATATTTCCTAAGACTTCATCAGCATCGCACGCGTCCAAAGCCAAAAATATGGAACTCATTATGTTTAAGTAAATAGCATACACGTAATAATTGTTGTCATCAAATTCACTGAGGAGTAGATGAATACGCTTTATAATTTACAAAATGTTAAGTTAAATTATCTCTCGGAAACGTGTCTTTATTGAGCTATCAAAGTGTTCATAATTCAAGCAAACACTGAGATTGCGTGGTACATTTGAGATCTTATATGATATTGCGATCCACCATAAGGGCTTAGTAATGTCTTAAATATTAGAGCAATGTGCAGGTAAGTGTTATGAATTAATATTTATATAATATGGTTCAAGGGAAAACGGTAAACATGTCAATAACTTAAAAATTATTTCAAGGTGGTTTGGTTTGATTGAAGACTCATTGTTAATTGTAATTATTAAATTCAATAAAATAACGAGGCAGGCTATCCTCAATATTTACAAAATGTATATGTTGTATATAGTCTTGAATTTATGCGAATATTACAAATGATTCAATTCAACTTCATTATCGCATAGTTCTTTAAATTTAATTCACATTTCGGACTGCGAAATTTTGAAGCGTCTTTTAAACTTTCCTCGCCAATTACTAAGTATTAATTCGTACTGTAACTGCCGCCGTAGCCTAGTGGTATTGGCGTTTGCTTTAGAAACCGGAGGTCGTGGGTTCGAATCCTGCGGGGACTCAACAAATTTTCGTTGTTGTTTCCTAGTTGGTTAGGACAGTTTGGGCCGATCACCCAATTGTCTGAAAAGTAAGATGACCATGCGTCGGATGGGCATGTAAAAGGCGGTCCACCAACACTGCACCAACCCGCATTGGACCAGCGTGGTGGGATACGGTCCAAAACCCCCTAATGGATAGGGGTGTATTAGGGGAGGCCTATGTCCAGCAGTGAACTATTAAAGGCTGATGATGATGATGAATTCGTAATATTAACACAAACACTACAAATGAACTTTCATAAAACAACTAAGGCTTATCATTATTATACATACAAACATATATTACTTCACAAGACAAAAATACTTATTAAAACCTATTCTACAAAAAATATCAAGAGATATAATTTCTTTAACCCAGTGAAATGTTTTTAAGCTTTAAAAGTTTTTTAATGGCCACTTAGACTTTGAACATTGATCGTCTATTGTAGTGACGGCTGCTCATAACAATGCCATATGTGCCATAATATAACAGTAAGATATGACGAAAATTCTGCTGATCGCTGTCCATTTTTAATTTAAGGGAACCAACCAAAAACTTTTTTGTTATATCGTGTTTGAGCTGCAGTTTTAAAGTATCCTTTACTTTAATTATTTAACCAAAAATACTGGCTAATGAAAATCGATTTATGCCAAGGATGATTCGAGAAGCAATAGAAATTAAAAAATATTCAAATTTTAATAGAGAAGATGGTTGGTCTTTGCCACCTTCCTGGGATCCAATAATTTCAAAAATTAAACGCAAAGTATAAAAAACTACAAAACCGAAGGACAACATAAATACTTTTTAAAACCAACATTAAAAATTAAGAAAGCGAAAGATATGTCACTTTTTAAATAAAACTGACGGTTATTCGAAAACATAGAGATACAGACATATACCAACTTAGTCTGCCCGTGATCATGGATGCTGAAAAGAATCCGAAACGTCGGGAATAAATATATTTAAGTAACGCGAAAAATCCGTAAATTAGTGGATTTGATATGTATAATAATCGCGTAAATAAAAGAAATAATTTTGTATAATTTACTAACAATTTACTTACCTCAATGTTGTTACGTGTGAAAGGATGTCAATTGTGATCTATTGATGAATCTGCATTACAAAGACAAAATTTACATTCCGCTCTCTTTGAAGTTTCGTTTCAAAGCGGATAAAAGTATCGTGGTGAACTATTTTTGTTTTCTTGAATGTCTTTCTACATTTACTTTGCGATGAAATCGAATAATTTAAATTGCTTATTAATATTATAAAATTCAGATGGTTTATCACGAAAAAAACGTTTTTAAGCGTTTTATGGGGTTTGCGTTTCCCTATTTATACTTTAAGGCCTTTTTACGCTTAACCCCTTTTTACGCCTTATAGTTATAGACATCAGGATATACAGGTGTACTGACACACATAACTGCCTCCGTAGCCTAGTGGTGAGGGATCACGATTAAAGAACCCGTTTTGCGCCTGATCCCTTTCCGGTCATGACGGTCTCTCGTTCCATCTCACATTGATTTAGTGAAACATCGCAAAAAGGTTGGAACTTGGCAATCAATAACAAGGCTAACTGACCTTTTAACATTTATTTTTATTTTTTTGAGTAAGTTTGTGAAAGAACTAGAGTCATATACTTCGAGAAATCTCTGTTTGTATTAGAGAAACATATCAAATGTGTATTTATTTGACATTCATTTGATGTCCACGCGCAATCAACTGGTTGACGATGCAACGTCCATCCATGGACCACGCGTTGACGACGAATTGACGCAGCATTGGTGCTAAGTGGTTTTGACCTTAATGGTTTACTGAACGATGGCACAACATACGATTAAAAGATATTTCATTATCGAAATAAATTAATCTTGTTTCAATTTGTCAGGCCTCGAGCCAAAGTACGAGTCGCCAAATTATGAAATTGCGTTCACCATATCGGTGGGGAGCGTTTTTTGCTACTACCTTCCCGCCATAATCCGCGCCTTCTTTGTCGTCCTCACCGGATACACAGAATCCCAAATGTTGGCATTGAGCGAAGAACTTGCATTGTTGTGGAATGACGCCGTTAATTATCATCTGGAAAACAATGACTTAATAAATAATGATGTCGATAGCAAAATAGCACGAACTGGTTTATAAAAGAGCGTTTAAAGGAAATTGTTAAACGACACACGATGAATATTAATCTGTTGTGAAAGCTTGACGTGGTCTTTCGGGCGCTTTAGCCATCGAATTTTAATACTTATAGTAGCTTTGATTGCCGAACTATAGGCAGGGCTGAGAAAACTTATCTTCAATTGCCATACGCACTCACGTAAGTGGCTATAGACTGCTTGAACGGACAGCGCTTGTTAGACGCCAGTAATGCATTCGAATATTCAGCTTACGATTGCAAATGGGAGAACTTCGACCGGAGTAATATGAGAACTGTTTTGTTTACTTTGCAAACATCACAGAAACCGCTAGTGCTTACTGCTGGCGACATTACAACTCTTTGTTTCGCATGTCAGTGTTCAAATCGATTTATTCGGCGTACACGACACTGTGCACTATCGTTTAATACACAAGCATAATAAAATAAACACAATAAATTAAAATGCATTCAATAATGTTTAATTTGTAGCAAAGTTATGTTTTGTAATAAAACTAGCTAAAACACTTTCTTTCTGCTAGTACTTGATTTAACACCGTAAAAGGTGGCACATTCGGGCCGTCTTTATATATACACATTTTTTGAAAAAGCAACTTGTCATAAGAAAAAACTTACATTTTTGTTTATGAAGCCATCCTTAAAATAAAGTTTGTAACCAATTAATATTCTTTTTTTTGTATCAGTCTTATTAAAGTGGTTGGGTTAAACATTTCAAACGGTCTGGGTTTACCTTGATAACTAGTGAAAATGGCTATTAGAAAAAAAACTGTGTATAAGTTATCTATTATACCATCACTTAGGTGGTTGGTACGGGCATATGATTAAATAATATTAATATTTGCTAAGGAAGCCTTACATATGATTCTGGAAATTATGCAAGAAGTATTCACCCCATTTTGGATTGAGCAGCGTTATCAAAGGAGTATTCAACACGATAGTCACCGAAGAAGTTTTTAGTTAATGGTTAAAGCACGAGCAGCACGTACACCTGAAGTTAAATAATACACCCCGCCCATAGAAAAAACTGCGATAGATTCCAAAATCTGCATATCGCTCTTAGACATGGGATATTCCTCGTTTATCCAGTAACTACGTTGGCTACAGTGCCCTTTAAACGTGAACACAGTAATTTTTACACACTGCCTATTTGCAGCATAAATTGGCACTGCAATGATCCAGACGGTCCTTTGTAAAAAGAGACCACCTTTAAAGTGGTCGGTTTTTCACTAATAGATCCATCTTGTCCACTATGATAGTTAGCTAACCTGTGTAGGTTAACAATAGGCAATAACTTTCATGTGTACTTAAACTTTATTATCTTAAATAAGCATTGAATGACCTTGTTTGCACTTTTTAAAAATTAGAGTCCAACCGAAACTGGTTTTCCGGCCGAAACTGAAACTAAAACCGAAAGTTCGGCCTTGACTTCATTTTCGGCCGAAACCGAAACTCACGTGGTCAAGTAGCAAAAGCACTGAAATTTGATATTTTTAGCTATTCTACATTAACTAAGACATGAAAGGGAGACACAGTATAATTAGTTTCTGGTAACGATTTATTTAAGTTGGTGATATTTTTTTATTAAAAAAAATTACTCACATCATCACACATAATCATCAGCCTGTTTTAGTCACTGCTGGACATAGGCCTCCTATCCATTACGGGTTTGGGACGGTATCCACCACGTGGTCAATGCGGTTGGTGGGTGGACGATTTTTACATGCCCATCCGACGCAAATGGGCATGCGTCGGATGGCAAAAAAATACAATTGAAAGAATTATTTTTCAAATGAATAAACAAATTACTAACTGTTACTGTTGTGTTAAAACTTAGTTTTGAGATATTACTAATTAATATTAACTTTGGTTTATATTTGTAGTTTCGTGGAGGGTTCAAAAAGTAGTGAGAATGAGATAGAAAATAATGAGTATTAATAACTTAGTTAATCATTTTTTCTACATATTACCCTTACATACTGACTCCAGCATTTTTCCAAGGCTTCAATCTTTTTAAAAAAATCGTCTTGGTCCTGCAAAAAGAACCTCACAGCATCCTTTATTCGTCTTCGCACATGTTTCCTCTTAAATATTGTGGCAATTTGGTGACAAGATGAAAAACACTCGGCATCAGATCTGGTGAATAAGATGACTCAACCAATTGAACGGCAGCTTAATGAATGGCGGCCATCGCTACTGCCAACCTATGTGCGCGTGCAGTCTCAAGACGAAAAAGCACACCCCTAAGAAGTTTTCCTCTTTTTTATCATTGACGGCATTATAAACTTGGGAATTATATCTGCATTATCCTGTAATATTGGTTCCTCGCTCTAGATACTAAATAATAATATTAAGTAAAAATTTCCAAATCTTATAACTTGTCCAAAAATATCTTCGAAATTTCTAGTCTATATTGTTTTCGATTCTCCGCATCTTGCTGAGTCTTTTCTCATATTCAAAAGTTGTGTCCATATGGATTGAATACTTTGAGAATTTAAAATTGCCTGCAGCGAGCAGTTCATTACCAGAGCGTATAATCTATCAAGTCATTACAGTAATAATGTTCTTTAATACACAAACGTTCCTTTACAACTTTTTGAATTTATTTACAGATGATAGCTGAACGTTTTCAAAATGCCCGATCTTGAATTAGGTATCAGATAGAATACTGAAGTCGATGGTTGGCGACAACGATATTCGTCTTCCGTGCACGTTCTTCACTCGAAATTGAAATTCACCTTGTTACCATGGAATACGGCTCTACCGCCTGCACTTAGTTTTTTCGTTTTTGAGAAAACGTGCCGAGAGAAATCAAACAAATTGCTACCTTCAGAAAAAAGCAATAGAATCGAATATTATTTTTTTAACATAACAAATATCTGAGCTATGCCTTTCAGTACTTTTTGTTAGAGTATATATGTTCTTCATCATCATCATCATCTTCAGACCATGATAGTCCACTGCTGGACATAGTGCCTCCTAATACAATTCTGTCCTTAGAGGTTTTTGGACTGTATCCCACCACGCTGGTCAATGCGGGTTGGTGGGTGGACTGACTTTTACATGCCCATCCGACGTCTGGATCATCTTACTTTTCAGACAATTGGGTGATCGGCCCAATTGCCTAACCAACAGAAACAACAATGAAAATTTGTTGAGTCCCGCAGGATTCTGAACCCACGACCTCCGGTTTCTGTAAGCACGACCTAAACCACTTGGCTACGAGGCAGTTGTTCTTACCACTTTTTAATCCCTTCTCGTCGTTCTAGAAGAATCATCAATTTTTTTATTTATTGTGTGTCATTCTTGAAACATAGATATACACTTTCGCGGACTTTATTGTAGACCAATTCAAGTAATAAAATTATGTAAAACATATTTTATATCCATGTTTAACGGTTTTGGCAGCGTATTTAATTTATTCGCATAATGTTGTGATTTTTTGTGCCGTATTTTTTTTTATTATTCACTTACCACAAAATTATTGAATAAAAATGGGACCAACGGAAAGCTAATCTCTATCATTTAAAATGAATGAGCTAAATCGGAGCCCTAAATAAAAAAAAACATACGCTTACACTTAACACAAAGGTTTTTAGATAAATTTCAAACCTATCCAAACCTTTTTTATAATATCGATAAAAATATTGAAGTTGTATTCTTCATTTTTAACATAATAAATCATCAGACTTTTAGCGATCACTTTTGTCCTGTAGTATACTGTTAAAAAGTGTTTCAGAATCCTATACGTACCTATAATTTGTTATGTGAATCAGAAGTGTTGTTCATGACTAATAATAATGCTTGCTTTTGTTTCAATCGATTGAATAAATGTTTGATAAAAGTAAACATGAAGTCACAAACCGTTCTGTTTTACAGTCAAGGAAAAGCAATATTATGTCTCTGGCAATATAAAAGTGGCTAATGTAAAAGTGTTATATTAGAAAATGGAAAACATTTTATTGCATCTACACGTTATGTATATTATTATAATTTAAACGGATATATTGTATGGTCATATAAGTGGAAATGAAGTATTAAGTTAAGGCCATAGAAAATTTAAATATTTATTGTAAAGGTTATAAAAAAATAAGACAAAAGTTTTATGAATCTTATTTTTAGCATTCATTCAAACTTTACCTAACATTCAAATTCTGACACTTCAACAAACACAGAGTTTTCGTACAGAATATTATTACATTTAATTAACATTTATTAAAATATAATTATTGAAGAGAATCACAAGAATTGTGAACTACCCAGTATAATTTAAAACAATCAAGTAGTTGAAACGCCAATCAAATCGACTGAACCATATTTTAATTGAATCTACCTTAACACAAATTTTTAATCAAATAATTGCACCAATTATTGCAATTATCGTTAAATTGTACCAGATTGTTATTTTAACCAATATGCTGCTTAATATTTTTATAAGCTAAAAGACAACTTTATCACTAACGTTTTGTAAAGCACTACCACTAGTAACAGTTTTTCTATTTTTGCACAAAAATACAGAATTTAATTCGAGTTCGAGTTTTAGTTTATTCCTAAAATCCTTTTAAAGGACTGACGATGTGGAATAAAGTTCGAAAATTCGGTTTGGAATACTGCGATCTGCCGACGATGTTGTGGAATGTCTCAATCTTTCTTCGAGTTCTTACACTGAAAATCGATGGAAGAAACACAAAACGTAAGTAGATATTTGTTTATAAATGTTGCTTGGTGACAGCAGAAAGTCAGGCTCTACGTCAATTCCTAATAAAGTTCACTTTAACAACAAAACTGCCAAAGGAGGACAAGAAGTTAGTAATTTATTTGCTGAGTATTTTGAATCCATCTATAATAATAATACAATAACTTCTAATGACAGTATGCATGAAGGATTATTTAAGGGAATGACACACAGCTTGACTTTATCTGAGTGTAGTGTATCTGAAAACGAGGTATTGAAGCATTTACAAACCCTTGACATAAATAAGGCGTCCGCAATTGACTTTTTACGGCCGATATTCTTTAAAAAATGCACGGATACATTGCACAAGCCTCTATGTAAGATTTTTAATAAGTCCCAGTCGTCTGGTTTATTTCCGCAACCATGGAAAATTGCCTATATTACCCCAATTCACAAATGTGGTGACTTTGAAAACGTAGCTCATTACAGACCAATCTCACTTTTACCTACTTGCGCAAAAGTCTTACAATCACTCGTATACAAGGTGATGCTCCCTTATATAAACCCTCAAATTCTTCCAAACCAATATGGCTTTTTACCTCACAGATCTACGACTTCTAACCTCATTAGTTACTTATCAGATATATCGGAAGCTTTCGACCATGGAGAAGAGGTTCATGCGATATATACAAATTTTCATAAGGCATTTGACGTAGTAAACCATAGCATACTGTTAACAAAATTAAAGTCATTCGGTATACATGGCACATTACTTCGATGGTGTGAGTCTTATTTGCGGAACCGCTCTCAACTTGTTGCTATAAAAGGTTTTAAATCGTTTCGCAAAAGATCTCATCTGGCGTTCCCCAGGGATCTCACCTGGGCCTTTTATTCTTCCTCGTTTTTGTAAACGACATCGGTAAAATAATAAAATCAAAATTCAATATGTACGCTGATGATCTGAAAATTTATCAAATTATTAAAAGTGATGACGATTGTACTACCCTACAACAAGATCCGAATCGTCTTAGTTTTTGGTGTGATGAAAATCACATTAAATTAAACATAAGTAAATGTTACTATATAAAACTCACTAGAAAAAAAGTCTTTATCAAAAAAATACTAAATTAATGGGTCTTCGGTAACGGCAGTCAATGAAATCTGTGATTTAGGAGTCTATAAAGATACATCACTTTCATATAAGCATTACATTGACTTAATTATTAAACAAACAACTGCTGTCAGTGTTTGTAGATCGTCGAATGAAAAAACAGCGGACTAACCATAAACTTTAGTGCGTAGTATTTTAGAATATTGTTGTGTTGTTTGGAACCCTCACTATACTATACACTCTGATAGAATAGAACGCATTCAGAAACGTTTACTCTATAACATAACATACAGAGAAAATAAATGCCGTTATCTTACATCTTACCACAAACGATTAGTACATTTTGGGATGAAATCCTTAAAGGTTCGCAGAAAAGTTAGTGATATAATTTTATTTTTAAAAATATTCACAATCATATAGATTCACCTGAAATTTTACAGAAGCTTGACTTTTGTATACCACGCTCTGGCAGTCGTCTTCAAAATCGTAATACATTTAAACTTCCTTTGTGTAAAACTGTTCATGGAAAGAACTTTCCTATCTATCGTATGTGCGCATCCACTAATGCTATTCGTAGTAGTGTAGATATTTTTGGTAGTTCTCTGACCTCCACAAGAAAAAAATTATATGATTTATTTGTATCTTGAAAGTTGTAAAAATAGACTTAAGCGGTACGGTTATATGATTAACCTACTTTGACAAATCCTTCTTGTGCATCGCATGTTGTGTCTACGTCTAGTATAATAATTAATTATTTAAGCAATGTTAATTTTATGTGTATGTGTAGAGATGTATTCAGAGAAATAAAGATATATATAGTGTCTATTAAAATACTTCGATAATGTTTCTCTCTTTAAAGATAATAAGGTCTTTTTAATTACTGGACCGACTTTTTTTACTTGCCATTCAACGCATGGAGCATTACTTTCTTAACCAACTATGAATTACTATTTATCCAAATTCAATTTAGATAAAATCATAATTCAGTTAGGCCTCTTTCGAATTCTCATGATGCTCAAATCAAAGAGCGCGAAATTACTTAAAATTATTTTGACTGTTAAATTCTTAATATTTCGCAGACTTCTGAAGCTACTGACTGATTCGTTGCAGGTATTCCAGTATTCTTCTATTTGCTTACTACGACCATGGCCTTGTGCTATTTCTATGTGTATCTCGTCTCAATGATTTGGTTCGTCTGCGTCCGTTCACCGATCACTGGCGACGTCATCGCTGCAGTTGTGGTTTTCTCTTTAGGAATCGCCAGCGAAATTGGTATCTGCAAGCTGGCATACATGTTCTTTTACATGTATGTATGTATGATTCACATTTACAAAGATTTATACGCGAAGAGTATGCAAGCATCTGTCACCATTTTTATTTATGACAAACATAGTTTTTCCTTCCTATATTTATAAAATAAAGTTATAAATTTGATTTTAAATATATTCCTGCGTGCCTGATTGCACAATGTTTAAGATGTTGTTGTGGCAATTCTAGAGAATCGATCAGAGAATTGGTAAAAGGCTATCTTCAGTGCGACTCTTATGTAACTCGAGGAAGCAGGTTTCACACAACCCTTATGAAGTCTTTACGCAACGTGAAGAAACGTGCTCTTATCTTCTGGGCTGTTATCATCGGTAACGGTGTCGTCTATATCGCGAAACCTATAATTATGCCAGGCAGACATTTAATGGAGGACGTGTACGTCATTTACGGTAAGTTTTTGCGTAGATTATAGTACAATAAGCATTTTCTTTATCTTCAGAACTCTTTTCTTATACATATAATGAGGTTCATTTTACTTTAAAGAAAAAATTTTTACACAGAGATAGTATCTGACCTTCACAGCCTTTAAGAGTAAACTCAGTGTTTCCTAGCAAGAGTCGAACTCTCTTACTCCACTATATGTAAAGCAATGACCAAAAACGCTGGCCATGAAGGTGGTGAACCGGAAATGAAATAAAGATAGAGCTTTAAAATGTTTGCATGTCCTTTTTGTTATTTATCTAAGGGATAGACTTAAAATAATGCTCAATAAAGGTCGATAATTTTCATGCCTTATTCCTATTTAACTCATTTAATTCAACAGGCCTTGAGCCCATGTACGAGTCGCCTAACTACGAGATTGCGTTTACCATAATGGCTGCAGGCGTTTGTGTATGCTGTTACCTTCCCGCCAATATTCACGCTTTCTTCATCGTCATCACCGGTTACACAGAATCACAGATGTTGGCAATGAGCGAGGAACTAACAATGCTGTGGGATGATGCTGAAAAATATCATCTGGGCAACAATGACTTCCTAAACTATGAGATTGATAGCAAATTAGCAATGAACGTATACGTGAAAGAGCGTTTGAAGGATATCGTACAGCGACACACATTGAATATTAATCTGTTGCGAAAACTTGAGGCACTCTTTCGGGGTGCTTTGGCCATCGAATTCTTGATACTTACAGTGGCTTTGATCGCCGAACTGTTAGCAGGATTGGAGAAAACCTATTTAGAATTGCCATTTGCTCTGATGCAAGTCGCGATGGACTGCTTGAACGGACAACGCTTGTTGGATGCCAGTAATGCTTTCCAATGTTCTGTGTATGATTGCAAGTGGGAGAACTTTGACAGAAGTAATATGAGGACTGTTCTTATGATTTTGCAGACATCGCAAAGACCTCTGACGCTGACTGCCGGTGGCGTTACAATTCTTAGTTTCGAATGTTTGATGTCCGTATTTAGATCGATTTATTCAGCTTACACGACATTACGCACTATTGTTTAGAACACAAGCACAACCAAATATATATAGTGGATTTTAGTGGATTTATCTTATTATTTAATTCTTAGCAAGATTTGTATTGAGAATTTTATTAATACTGTGTTATAATAAAACTATGCAAAATATTTTTTAAATAGCAGTTCTTCTTTAATCTTTCGAGTGTATCAAGAAATACATAGTATAAAACAACGCTTTTGCTGCCTGTCCATTTCTATATACCTTTGCCTAAATTTTAAAAACTACATGATCTTTAGCCGTTTTCTATAGATAGAGTGATTCTAGAGAAATGCTTATATGTATAGTGTATTATGCATATAAGCCTGCCCAATTTTGAAGATAAAGTCTGTTTTCCAAGGAAACCCTACTTTAAATTAATAGTTTGCATAAATTAGTTTTACATGTAAGCCCCTAATGTATCATAGAGAAAAGATAGTTTTTTTCTGATAATCTCGTGCTCCGCGGAATTAACCTTTTAGAACATACCGTATACCATACCGATGTGGGGGGACCCATGGGACAGGCGCGTCTCCCCACCGTGTGTCTTAACTGCACCAAGAGCCCCCAGATTGGGAGCTTCGGCTTAGGCAAGCACTTTCTGGTTCCCGTTAGCATGCTGAATCGAGGGCTACCCAGGTGGGCCGACGTCTCGTCTTGATTCAGACGCTTTTTAAGGATAATTTAATAGCTAAAAGAGCTCTATCTAAACTTTTGTTGGCGCTGGGAGAAGAAGTGGGGCAAGAAACTCAAGCAACTCTCCTATCTAATATGGTGTTAAGGTACAGTACAAGTGTCATATAGCAAAGGTTGTGTAAGTTCGATCTCACCGGTGGGGCCGATGTCGTGAATTGTGTTGTGTTTGTCCTATACTCTAAGTGTTGGGTATGTTTGACTACTGCTTGGGTCGCAACCTATTATGCCATAAGGGCGTAAACCAAGTTGTAGTATTTTACAAGAAGTGAGAACCTAGCCATAGGGTCGCCAGCGGCGGCGGTGGATGCATCTGCTGCTTGATTAAATTTGTCTAGATCAAAGAGCTCTAGCGATTTTAGAAATGACACGCAGTTAATGTCAGTGCTCCCATTGCTATGGCTAGCATGCTGGCTATTTGAGGCGGTGGAGGGCCGCTGTGCACTCGGAGTCGGCTCCGGCGCTGGCTGTAGCGACGCGGGGCAGAATTACCAAGCGTTAGAAGGACGGAGGGGTGGGAATGCGGTGCTAGAAGATGGGTTGGGTGGTGGTCGCTTGGAAGAGGCTTCCCTAGGGATTGCAGGAACTCTGCGTTTTGGAGCTTTTGGGCAGCTGAGGTAGTTGGCCGTGTAAACGGGATTGCGGCAGTTAACGCACGCAGAGGGCTCGTAAATGGCGAGAACTTCTTTGACCTTGTGTCTGGAACAATCGGCAGAGCCGTGATCCCCAAGGCATTTAACGCAACGCAGTTGTGACACTGCCCTGGGAGACTGTTGGAATGCGGCTGCACAAAAGAAAAACGGCTGATCCCACACAGTTGATCGACATCATATATGCGCTTTCCTTCCTTTGAGCGGTCTAGCGTAACCAGCACCATACCGTAAGGGCGCTTGGGACGTGGGTAATACATACGTTATACCGAAAGGGCGGGAATATCTAATTCTTTCATAGCAGATGCTATATCAGAGCAAAGGATGTCCCTGGTACGCGATCATCCGGAGCGTGATGTGTGATATTGATGCTCCTTTCCTAAGGAAAGAATCACCTTCGAAACGCAGTCGGTGTGGCTAACTGTAATCTTGATCCTCTGATTGCTGCAGAGGCCTCAAATCTGATATCATTGAAGGGCGAGCAGAAACGCTGACCCACATCCCTTTCGGAGGTATGATGTAAGCGGCGTTCCTTCCTACGGGAAGCCGGCCTGGGAAGGCTGGGACGGCTATACGTTGGGCGAAAGGGCAGAAGACTTCCGGATAGCGGCATGGATGGAAGGCCTTTGACCGCCGCCTAGAGAGGTCGATGGTTTGAAGGCACTGCTGAGGGAAGATGGTTGATCATCGATGCTATGCAGGCCTATGTACGAATACGAGCAGGTGAAGAGGATCGGACCCATTCTCCTTTGGATTGTGAGCGTTTTAAAACCGTCGTCCTGGTTAGGCTGGAACTTAGAGGCTAGGACCTCTATCGATTCGCGCGGACTGCTGACGTCGAATGGTTGTCGTCGCCATCGAGGAAGATGGGATAGGCTCAGCTGACGAAACGTTACGGCTCACCAGCCGAAAGATGGTGCATCTAAGAGTCATCTTTAATTTGACAGTTCAGTCGCGACTGATTATAGTTCTTTAACATCTCCACAGTAAGCTAAAAGAAATCTGCGTAATAAAAAAGCAGCATACAATAAAATATGTAACATCCAGACATATAGCATTGAGTGGTCTATAGCAGCATGGTGTATAAAAGTTACAAAGACGCTGTTCTTGCTTTTACGAGGACGTGAAGGCCCGGAAAATCAAGGAAAGGGATAGACAATTAGCGATAGGCCAGGCTTTACCTCAAATGGTGGCCTGCAGGCGTAACCTTTCCCCATGACTCTGAACCCCTGGACAAGAGGGTGTCCGTTATCCAGAGGATTTTTAAAAGGAATGGTATGTAACGCCCCGGCACGCCGGGTGGCCTAACGCAATAGCTAGAGAAAGGAGGCCGTCGAAGATTATTCAAAAATGGAAAGGACTGCAACATGTTCCCGCGGCCCCAATAAAAGCGACTTAGTTTTGCCGGCCTCAGCGTCGGATTAAGCCCATTAGAGGCCCGTTCACATTTGTATGTATAAGAATTAATGCTTATTTCGTTAAAATCTGGCAAGTTAAATTTAAATTCGGCTTAAATTATTTGAGCTTAATAAACATAGGTATGTACCTACAATCATCACCTTCATCATCATCATCATCAGCATGTGATAGTCCACTGCTGGACCGCACCGCAACACGCTGGTCCAATGCAGGTTGGTGGGTGGACCGACGTTTTACATGCCCATCCGACGCACGGATCATCTTACTTTTCAGACAATTTGGTGATCAGCCCAAATTGCCCTGACCAACTAGGAAACAACAAGGAAAATTGTTGAGTACCCTCAGGATTCGAACTCACGACCTCCGGTTTCTAAAGCACACGCCCATACCACTAGGCTACGGAGGCAGATATGGAATAAATATGGTTGAGGAAAATAAAAAAGGTAAATCAAAGGTAGTTTTTATTTTCAGTAGATATAAAGTTAATTATTATACGTGTTTTCGTGCCTTCAATTTACTGAACTTTTCAATAACTTCTGTGAAATCAATTTCTTTTCAAATTTTTCTTTCAATTGAAAGCACGGCTGTATTAACCAGTCGCTCTAGACCCATTGTAGATCAAAGATAATTTTTAATTAGTTTAAGTTTCGAAAAACTTCTCTCGCATGATGCAACCGAGATGCAAATGGCCTAGAAGTATTGAAGTATAAGCGAAGTACACGTTTATTAAAATTGTTGGATTTCTTGGGCTGTCCATTTGGCAGCAACAACACCCACAGTTGTATCGGTGGCTTTTACATGGCTGCGGGACCTTTTAATTTCTTCTAAAACTGACTCCTTATCAAATTTACTATAAAGATGTTTTAAATTATCAACTGATACAGCCAGAGCGTCATCTGAAGCATCTAGCATAAACTTTGATTCAATAGCATTTCTTTTGATTTAATTTGGAAAATATTATTGTTTTGCTTTTTGGCCTCGTATGCCTTTTGACAAAAAAGATGGTACTCTCTTTGACGAACTAGCGGCCTCTTCTAGGTTTAAGCAATGCTCTTTCAGCACCGGATCATATTTCGCTAACAATTGTACTAATTCTAAAAAAAATACCCTGGTTTCCGAAGAAATATCTTCACGGTGGCCTTTGAAAGCAAGATATTGTTAGGTTAAGACTAACGTGACATCTTTTTAAACCCACTGTCAACGTTTTCCATAGATGATCATAAGATGATTCATGCTGTGATATCCTTGGATTTAAATTCCACCACTGACCAAAACCAGAGACAAATTTATTTTTGTGATTATCAACTTCACATGCAATAACCGGCAGCAGTAGCAGTATTGTTGATGGTGAGTATAGCATCTATTTCCTTAAATATTTAGTCTCGTTTAAATGTGAGTAAAACCGCGGTAAAGTTAAACAACGCTCTGTTCCCTTAGTGCTTTCACCTGGTTTTTCCTCAAGTTCAAAAGGTTCGTCCTTATTTTGAAATACTTCACTACCTTTCTCGATAATGGAAATTCTGATGTGCTCTGGCACAAGTATTGGCCAATGAGCAGCATCATTGGATGAGAAGACTTCTAACTTAGCGAAGTATTCTTCGGCTTCCTCACTATTTTTCTTTAATTTTTTAGTTTAATCATTCTGTGTTTCAGCATCAGTCACGTCAGATTTTGTATTAACATCACATTTAATAGACTTTTCAACTATGTTTGCTGTCTCAATATCAATGATTTGTACATTGCATCTCAATTCATCAGTTTGACTAATTTCTTTGGCAACGCAACTTTTCTTCTTATCAAAGTTTGAAAGGTCTTTGGATAAAGATCCAGCAAGTAAACGCTTCCGATGGCTGTGGTAGGCTAATCTTGATGAAATCATGAAGGTACTAAGCACATTTTTAAAGCTGTGCCATCTGCCATCTTCTGCCATCCCTGTCCTCTGCAACCAAGAAGGAGTCGAGGAGGAAGAGGAATATTGGTATTCCGTAGGCCGTTCTCCCTATCCTCCGCAACCCGGTAGGACCGCACCCCTGATACGAAGTGGAGGGGCCGCGGGAGGAGTGATTTTCGGCATGGCGTCGTCGATCTCTCCTCCCTCTGCGGCCGAAACGGTGCCAGCGGTGGAGCCCACCATCGAGGCCGTCGCTGGGGGCTGGGAGTCTTGTCCTTGCGTGGGCTAGGAATCTTGTCCCTGCGTGGGCTGGGATCTCTGGCTCCCATGGCCCCAGAGTAACAGAGTCTGTTACCTATGTATAGCGGCCGAGACCAAAGGCGCGTTAGTTCAGACGCGCCCAAATGCAGGCAGGCATTTGCAACCTTAAAAAAATTAAATGGGCTTTGTTATTTCCTGTGTAATCCTAAAGATTCGATCGTTGAACAGGTCGTGCGTGGTGTACGCGTCATTAAATTACTTTTGCTAATTACTCATTGGATTGCAAGACATTCAGTAGGCATCATTTTAATTATTTAAATGATAAGCTCTCAACTTATTTTTATACAGGAAAAGAAAACAAGTATCCATATTATCTGTATAATAGTCAATTTAATACAATTTAATGAATAGGTAATTAACATAATTTTGACTATTAATGTATTTACTAAGTTAATAAATAAAAATCATCAATTCAACCAAATTCCCAATTTCACGCAAATTGTAAACAAATTTTAATTCATCACACAACAACCAAATGAATAAGATACACATCAATTCGTAATTTTAACTGTGAAGGAATCTAATATTTCTTTAGCTTATATGATTCTTGAAATATGTTAAAATTAGCTTGTTATGTTCTTTTTTATTTTATATTACAACTGTTTTTATCGAAAACTTATAAGCCTGAAAATTTATGGCAGAATATTTATTTCTTCTACTCAAACAAAAAACTGTTAAAAATTTTGACAGACAATAAATAATACATGAGTAACGAGAGTACAATAAAAACAATCTTTGAAGTTGTTTACAGTTTATACAAGATATAAATTAAATACAGTTGAATTATTCTAATAGTGGTTTAAGTATACAAAGCAATGAGTAAGAAAAGAAACACACACTTATTCGATTTGTATTGGGAGGATATATTAGTTGCCAAAGTTTTACCATATTTGACAATCCGCGAATGTTTTAATTTTCGTTGTGTCTCCCGAACATGTCTTCAGATAATAAACATGTACTTTGCAAAACTAAAATCACTTAAACTTATGAACAAGGGATTTTCACCGCATACATTCAGCGTGAGTAAACATTAAATTTGTCTTAACAGCAGTCTTACAATCTAAGAGCTTATATGTGTTATTGCAGGTATTCGCAAAGAACTGTGGACGTCTCCATCTTCTTAACTTGAGCCGATGTACTTCAATAACTGACGACGATTTAATACCAATGTTGTTACGAAACCATGACTTGGTCTGCCTAAACCTCAGTCAATGCAAAAATCTGTCCGCTAAGTGCTTGCAACCTGTTATACTACATTGTAATAACTTGCGTATATTGAAACTGGCACGGTGCTTTTGGCTGACAACTGGGGCTTTAGAGGCTTTGGCTTTGCATCAAAGTAAATTAGAGGATGTTGATCTGGCTTACTGTTTGTCGCTATCAGAAAGTTGTATACTAATTTTCATAAAGAAATTCAGAGAACTTAAGACTTTGAACTTGGAGGGCAACAAACAGGTGACCGATAAATGTCTGTACACAATTTCAAAGTACAGTAATTCACTGAAGCATCTTAATTTAGGTGGATGTTGCGAGATAACTGATAAAGGAATCAGGTAATATATGCTTAGTAATGGAAAGAACTTAATTAAGATCTTTTTCAATGTTTTTTTTGTATTTGGAATCTGCTGTAATTTCTATTTGTAAAGAAACGCTTTTTTAAACTTAATGATGGATACATTTGTATAACATAAATATATGTTTAGCATTATTGCTTAAGTAGAAATGGAATTTATTATAACCCAATCTTATAATGTACTGGAATAAATGGCCCCTAACATTAGTCCAATATCAAATATTTATTGATTTGGTAGCTAATACAATTAGTCTTTATTTTTCAATGCCTTTAGTATCAAACATTGTATAACCTGCAGGTATTAATAGGCTTCACAATTAACACTTCTATTAACTAGTCTGACCTCTAGTTCTAACCAAGCTAACTTAATTAAAGATTAGAAAACAAAACAAGAATGTTTATCATTATAGTATGTTAAAATAATTATTTTCTAAAAATATAGTATAAGAGGCTGTCGCATGTCAAAATGTGAAAGAAATTAAGTTCAGTCCAGAAATCGAGCATTTGAAACCCTTGTTTCAATAATCAAAAGAGTTTAATTATTTTACAACACATAATCCTTGTCAATAAAAAACAATAAAAGCTCCTTCTTCATCTTAAAAGATATCTAATTATGATTATTTTTAAATATCTACTTCATATTGCATTTTGTGTAGTCCTTTGCCTTCTATTTAATCTTTAAAAATTTGTCATCCATCAAAGTTCTAAACTCCACTGAAAACAGGAATTGCAAAGTTCAACTTAACATGATATGCCGAGTGAAACCTTTTTGTTGCATTTATTTTTGACTTGCAAAAATATGGCATTTTAAACTTTTCTCTAGAGTATTACTATTACTTTTATATTATAAACAACATTCCAAATACAACAGAGCATTCTTTCATTTCAGGGCTTTGGCCGTACATTGTAAAAATTTAGAAGGTTTGCTGATTCGTGGGTGTACAAAGGTAACAGAGAACAGCCTCCGTATGATGAGAAACAGTGTTTACCTCGACAGAAGACCGGCAGAGCCAGTACCCTTGCCAATCTATATTCAAATTTAAATAATATTGGTTGTGATCCCAAAGTTGTTGGTTAGTTGTTGTCTGTGTTGTCATTATTATTTTAATGACATATTAAGGGTAGTTGCAATGTAACATGTCTATAAATTATGTAATTAATAATTAAGTTTATCTATGAAGGCCCATACGGATTGTTGTTGGTGAAAAGGCATAATTTCTTTGTACCAAATCTAAAAAGATATGGATAGGGAATTCTTTGCAGAAACTTGTTATCCTTGTTGTGTTTTACTATAAAAAAGCAATTGATTAAAATATGATATAAACTTAACATATAAACAAATGACAATTAAGAAAAAAGGGTTAAATATCTTGACTAACAATCAAGTCACCGTTATTAACATACTAAGATATCTTTTTAAATGAAGTGGACCACATTTAAATTGTGCCATAAATCAGTCAAGACCAAAAATGTTCAAAAATCAAATTTAACCATGGATAACTTTGTTAAAAATAACCTTAAATCATTAATCAATAATGTTTTTTTAATGTAGTATGTTACAAACACACAATATTTTAAGACAATTGCAAATCAAAAATTGTAATGAATTATCTAACAGTGATCTCCGATTCTAGTTTTGTATTTCATTCTGCTTCTATATATTTATTTATTTTTGCTTTTTTATTTTGTTTTACGTTAAGTATTGCCAAATGACTGGTCATATTCATATGTTCCTTGAACATATTGTTGTAAATAATCTTGTATTGGACACTTAAACCATAAACATTATGTGATATTGTTGTCTTTACTTTTATTTATACTTTTTTAAAATGGTATTATTATTTTGGTTTTTTTGTATGTGTACTATAGTTTTCTAATTTTCAATCCAAAAATTAATTTTAATTTTATTTTTGCGAATGTTTTGTTATGAAGAAAAACTATTATTTATCTTATGGGTAACTTTTAAATTAGTGGAAATACTCTGATTACTGTAGTGTATAGTTTTCACAATCAAGTAAAATATTTAGTCCTTGAAAGCATAATGCATAAATAACATAAGCATTTGCTTTTAACTAGACGTAGATGCTTTATATGTTATTATAATGCAATAACTTAAAGAAACTTGTACCGTCTCCAATTACATAAGTAATTGTCCAAAACTATTACTGTTTAGGTAGAATGCTGGATAACTGATAGCTGAAAGTAGACAAATACCGTATCAACGACTCGACATATTTATATCTTTTCAGTATCTATATGAATTAAAAACTTATATTAACATTTAGGAAAAGTATAATATATTTTTTTTTCTGTAAACAATGTGTGACAGACTCAAATGTAAATAAATTGTCTTAATTATGATAAAGTTTAAAAAAGTCTCACCACAGACATCAATTAGTTATGCAGTGTACTATTGCAGTATAGTATTATTGATAAATATTAACTATGTGTTCAATTATTTCCACATGTTCTTTTTTTTTCATTGACATTGTACTTTTAATATGCCACAGAAAATTAAACATCATATTGGTAGGATATTGTACAATTTATTTTAAGCATACTTCTTGTTTGACTAAAATAATAACGCTATTGTATTATAATTATTGTGTACTTTAAGTAATTGTTATGTATATAATGGTTTTGTTGTGATTTTTTTATTAAATTGCATATTTTTATAGCGTTTTTTTATTATTATTTAAATTTTGAAGTGTTTATTACTAAAAATTGTGACATAGCAAAATTTTATTCCTTATGTCACTATTGTTAGTAAAATTTTAATATTTTACCAGACTAAACTACTATATTTAACTACGTCCATGGCATCCTATGTCTAAAAACTATTTTATTTTTATAAACGTCAGCTATCTTTTAGTATAAGTCCCGTCAAAATTGAACCAGCCATTCCAGAGATTTGCCTCAATAAAATTGACAAGAAAAATTGCTTTGTTATATGAACGGGTTATATATCAATATATAATCATTTAAAAACGGTTATTTTAATGATACTTGCAGACGATCAATTTTATTTATTTATATAGACTGGCGCTGTTTGTCGCGTTTCCGTGTAGAAATATTAAAAAAAAAGGTGGCTATTATCCAGCGAAACTGTCATCAAAATCAAAAGCTATTCCAGAGATTAGCCAGAACAAACAGATAGACAGGCAAAAAATTTAAAAAAATGTTCTTATATAAACGGGTATCACGATGTAATCATTGAAAAGTTTGTATTGTATTGATGTATTTCAAAATACGTATGTACCGAATACGTTACAAATAAAATAAAGCAATATAAAAGTTTGAACGTCGTAGCTTGTAGAATGACCTTGTTACATTATTATGGCACGAGGCGCAACGAAGCGCATGTCGTCAAAGTCCGTATTTCGTCAACACATTCAATATGCAATCGGATCGTGCCTATTTTTCTTTGTTTTTCAAATAGAGGCCAGCTGGTTAATATTCTATTCGAAATAAATTGCCTTTTTGATATGACGCACCTACATAAGACAACGGTGTTTACAAATTTTAGTAGAAGGATGATTTTATTTTAGTCCTTTTAAATTGTACTATAATCTACTATTATTATAAATATATACGTACTTAGTTAGTTTCGTGCCTAAAAGCTATAGAGTATCGTAATAAATTAAAGAAACTAAAAATTAAAAAAAAAAGAAAATTACCGAATTTAAAGCCAAATACGGTAAATATATCTTTTTAACCGACACAATATTTTTTTATTTTTCTGTGTGTCTGTCTGTTTGATTGTTGTCGGCTAAGCTCTGAAATGGCGGGTCTGATTTTGACGAGACTCAATAGAATGTAGCTGATGTCACTGGGAATAACTTAATAAGTTTTTTTCACAAAGAAAACTAACATTTTTAAATTAACATGTGGACGAATTCGCGGGCAACAGCCAGTTCATTATAAAAGTATTATGAACAAATTGAACGATTAGTAAAGTATTATAATCAAAATGAAACAATTGTTTTTTTATTGCGTTAATCGGAGACTCAATAATTGTAACAATACTAAAGTTTGTAATCCCGTTGGCACATACTTACCGGCATTTTCTTGTAACTTCATTATTTGATAAAATGTACGCAAAAAATACTTTGGACACAAATACATTCATTGAAAGAGTAAATTAACGAAGGTTTATTTTAATAATGTTATATATGAAAAATAATGTTATAATATGATTATCGACTAGGGTCGTACATGTTTTAACGTGCGCGATGAAGTAGTGCGTAGTTTGCAATTTTCAATTTAAATATCACCTTTGATAGTGCGGTTAAATGAAACAAGATGTAAGCTTTTAAACTCGTATCATCGCTCATAGGTAAGATATGATGCTTATTGTATTAAGCCAATACATCGTAGTGAATGTGAAATGAATAACAAAACATAAGACCAACTGCAAACGGTGTTTAACAATTTAACGCGATATAAGCGGGTAAATACGTGCCCCCTGCACGAAACTGACCCGCGATTTCTCCCATCGTATTTTAAATCTTGAAATTTTTAAAATCCATTATGTGTACTTACACTGAATTGCCTTAAATAAGCTTTACACATGCCTCTTTGCATATTTTTTTAAAATTTGCATTGACATGGATATTGTTGGTTAATCTTAATATATTATGTTTTATGGATGAGTATAAGTATTGTTTTTGCGGACTTTGCAATAGAAAATAGATAGAAAAACATTTTTTTCTCTAAAACAAAAGGTAGCCTAGCCTAGGTTACTTCTGGTTACCTCAGCCAAGGTCCCATCAAAATAAAACCGTTTTTTATTATTACTAACGAAGGCAGACGAGCAGTCGGGCCACCTGATAAAAAGTGGTCACCGACGCCCTTTGACACCAGGGTATTACAAATGCCCCTGCCTACGTAGGATGTTACGTCCCGTTTACCAAGTAAATACGCTGGCTACGGTACCCTTCAAACCGTAACACAGTAGTGCTAACCCACTACTGCTTTGTGGCAGAAAGACACCGCGGCAGTACCGCCCAGAAAAGGACCTCCATTCCAGAGATTAGCCACAATGAACAGACAGACAGACAGAATTTTTTTGCTGATTACGCATGCTTGTTTAGTTTTTTTCTTAATTGGTTAATTGATAAATACAATAAAGGTATATTACATTCAAAGAAGACAATAACATATTCTGTTTCTGACATAAAGTTAGACATTGATTATGTATCTTAATAACGTCACTGTGCCTACAATATTGTGTTAAAAATATTTATTTAATTAAGATAGAGAAATTACTGTGACCTGCCCCTGCTTAGCACGGGAGCTATGCTGATAGAATATATACCTACAATATTAAGTATGTGCAATACATAAATACACATTTAAAACCGCATTTTAATCCGTTGCGTAGTTTGAAAGATTTAAGGATTATTAAATAAAATGACTTTACGGATTTTATCGCGTTTATTTTACATTTTAAATTCATGTCGTCGACGTCATTTTATTTAATAATGATAATATTCGCGCAAACAATAGAGATTTAAGGATGCCTACAAGGATGCATACAGCGACAGAGAATATAAGAACATATAAGAATATCTTGGAATTTAAAAATAAAGTTTTTAATCAATTTAACACTACGGAACTCTCCCCGTGGGAGGTCTTATAATAAAGTATTAAAAACTGGGTATTTACACCTATGTTATAAGATAGGTTTCATTATTAGCATTCAAGTAACAAAAAAGGCGTCAAAACTTTGTACTAAAATATGCACGCAATGCTAGAACTTATTTCAGAGTAAAGCCTATAGAATGACACAATGCTAATTTCTAATAATGAGCCAAATCTGATGACAATAACGTGATAAAAAATTAGATTTTTGCTCAAAATTCTAAAGTCTTTAACAAGTAACATCAAATTAGTTTGAGTAATTAGGACAGCACAGAATACCCCTCAGAAGAGCTGCGCTCCTTAGCATTGCATGACATCCTTAGCATAGCATTGGAGGAGTAGGAGCCGAGGCGTGAGTACCCCAGCGACGTTTGTTGGATAGCATAAGCCATACGTTCTATATTAAAAAGGGGAATGGCACCCTCACCTTTCGCATCACGAAGGTTCTCTGAAGACATGTCTATTTCGGGAGATACGTGTACCGTTTAAACTTTAACGTATGTGCCGAAGATACGGCCCAGCACGCAACCCAACCTAGGTCAAACGTGGCTAAGATCTGCAGTATCGTGAGGGCATCTTTCGCTTCTTAGAGTCGTACGAAGCGTAGAGTCGAGCAAACGCAAAAAAAGTAAAGAGAAGCAATTGCGTTCTGGCCATTCGCAGGTTTTTCTTCTGATACGGACGTTTGAACGGCGGATATCTTTTTATCCGGCGTCCGAACAGGGGTTGAAAAGTGGTTACATACCTTACGAGCACAGCATAGACGCCTCAAATGGACCCTTTTGAGAAGGTCGTATAAGTTTTCAATGTTTTCAATAACAAAAGGTATATATGTTGAGAAAACATAGATTTAATTGGAAAATGTTTATTTCAATATACATATTCATCATTGAACGAGATTACATCCCTTTATCAGAAATGTCATCCTCTTCAATTACTATTAAAGCAGTCTACTTAATCAGGTACTTCATGTTACTAAGCAATTTTACAAACCTGCCTGGTGACAATATCTTCTGTTGTACTAAGATTGAATATTCTCTGCTTAGTGGTAACTAATGCTGGCAAAGATTTTTGAGTAACGAATGACATTTGAGTAATCTTGATTTTCCACTTTTCGACAATACATGGGCTTATAGCTTTCATGAGCGACATTTGTATTTAATGAATAAGGGTTAGACTACTGTTTTGTGCATGCAACCACTTCTCAAGGTTGCTGGGAATCCTGCTTTTGGCTGCTAAGTTAAATTTTAGAAGTTATGAAGAATGATTATACTCAGCTCATAATTTACATTAGTTTCCAGCATGTATCAGCTGCATCAGCAGCTAAGCAATAAGTGGGGTTGGACTGCCCCCTATTGCATCCAACCACCATCTAAGGTCCTCTTAGACCAATGAGTATAATGGTATTTTTTACAGTTAGAAAGAAATTGTTTAGGACAAGAAATAATTTGGCATATTAATTAATAATATATCTATTCTAACAAACATAAAATTAAATGAAATCTTTCTTATAAAGTATGTCATAGTTGCATAGAAGCCAGGCTTGGTAGCGAGAACTGTAAATTTCTAAATTACAATAACTCGTAGCTGCAAGTATTAAGTGTGCCGTTTGGGTACAATGCTTATAATTTGCAATATAAACAATGTTTCCGCAACATGTATGAGTACTCTACCTTTATATTAAAATCCATTTCTACTTTAAGATTACCTTAACGTGGCACAACTGTTAAATTCCAATAACAGTCAATACAGTATAGTTTTTAGTAGAGTAATTCTCACCAAATGAAATCTGTAAGTTTTTGCAACATTCCTCTGTACCTGGTTCAGTCTGTTTATTACCAATCAGCGGCTAGTATATTAACAAATCATGCAGACCATATTGTGTCTCATAAGTCTAAATATGCTTCTATAAATACATTGTACACAAGTATATATTGGGAAGACGTTGTTGACATTTCTTTTAGAATTTTATGGATCAAACTTTTACCCTGTTCCTTTGTTTAATACATTCATTTATTAGAATTGAATATATTAAACAGGCATTTTAATTTTAAAGTCAATGGCCTTTGCAAATTAATTGTGCATTGAAGTTTTGTTTTTTTTTTTTTTTTAATTTACTTCAATGTACTAAAAAACCTTAAATAATTTTATTATATTATCACATAATAAATAGATATTTGTTATCAAGTTTAAAATGAACTATGTAATTTTTCCACTGTCACTGTCTTTAAATTTTCCAGCATATGTTATTAATAAAATATGCTAATTGAGTCAATTCCTGTTGAGTTCATAGTTAAGCCTTACATTATTGGTACTAATTTACCGAAGACTCAGTTTTCTAACATATCTATTGCATATTAATTTCAAATTTATAATTTCTAGCACAGGTTTTTACCTCAGTTGTGATATTCTCTTTTATTCTATAAAAGTTTGCTTAATTATTCAGCTAATTATGAGACACTCTGGGAGACTATAATATAATATAAATAATATAATAAAATATTTTCTGAGCTCAATTTAAAGAAAAACCTTAAATTTTAGGTAATATAATATGCATCTTCATTTTTGCATGTCGTTTTATCGGTTTTGCATAAAAAAGTATTAAGAAGTAAAACAAAATATGAAAAAACCATTGAGTTTCCAAAAGCTCAAACCACTAACAAGTGTAAACATAAAACTAGTTATTAATGAAGATCACTAAATCCCCAAAGAAACTTCAATCAATAAATTTTTCTATACAAAAGATTTCAGAGGTTCAGTAGACTTACTTGCATATACTAGCAATTATAAAAGCTTAATAGCTATATGTATATTGTTTCTTTATGACTTCTTATCATAAAATGATTCCATAATTTTATGTTTTTGAAGTTAAAGTTTAAGACCATATACAATATTTTAAAAACTTTGAAAAGCCAGGCTAAATAGGTTATATATTGAACATCATCATTAGTAAACACACATGTTATATATTAATGTTATCAAACCTTTCACTGTAAAAACAGTATTTATATTGGCATGCTGAGTCCAGGTGGTAATTACTTGACGAGGGTATTTATGCGAACTTCTACTGGTATTTGTGCAGTGCTTTTTCTAAGCTCCGAGCATGAGGAACTACTTTATAAAAAACCAAGAGCGTATATTTTTAAAGTTGTTCTTCATCCGAAGTGACAACAACTCGCTCAAGTTCGCCCTTCTGCTACTTCCGGACTATTTTTGTAGAAAAACACTGCCTGCCGTTTTTATCTAACATATAAAAAAAAAATTTTTCATTAATGCTTTGACAACTCAATTCGAAAGAATCACAAGAATGTTATGACGCATGACAGCGAAATTGGCGGGAAAGTAGATACTGCCAACTTGAGGTAACAAAAATTAAAAAGGTATGACGAATATTTATATCTATTCAGAGGACGATTGCATAAAATATGGAATCATAAGAGCTGCTTCATCTCATTACTGTGTTTTCGAATCTATATAATACGTCATTATATTTAAACCATCAAATATTAAAAATAAAACATCAAATTTTTTCACAAAATTATATTTTGTGTGATAACACCTGCTACAAGTACCTTATCATTGCTATATTTACAATATTTTATATACTACACATTAGTAACAAATAACATTCATAACCTTAGAGGAGCAGATCTTACAAAATAATATACGGCGCGGAGGCGACCGGCCACCCGACGCCTCGCGGCCCGATCGCCGCAATCGAGTGTTAATAACATTTGGCAATAAATTAACTGGGATAACACGAACATAATCCACGAGTGAAGCTTACAAAGAAATCAAAGACAAACTATCCATAACGTGAAACATTAATAATCCTATCGGTGTAAAAATAAGAATACAAAGTACGATAAAAATAAAGAATAAAAAAGGTCCTCGTGTAGGCCGTGCATCGCGTCGTCGCATTCGCTACCGGCGCATGGTGGAGTTGAGCGTCTGCATGGCGAGCGGCGGCGGCGGGTTGATGTAGCCGGCGTAGGCGTACACGTTGGGCTGCTGCGCGCGCGGGTCGGCGGCCGGGTACTGCACGGGCACGGCGGGCTGCACGTTCATCATGGGCAGGTTGTTGAACTGCTGCTGCGCCGGCACGCGGTAGCCGTTCAGCCCGTAGCCGCTGATCAGGTGCGTGTTGATGTTGGGCGACATGCGCGACGCGGGCGCCATCTGCATGTGCTGCATCGGGCTCAGGTTGCCTGCGACAGTGAGGAACATTTTTAACAAAAGTAACATGGTCCACGCGTCGGATGACCGACCCGCATTGGACCAGCATGGTGGGATACAATCCATAAACCCCCTAATGGAAAAATGTGCATTAGGGCAGGCCTATGTTCAGCAGATGGTAATGCCTGTAGTGGCAGCTACAAATACAATCAGCGCATCATCCTCCGCATAACACGTGTGTCATTCCCGGAAGCGAGCGGCGCATAAGGCAAGTCGCGCCCAACGCGCATGCGCGACTCGCAAGTGTGTAACACACTCCGCGACAATGCTGCTATCTCTTTCTATCATTAATCCGTCACTTTACTTGTACAACACCCTCAATTGTACAACTCAGATCGTGTATAAATATGGCCCATTTTATTTAATAAACACTCTACGCAACGCTATGTTTCAACAACAATCGGAGTTTCATTCTGTTCCCTCAACCAGCATTGTTCAATCTCTTATACGCCTGACACTGAAGACTGGTTATACACAGAATTATCCTTTCAAAAGCTACATATTCACCAATCCTACACTCAAAAGCAGAATTATACACACAGAGCCTCCCTAAGATGACTAAATTAATACAAAGGCATGTTTAACAATATTACAAACTCAGACTAACTCTTGGGTGTTAATTACAAAACAAATGATTAACTAATATTGTACAAACACCTTTGAGTTACAATAGACACTAATAAATTTCAAGTAGTTTATGCATAATAAAACAACAACAATCATAAGAGCAAAGACACTAAATAATTGTTTTTTCAAAATATCCTTGACAAATTAGTAAAACCTAATCCTTAGGTTCTTATTTCCTGAATTAATTTCTACAGATTTAATAAAAAAATTCTACTGTAGATAAGGTCACACTATTAGAGATCATGCTAATGTATGAATGATATTAAAAACCGTACTGGTGGCATTCCTCGCGTTTCTCGGCGACTCGAGCTGGTTGTGCGCGGGCGTGTAGTACTTGGCGGCGGCGTGGTAGTGCCCACCAGGAGGGGTGCCAGACTGCTGTCCATACTAAAAATTAGAAGACAGAAATGATATTAGCGATAACATTATGCAACATGTATGGTTAAGTAAGGATGTGTGGCAATAGTATTTGTTTCTATATTACTATTGTGTAAAAAGATGTAAAAAAAGGCAAATACCATTCTTATTTTATTAAATAGGAATATTGTATGGTCCTAGTGTATTGACCTGCGAGGGCGGGGGCGCGGGCGGCGTGTGCGGCGGGTGGTGCTGCGGCGCGTCCGTCATCTGCTGCAGCTTGGAGAGCGCGCAGGAGGGCGCCCAGCCGCCGTGGTACTGCTGCTGCTGCTGGAACGACAGGTAGCCGCCCTGGTAGCCGCCGCCGCCCTGCATCACGCCGCCGCCTGCGCACGCATGCTCACTCATCAACTTGTATTCCATTAGAGCTTTGTATCAACAAATAGAAACAAATTACATATTATTAGCATACTTATTAGTGAGCCTGACGATAATTCACACCACGGGAAAGACATAGTGTGATCAAGTTGTATCTATATAACTCCCTCCGTAGCCTAGTGGTAAGGGCGTGCGCTTTAGACACCGAAGGTCGTAAGTTCGAATTCGACTGGGACTCAATTACTTTTCTAAGTTGTTTCCTAGTTGGTTAGGGCAATGCGGGTTGATCACCCAATTATCTGTAAGATGATCCATGCGTCGGATGGACATGTAAAAAGTATGTCCCACGCCTTATCTCTCTCCGGTCATGTCGGTTATACGTCTCATCGGGCTTTGAGAGAATAAAGAAATAGGGAGTGTACCTGTGTCTGTGCGTACATTGTGCATACATCGGCCGCAGTAGTCGGAATCGACTAGGTGGTCATTATTATATATTTATATAATATAAGTAAGTCCCATAGAATAAATTTACATGTAAATACTAATACTAATCGGAGTCGCGTGCACGCCCGTTTAGGTATTTTGAATTCACAACAATAAAATAATTTATATCAAAAATCTAAATGCCATAGCTTTTAATATTAAGTTTTAAAATAATACCTTAATTATATATAAGTGTATTTTCATATAAAGTATCACATTGTTTTCAAAATAAGTTTTCTTGATAGATCATGGTCTAGAATAATTTAATAAGATATGCACGTCCTTCTGCCTCATCTATCTGATTGGCCAATAATTCATACCGTGCGGCTGGTGGGGCGGCGTGGCGCGGTGCCTGGCGGGCGGGGTGGCGGCGCCGCGCAGCGCCTTGGCCTCGGCGCTCGCGGCCCCGCTGCCACCGGCGCCCGCACTTTGCGCGCCGCTTCTGAAAATACAACATCCAAAATGAGTAATCTAAGTAGCTATTACATTGTATATCAACTGCCTCCGTGTAAACCCTAGTGGTAAGGGCGTGGGACTTAGAAACCGAAGGTCGTGGGTTCGAATCCTGCGCGGAGTAAACAAATTTTCATTGTTGTTTTCTAGTTGGTCAGGGCAATTTGGGCCGATCATGCATTGTCTGAAAAGTAACATGATCCATGCTTCGGATGGGAATGTAAAAAGTCGGTCCACCCATCAAGTCGCATTGGTCCAGCGTGGTGCGATACGGTCCAATAACCAGACTGAGGATGATGATTATATAAATTGCATGAAACTTTCCAATGTTACTTCATTAGAAAGATAAATCGAATTGGTTTTTACCTATTCCTGTTGTTTATCTTCTGCTGCTTGGGCGGCTGACTGGTCTGCGTCATGATGGGCGGAATGTGGATCGAGGAGTGCGGGTACTGGGGGCTGGGCACGGGGTGCATGTGCATCATGGAGCACGGCGAGGCCAGGTCGGAGCCGATGCTGGTGGGCGACTCCAGGCCCAGCTGGCTCACGTCCAGGTCGCAGGCGGGGTACTGCACCGAGTGCACCGAGTTGCTCGTCGAGTCCGGGGTGTACACGCCCATCGACTGCAGCGCGGGACTGACCGCCTCGCACATCTCTTCCTTGCCGTCCTTCGGGGATTCCTCCTTCTTGGAATGCTGCCGCGACTTCTTCTCGATTTCGGTCTTCTCTTGGCCACACGGCCCGTTCTGGCTGAAGGTCTTGCAGCCCGGCGAAGTCAGAACTTGGGGACTCTGCTGCCGGAAATCGGCGCAACTGGTGACCACCTCCTGCTGCTGCTTGACCTGCCGCTGCATCATCTGCTTCAGCTGCGCCTCCGCTGCTGCGCTGTGCTGCGATTGAGACTTCTTCGAGTCGCACTGCGTTTGGCAGCCGGTCGTCGTCTTAGACTGCTTGCTGGGCTTGCACTCGTTCTTTTGTGCACACTCTGATGCCTTGGAAGTTGGCGCTTTTGTCTCCTTAAAGTGCGGTAAGCCCGTCGTCCCGTATATGCCACTCGATAACGCCCCGTACGCTAGGTTGTGAAAGTCCTTCTGGTCGTACTTCGGTAACTTCTGGGGCGACTTCTGCATCTGATCTAGATGGGGCAGGTTGAACCCTTGAAACTTGTCTAGATAGTTTTTGTCGTTGTTCTTCATATCCAGAAACCTGTTGGGATCCCACGTCCCCTGAAGTCGAGGATCCCACGTCGGCCATTGGTACTGTGCGTGAGTGGTGTGATAGTTTGGGATCTGATTCATAGCGTAATCCGCTTTTGGGACTAGCTCATTGTCATATTTAAACTTGGGTAGCATTTTATTCAAATCGCTTTGGTCCGCCTTTAAATTGAGTTGCACCGAGCAGCCCTTCTCGTGTTTGGCCGCGCTGTTTTTGGATTCGCATTTTGACGCGTTCGACTTTTCCTTCTTAAAAAAATCTTGCTTCTTCGGCGTTTCGTTGAGCGGCTTGGCGTCCACTTTGGTAGTCACAACTGCAGTATTAATAACATTTATGGGGACGGATGTTTCCGGTTTTCTTGCGTTGGAACTTTGCTCTGGAAAAAACATCTTCAGCTCCGGCGTGCTTCTAGGTGTCTCGTTTTTTGAGTTCTTTTTGTCGGTCTTCTCTAGTTTGCTGTGCGCTGAATTCACTCTTACATCTCGCAGCTTGCTCTTTTCCCTGGTTTTGGCTTGGATCGTTCTTTCCATCTTGCGAATTTGTGTGGATGATACTCATTGACGAGCCTAATGCGCTCTGCATATTGTTAGCATAGCTAGCTTCCAACTCAGACCTGTCTAAGCCTAGATTGACGGCCGCATTAGCGCTTTGGCATCGGGGCAGAAAACTTATATCTGTCACATTAGGAATTTTCGGTATAACCGGATTTATGACCGGCGAAGTAATAGGGTGTGGTACTTCTAACTTCGTCGTGCATTTACTCACTATTGCTGTGTCGGGCATATTGTTTATAATTCTATTCTGTTCACTCATCTTGTGTGGAACCTTGTCGGTTTGACAGCCTTGGGATTCCTTAGTCACTGTCCTATTGGGCAGATAAGTATTGATCGGTTGTATCGTCATCGAACTGCTGACAGAGTTCTGGTACGCTTGCATAGTCGTCTCCATGATACTTCTAGATATTACTATTTCATCTTTTCTCATACTTGTTTCATTCCTAAATGGCAGCTCGCTCTCTTTACTAGTGACGGGATGTTGCATTTTACTCCTTATATCCATGTCAACAAAAGAGTCCAATTTCGGTGGTTCAGGCCTTTTAATACCGCTCATCAAATCTCTGTTTGGATCTAGATTTTGGATAATGGTTTCGATTTTATTAGGAGACTTCTTTTCGGGCTGCTTCATTTCATCAATTACTTGATGTTGAATTACCGTTTCCTTTCTGATGTCACACTTCTTCTGCTCATTGACCATAGTTTTATTTTCATCATCGGGTTTCCTTTGTTTTACTTCATTGATAACTGTGGAGTCCGCCTTTTTAGGTGATACACCGGTCAATGGAGATGTTGCATTGTCCGATTCGCCCTCAACAACAATTGTCTCTATTTGATGAATCTTAGGTACAATGAGGTCGACTGGCGGTCTTATGGGTGTTGCATCGTCTTGCACCTTTGCGTCTAACACAATGTGAGCGTTCTCCGTCGACACCACTGGCAAACTCTTGACCGGGCTTGCACCTTTTACCTCATTCGTTTTAACTTCATTAGATTGGGCCACTGGCGCCAAGTTACTGTGTTTGGGAGATGGCAATGGGCAACTTTGACTATTATTGTCGTCCGATTCCGATATAACTATCGTATCTTTGTCGTCGAGGGAGGGCTTTGTCGGCGAAACGGTCTGTCCGATCTTGTCGTCGGGTTTTGGGTCTTCCTTAGGTTCAACGTTAACTTCCTTTGGTGCCGCAACTTCATTTAAGTCATCGGTTAACGTTTGTTGCAATTCTTTATTACTAATGGACTCTTCCTGCTCGGGTTCGGCGGTCGAGGTTTCAATTATCACTTGATCCTTCTCCGCTATAGATTTGGGCGAGTCCATGTGAATGCTGTCAAGCTCCATGTCACTCGTGTGATGATCCGTGCTGTTTTCCTCCAAGTGCCGTGGCGTAGCTGGCTTACTGGGGACACTCTGCCTATCCTCGCCTTCCTCCACGTCCATTTCGTCATCGGCCTCCCCGGAGGAGTCCTCCGAGCTAGCCTCAGAATTCTTAGCCTTCTCCTCCGCTTTGCCGTCTGTCCTCTCACCTTCAATTTGTACATGGTCTTCAATCGCCGAGGACAATACATTATTCGGCTGCGAAACGGCGTCGTCAGTTTTTTCCTCGGCCTCTTCGACGTCATTTGTAACTTTGGTTTTCTTACTTTCGGGTGAACTACCACGCGCATTATTAACCTTATTGACTTTTTGCCTCTTCGTTTGACGCCCCTTCCATGCCAGTTTCCGTTTCGTCCTGGCCTTGGCCGCCGCGACCACTGGGGTGCCGTTGATCTCGGCGCTCTCCTGACTCTCCTGGCTATCGGAGGCGTAGGAGGTGTCCTTGACGCTCCGCCGGCGCGTCCTTTGTGTCGCCGTGTCATTAGCCTCGCTCTGCGCCGCTCTCGAAGACCTGCGCGCGACGCTTTTGCTCCGCTGCGGCCTTCCGATGTCTTCCTTGGGCTTCTCGTCGTCGTTGTTAGTCTCCGAGGCGTTCCTGTTTGCGTCTCGCTTCCTCTTGCGGCCACCGTCGGCGACGGTGGGCGTCGTCTGGTAGGTGCTCTCGCTGTATTTGAGGGGCCTCGTCCGCCGCCGGCCGGAGGACGTAACCTCTAGGGTCTGGTCCGAGTCCCTCTCGGCCTTGGCCTCGATCTGCAGCCTGGCGATGGCGGGCTCGGACTCGGTGGCCGTGTCCTCGCTCTCCGTCTTCAGTTCTGCCTCGTCGTTCTCCGTGTCCTGGTCCCCGGAGCCCTCCTCGGGCGAGCGGAAGGGGTTGACGGTGGGCGCCAGCAGCGGGGTCCAGCGCAAGCACTCGGGGTCGATCTCCAGGCGCGGCCTGCTCCGCACCTTCTTGGCGTGGCCGTCCACCCTGGCCCAGTCGACGCAGATGCCGAGTTTCGAGGACTCGTTGTCGGGCACGTAGCGCACGAAGCCCAGCAGCTGGAAGGTGACGGCGATGTCGTTCATGTGCATGCCCGTCGTGAACGCGATGTCCTCGAACGTGAACGGCTTGTCCTTGTGATCGTACAGGAACTCCAGGATGACGGACTTCCAATAAGCGTGGTACGATACCCGGCCCAAGTCGGACAGCGGTTTCTCCGGCGTGCCGGGCTGGCCCTCCTCCTTGGACAGCAGATAACCTGAAAACGGTGGCATCTATTAAGAAACTAACTTATTAATGGTTCAATACATATATACATTTATCAGATATAAAATGTTAAGAATGAACAAATGAAAAAAGATTCCACCACTCACTAAAATGGATGAGGAACCTCCCGTAACCCTGGCGCTGGTACTGGGGCATGGTCATGATGCAGGAAACATTGTACTTTTGCTGGCAGTGTTTCTCCTTGGAGAAGTAACCGACCAGGTGGCAGCCCTTGCTGTCGTTCTTGGTGAGCACGTAGAAGAGGAACGGCTCCACGTCGTAGTAGAGGGTCTTGTGGTCGAGGAAGAGCTTTGCGAGAAGGCACAGGTTCTGGCAGTAGATCTTGTTGGCGTTGCCGTCCACCTCGAAGACGGAGATGTCGGCGCGGCGGTAGATCTCGGTGGCGGGCGGGTGCCGCCACAGGCACTTGTCCAAGTGCCGCATCAGCACGGCGCGGCTCTTTGCGTACTTCAGGCAGAACTCGCACAGGAACAGCTTAGGCAGCCTGGAATTAGATACGATGTTTCTCTATAATTCAGTTTGGGTTATATAGGGCATAGTCAAATACAAAAAACCACAGTGTTGCGGTTTAATAAATCGGATTGTGCTATCAAATTAGATTCATCATGTTTAATAAATTTTGATGTAAAAAAATCTGTTAGTACAGGTAAAATTATACAAAATCAAATAAAATTTTATATTTATGTATAAAATTCCTACTTGCAATGTGTAAATAGCATCAAAACGACTCTTATGATGCTGAAGCTTTGTATGGTAATTAACTTTAGGTTGTGGCTGTATTGTGCAAATACTAGATTTGATATTAGAATTTGTTTATATTGATTTATTTCACTATTGACATCTGATGATGACGCCGCGTCCTTACTATAAGTTACTTTGTTAATATCTATTCCGAGTACAATTTAACCAAAGTATTAGTATAATCTCGAGAATGTTTTTGAATGCGCAATATGTAACATTTAGCATTTAAGCGAGCGTAGATGAGTACCTCGCGTACTCCTGCGGGAAGGGGCTGGAGTACCAGGTCTCGATCTCCCACTGGCCGAACTCGATGGCGGAGGGGCAGCGCGGCGGCGGCGGCGCCGTGCCGGGCGCGGCGGGCGCCGCCTCCGCCTCCGCGCCCGCCGCCGCGCCCGCGCCCGCGCACGCCTCCGCGAACAGCTGCGCGTCCGCCTCCGTCACGCCGGCCGGCAGCCGCACGCCATCTGCAACCACGCGCGCTCTTACCACTCCGCTCCACGCTCACGGAGCGACTCTCGAGCGGGACGGACGGTGCGAATGAACCGGACCATGGTGTGCCATTTATCGAAACGCTAATCGGATTCTAGAACAGACATACTGGTGAGTTAATCGTTGACGAGATCGATGTTACACTTTACGATGACACGAATACTAGGCGTGAAGAAGAGTTCTACATACCCAAGGCACTCATTGGCTTCACCGTGATCGGTTCATCCTCAGACTATCCGGTGGGGGAGGTGAGCGAAGAGGTTCGCTCACGTGAGCGGGTACGCGAGAGTCGCTCCAAAGGGACGAAGCGCGAGCGAAAGTGCATGTGTGGATACTGCCGAATCCCGAATAACAAATGGCTTGTCATCGGCGCTCGGTGTCCGACTGCGAGTGCGCGGGGGGCGCGCGGCCCCCGCCCGACGGAGACCGGGAGAAACGGAAGCAACGCGAGAGAGTCGGCGGAGCGCCGGCCATCAATCAGAGCGAGACGGTCAGATCCAACACGACACTTTCACCGCGCCCCACGACCCGATCTTACCCGTCTGATTGGTGGCCGGCCGATCTCCGCCGGCTTGCCGAGCCGCCATCGCGAGCCCTCTGTACAGTTTATCCGCCTCCTCCGGCGAGGTGCGCTCTTTGCTGAGCGCCGCGCCCCGCACCAGCTGCGAGGCGCTCAGCGCGGGCTCCGTGCCCTCCCTCCCCGCGGGGCCCGCTCTCGCTCTTCGCGTGCGGCGGGCTGACACGACCCCTCTCGCCCCTCAGCGCCGCCTGGTATCGTTTGAACGTGCTCCTCGTCTCCTTCAGGACCTGCCTGTCCTCCTCCTCGTCTCCGTCTCTATCTACGTCCTTGACTCTGTCCGTGCACCTCTCGGGCCTGTGCCTGGACTGGGATCGCGACGCCGTTCGCACGGAATAGAACTCGGAGAGGCCGTCGAAGAGGGTCGTGAGCAATCGATCGCCGCATCTGCTCCTCCTGCGGCGTCGGTCCGCGGCACCGGTGTCCGGCGATTGGGGCGGCGGCGCGGGGCGCGGCGGCGGCGCGAGGGCCTCGGGCGCCGAGGGGGGGAAGGGGTCACGCTGCTTGCGGGCTTCGGCGGCGAAGCCCCACACTCCGCCGGGGTCCGCGTCGCTGGCGAGGCGCTCGAAGATGGTGGGCGCGAGCGGCGCGGGGGCCGGGGGCGGGGGCGCGGGCGGCGGCGCGGGCGGCACGTGCGCCTGCAGCGCGCGCGGCGGCGGCGGGGGCTCGGCTCGCCCGCTCGACTCCGAGTCGGTGTAGGAGTCGTCGGCGTCGGCGTCGGAGCGCCTCTCCAGCCTGAGCTCGAGCCGCTGCACCCTGGTGACCCTGACGCCGCCCCATCGCGACCGCCCCTCCCAGCCCTCCCACTCGCTAGAGGAGCCGCGACACCGACGTCGCTTTACCAAATTAAACGCGGAGTATCTGAAAAACTTCTGTTTCTCCTTGGACATTCGCTGTTCGGGCGGGAGGCGCGCGTACGCCGGCGATTCATTACCGTCCGAGGGCTCGTCGTCCGAGTCGGGTTTTCGCGGCGCCGCCTTCTGCTTCCTCTTCTTCGGGGTGCCGCTGGCGATCGACCTGCAAACGGAGAACCGATAGAATCGATAAGAAACACGCTCCGATTACGGTGAAGAGCCTCAATATATATAAATCGATTCGATTCGACGCTGACCTGACGTCCGGGGTTTCGGCGTTGTCGCCGTTGCGGTGGTTGCGGTGCGCGCGGCAGCGGCAGGGCGGCGGGCGGCAGCGCGGGTGCGCGTGGCGGGCGCAGGCGCCGCAGCGCGCCGCCCACTGCCCGCGGCCCCCGCAGCCCCAGCACCACGCGCACTCGCCGCAAGCCCAGCGCACGCTCTGCATATGAACACGACATATTCTAATTAGCATATAGAGGAGAAACATATGGATGTTTTAAAAAAATCAGCTTAAAATAAAAAATTTTTAGAAATGTGCAACCCACCTTTAACACAGGTAAACTGATATGCTCTAGCAAATCAAGGCAAGTAGGATGCGCATAGGATTTACACTGGTAACAGCAGATCAAGTCCTCTGCAGCCCCCAGTCTATTTCGTGCTTCGGTGCCAAGGCACTCGGTACACACTGGCACCCCATCTTGTACTTGCAGCTGAAACAAAGTTTTACTCCATAATTATCTAAAATTGCAGTGGTTGTAAGCTAAATTGTTGTATATATATATATATATAGTGTAAACTACATTTAATTAAGATTTCTGTTTTTAAAATAATTAAAAAAAATTATAAACATACAAATACTTTATCAGAATCCTACATGCACTAGTATCTTGCAACATACAGAAACTTGTTATATAACCATTAAGATATTTAATAATCTTTTTTAAATAAAGAATAAACAGTATATTCATTGATTGTTTTATTTTTGTCAAGCACAAAAGTACAGAAGCTAATTAAATACCAACATCATTTTTAACCAGGGAACATAGAGACAAAAACATTTTTTTTTTAAATCCTATTCTTTATTAACATGTGTACTCTGTGGTTTGCCATTACCATGGAGTACACATGTTAATAAGGAATGATCAAATATAAAATCAATTATTTTATAAAGCACAAATAAACCTCAACTAATCAGATTATTGTTGGGCCACCAATCTACATGAATTCAATTTTAACAAAAAAAAAATGTTTCATATCATCTCAGAAGTAGCAAGTTTTTTCATAAAATAACTAACAAAAATTGATAAGCAACAAAATAAATGCTAAGTTCATTAGCCTTGGCTTTAGAGTTGCCATACACAATACTATATTTTCAATGAGGCAATAAATCATGTTTGTTTACAAACAATGTTTATCAGTTGTTTATTAACATGTGAATATAAAACAGTACCTTTTCTGGGCTGTCAGGCTTCAGACGCTGCTTATGAGGGCGATCAGTAGAAGTCAGGGGTCTCTCGGTGGCCCTGTAGTTTCCCGCGTGATGAGTAACCAGTCCCCGAGCGACAGCCCGCTTAGCCGCGGCGCGTAACACAGTTCTCACGTCAGCCCCAGAGTCCACACTTAACTGATAAGCTTGCCGCAAATACCTCTCGATGCTCTTTAAACTAGAGCCGTCCCTTTCCCCTAGCTCGCGGACCGCCTTAGCCACCGCGCGCGACACATCTACTTCGGGACCTATCCGCAATAACCTACTTTGCAAACCACCCGGGTCCTTGTAGGAGCTCTGTCCCTTGTTATACACTTTAAGCACAGTCCCTTCGCGCACCGCACGCTCCAAACGTTCAGACACAATATCCTCATGATAGTTGTGGTGCTGCCTTATAGCGTGACATATTCGCTCCACACTCGGCCGCTGCTTTTGTGACCGTATCTTATGTATCGCCTCGAGTATCCATCGCTTCCACACTTCTTTACCCACTTCGTCCGGATCAGTCATTTTCGACATTAATTATTTCTTACAGCCGTCTGAGTAACGGTACGGTATTGCTGTTCGAGATGTGTCAACACCCATCGTATTTTGGCGCCTCGAGCGAAATTCCATTTTACAGAATGGAACTTCGCCGAAAGCTGCCGCGGTTGACAGCCGCGACGCGAGACGCTAATTTACAGCATATCCGCAAAGCGATCGCTTGCCGATGACACATCGGGCCTCTCAAGCGGGTTTTGGCGGAGCGGGCATACGACGGCGGCCATCTTGTGGCAATCTAAATTTACGTAGTGAACAAATACACGCGACGTAAATAATGTTTTCTTTAACAACTATTTCACTTAAACAACAAAGTGACACTTTTCACATCTAATAAACTTTATTTATTTTCACAAACAACAAAAAGAGAACAAAATGCAATAGGTTTCTTTCCGGTTTCTTCTTTTAACAACGCTCTTCACCAAACAAACAACAAAGTAATAATACAACTATTCAAGATGTGTTATGTGTTAAATATCCATTATTTGTTCAAATTCAACATTCATAATCATTAAATATTGCGAAATTTACTTAAAAACATTCACAAAACACCAACAAAAGGCTCTTCAAAATGGCTATCAATCAGGTTCCTTGCTATATGAAAAAATAGTTTTGATATCCTGTCGGTCATATTATGTATTGCCATTCTTAATTACAATTTACATCATAATTAGCTATAGACTCTATTGTCTATGAACTAAATTATTTTTTTATTGTTATTATGACAATGAGAAATGGAATTAAATTGCAATTAAAAGAAAAAAAAATAGAGTCCGACCGAAACTGGTTTTCCGGCCGAAACCGAAACCGAAAGTTTGGCCGTGGCTTCAGTTTCGGCTGAAACCGAAACCAAAACTCACGTGATAAAGCATAAAAATTCTTAAAATACTAAAATATAAAACATTTATGCCTATTATTTTGCTTTATTTAGGTCATGGAATGGAAACAGCATATTAAGCGTGTGGTAATCATTTATTTATGTAATATTTTTCGAATATGGCAGCATACTTTTATTGTTTCTTGTTGATTACTGGCTTCGATGGACGGCTGCAACCATGTTCATCTTCCGTGCTCGTTCTCCCTACTCGAATTTAAGAAGCCCACTTTGCGACAATTGATTACGACAGAGCAGACTCTTCTCATGTTGCCTTTGAGCCGCAATAAATCTCTTGCGTTCTTAACTTTTTTAAACAGTGGTTTTTAATAACCAGATCGCACTTAGTTTTCTCTATTTTCGAGAACATTTCGCCACACATAGCAAAGAAATGACTAAATTCAGAAAAAAGTAAAGAAACTCGAAGAATTTTTTATTAACACAACAAATATCTGAGCTACGTTCTCTAGTATCATTTGTATTTATTTTTTGGTTACCAAGGAGTATATATGTTGTTCTCGCTACTATTTGTTCCCTCCTCGTCGTTCTAGAAAAATCATTATTCTTTTAGGTATCTTGGAATGTTCGTCTGAACTAAAATCGACTGATCTGAGCTCGATTGTAGCAATGACACATTTAACTTTTGCTACTATAATTACTTCTATTGTTTACGCGAATATTATACATTATTAAATAAAATGACTTTACGGATTTTATCGCGTTTATTTAAACGTCGGGAATTTAAAAATGTAAAACAAACGCGATAAAATACGTAAAGTTATTTTATTTCGCTACTATTTTGAAATTGAAACCAGTTTCGGTTTCGGCAAAAGTCGGCCGAAACCAAAAACGAAACTGGAAGTTCGGTCGGACACTAAAAGAAAACCAATATACTCTTCTAGTGCCGCGCCAATATTTGTAACATTATTTAAACATGTGACATGTAACTGTGTACTAAACTATAATCTTATTAGTAAGTCATTTCTATATTTTACTTTGTTTATATTATAACATAAATATGGTCCATTTAATGATGTTATATAATAAGACACAAAATTATTAAAAGAACATATTGAGGTTTTCTTTTAACGAGTGAACCGTAAGTTAACTCATGTTTGTTGTGTGTTCTTACGTTGGTAACTATAACATTAGAACTTGTTTCTTTACATATGTTATAAGAAAATATCATTATGATAAAATGCCTTTCATTCACCTTAATTCTATACTGCAATAAAAAACTTTTTAGACAGCAGAGTATGATTCCTAAATTTGTAAATCATAGTTTAAGTCTAAAATTAGGAAAAGGAAAACTATTATGTTTTGTTGAGTTAAAAACGGATCAAAGGATAATGAACATAATATAAGATTACATAAATGTAAATTACATTTATGTGCTAACGTTAGTCAGAAGTAAAAAGACAGCATTTGTTTATTATATTTCATATAAGAAAATAACAATGGTTTAGTAGCGCCTGGCCTTGTTTTATGTTATGAATAATAGAGTATATTATAGAAATACACATGTATATTCCTTGTTTTTTTTTTCGATTACAACTTTCAACCGAATTTTGGGTTTCATTCAATGAAATCGGAAAGGAATAGAATGTAAATGTAGTTAATAAAATATATTAAAGTATGGTAATGCTATTAAGGGAAAAAATATAATTACATTAACGGCCTAAAAAAATAAAATTGAAAATAAAATCAATACTATATATAAATATATGCAAAAACATTTTCTTTGATTATGGGGTGCATTAATAACAGAGTAAAACTCATGAAATTATAAAAAAACTGAAAGAATTTTTTTGTTAAAAATATGAGTAGAATTAATATAGTGCATAGACTCGCCACTCGCCTACCACTACTGTATTAATGTGATGAACAAGAATCCTAAAAATCCTGCAAATTTTAGGGGAGTAAAATCCCGTGAATCATTTCATGTTTATTTAATAAATTATACAAGAGGACTTTTTAACTCTTTCTAATACAAAAACCATCGAACAATCGAGTTATAATTATCTGAAATGATTTAAGTTTTTCACAATAATTGTTTTTTTACTGGCAACATATTTTAATATTTACAAGATCAGCGCCTTTTTACAAAAATGTTTCTTTCAAGTTTATATTATATCTTATAATGTGTGACTATTAACGTTAAAAACTGTTAGGCCACAAAAACGGATTTTGATGACTATGTTTACATATTATTACATGGTTTCGTTAATTGGTATAAAAAATATTTAAAATTTATTTTAACAACTTCGCAACAGTTGAAAATAAATTATTAAACAATGCGGTAAGTGCAAAATTGTGACTTAATCACAAACTAATAAGTTATTTGAGTACCTTACGTTATAACTAACAAAAAAATGTTAGTGTAATTATGATGAGAAATTTGTAAACAGTAAAAATTGCAAAAAGTAGGGTAGTTCTTTATTTTAATAAACGAAGGTACACCGAAATAAGTAAAAGACCTTGAAAAATATTTTTATTCGTAACAAATAAAAAGATAAGTACAAACACGTTGATGATTACCACTGCGGTGATGTCCAATCTGTACATAGGTAATTCGAATATTTTTTTTATGCAACTGACAATTTTTATTACAGTATTTTAAGATCGCACAAAAATACTCAAAAGATATTAAAACAAAAGAAGGGATGTACAAATTTTATGTCAAGTATGCCTTTTGCAAGGTACCATTATTTTACTAGAAGCAGAAATAAGTTGTTCAAGTTCACTATTAAAGAGCTTTACAGATGTATGCCTCTGCTGGGTGATGAACAGAATGTACCAAATTGGGAGGTTCATATTGCTCATTACTGTGTTATCTGTACAAAATGAAGATAAGAAATTAACTAATCGATCGACCCAAGTATTTTGTAATGACAATTTATATTGATATTTATCTAGTTTATAGTAACATTTATTTTGTGTTAAGTTTTTGTTAAATATGACATTTTAAAGTTTATAACATAGATTAACAGTTGTATATTTGTTGTCTCATAAACTTATTTATAGTGTTAATTTACCAAAAAAGACTGGATACAACTATGTATGTTAATAATAAACTTATGATTGAATGTTTGTTTTTTATTCTAGGAAATAACACAACCGCTATAGCATATGCATCTAAATATTGCTTGAAAAATACAACAATAATTTCTCAAAATATGGTAACAACCATTTTTATTGCCACTATTATGAGCAATGGTTTTGTTTAATTGCAATAAAGAGAAACACTCAAACTTAATCCATGCAGGTCAATTAAAAATTATGTTAGGTGACATACATTGTCAATTTAAATCATTATGAATGACATAATGTAATATAAAGTAAAAGTAAATACCATCTTCTTTATAGAATACCATTGTTATCATAAACTTATTTTGATTTGTATTTTCTATATGTCGAATAATATCAACATTTACATATTCTTTAATATTGAAATACAGGATAATTTCTAAGCTCATATATTAAATTCAAATTCAGATCTATACATAATACTTTAAATATTACTTATTCAATTGTGTGCATTAATTAATTATTTGCTTATTAAAAAAAAAAAGGGCAAAGGACTTAAGACCATACAGCCAGGTCTCATAATTTTTAGGTATTTCTTTAAATATTATAACATTTTGTCCATGAAATAACATTTAGTAATTAAGTGACTTATCCATAAAGTCCTAACTTCAGTTGAACTGAAATTGTAAAACATTTTATTGCCAAACTTCAAGTTATAATAAGCTGTAATATGTAATTTAATGAACATTTTTCTATGATAATGTAAATAGTCCACAAAAAGGTTATAGCACTATTACTTACTTTAAATTTAAATTGAATCTTTTATACTATTAAAGGAATACGAGATTTAAGACGCATACATTGTTTGTTGTAAGAGAACAATTCTATTTATGTTTTAACAACTTGCCTACTTGTGATATGACAATCTGCCTTATATTATATTCCCCAGTGGTGTAATAATGGTATAAGTCCATGACGCTTAATTAGAAGGTTTGGGATTGAATTAATTATAAGATCATCTAGGAGAGTTATTATAGACTTTAAATATACACCTAATCCAAGCAGTCCATACAGTTTTGTAGGCTTTGTTAAGGTCGAACAATAACTTTAATTCTGATACCTGTTGCATAATATTCAATGATAGCTCGTCAAATTAAGATGTATACCATTAAACACAAATAACTATGTCTTTACATTTTATGTAGACATCATGCCATGTAGATGAGTAAATAATATCAAATCAACCCAATTTTACTAATTTCTGCGACACATTGTAAATCATGTTAAACATATTTAGTCACATGTCACTGTTTTGTTTGGCAAATCTATTAACTTCAAATATGCATCAGTGAAGGTAATGTTTGTTAATCAAGTATGTCGCTGTAAATACATTATTGTTAGTTTATGTCACAAAGTGCGTAAGTATCACGTAAGATAAATACGCCTTAGGCTTTCAGTCTATTTCTATCAGTATGTCTACGAGTTAAAAATTTAGTCCGATCATGAGGAATTTAGCTCTCTTTGTAGCTGCTCTCACCATCAAATGTGCAACCAGAATGCTGTATAATATGGGAAGCGGCATATATGCCACATCTTACACAATCTTCGTAGGGTTTTCCTAACACCATTTGGCTGAGGAAACCGCCAGTGAAGGCATCCCCGGCACCATTAGTGTCCACTATCTGTTCTTTTGCCAACTTTGTAACAGGAACAAGGGACAAAGAACTCCCCTCCACGAGGACTACTGGTTCGCTACCCTGTGTTATGACAACCACCCTCTGTCTTGAGCTATTAAGTTTAGGCATAGCGGCAATACTTTGAGCGATTTCCTTCGGATTATTGCCGCTTAGGTTGAACGCTTTTGCGAAAGCTTCTGCCTCCTGAAAGAAATGAAAATTTTGAATTAATTCAGTGCAATTATATATAGTTGTTGGCCACAATAGCTTAAGAGTAAATCATATTGATTAATTATATACCAAGAAGAAATGCATCTTATAAAAAATAATTACCATTATTTTGTATATATTGATTATGCAAAAGCTAGTAAGATATTATAGCAAATAACAATAAAAAATTAGACATGAAAGCAGAAGGAAACATAGCTTGGAACACAGAAATACTTACGGTTTCGTTACCAAAGAGAACATCAACATATGGAATCATCTTCTCCAGAGGTTCCTTAAAGAATTGCGACACGAACGGCGCACTCAAATTCATTATGAAAGTATGCTTATTTGTATGCGCATGTTCTGCTAGCTGCATTATCGACTCAGGCGAAACAGCTACGAAAAATCCCTGGAATAGGAAAATAAATGGTAAACAAAGTGGTGTCGACATAGTTTGAGGTATCATCGGTTTTTTAATGAATGCCAAGACGTCTATTAAAAAGAGTTGCTCATAATTGCCACGCTGAGCAGACGATGGGCAATCGACTTTCTGCACTTGTACTGCGGATCTGTCTTATACCCACTGTAAGGCATATCCGCCGACAAGTGGGCGGTGGGTTCGTCACATCCCTACGCAAGCTGTTAGGGTACATGATTTTCAAAAATACTCGCTATTTAAAAGGCGCTTTTGGCGTAAAAAAGCAATATTAGGAAACTGTGATTACCGATACTAAAATCGTTTCTTGAACTTTTCACGTACTTGCAAAAATCATTCAGATCGCTCTTTACCGTCAGTAGCTCCGTGCCTAAGCTCTTTGTAGTAAATACTAGACCCAAAAATCATAGTAGCTATGAAAACCATGACTTTTCTAAGAAACTACAATTTACGCCATAACTCATAAGAGTGCCCGAGCACTTAAAGTTTGACATTACCCTCTATTATTATTAAGTTTCATGTGCTACTTCCTTTTTTAGTTTCTTAAGCGTAGGTATCATAACAGTGAAAATTATGAAAGCAATATTTCTAGCCAGTACTCAATAGTACTAGTCACCACTTTTGAACATGTAGTAGACTAGATTTTCTCAAGACCTTGAAAGAGCCTAAATTACAGTCGTCCTTTATAGGTTCGCGATCTATGTCTATATAAGTGAAAAATAAACAAAAAAATTACGAGAAAAATTTTACCCATAACAACAACAATGTGGCGTTGCACAAATGCTATTGTGAAGTAGATCGCAGCCGAGTTATTGGCATGTCAATGGACTAAACTTACAACACTCCACCTTGATGCTATGGGTTACATCGTCATCGATTCCATATCTTATGTGATGAACACTTACCGACGCATATATAAACTTCGAAGACTGTATGCTTCGCTTGCACGCGTCGGTCGCTAGGTGTTCCGGTGTGAAGCGCTGCGCCGCCGCCAAGTTGGCACAGAGCGAGCGGTGCGTGCCCGTTACCAGCACGGCGCACGTGCCCGTCGGCGCCTCGTCCGTCACCTGATAATGGACCCGCACGCCGTCCGCTCTGAGGGACGGCTTGTTAGAAAACGTCTGGGTGGGTACCACCGCGGTGCCTATTTCTACCGCAAAGCAGTAGTGTGAAAACGCTACTGTGTTCCGGTTTGAAGGGCACCCTAGCCAGCGTATTCACTGAGTAAACGAGACTTAATATCCTACGTCTCACGGTAGTAGACCACTTTCCATCAAGGGGCCCGACTGCTTCTCTGCCTGCGTAGGCAATTAAAAAAAAAAACCTCCAACTAATTGCTAACCTACAAATGTATATTAAGAGGTTGTCCCAGTAAAATGTAATTTGTATTGAATTGTTTGAAGGACTGCTTACCGTAATGTGAAACTACTGTTGTGGTATGGTTAAAAGGGCACCGTGACCAGCGCGTGTACTCAGAAACCTAGGCGTAACATCTAATCTCATCTCACTTCCCTACAATAATACGACTGCAGTAAATGACAATTAAATATCGGGTAAATGCAACGAATTACGTCATTATTTGAATATTTAACTCGTTTCAACATCTTAATATTTTAGGGATATTACCAAAATTTTAAATATTGAAAGTAGGTAATCGGTGATATCACTCTAGGACAGTATACTTAAATAAAGTTATCAGAACTCTATAGACGTATGTGTAACGACTAAACGCTTATTAATGACTAGTTTCAAGGTCCAAGTCTATTGGGCCAACTTTCATTAACGTCAATCAATTTCATCACAACGATGGCAGCCAATGTTGTGCGGACGTAAATGACGATTGGACTTCGAACCACAATTAGGAACTATAGCCAATTCTATTTCTCTACAAATAAATTAATGAGCAGCGTCTGTTAAAATGTTTACCTGACCATTATTACATGTGATATAACCGGTATAACTGCCTCCGTAGCCTAGTGGTACGGGCTTGTGCTTTAGAAACCGGGGGTCGTGGCTTCGAATCCTGCTGGGACTCAACAAATTTACATTGTTGTTTCCTAGTTGTTTAGGGCAGTTTAGGCTGGTCACCCAATTGTCTGAAAAGTAAGATGATCCATGCGTCGGATGGGCGTGTAAAAAGTCGGTCCACCCACCAACCGGCAGTGGACCAGCGTGGTGAGATACGGTCCAAAAATCTCCTAACGAATCGGAGTGTATTGGGGGCATGTGATAGGCTGATAATGATGATGACTCAACAATTCTCTGTGACGTATTCTATAGGTCTACATAAAACTATTTGGATACCATTTGTCAGGCACACAAATAACTATAGTCAAACCAAAAGTATTTACGTAAAATGAGTCTGATGGCACACTGATACACTATAAGATCTATATCTATGAGATACACTTACATCTATAAGAATAGATGAAAAATCGCGTTCGCTTCTAGCATTATTAGTGTTTGACTCAAAAGGGCTTTACACGAGAGAATTGTTTTCTTTGTACATAAATTCTAAATCTACAAAGTTAATACGATAAAACTTTTTCGTAATCATTATCATCATCATCAGCCTGTAATATGGACATAGGCTAATAGACAATTGGGTGATCGGGCCAAATTGCCCTAACCAACTAAACTAACAATGAAAATTTGTTGAGTCCCCGCAAGATTCGAACCCACGACCTCCGGTTTCTATAGCACACGGAGGCAGTTCACCAATAAGGAAGCGTTTGCTTATAGCATTATTAGTGTTTGACGATTTACTTGCAATTCGAGTACGCTATATGCTACACTATAGAAATTTGTTTTCTTTGTAAATAAATGCTAAATGTACAAAGTTAACACCATGCAACTTTTTCTTAATACATATAGGCAACTATAATATACCGCGATAAGTTTAACAGTTATCGCACAAACATATTAAATGGCTGATAATAGACACGCAGAGACGGTATTTTGACGGTTTTCCCACAAACCGGTTTATGGAAACTAGTTAACGATGGCGTTAAGAAGAAAAAAGGTGGTAATTATAGAACAAACATTCAAGTGCTTAATAAGAAAGTCATTAAATCGAGAAAAATCTTTTTTCTCATTTCGCCTTGAGATTGGAGAAAGTAATTTTTTTTTAATTATAGATTCTTTAAAAAAAAGATTACCTTAAATTGAATTCTAAACGTTTCGGCTGACGTTCTATGAAAAAATTATGAAAACTTAGAACGGTGTTTTTTCTTTTTAAAGTATTCACTAATTTAAAAAACAAACTATTTTTGACCTTTAATTATATTATGCTGAGTTTCTTACGCCGGTCCTTCTCAGGTCAGAGGCATCCATTTCCGAACCGGTGGTAGATTATTTTACAATCAATAAGAAAGTGTAATGCTTCTATATTGAATAAAGATATTTGACTTTGACTTTGACCTGACTATGGAATAAAAGGATTTTATGGCGTTTACACTTCGCAGAAGCCGTAGAGCCTTTTTTAATTTATATATATCATAATGTGTAGTATTCACGTAAATAATTAAATTGTACTGTACTGTACCAATTAAACTTTTTATGGTTATTTATATGCCATCTTTGAGATTCATTCATTTACTCTATAATAGCTTGCTCTTATCTAAGATAACTCAATTGGTATTCAAGCTTTCCTTTTTACAACTGGTACATTTTTTTATTGGTCTATTTAGATCACTTACACCAGTGTACGCCATATTTAAGCTAACGATGCTTTTCTAAGCTGGAAAAAATTATGACACCGCCACAAATTGAAAATCCACACGTCATATCTAATTTGGCATCATAGTAATAATATAGTAAACATAGCTATAGCATTGAAGCGGCGTTTTATATTATTAACTCGAATAAAAAGTAATCGCTGGTGTCCAGTATTTATTTAAAAGCAGCAAAGAAGAGTGAAAGCATTGAAGAATTTATCCAAAACTATTATACGACAGTTACGCGCGATTATGTCCGCGTGGTTTAAAAAAAATCGGTTAGTATTTTTTAACAAAGAAATGTCCTAATTTACTACAAGTTACATCAGCTATCTTCCAGTGGAGCTTCGTCAAAATCGGACCAACCGTTCCAGAGATTAGTCAGAACAAACTGACAGACGGATAGACATAAATTTAAAAAATATATATTATTTTGGTTTCACGAACAGACACTCCCATTTTATTTATTTGTATACATTTATACAGATAATTTGATTCACAAGACAATTTCCAACAATAACGTAGTTTTACGTTTAACAATATCTATAAGGTGCCTCATTTAAGTACTCAAGATTCTATTTACAACTATTTAAAATATCTGATACATTAAACTTAAATAGAGTGCACGAAAGGAGCCTACACGAATGAAGTACAAAGAGACGCCATACGTCTAGAGCACCCTGGTCAACAGACAACGAGACCTGACCCCGACTGACAGTTCCTTTCACCTTGATACCAAATACAAACTGCTTAAATTCTTTCATCGATTCGCAAAGAAGTAGAAGAAAATAAATGTAATCTAACTCGTTACATCATTCGACGGCGTAAATAGTTCTCGCATCGCACAAATACGTATCATCTTCAGAGATCAACCTACGTGACATGACACTCCTTATCGCTGTGTTCCCGTTTTTGAAATGACATTTGCGAGTTAAACACCTACGTGGTTCTTATTAATATTTATGATGTAATTCATATTATCTGTCTGTCTATTTGTATAACAGGCGAGTTTTGCCTTTATTTGAATTCTGACAATTATCGCTTTTGTATGGTATCGTATCACATCACACACATCATCATCCTTTGTTAGTCCACTGCTGGACATAGGCCTCCCTAATACACCCTATCCATTAAGGGGTTTGGACCGTATCCCACCACGCTGGTCCAATGCAGGTTGGTGGGTGGACCGACTTTTACATGCCCATCCGACCCATGGATCATCTTACTTTTCAGACAATTGGGTGATCGGCCCAAATTGCCTAACCAACTAGGAAACAACAATGAAAATTTGTTGCATCCCCGCAGGATTCGAACCCACAACCTCCGGTTTCTAAAGCGCAGGCCCGTACCACTAGGCTACGTGGGCAGAAATAATCTTGGTAATACCCCTCAATAAGGAAGCTGGATGCATGACGACGGTTAGTTGCCATGGGTTACTATGTTTTAATTTTTCCTTTTTACAGAGCGCCGTCTGTGGTAAAAACAAGGTGTCTATTTCTGCCGAAATTTGATAGTGTAATTACACTATCGTGCTCCAGTTTCAAGGGCACTGCAGCCAGCGTATTTGCCGGGCAAACGAGACGTAACATACTGTATCTCGCGGTTGGCAACACGTTGGTGATACCCCTTGTAATATCAATGTCTACGGGCGTCGGTGATCACTTTACATTAGGTGGGCCGACTACTCGTCTATTTTCGTTAGAAATAAAAAAATCCATGTCAAGTATAGACGCGCGAACGCATCCTATATAGGATACGTTCGCGATAAAATCAAAAAAAATACTCCCATTCGTCAACTGACAATCATCTATATTATACAAACTGACGGCCAACAATCAGTTTTTACAACATAAGCCGCGTTATCTCCAAATGATAGTGTACTATTGCTTGAAAATTATCGCACGATAAAACGTCGGCTCTGTGACATTTGGCACGTTTGTAAAAAAGCGCTTGATAATAATTTAGGCCTTTTCCGCCTATTATTCATACCATTTTTATCTATACACATACTTAAGATTAAACTGTGTCTTCACTGGTATTTCTAAGGACAGATTCCGTTTGGAAATATAGCTTTAATTCACTCATGTTACATAAATTTATGTAGAGATTATCCGTGTGTCTATCCTTCGAGGTTCTTCTTATCCAATTGGGATAACCAGCAGACCGGCAGTCCTACCAACCAGAAAACATCAATAACAGAAAATGTTTCCACACAGTATTTCAATCCACAACCTTCGGTTTGTAACGCAAGGACCAATACCACGAGGTCAAGGAGGCGTTTTATGAAACGTATATCGTGATGATGTACCTAGGCTAGCGAATTTGAAAAATTACAAATTATCCTCTCCAGCAAATTCACACAGAACTGCACAAGTCAATTGCATATGTTAACAATTATTTTAATTGGCCTGTTTTTCGTTTTTAAATAATTTAAAAGGCTGCATGTCAATTTAAAGATTTTTACCTATAAGCACGCCATAGTTTAATGCTACAGTTTTTGCTGCAATTCATATTTCAGTTGTACAAAACGAAAATTCTCGAATTATAGAATCCTCTAAGCTGTATTGGATTAGACGAATCTGTGCGACTTTTTAGCTAGTTTGAATTTAAAAAAACTATCATAATGATTCAGTCAGCGAACAGCCTTGAAGCGATAAGTGATATCGTGGTCGAAGATTCGCAACGGATTCCATTACACATATTCAGGCCAACAATTCTTACTGTGTTTAAATAGAAATCTATACTAGTAGGTTAAACTCATGTTAGATAATTATACTTTCAAATAAATTGAAAATTTACCTGAATTACGACCATAAGACTTAGGGTATATACACTATAGGAATAAGCATGAACTTTTTCTTTCCACAACAAGACTGCGAAAAGCAATGACATTTTTATGGAACAATGTATACGCTTTTACAACAAAATCCCAGAAAACTTTCAGCGTTTGTTTTTTAATAATTTTTAAAGGAATGTTTGGGTGTGAAAGCATAGTATTGTTGTAACGACTACATTATTGACAACAAACATCGATCTAGGCAATTTCGATCTGAGAAAGATATATTGTATTGTTTTTTTTTATTTTGTAAATAATTTATCGAAAAAAGCAAAAAAAAAACCCGCGAGTTTCTTACGCCGGTTCTTCCAAGGTCAGAGACTTCCATTTCCGAACCGGTGATAGGATGAGTGAGGATCAATAAGTGAGTGTACAGACTTTGGTATTACATAACATAATGCCTGAATCAATAAGACAGATATATCATAAACCGTTAAATAACAGTCAAATAACCAGTGTAACCTATGTGATGCATAATTAACTAAAAACAGAGTATAATTTAAACCTTTAATGGTGGCAAGATGAAGTGACGATATTTGCAAAGTGGCCAGTGTGTGCTGGATGAGGATAGCCGAGGATCGGAAGCGGTGGCGGCAATAGGGGAGGCCTATGTCCGGTAGTGGACTGACAAAGGCTGACGATGATGATGGAGAATAGCGGCAAAACGGATAGCCCTAGTATTATTTAAATATCGAACAGTGGTCACGTTCCGTGGCGGTAACCAATCAGAGCGCGCTTTTGACATTTGATTTTGCGTATAGGAATTCCTGGTGTTACTTTATTGGAAAAGACAGTCAGATGTTTTAACTAAGTTTTCCAATCCAAAGGATACGTAGAGGATGGCAGTTCTTTATTGGCAGACGAGCAGTCGGGCCACCTGATGGAAAGTGGTCACCGACGCCGAACTGACAATACTGAGTATCACCAACGCTGCCTGCAGACATGATGTAAGTCTCGTTTACCCAGTAAATACGCTGGCTACGGTGCCCTTCAAACCGGAACACAGTAGTGTTTTCATACTACCGCTTTGCGGCAGAAACAGCAAGACACAAACACTATACAATACACAAAGAAAAACTTTTGCCTAATTTTTTTTTACCAATCAATAAAGGTGCCATACTTTAACTGTTTTGATATCACATTATAAAGCACATTTATATCTACTTATTTTTAATGCAAAATAGGTTTTATTTTTTATTAATAATAATAACATACTATTTATCGTTTATTATAATATTACTTACTCGGCCCTCTCCTTTAATATGCGTGCGTAGTCGTCGTTCCCTACGCAGCCGAGTAAGTGCAAACATTCGGCTCTTTCAGTATCCATTGGGCCACGCGGAGCGAATTTTGAACGCTCCCACCAGCTATGAACTCCGCGTTGTAGCTAAAAAACGAATTCTATTATAACAGCAGACTTAAGAAAAAAGCTCGGCTTTAAAGAGAAAAGCGTGATTCAAAATTAAACAACAAATATTATAACTCCCAAATCGACGGTTGTGGTAGAGACAGATAATAAAAAACGGAAAAAAGAGTTATATTTTTTTTTGCGGAGATTCCAGTTCTTGTACGGTTCAGGCAGATTTTATTTTAATCAAATTACTCAACAGAGACATTAATATGAACTGATATAGAAAATATTTTTAGTGGGTATCTATATAAAATAAGTTATCAGGTACCAACATATTTTTGCACTTTATGAGACAAGTTGATCGGCAAAACCAATGCAATAAAAATATCACTTTGTAATTTCAATGAATCAATAATAGCTGTTTTATAATAGAACTATCTCCATAACCAGTAGAGGAGGGTCATAGGTTCAAATCTTAAAAACAAAAAGAAACAAATATGTGCTGTGATTTCCCATTCTAGAGGACTCAACAACTCAAAAGGTTTAATGTTACAATAATTTTAATCAAAAAAATGCAAACTGTTTTAATATATCTTTGATAAAATTTAATACATTGCATTAAGATATAATAAGAATAACTGATCTCTACTCGGAAATGCATTGTTTAGCAGTTTCCACTACTATATAAACATAACATATAATCAAAGTTTGCTATAAAATATTGATAACGAAGTTGGAGCATGAAAAATGTATGGTTAAGATAAAACACAGTAGAATATAATAAAATCTCTATAGCTATAAAATATTGTTATTTACCAATTATTTTAAATGAATAATAATAATATTATTTATTAATCTAACATTAGTCAACTTTACACCTTGCTGCACCAAACAATTATTTAAAATAGCAATGCAAGTAATTATTAAAAAAAAATACTTCATTACTTTACTTTAAGATCAAAATAATTAAAACAGTAATTGTTTAAATTTATTTATTTTTTTATACATACTTATCCATCAGTTCTTTGTACAACGGCATGTGCTTTGGTTCAGCCATAATTGCATCGTCGGGCTTCATGTCATACTTTTTCAGGAGCTCCTCATCGACAATTGCAGAGATATCAAGTAGTGGGTTACCAATACCCACTAATAATCCTTCCTTGGTACAGCCACAGCTGCAAATATAAAATAATAAGAAATACCAGGCAATTCATACTGACAAGGTAATTTTAAAAACCGAAAATATAAGATAATAAATAACATATTCATATTAGTTTAAAAATATTACATAAACAATTATGAAAAATTTAATCTTAGGTAAGTTAATGATTTTAAAAACGAAAAGGAAGTTTTAATAATGCAGAAATTAGCTTACCCAGAATTATCCATTATGTAATATTTCTGAATAATAAATTAATTTATTACAGTATTAGAAGGTTTACACAGCAGTTATAAAATTTATTATCAACAACTGATGGGATTTTTCACTTAGGGACGAAAATTACCACATGTTTCGTACGCTATACGAAAACGTGCTAACCGACGCAAATCCAAAGGAAGAATAATTTTATTTTTATCTGTTTAGCCTGTGTAGCTACTGTCAAATTTTGATAATAAGTTTAATGTCACTACACACCACAGATTGTTTTTTATTGACAAATTAATAAATAGGTATAAGTGCATCTATATTTGTAAAATTGCTTCATTTTAATAAATATTTGTAAGGGTTAATAACAGTGCAATGTTTTATTAGGGCTCTCAAAAAGAATTTTATGTTTTAATCTTTAAACTATTTTTCACAGCTTTAGTATTATAAAATATAATTAGAAAAAGTCCGTAGAAAATTAAGGCCGAGTGATAACTCGGCCTTAATTTTCCCGTATAACTTAACAATTCATTAAAAGGAAAATAAGAGATTTTTTTGGAATGGTTATGAATGGTTTGATATAACTTCAACAGAAGTAGAATATATTAAAAAAATATATTTTTAAAAACCTTCATAAAAACTTATTTGTCGAAAATTTGCCAGAGTTTTTTCGTATACTTTTATAATTATTTATTAAAGTTAATTTTGCTATAGTAACATAAATCACGCCAATTAAATGTATGAATCGCATTGGGGTGTTATATAATCTATACTTAGGTATTAATATAACCTACAACCGGCGCTTGTAAGAAGATCACATTGTGCGAGTGCGATCTCCTTAGAATCTTCGAGAAATAAAAACTCGAATTGCTATTGTTCCGTCAAACCATTCCAAATAAAATTACAAAATGCTTCGCTTGCCTCGTGTTGCTCGTCAAACCCTCGCATTACACAAAAACCACCAAATATCAAGATTCTACGCCAAAGATGTGAGGTTCGGTGCTGATGTAAGAGCTCTCATGCTTCAAGGCGTCGATATCTTAGCGGATGCCGTTGCAGTTACAATGGGTCCAAAAGGTAGGAACGTTATTTTAGAACAATCATGGGGGGCACCTAAGATCACGAAAGACGGCGTAACTGTCGCGAAGGGCGTTGAACTCAAAGACAAATTCCAGAATATAGGAGCAAAATTGGTACAAAATGTTGCAAATAACACAAACGAGGAGGCTGGTGATGGTACGACTACCGCCACTGTCCTCGCCAGAGCAATTGCTAAAGAGGGTTTCGAAAAAATCTCAAAGGGTGCCAATCCGATCGAGATACGCCGCGGCGTAATGATGGCCGTGGACGCTGTGAAAGATAGATTGAAGAGCATGTCGAAGCCGGTTACCACGCCAGAGGAGATCGCACAGGTCGCGACCATCTCGGCCAATGGCGACACGGCCATCGGCAAACTCATTGCAGATGCCATGAACAAGGTCGGCCGTGATGGTGTCATTACGGTTAAGGACGGTAAGACGCTTACCGATGAGCTTGAAGTTATTGAAGGAATGAAATTTGATAGAGGTTATATTTCACCATATTTCATCAACTCTTCTAAGGGTGCAAAAGTTGAGTTCCAGGATGCCCTAGTTTTATTTTCGGAAAAGAAAATCAGCAATGTACAGACAATTATCCCTGCTTTGGAGCTTGCTAATCAACAGAGAAAGCCATTGGTTATTGTTGCCGAGGATGTTGATGGTGAGGCTTTGTCTACTTTGGTGGTTAACAGGCTTAAGATTGGTTTACAGGTTGCAGCAGTCAAAGCACCTGGGTTCGGAGATAACCGTAAGTCAACATTGAGTGACATGGCAATTGCCACAGGTGGAGTTGTATTTGGTGATGATGCTAACCTCATTAAGCTTGAGGACTTGCAGCCCTCAGATCTAGGTCAAGTTGGAGAAGTTATTATCACAAAGGATGACACATTGCTGCTTAAGGGTAAGGGTAAGAAGGATGACATTGAAAGGAGAGCTGAACAGATTCGTGACCAGATCCAGGAGACAACTTCAGAGTATGAAAAGGAAAAGCTTCAGGAGCGCCTTGCAAGGTTAGCTTCTGGTGTAGCTGTTCTGCGTGTTGGTGGCTCAAGTGAGGTTGAGGTAAATGAGAAGAAGGACAGAGTCAATGATGCACTTAATGCTACCAGAGCTGCAGTTGAAGAAGGTATTGTCCCTGGCGGAGGTTCCGCCCTACTTAGGTGTATTCCCACCCTTGGAGAGCTGAAAACAGCTAACAGTGACCAAGCGACTGGTGTGGAAATCATCAAGAAGGCCCTCAGGATGCCTTGTATGACGATTGCTAGGAATGCTGGTATTGATGGTTCTGTTGTTGTTGCAAAGGTTGAGGATTTAGGTCCCGAGTTTGGATATGATGCCCTAAACAATGAATATGTCAATATGATTGAAAAGGGAATCATTGACCCTACTAAAGTTGTCCGAACAGCACTTACTGATGCCAGTGGTGTTGCATCTCTTCTCACAACTGCTGAAGCTGTTATTTGTGAAATCCCTCAGGAGAAGGAGCCTAATCCAATGGCTGACATGGGCGGTATGGGTGGCATGGGAGGAATGGGTGGTATGATGTAAACCAACCAACTGAACTCTACAGTGCATTTAAATAGTGTAAAGAGAACTATTTAGTTTCAACATATTAGGGTATTGCAATGGTATGGTGAATGATATATACAAATGTGCAGTGAATGATTTTTTTTTTGTTGTTACTAAGTCTGATTGTGTTAGACATGTAGAAGACAGCTGTCTTAGTTTATTTAGTTATAAAGTTCGCATGGCAAAGAATGTTATTTTTAATAAATGAATGTTTTCAATTATCTTGTTTTATTTGCATGATTTTAAGATCATTGCACAACCCTCTAATCTAAAACTATAAAACAATATATAAAATGAGTTTCTTATACAATTGTATTGTTATGTAACATTTGTAGTGAATTATACTTCCACTAAAAGCATTGCAAAACTACTCCGCAAACAAAAGCATTACAAAATGGCATAAATAATTGAAAGTCACAAATGTGTTCATATCTTTATGTAGAAGTAAATCTATAGATATATTTGTACATATAGGTTATTAGCATTGAAGAAAAACCGGTTTTGTAATAAAATTGATCATACCCTTTACGGAAAGTGAAAGGATATGGCTTAAACCTAATACGTAATAAGACTTAGTTGTACTTTATGAACTGATAGGATTATTTATTTTCTCAATAAACAAATAATTTAAATATTTCTGACAACTTCATTTTACATTTAACTTATAAACTGTCGTAATGTTTTGCTAGCAGTAACGTTACGTAACGTAAACTTGGTAAAATTATTTGAGAATAATATTGTCCCCTTAGTCCTAAATATAAATTATGATAATCTTTTGACAATGCTTTTATAGTATCATAATGTCAGGATATTTTAGTTAGGTACTATTCACCGTGACTGGCATCAATAATTAATGAGCAAAATAGGACGGAGGTCAATTGATTGTATCGGTTCTCACAAGCACAAAGCAAGGTTGTTTTTGCCGCCAAATTTGTATTTTTAGGTTATAAAGAATAGTTGTACGGTATTCCGATAGGAAAATGAAATGCTACAATAAATGTTAATATAATCTCGTTATATTTTGTCTTAAAATATAATGTTTACAGTAAATAATACATTTAAGTAACAGTTCATAAAAATATCTGATCCTCGTCCGAATCACCAGCACCATAAACAAAATGTCTTCTTACGACATTTTCACTACCGATTGCACTCTCAGTATTGCTGTTTTTGCAGGGTGTTACCGGATATCTTACTGGTCCCAGCCATTTTCTGCTAAGTCCATAGTTTCTGGGCAAAGCTACACTTTTAGCGGAAGCACTCTTAACCGATTTGTCCAAACTATTTAACGAGGATTGTATGGATTTTAAGGACGATTTCTTTAATAGAATTTCACTATTACTGTCCTCAAGGTAATCGTCCGGTAGATCCATATTATTCGGAATACTTAGGCTGAGTGGCCGCCGCTTTGTTCTTGTATAGCCTAATTGGCCACGCCACGTATTGAACTTTTGTTTATCTCTTTTATGTTGGCTGTGTTCTTGTGAAGATTGTTCTCCCGCTTCGAAGTGTTCGTAAACAATATTTTCCGATTGGCACTTCTGTAAGTTGCTTTTACCTGGTGAATTTTGTTCAATGCCTCTATCTTTTATTCTGCTGATCACCTTTTCCTTCGTGATTTTTATAAGAGCGTAAATAGTTTTCAAAGCCTCTTCATTCAGCAATTCATCGTCAGGGATGTCTACATCCAGTATGCTTGTAGCTTTTTTCAAACTCGTAATGTTAAGGTTATTTTCATTATTTACCTCTGCACATGATTGAAAATCAAGATTGGAATGCTTATTAACATTTTGCAAAACAATTAATTCTACGGTTTCTGGCGCCGACTGTAACATTGATAATGCTTTGTCATATTTTAAATTCAACAATGTCTGGCCATTAACAGATATTATTTGATCTCCTGGTATAAGCTTTCCACACTTTTCCGCGGGACTACCTGAAGTGATTGATTTAATATATACATTTCCGTCAGACCCTTCGGCAACTTGAAGACCTAACGCGTTCGCTTCGTCCCTCTTTAAAACGGCCGTAACAAAAATCCTCTCGCCTTGAATGTATTCCATATTATCCCATCTTTCTAAAAGAGAGGAATTTAGGCAAGATTCATTTGCTTCTTTGTAGTTAAATACATCTGAATAAACTTTTGGTGACTCCAAAACATATGCAGTTGGTCCTGTAGAGATATTGTGATTATACTGTCTTTCTGGCAACAGCTGCATGCTGTTTATGGTACAATGTTGTTTCTGTTCCAAACTAAGATCATCAGAATCACTGTGAGTTGCAGCTGGTGGTTGCCAATCACTAGTGTTTTTGTTGATAATAGTGGGCCTCCCATCAACAACAGTTTTCATACCTGTAAATACTCTTGTGCCCATTTTAACTCCATGTCTTCTTGGTAAACTACTCTCTGAAGATGATAAACCTTCATTAGAAGAGCTTGCTTGGCCGATAGTAGATGAATTAAAAAGGCTATCATTGGGCTGTGGGGACAATATTCGCCTTAGCAATTCTTCTGTATCTGGTTTTTCATTCTCTTTATTTTGCGCTTTTCTATCACCAAAAATGTCAGCCTTAAATTTCCTCCTGACAGGTCTCCTAGCTCGTATCGGATTTCTTACTGCCAAGTTATAACTATCTTGGTAATTACTGCAGTCAGTTTTGACGGGGCTATTACTAACTGGAGAAGCAATTTCAGCCGATAGATATGTAATAAAATCTTCTTTTGCATACAACTTTAAATATAATCTGTGATGCAAAGAGGCCAGCCAAAATGTGAAATAACTCTTATTGTCTGTCATTTTTAGTTTATATTTGATACCAATTTTCGAAAGCCCTGAATATGAGTTGGGCATTATGTATAGACTCTTTTTATTATAGTAAAATGTATGTATATGATGCCAAGGTAGGCTTTGTAAAACTATTCTGTTGGAAATAGCACTGGTGTCATCTGGCACCTGATTGGTTCTTGAGTAAAGGGTAATTCCTCTAGGTCCAATAGAAAGCCATACATCCCTGCAGAATCCATCACGAGTAGCCCAAATGGCTGAATAGAAATGGGCACCATAATCTCTGAATGTTTGTGCCAGAGTTATATAATTAATAATAGCTTTATTTCTATCTAGACCCCTTCGAGACTCATGAGCTCTCTTCATTCTTAACTTAACGTCAGCCATATCTTCCGTTATTAAAATTTCAGGTAAATAGTGTTCCAGTAGGAAGTAGTCAGCACTACCATGCTCCCTGTAGCAAAACTCACCAAATTCTATGTGTAAAGCATATCCAGCTAACAATATGAGATTCTGAATTGTGGAAGTCATTTGACCTTCAACAGTTGCTCTTCTAAGTTGAAGATATACTCTGTACCTCCATTCACCTCCTTGAATATTGCTAGCAATACTTTTTGGCAGAAAAAATTTTATTCTCAAAAATAATGTAAAATTTGTATCATCCTCCACACTTTTACATTTTTTATTCAGTTTGTGCCAGTTTTCTGGGGCAATTTTCTTTATTTTATAATCATCTGGCAAAAATACAAAATCACCTCCAATTAAAGCAGCAACACCTAGCATAAAGTTGTGTTCATACTTTTCCCGAATAACTATTGCCTCAAATAATTGGCCAGCTGTTATTGTATTTGGATCACAAAGCACTTCAAGCCTTTGACCATTTAGCAAGACAATTATCAAGGTTTTCTTATCACAGGTACTATTCAGTGTAATGTCAATATTTTTAATGGGTTGTGAAGCCCGAACAATAAACTCAGGTCCTACACATTCTTCTTTACCCTTTGACCCAGTGTCTGCCTTATAAAGCCTTGATGCAGCCCTTTGGACGGGCTTTCCTCGTCTGAAATTTGTGTTTTGAATTGTTTGCTTTGCTTTTTGGTACTTTCCTTCATCAGAGTTAACTGCAGACATTGATACAGCATTATTTTGAATATTAGATTGTTCTATTTGTGTGCTTGTCGCAATATCATAGGTAGAATGGGCATTGCTCAGGCCTCCTAGTCTAGGGGTATCAAATAAGTTGAAAACTGCATTTCTATGTGTTTTAGCTGCCCTATAACTAGGGAAGGGATCTCTTTCATCAGGAGAATTTAAAAGATCCACATAGCTCCGCGGACGAGTGCTCACTTTTAATGTTGAGTTTGAGGTACTGTCATGATTTCTTTTTTGAGCCACGTCCGCTGTTTCAACTTGCTCATCAGATTTAAAATGATGGTAGTTCATTACAGGGCTGAAGGTTATAGATGCCGCTGAGCAGGAACTCCGCCCAGAATCCTCCTCGTAGTTTCGCGACATTTTACTGAAATTGAGTACATTAAAAAATTTAAAATCTTTGATTGAAACAGTATGCTCGCTAGGTTTCAAATGATTTACAATTAAATTTCAGGTGTGCCTTTATTTAATTACGTTATCGAACTGAGTGATTATTATTGTTAGCTTTATATTAAAAAAAATGCAATACTAGGCTACTCAGGTTACGTTTTTGCCCACGGCGTCATATTCTCGAATCTATTACAGAAGTTGATAACTTCTGTAATAGATTCGAGAATATGACGCCTAATAGCTTGACAAAGCATTCACTAATCAATTATTCATGGCCTTAAATATTTAGATTTCAAATATTTGTGAACGGTCTGTTGTGAACAATTATTTATGTTTTGTTATTATCTCGTTTCAAAATAATAAGATGATAGTAAACTTACGGTTATCAACATATTTTCTGTATCATTTAGAAATATCATTTAATTCTCTCATTACTGTCTTCATAAAACTAATATATCAACTGAAACTAAAGTGCCAAAGCATTTTTTTAGTTATTACTATACACAAATTCGAATTCAATCGCCTAAAAATCGTAAATAACAACACATCTTGAATCAACGCCTTTTATTTCTGACCGCTCTCTTGTTAACATTTATAAATTATTTATGGTTTATGGTCGATTCGATATCGCTCATTCTTAAGAATGGTAAAAGAGTAATAGTTTTATAATTTAAATACAAGATAAACAACGCGCATACCATTATTTTCAATGGTTCAATTTCATAATTTTTATAAAACGAGAAAGTATTTGTATATTTGTGTAATGAATAAACTCTGTCTGCTGTGGCTATATAATTTTTTTTTTACTATTAGTAAGCCGTTACTATTACTATTACTTTTTATCCTAGGAAAATCCATTTAAAAATCTGAAAATAGCAAAAGCAAGGCTTCGAACGGACTACAAGTGTAATATATTTAGACTCCAATTTTTCAAATTCGATCGTTTTGCATTTGGTATATTATAATTATTTCTATTGCTTGCGCGAATATTATACATTATTAAATAAAATTACTTTACGGATTGCGGCAGTCTACCCCGTGACCACGGCCGCTGGAAAGTGTTCGAAACGTCGGGAATTTTAAATGTAAAATAAACGCGATAAAATCCGTAAAGTAATTTTATTTGGTATATTACTTAAAGTATGGGTTATTTTAAACAAAAGTTTAAAAATTGTTGATTTTGCCGACTCTTTAAAACTATTTTATTAAAGGAATTAATTTCGAATCCATACCACATAGGTAAAGAATTGGTAATATTGTGCAATTTTTTTAAACAAACCTAATCATAAAAAAGCGCGTAGTAAGAAGAAAAATCTGATTATCATAGTCTTATTTCTATATAAAGAATAAATGCCTCTCCGGCAATAGAATTGTTGTAAAGATGGAGATTTTCTTATTATTAAGTTTAAAGTTTCTGTACCAAAAGTACATTGTATAGTAATCATTCAATTACCTTTTTCATTTTTTAAAGCTATAGTCCTACGTCATTTGAGGGTCAGGTATAATAGAAATCACCAACCTACTCACAAGAAAATATAGTGAACATCTTTAATTTTATAATTCGATTTGATGGTCGTTAATCAATTCTTCCTTGAGATCCTTTCGACTTGCTACCTGCTCTCTGTCTTGCTATCTGTGTCTACTCACGACCTCACGTTTGCTTATATATATATATATTTTTAGGTATAAGATTTTTAGCAGAGTATACCTATATCGTTTCGTGAGCCTGTGGTCTTATTTGTCAAGTCATGACATATGCTGTAAACGTCAATATCAGCCGAATCAAATCGAGTATACTTTTCTACTACACCAGAAGTGAGAAGTGTTGATCCAGTACGCTGATCTAATCTTTTACGGGGTTTATTGACAAAATATATTCTATACAAATGGTTTAACACTAAAGATTGTGTTGCTGTATTAAATTTTTGTGCTATACCCACTTATAACCCGTTTAGTTTACTAGATAATATGGCTACCTTAATTCAATCGTACGAGCAACAGTATTCAATCCTTACAGCCGATGTCACAGCCAAAATAGGCCGATTAAAAGTTGGAAATGACGGTGAGTAGTTAAGTTAAATTATGTGTATCATAAATTTCAAAAGTTTATCGTAAATCGAAAAAAACAAAGGAAAAAAACGTCTTAATTTGATCTCTCTATAATACGCATCGATTTTTATTTCTTTGAGTGCTTTCGTATATGTTTTTCGACGATTTTCTCGTGTCCACACAATCACTTTGTAAAACTATTACAATATTTTTATTCTGGTGTTTATACTAACTTGTTGCGTGTCTATAATTTTTATTTAAGTTTTAAAAAAATGTATTTTGATTTTAGAAAACCGAGAGCAATTATCGAGAGAGATACAGGCAAACTTCGATGAAGCTAATGACTTGGTAATACTTAAATTTTATTTATAATCATACTTTTCCATACCTGCTTACCAGCAAATTAAATTCCAGTTCTGAATTCATATATGCTAAAAAAAATTGTTATAAAAATATTTAGTGGCTTCAAATCATATACTCTCAAATAATAACTCGATCCTGATACTAATTAGTATGCTTTAAGCTTTGTCAGCATTACAGTATGATTTGAGACTTTGTTAGTGTCAATACATGGTCTTGTGATTGTTATAGGTATCTGTTAAATTTTAAGACTACAAATATAAAAGGTTTAGATCTTTTTTAAACTAGACAACTAAGTAAAACTTTAAAAAATTGTAATGACTGTGTTGGTATATTTTGCATGTTAACAGCTTTATAACTTTATTATCTTTGACTATTTTAATGCTTTAAAAAAATTGACAAAACCTTTGGGTTTCCCTACATTTTATTTGCAAGCTTTCTCTGCTAGCTCATAGTATTAAACAAATTCCGTATTTTTGTAAAGTTATCTATTTCTGTTGTCTTGTTAATTGAAGTAATGGTTAAATAACAAATAAATATAATTCAATACCTTTTTTATTAATCCTTTGTCATATTTCAATACCAAATTAGGTAAAAAGATATTGGCTAATTGAATCATGAAGTTTGATTAAATTTGCAATATTATACAATCAAAGTTATGGAAGCATTACACTTTCTTATTGATTGTCAAATAATCTACCACCGATTCGGAAATGGAAGCCTCTGACCTGAGGAGAACCGCGTAAGAAACTCAAGCGGGACTTTTACTTTATCTTCAATAAATTTTACAAAACTTTTACATAAAACCTTACATTTACTACTTTGAAATAGCCTAGAGCGAACAGTTCATTACCAGGGTGTGTTATCTGTCAAGTAGTCATTACAGCAATAATATCCTTTAACACACAAACATTCCTTTACAACTTTTTAAATTTATTTACAGATAAAAGCTGAAGGTTTTGGTATTTTATTGTAGAAGAGTATACATTGTCCCATGAAGGATTTAATTGTTCTTCGAGCCTAGTTTTGGAAGAACATAATTATGCTTATTCCTAGTATTTATATTATGTGTGTCACAATGTTTTACAAAATCATTTTTATTTTTATGATATTAGGTGTTATACCATTTAAACCTTTGTTTATCTAGATTCTATATGGTCTTTTATGCCCCAGGTATCTGGTCCTACCGTTATCAACTTTATTAGCCTAGGGTATATGATACACATGAATTACAAATACATGTTTCTAACTTCTTTTCTCATTAACTATGGGATACTTAAATTATTTTGGTCTTTAAGCTTGAGCAATTGGAGTTGGAGTACAGAGGTGCAGGTGCTGGGTCACGCGTCGCTGCATACCGCGCGGAACTACAACGCGTCAAGGATGAATACCGCTCAGTTCTCAGTAACTCGGCAACATGTAGGTGCCTAAACATGTATAAAAAAGTATATTAGAGATCTTCTTTTGCTTTCTCGATTTATCAAGTATTTGGAGGACATTAGCCGAATCCTATAAAGTAGCAATACAGTTTCTTCAAAAGCCGGTCGACGGTCATAAAGTTAAACCCTAGTAGCAGTTATTTGAGACATCGCCAGAGCAATATCTTACCCTGGATCTGCAAAAAAGGCACTTCGTCTTTATTGTTCTTACTTTTGGCGAAGTCGTAACCTCCAGCGAAAAACCCTCAAAAAGGTCATGGCGGACACTAGCACCCCAGCTATTGCTTTCAGCCATTACCCCTGACACTGACATCCTAGATGGCCAGCAGAAATGTGTCCAGTTCATACATAGGGCTGGACATTGCTAATAACATAGGCTGGCTGCTATAGAAAGATTGTTGTGGTCCAGTTGTCCCTCATCCGCAGGCGCAGTTTTATCCAATACATATGCGCCCCGTCAATCCGGGGCTTGGGCCGCAAATTCAGACTTTACAGACCAATACACGATTTTATTTCATTGACACTAAAATTGCCACCCATGGCTTGGTCCACCTTCTGCGCCCTCCCTAAATGCTTTAAGCTGCGCGAAACAAGCAATAAACGTTCGTTTATGGCGCCATTTGTGCCTGGAAATGTTCACATCATAATGTGTAAAGTACACAAACATACTTTTTGCATACTGTAAATATTGATACAAAGCATAATGTATAAAAAACTTACTAATAAAATAAAATTGGTTTAGACAACATTGATACTGAAGAGACATATGATGATGGCTGGACTTGAACGAGCAACGCCAGAAGCTTTTGGACAACTCTGAGAGATTGGAGCGTACTGGGAAAAACATAATGGAGGGATACAGAGTTATCCTGGAAACGGAAGAGATTGGCGCCGCTGTGCTTCAGGACTTGAGTGTACAAGGAAACTATACAAGATCTAGAGGACGGGTAAGTGTCTTCTTTTTTCTTTGCATTTTCCCAAGTTATCATTGTGTCAGCTACTAATCTATCCAGATTTATCTGAATAAAAATCTTTATGCAGAGCAACTTGTATCTGACCTCCAGAACCTAAAGGGTAAACAGCATTAGATGAATAAATTAGTAGTCACTAAATTTGAAGGCCCTGAGATCCTATAAAAATGGCTAAAGATGGTTGTGATAACCTGATAAAATATTTACATGCCCATGAGACACATGGATCATCTTGTTTTCAGAAAATCATACTTCAATCATTATAATGTCTTAACCAAGCAGAAAACAACAATACATTCGATAACGGCACAGCAAGTCAATTACTTGGCCTTGGCCCCGCGGTATTTAAACCTAAGACCTCGAGTTTGTTTCAAGGGCCAATACTGTTAGGCCACAGAGGCCTAATTGACTCCAAATCAAATATACTGCTATCTCTAAGATTGAACTTTAAACTTTTAAATCAAAGTTTTAAAATACATTAAAATGCGACGGTTAATCAATACAAAAATGATGCTATTACGCAATTTTTGTATCATATTTTTTTGGTTGTACAGTTTAATGTAATTTGTGTTTGATGTTTGGTCATGGGTATTTTGTTTATCATTTGTTGAGTTCTTGTAAAATTTTTCACATGCTTAAGAAATTATATTATCATAAAGATTAGTAGTACATGTTTATACAGTTGTTTAATCAAATATTTTCCAAGGATAACATGAATTTGTACTATACCTTAACTCAAACATTTGTTTAGTAAATCACTGGTAGATAAATTATTTGTACAATATATTTATTTTATCTTGGAAAATTTTATATTTGTAATTCAAGATACTCATGTACGTTTTTTATATATATATTTATTTTGCAAGACTAATTTTCATTTAGATTAGCAAGTGATTCTAAATTCCATTTACCTTATGTATGAGAAGTCTTTAATTTTTACCCGAAAACTGGACTAGCAATTGCAACGGAAAATAAAAGTAGCTCAATCGCTTCAATATAAGCCTAGGTAGTCATTTCTTTGTTTTTACAGCCAAAATACCAGGCTTCATAATTTTTTACTCGGAAGAGTAAATTTCAGATTCAGAGCATTTGCTGTTCTGTATATACAACAAGAACAAACTTAACATTAAAAACTGCAAGTTCAACATATGGAACCATTACAAACAGCTCTGAAATTGTTACAATAATTGTTTTCCTATAAAATCCAGAACATAGTTGAAGACTCTTCAATTTCAACTCCTGAAAAATAAAACTGTTTCTTTGAGTCTCCTGACCACTTAAAAAATCTCTTAAGGTGAAAAAGAAAAGCAGACCTTATGTATTACAACTGCTAACCGCCTCCGTGGCCTAGGTAGTATTGGCCCTTCCTTAATAAACCGGAGGTCGTGGGTTCAACAACTTTATGTTACCGTTGTTTTCTGGTTGGTTAGGTCACCCGATTGTCTAAAAAGTTAGATGATCCAAGAAGGTGCACCGTCTCCATAAGGGTGTTATTGGACCGTATCTCTGGACGCTGGTCCAATGCGAGTTGGTGGGTGGACCGACTTTTTACATAGATGCCAATGCATGGATCATCTTGATATCATTTGTTTTGATACCATTATTTTCTAAATAATTTTCGTTTTTTAACTAAATGTAATCAGCTATTGTCTTTCGTGCCATTTTATTACTTATCTTATAACAAGTCCCCTATTTCCAGTGCGTTCTCATGTCGTATTGCGTTTTCCTTCCATCACGGGACGAAAAAAATTAAACCTTTACCCAGTATAACACTAGAAACTAATGCATGAAGTAAGATTTCTGCTCACTGAGTAAAAACGGATGTATTATGTCCAAAAAATGTACACAATTTCATCTGTTGCACTTCTTGTATATTTTTGATAGAAGACCTAAGCCATATTATTAATGAAATCATGTTTATGCAAAGCTTCGCAAAGCCAATAATTGATAATGTTAGTTAATAAATTAAGAAGTTTCTAAATACTCGACATTAAAGTTGATAACCAGTTTTATCCTATACACTAATTACTTTTACATAATCAATTTTTCATTTTTTTTTCACATTACTAAGATTTTTTCTAACAATTATATTTTTTTCTATAACACGTATTAATTTGATTGTTTCAGCTCCGCGAGACAGACGAGCAACTGAACCGCTCGTCTCGTCTGATGAACACAATGGTGATGCGGGCACTTCAAGACCGTTTCGTACTTGTCATGGTTTTCCTAGTGCTCGGTGTTCTGCTGTGTGCTGGCTTGTATTTATCAGTCACCTAGCTGTTACAGCCCGGACCGCAGAGTCCTAAGTGGATGTACTATTTATACATTGTGTGCAAGAAGGCCCTATCGCTCGGCCTGCGGCTGTACATACTGAAGCACTTTGTCGCTGCAACATATTACAAGTATAAAGTGATCAACGGCTTGTGTAAGATGTAAGATTTTTGCATATTTAATATTGTTGCGTGTTTGTGTGTAGCTGTTCAATTTGATGTACTCTTACAATGTTAAATAAGCTGGTTAACTTGGTAATATATCAACAGCTTTTTCAGTTAAACGCTTATTATGCATTTGTAAGCACTGTTAGAAGTTAGAAATAGTGTTTGGAAAACATGTGGGTATAAATTCTTGAAGAATGAGTATATGAGTTTTGGGGGTGCCTTGTAAGTGATGATTGTTTTAAAACTATGTTGAGATAAGTCAAGAGCATAATATATGATATGCATAAAGTAATGAAGATATAATAAGAATGTAATAAGGGAAGCAGCCTAAAATTTAATCTTGATGTTATGTGTCTATTAAATGATATCATTGTGTATTAGTACTTAATATAATCGCATTAAAATTATTATATTATATATTACTATTAATGCCGCAAGAGGCTACATTAATTATTTCTTCCTGGAATTTTTCACATGCATGCATGATAAATATAAAATTTTGCATTAAAATAATAATGTTCTGCTTCAGTGTAATATTAAATGAATATATTGTCAAGCGTTGTTGACATTAACTAAATAAGAACCTAAATGTGTTGAAAAACTTCTCTTTAAGAATCTTCCATACAATTTGTACTTTTGGACCACTAATAATTAACCTATGCATATGTGATAAATCTTTTTTGTGTATTTATAAGAATCAACATATTGTTATAGATCATTTCATTCCACTTCTAGTGTATATATATTTTCATAGTTAAAAGGTTCATATAAATTATTTTCTGTATTCCTATTTTAGCTAAAACAAGTACTTTAAATAGTCCATTAAACGTTAAACATAATATTATAATAAAAATAATGTTTATTCTTGTTAATATTGTGTCTATTTCAATACAGTAATACTATAATGTATTAAATTAGTGAAATTTATGTATTTATGTTCAATCACTGTAGATATTACTATTCACATGCCTGTGTTTCATGTAACCATTGATGTTGAGACTGTTTAGATAGCTAGTTAAATTCTAGATAGGCTATAATATTGATAATCAAAAAGCTTCATTGGACAAATACAACATTAAAGTATAGTATACTCGTCTAATCAGTGTTTTATTTCATGACCTACTACCAAGTTCAGTATTTGTTTAATATTTTTAAATAAGTGACAAACGGCAGTGTATATTAAATGAGTGCAACATTATGCAACTGATAATGATTATTAAATGTGTGAATATTGCCAAGTTAAAATTAATATTTTTAAAATAAAACTTGATTTAAATTGTTAAATATAAATAATATAAAATAAATGTGTGTGGAAGTGCAAAACTTTTTTGATTTACAAAAATCGGTTGCAGGGATTTTTCACATACTTATTTGTGATTGTGTGTAATGGGTTAAAAGGTATGGATTATGATTTATTTAAAATAACGAGAGGTGAAATTTGATGAACTGTTAATATGAAAAATTAAAACGCATACTAGAATACCCCCTACAGCACGGAACCAATCTACCTAGTTATACAGGGGCTAATGCATAATAGTAAATTTATAATTTACTAAAATTGATTTGGGCAGGATTAATATGTTCTAATTTGTTGCTCTTCATTCTAAAGTTGCACATAAGGTAAAATTACAGAAAACTTTGTAAAAATATTTTATTCAATCATTTACATGAATAATTATATCATTACAGGGAATAAGTAAATGGTTTTTAACAAACGTTTCATAAATATTTATTTATTTCCTTTGATGGTAAGCAATTTACATTATTAAATCACCCATTATTCTATATTTCAATTGGTCTAAAATATATTAGCACTAGCTGTCACTACATTATTTTGAATAATATTAAAACTATAGAATTTGACATCAAATTATGGTAGATACAGTTAAGGAGCACTTTATGAGATAAAATTAAGATATTGTTACATTTATACAAAATAAACTCCTTTCATAAATATCTAATAATATCGCAAATTATTAACCATATTCCTTTGTTGAAAGTTTTTTATGTTAAAACAGCCAATTTTAATATGTTAATAAGATTGTTTCCTTTAGTTATTCCTTCAATATTTCTGAACACTAATAATAAAAAATTTAAACTAGCACTTTAAGCAATAAGTCAATATTTATATATTGCAAGCTAGTACTATCATTATGTAATAAAGCATTTACCAAAAGCAAAATATAATATAAGCTCAAGTGCAATTATCGCTCAACTATAAATAATCCCATTTTATTACTGAATGAATCACACATAAATACAAAGATAGTAAATGACTAATAATAAAATAAACTTAAAAAAAACTATTCGCATGTTATTTTAATTACAAACAGGAAAACGTAAAATTATCACAAAACAAATCAAAATCAATAGCAATTCTATGTAAGGTGGTTAGTCTGAGGTGGCTCGGAATTGTCATCATCAACCTTCTCTCCCAAAGATAATAATCGCATTTTGTATTCGTTCACTTTCATATCCTGAAAAAAATGTTTATTGATATCATATTATGTAATATAAAATACTACCTACCCCCCAACCCCCCTTGTGGGTGGAATTTTGTAAAATCCGTTCTTAGCTGACCTCTAATCAGCGAAAGGAATATTCCTACCAAATCTCAAGTCGCTACGCAATATGGGTGGGAATCTATTTTATATATATAGATTTAAGATTCATAGAAGTCACAAACAAATTTCGTTAGATAAAATATGAAGAAAAAATCGCTTTCACTAATTATCGAGAATAAGCCTTCATATTTATATACATATATAATAGGCTGGCAAGTAAACTAAGCCCTGCGGCTTACACAGTAAAGAAATTTTCTATAAATTAACTTCTAATTCTAATTCTTTAGATTAATAATATTATCATAGTATTATGTCTTATGACATTCTAATGTGGGCAAATGCGGCAGAATACTAATACGATCTTTGTTTTCTAAAACATACAATTCGTGCAGTCTATAATCTGGGCCCGAAAAATCACTAAGAAAGTTGTTTATAGAAATAAAGTTCTCAATACATATTTAAAAAGTTAGTGTATGTTTAAAAAAATAGACATGACTTCCTGAGACATTGTGATGCACATGACATAGACACAAGGAACAACTTATTTTAAGGTTTCTTTTGTCAGTGCTTCTCAGGTTTGAGGCATCCGTTTCTGAACAGGTAGTAATTCACAATCAATAAGCAAGTTTAAAGTTCTATATTGAATAAAGATATTTTAAATAAAATAAAATATAAATATAAACATTCAGATATATTTATAAGATTTTATACAATATTTAACTATTATCCTATTCTGTTCTCACTATGGCAGTCAACCTTTATTAGAGACAAGTCATTTCATCATTATTCTCAAATAATTGCATAATTGAACATCATTCACACAATTAATTAATCTAAGATACTCACTAAATCCGATAGAAGCACTAACAAGTCGTCCTGGTCACCCTTCAGCTTGTCCAATTCTTCCGCAGTGTTCTTTTTCTCCTGCTCAGTCATTCTCAATTGTTCATTGAGTCTGGAGACTTCCTCGCCGAGCTGTTGTATCCTGGATTCATGTTCCGCAGTCTTTTCATTGTTTGGTTGGTTTTGTATCAGCTGTATAGGTTCGGGGTTTGGTATGCAATTGGCGGCTGAAACCTGAGCTTTGAGAAGTGTGTTCTCGTCTTTTAGTAAGGAGTTGGACGACAGAGAATCGTTTAGTGCACTCTGAAATCAACCAAGAGAGGACTGTATTTAATAAAAATTAAAGCAACTAATTTTATTGGGTATTGTATTTATCTAAATAAATAAAATTAGAATGTCTGTTTGAATACACTGTTGACACAATAATAAAATAACCATTCGTAAATGTGTACATTGGAGTGTATAACAAATACCCAATGTCAAAACATCATTTTTTTAAAAAATCTGTCTATCCTTTTGGGCCGGCCCTTCTAATCTGTGAATAGCTACTTTTCTCCTAGAAAATAGCTTATAAATAAAAGAATTCAATTTTATCAGTGATTTTTTAGAGTATAAATAAACTATTTGTAGTCAACTATTGTATAATTAGCTGGCTTGTAATTAACTTTGTCTGTGCCATTAATAGATAAAAATCTTTATAGAAAAATTCATTGATGCTGTGCTTTCATAAGCCATAGCGACATAGATAGCACAAAGCATTTATTTAATATGGACGGATGAAAACAGAGACATAATGGACAAAAGTTAAATTTTTCACTAGATCCGAAAAACAATTAAAATAATGAATATTTTATTATATCTCATTTTATTGTATATATAAGGAATATATAGCTTTTTTATCAAAAATAAAAAAGCTATGATCAAAAATTAATTTTTGAATTGTTTTTCGGCTCTGGTGATCAATTTCATTTTCGTCAGTTACCACATTTGTCTTTTTCCGTCAATATGTATTGTTAATTAAGACTGAAAGATTTTAGGAAATTGGACTTACGCTTATTGAAGTAGACAAGCTCAGTTACTTAACTTTATACCTTTAAAAATTAGTATAACAATAGCCTTGGGCTTGCTATTATCATTCGTAAGAGGTACCTGTAACGCCTGGTTCTGCTGCATCAGGCCGTCGAGCTGTGCCATCAACTCTTGCAAGCGAGCGTCCTGTTGACGGATCAGCGCTTTGTACTGCTCCAAAGTGGCACTGTCGGTCGGCGACCGGTTCTGGCCCTCGTCTGTGTTCTTCTCTTCCTTCGCTTTAAAACTCTGGATTAGGACTCCTGAAATATTGAAGAAATACTTAAATTAAAACAGGCAACAATCATTATTTATATTGGTAATGTGTTTATCTTGGTAATAAAATTTAAAATTTATAATAATTTAATTTTTAAATTATGTTGTTAATTTTGACAGATAATTGTATTATTTGTTCAATGCAGCGACGAAACAAGCACCGAATGCGCGAAACGCCGCCTCCCGATTTGAAGGACACCGTTGCCAGCGTAATTGGACAACTAAAAAACGAGACAACATCTCATGTCTCAGGACGCTGAACGGATTTGTGGCACCTTAGGAGGAGACGCGTGCCTCTCACTTTCTCTTATGGTTGCTTATGGAAAGCGTTACGTGAGCGGCGCTGTGACACAGTTTTCGAGAATGCCTCCCTATCTTAAACCAATTTATAAGACGTTGTCACGTCAAAACTAAAAAAAAGAGTGGTGATAGAGCTCACCCTCCATCAGCCTGTAGAGCGAGCAGAACTGGTAGTCGAGCAGCAGGTCGGCGGGGTGCTTCGCCCCCGGCTGCGGGTGCTTCGCCGCGCGCCCGTACAGCTCGTGGCGGGAGACTTCGCCCACTTTGGCGGCGAACGTGTCGGCGCCCACCCGCCGCACCACGAGCTGCCGCAGCGCCTCGCGCCCGTACCCCGCCACCGAGTCGTCGTTGAAGTGCACGCAGATCGACAGCAGAAACGCCGACAGCCCTGGAAACGTTATACAATGGAGATCTAAGAAGCCGCTCATCAGTCCCACCTATCGGTCCGGACTAATCGGACAGAGTGAAGGAAGAGGGAGTAACTGTGCCCTATTATATCCCCCTTTTTTTTGCCATTGGAAAAATCTAACTTACGGATTCCCCGCCGCCAGAATGAGGGGCTGGGAGGATATGCGGACTCCCGGACCAAGATGTAGCGGCCGGTTTACCCACAAAAAAGCAACGGTTGCTCCTTTCACATGTCGCTGTAGCCAAGTAGCCTAGGGGCTCAGTGTCAAAGGAGGAGGCTGCGCACGTTCGCCAATCTTCGGCGCCCTGGACTTTTTCTGCGGATACACAGGGCGCTGTAGGCCTCCCTGTCCTTTCCGCGCCTTCCTTCCGGGCTATCACGTCCTCGTAGAATGCAAGGACGGCGCCCCATAACCTTTCGCTCTCTAACTTCCTGTGCACTACGGCAGGAAGCAAAAGGTCATGCGCTACGATACTACGCAGCTCTCGGCGTTGCTCAACCCAGGGTGGGCACTCCCGGGACAACCCGCGTCGCGTGGAATGTTAGGAGCCGTGTCCTCTTTCTAGCCAACTATTATATCCCCTACGCCAACTGCGTAGGATCTCTAATACGAATGGACCGTCGTAGTCGGATTCGACTAGGACATTAATACAAATATTAAGTAGAAAAATTACAATTTATGATGATTAGAGATAGTAGACTCCTTTTATGGGGCAGTCTGAGGCGGTACCACGGCTGCACCACAGCCAGTGTATTTACGGGATGAAAGACTCGCCACATCCTACGTCTCACGGTAAGCAGCGCGTTGGTGACACCCCTGGTACTGACGATGTCCACGGGTGACGGTGACTACTACTCATCAGGTGAACTAACTGTTCGTCTGCCTTAGTAGGTAATAAAAAAGTTGTTTAAAGCGATAAGGGCAGCAGGACTTTAATCTGATGGTAAGTGATACGCCTTGCTCTAAAAAACAGCATAAAGCGCCATCAATCAGAAAGTACACTGGCTAAAAGACGTTTCAAATAATAGTTTTGACGCTAACATGAATTCAACTAGATTTTAAGCGCAATGACATACCGGAAGACATTAGCTTTTACACACTAATGATTTGCAATACGAAACGTAGGCACTACGGTAGTACTATTCCAAATGGGCCTTTGTAAAAAGGGACCTATAGCTGTAAAGGTAGTTTTATGGATTTCATCTATGCCCTCGCAGTTTAGCGGCCACGGTGGATTCACGATGGATTTACGGTAGAACCACGGTGGGTCCACCATGAGTTTTCAGCCACTTTGCCACCGTGGTTCCATTGTGGTTCCTGTTGATACTTATTTAACACTTAAATATTTAACGGCTGTTTTTCTATACTTAGTTTTCAATCATAAAATACTGGTCCGGATATGGATGGATGGATCTACCTGATTTCCAGGAGCACAAACTAAACTTTAGCTTGAAATCTCACAACCTTACAATGTTAAAGCATTGAAAAGATGATGAATTCATATAGCTCATCTAATAAATAATATATTTTCCTTAATAATAATCACCTTGTAGCAAATACTCGTTGTCGTCATGTTCGTTGGAACAAGTCTGGTTCACCAAATAGCCCACTCCGCCTGGCACCTTGAGGAAAGCGCTGACAGCACTTGTACAATCACTCATCCACACTGACAGCAGCATCAGTAACGCAACCTGTTGACAGTTATGTCAAATACCTCAAAAAAAGTTATTTGCACTCTAACTAAACTAACTTTAAACAATTAAAAATTAATGAGACAGATGTAGAAATCTCGGTTTAAAAAAAAACTAAAATCTGAGTCAGAGTTGGGACTATTAATTCCTCAAATCGATCTATTTAAAATGTTTTAAACCTATTTCTCAGTTGACACGTTATAAAGAAGCTGTTACATTACAATATCAATTTAAGTAAAACTAAACCACATAAATATTTTCGCTAGTGATAAGATAGTGATAAGTGTTTAGACGAAATGTGACGATAAAGCATTTTCTATAATTAAACACAGAATCGAGTAATATAATAAAACAAAAAGATAAATAACACAATTTTACGATGATTTTTATAGTCTAGTAGACCCAGGAAAGGGTTTGAAACGTCATGTATAACTTTAATTAATTGTAAAGTAATCAAACGCGATAAAATTTGTAAAAATTGTATCGTTCATCATGTATAGTTAGCTTTTAAGTAAGCAACAGAAAAATAAAAAGATTTTATGGTGGCATTACATATAATAAAAACAAATCTTTCATAAACATCATTAATCTTATACATCAAGACATACCTTTGATTGCAATTTAGTCGTCTGCTGCAACAACAGAGTGCACTGATGTAATAGCGATACAGGTGAGCTACCAATATTAGTTGCAAGAAGCACCCTCAATAGTTGCTCCTTTTGCATCGGATTACCAATCAATGCATGCATCAAAGCCACTGCGGAGAACCAGTTGGACAACACATCCGATGAGAATAAACCACCGCAGAGTAACTGACCAGTGGTCAGACTGGAGACATCGGTGGAAGATGGCAGTAATGTCTGCACTAGGGCCGCTTGGCTCACTTCATTGTGGTACAAGTAGCTTTGGAAACAGTAAAGGACTGCACATCTGCAAATATAATAAACAAAAGTTGATATTTGCTTTGAGATCATTTAATTTACGCTCTAAAAGTTACTTATGCCTTAACTGGCCCTTATTTTAGAGACAAAATAAGCATTAACAATTTGTATTAAACTATAATCAATTTACGGGAATATAGAAGCTAACTGGTATTGCTTTTTAAGGTTCCGCGAATGTACGGCCAGATAATCCATGTACAAAGTCGAATATATGTACACGCAATACCTGGCCGTGTAATATCAGTACGGTTCGATGATACACGAACACATATTATACGGCCAGACAATGTACGTTTATGTTCAGCATCAACATTGGGGCATGAACTAGGGCTGCGTCAGTCGATTATTTCTTGCAACCCGGGTTCATCGTAACCCGGTAGCTAGACGATTGATTCAAAAGATACGATCGCGGGCGCGTATCGTGTACCACACCTTGAGTTACTCATAGTATCGCGGGTTCTATTGTACGATTGCTTTACGTGCAAGAGCTCGTGTCACGACGCATTTACTAGGATATCTTTTTAAGTACTCAAATGATAAGCTTCTGCTTGATTTGTACATTGGATAAGAAAAGCAGTATTTCTATTATATATGTATAATAGTTCCATATGATAACTTACGTTGTCTATTTATGTATTCAGAAAATTAACAAATAGATATCATCAATTCACCAAATTCTCAATTTCACGCAAACTGAAGCAACTCAAACTATGAATACTATTGCTTAAGCCAAACCACAGGAAACCTAATGCAACAACAAAATTATTTAAATGGGTGCAGCCGTAACCGCAACAGGCATCCAACAATCTTTGTCCCTTTCTTTAGGCAGAAGGAGAGACTAACAAAACATCACGCGATACGGGTGTGGCTATTTATGACACCTTTTTTTTTACCTACGCAGGCAGCCGAGCAGTCGGGCCACCTGATGGAAAGTCGACCTGATGGAAAATCACCAACACCCCTAGGCATTGGCAATACTGGTGCCCTTTAAACCGGAACACACTAGCTTTGCGGTAGAAAAAGGCACTGCGGTGGCACCCACTCAGACACGGTCCCCTGTAAAAAGGGGACCAACCACCTGTACACTACTTTAAATATAAGGGTTATTTTAACTGCATAAAGTTCCTTTTGCTTGTATGTGTATGGTTATATTACCGGGTTAAAAAACGATAGAATCAATTCTAAAACCGGCACCCGATTACTCGCGCATGTTTCGCAATCGAATCAAAGTGATTTGATCAATCGTGATCTACACAGTCTTAATATGAACAAACTCTTCCCATCTCTGAAAGTAAAAGTGATGTGCTATATGCACTTAATTGGTACGAACAAAACTTACCTTAAAGAAAAGGGTTGTTTCTCATTAACCATAGACATCAGAAGCACCACTATCGCAGGCCTCGGGGGATTCGACGGCGCCATAACATTTCCCACAAACTCCTGATTGATCACATTACCCCTAACCACCTCGGCAACAGTATTGATGGTTTCCGTCAAAATATCTGCTGGGACTCCACTGGCCATCAAAATATTACAAAGCGAGTCTAACAAGCCAACATTCTTCATGATTCTCTGGCAGTCTGACACCATTTGAACCGAGTTGCTTGGTGATGCCAAAGTCCTTATAATATGAAGCATACAGTGCACATTGGAAACTTTCTGTGCCGACCATCCAACATCTTCCGTTTCATCGGGGTGTTGAACATTGGCAGCATTCTCTGAATGTAACTACCCTCTTTGAAGAAGTTTATATTACTGCTGTTGTTTTTAAGCAAATTTAACATGAGCAACAGACAGTCTTCAACTATTATGCCACCGTCGGAGAAGCCTTCGCTAGATACTATTTCAAATAGCTTATCAAAGGCATTTTCGAATGCCACTATTTTCTGTATATTTGCATTGCCTTTGGTCAGTTTTATTAGTAGGAGTAATGTTTCATTACGGATTACTTCGCGTGTGTCGCTCAGCAAATCCATCATGGTGGATACACCCATCGGTTTAACGAGGATTATCTCTTGAATGTCCTTTGGTCTGTTGGTTAGCAATGAAGTTAGCAGCTGAACAGCGGACAGTCTGACTCTAAAGTCATACTCATCTAACAAGTCTAAGACAAGCTGTATATTGTGATGATCTTTAATGAACATCTCCGTAAACTGTTCTCCAATGTTCATAGGCACTTGTGGGTTGTCTGCCTCCTCTTCGAACTGTGATGGTGACATTATATTGTTGAGTGTGTCCAGAGCATAGTTTATTGTTTCACAGTCTGCTCTATCCAGTTCTAGGACCTGCAAATTGAATTATTGCATGAAAGTCAGTTTAGTGTATAGGTCAAAAACTTTTTGAAGTGAAAAAAGTTCTCTATGGGGGTTGGAAAAAATTTAGTTGTTTAATATAAATTAGCAATAGAGCTCCCCCCCTGTAGTGTTAGAGGGAGGGGTCCCTCTAACACTACATAGAGTTTTTCGAACGGGACATCGCAGATCTGGAACGGTGTGGAATTTCGTGGAGGGTTTGTTCTCGTAGAGATCGATAACATCCGGCCCAAACGGAGGCTCTAACTCGAAGAGTGCACACAACTTCAATCGGGCACAAAGAGGTCACGAGGCAGGTTGACATACCCGAAACCGCATCGCTGTGCGACCACGGAGTCGGGAGATAGGCCCTTCAAAGATTTCAGCGACCCTCAAACCGGAAAAATTTAAATCACCATAACTCGGTCATTTTAGAAGCTATTGAGTTCTGGTTTTCAGTATACTGTATAGGATTATAATCCGCTTTTTATAGCTAAGTATCAGCGATTTCTGAAAAAATTTTCATTTTCTAATATAAGTTAAATTTATCAAACTTTATCTAATTTAAAAATTTAATATAGTAAATTATTTTTTGAACAATAACGTCATAAAGAAGTCTCACTCCTTACGAGTGTACGCTAGTACACGCACACATTTCTTTGCTATATATATATAACAATTTATTTGTCAGCACTAGTCCTATAAGAATGTTAGAACCAGCAAATTCATGTCAGTGCTCAAGCCAGTGAATTTATAGTAGGCGTGAGGGTGGGTTATTTTACGTCATTAGTTACAATAAGCAGCTCCGCGATGCGAAACTAAATAACTGCTTTTGAGTGAAACTAAAAGTAGTTATTTTCGTAAAAGCGTTATTCGGGCTAGCTAGTCGGTAGAACTTTTGATGTTACACTTGTTTCGCATCGTGCCTACCGACTTCCTGAGCGAGACAGATGGCAGCTTGAAAATTTCTAAGTAAGCGAGGGCGGATGACAGGAATAAATCCGAACACGCGCGTTGTGCACGTTTAATTTTCATACATATACACATTCATAATAAATTTAAGAGACTCTGCTGGTAAAATAAATCTTGTGATTCCGGGACACCAGCAGTAATTTGAATCAAAAATACAATACATAGGATAATACAAATGTATATGTGATTAAGAAAAGTAATAATTAACAGATTTGTAACATTTGTTCAACCTGCTTTAGTGTGTCCATTCCTTGTGCCCCCACTTCTACTCTGTATTTACGAGACATTGCTTTCAAGGCTCTGCATGCATCTCTACGGTCTTCCAATAATGTTGAATTGTTCACACGGTCCACCAAACGCTCCACCTGAAGTTAAAATGTATTTTTTTCGTTTAATATGGTCTGGCTATCAATCTTTAATTTATGTAACCTTTGTTTTAATTATGCGCAAATCTTATTTTTCGTAAATAAATATTTTTAACAAAATGCCTCCGTAGCCTAGTGGTATAGGCGTGTGCTTTAGAATCCGGAGGTCGTGGGTTCGAATCCTGCGGGGACTCAACAAATTTTCATTGTTGTTTCCTAGTTGGTTAGGGCAATTTGGGCTGATCACCCATTTGTCTGAAAAGTAAGATGATCCATGCGTCGGATGGGCATGTAAAAAGTCGGTCCACCCACCAACCTGCATTGGACCAGCGTGGTGGGATACGGTCCAAAAACCCCCTAATGGATAGGGGTGTATTAGGGGAGGCCTATGTCCAGCAGTGGACTATCAAAGGCTGATGATGATGATGATGATGAAATATTTTTATTAGACAATGAAATGGAAGTAAAAAATTGCAAGGCAGAACTTCTGCATCATAACTAGTTTAAAAAAATGTATAATTTCATTATTGGTATGGAAAGACTCCGTATCTATAACATGAAAAAATACTCTTAACTAAATTGTTATTACTAAGAGGCTCCACAAGAAGATTAACTAGTCACTGTCACCTCTTCATCACTGTGCTCATCAAAGCTATTTGCAGGACCTATTGTGGTAATAGTCTGCCAAATGTACATAGTATAAACTTTATAAATTAGTTTTTAAAAGAAAATTTCAACAATTTCACTTAAGTCATTTGTTGATTAATTCTCAATTTCAAATATCTTCATTCAACAGAAAATGTAACACTTGATTTAGATACATAAACAGTGACCATTATGGTAGATTATCTCAGAGCGCAGCACCAATTCTTATTTTTTAACTGTGACCTTGTTAATTTACTAAGCCTGTTACATATAGCCCAGTCTAATGTATGAAGTTGGCAAAATCTATATAATTAAATTGAATTGACATAGCAATATTAACTAATTACCCAATTAATTCAAAAGAGGAAGTGTATTTATATGAATATTACCACAATAGAAAAGAATTTTGAATACTTGAGAATGCTAATAAAGTAAAGTTGTTGTTTAAAAATCTTTCCTGTAAAGAGTTTTCCTTATGCATTGAGAAAATTTGAAGGACCTAACATGTAAAGTAAAGGAAAATCAACATAAGATAGTAAGGATTTGGATTTGAGAGATCATGGAGAGGTCACAAATGAAAAATTTATGAATTTAGTAAAAAAGTAAAAGGTAAGTTTTCTGGCAGAATGGTGATTTAAGATTTTTTTAGCAATTTAAATAAGGTTCATGAAACAGTTAACTTTATAAATCATTATTATTAATGGAAAGAAGTGAAAGCAAAAAATATTAATCAAATAAATTCATTGAATTAAATAATAATATTAAACATGGTATTCCTTAGATAATTTAATATATATAAAATAATATATTTATATTGGATATGTTTCAGCAAATTAGACTCCATAGCTGCAGATGATTAACTGTTATTAGTGATATGACTTGACAGCAAATAATTAAAAATAATTATTAACAATTGAAAAAAGCAAATCAGATGTTATTGTACTTTTATTTAAAAAAAAAATTGCAACATCGGTACACGTAGTAGTTTCGAATGCAACACTTTTTTACATGCAATTACAGTTACAATAATTATAACACCAATGTTTATCGAAATAATATATTAAAACTTTGCCACGCCTTAACTATATTAAAAGGGTATTGAAACAAGATCATTGCTATGTATTAAAAATAGTTGTTAATGAAATATTTGGCGTAAAAGTGACAGAACATTACCGTTTCAGCTCCTGACGGCTGCTGACCAGGTTCCGGCGCACCGAGAACAGTTTTTAGACCGCTCTTTAAGAAATCCATTGTTTTAAACAATCACGAAGAGTTTCCTCGAGAGACTTGGTGCTATATTCTAAAATTTAATATCATTTCTACATTAGTAAAAGAACATTAAGTCCATTCTGTAAACGCACAAGACACGTCAAACTATCAACTGTCAATCTATTTTTTACTTTTAATCTATGACAGAAAAAGAAAAACACTAAACCATGCAGCTATTGAATGAAATTAGTGCGATTGTAATAGCATTACGTAACTGATAATAAGCATAAAGTTTTTATGATGATAGAACCATAGGTAGTATTTAATATAAAATTTTATTATTATTAACGATGTCATGCCATAAGCTCAAGTTCTTAACAGGGAAAAAAGGTTATATTGTACAAGGCAACATTTACATACAGTAAATTGACACCTATGTTTGACACTTTATCGTATTGGTAAACAATAAACATTGCTAATTTTCCGACTCAAAGTCAAATTGATTTATCGTAGTACCTATTTTATAACAATAAATATGTCGACTGATCTCAGTGCTAGTTTTGACGAACAATATATTAATATTAACACTAAATTAAAGAAGTAAGATAAATGGTTTAAAATATTTATTCACTTCGTTGCACGCACTGTAAATTAAGAATTTGCTTCAACTTTCAGACGTTTTATGAGAAAACCGAATGCTTCAGAGGCAACAAATGAATTTGTTGGTTTAGCTATACAATGTGAACACTCTGAGCAACCGTCTTTCGCAGGCCAGACCTATGTTGGGGCAGCTAAAAGTGAAGCATTAGCTGGAAATCATTTGGGAGAGGCTGAACAGTATTTAGCAGCTGCTAGGCAGTTTATTAAAGCAGAACAAAAACTGTTGGCTCTGAAGTTTTACAGCCCTGATCGTGAGAATTTAGAGGTTCCAACATTGATATTAAAGTTTTAGGCTATTTCTAAGTTATCTCTTTAATCATACGTAAGTTATCCTGTAGGGCCTCCGTCTTTTCTAGTTATAATCCTAGTTTTTCATTACACTACAATATAGGGTTAGAGTAGTATGACTAGTATTATCCTACTTCTACTATGAAATCTACTGATTGATTTTGATGTTTACAATACCTTTTTAATTCTTCACAGGCTGCCATTGGCTGCTATATGCAAGCTCTTAGCAAATATCCTGATACATCATTGGTTCGCACATCAATCTTTATGGAACTTGCCAATAACTTGGTGTCTTTGAACCACAAACTGGAAGCAGTTGCTTACTATGAACAAGCATTGGAATCCATCAATGATAGTACAATGAAATTAATGTACATGAGAAATCTCCTAAACTTGTTAATTGATTGTGGTAAGTGGATATGAATTTATGTTATGATATTTAATGAACAATTGTTGAAAATGCCAAGATTGATAAAAGCAAAATAAATACTTGATGCAAATGCCATGCATTAACTATTAATCAATTGATGCATGCCCATTGTATTAAGTTACATTTTAATTTTAATTAATTTTAGAACATTATAAAGATGATAATGGTCTAAAATTAATTAAAATTGAAATGTAACAAATATAGATTCCCTGTTAAAAAATATAGATTCCCTGATGTTCTTTGTAACATTGCCATTGGTAAAATATTTTATTTAACTCTTTCATATAACTTTGCTTAGTTAACCAATTAATTTTTTTGCTTCATATATTTAACTGCCTCCGTAGCCTAGTGGTATAGGCGAGTGCCTTAGAAACTGGAGGTCGTGGGTTCGAATCCTGCGGGGACTCAACAAATTATCATTGTTGTTTCCTAGTTGGTTAGGCAATTGCGATCACCCAATCGTCTGAAAAGTAAGATGATCCATGCGTCGGATGGGCATGTAAAAGTCGGTCCACCCACCAACCGATTGACCAGCGTGGTGGATACTGGTCCAAAAAATCCCTAATGGATGGAGGTGTATTAGGGAGGCCTATGTCCAGCAGTGGACTATCACAGGCTGATGATGATATTTACACATAAATTTATACATTATCATTAAAAAACCCAAATTCTTAGCATTCAGGACTATTTTGACAAAACAACGCAGAGACAAATGTTTTGGGAAGTTTTATTTATATATTGATAATATCTATGCTACATTGACAATTTAAAATTTCAGGTAAATATGATACAGCCTTCCAATTAGCTAACACTATATATGACACAATAAAGAGTATTCCAAAAGGTGTTTTAACAGAGTAAGTACTCACACTTAAATATTTTAAAAAACTTATTGTTTTTTTATTGTTACTGGGTTTTTTAATTTCCATGTTGCATTGTAGATGTACTATCTGCTGCTTATGTGAATACATGATAAATTTTTAATTAAATGCGAAAAGAATTTATCGCATTTATTCTAATTACATTTAATTAACTTACAATTATTGGTAACAACCAGAAGTAGGTCCCCTTTTTACAGGAGACCATCTGGGTGGGTTCCACCGCGGTGTCTATTTCTGCTGCGAAGCAGTAGTGTGAAAACACTGCAGTGTTCGGTTTGTAAGGCACCGTAGCCATCTTAATTACAGGGTAAACGAGACTTAACACCCTTTGTCTCACGATAGGCAGCATGTTTGCGATGCCACTGGTATTGCCAATGTCTATGGGCCTCAATGACCACTTCCCATTTGGTGGCCCGACTGCTCGTCTGCCTGTGTATGCCATAATAAAAAAATTAATTTATACCCGACGTTTCAAGCCCTTCCCATGGTCATGGGACCACTTGGCATTGGGTGAAATTGTATAGTTTATAATGAAGGTGTACTATTTTTTGCTAGAGTCAATTAATCTTCCTAGTACAGTTATTTGTACAGAACTGGTAGCTTAATTGTAAAAAAAAAAATATTGTGTAATGTTTCAACATTAACAAAGATATTTTAATTTCAACAGCAGAATACTACTATATTTAATTAATCACAACATTATCGCCTCAATTATATCAGTATTAAATATTGTGTCACTTTGCTTAATTAGTACAGTATGGTTTTGTTTTAAACAGGATTCAAGTAAGCAGAATATTACTAGCATTGCTTGTTGAACCCGACGAGGAAAATAAACCTGAAACATTAAAGCAATTATTCACAAATCTAATGGATGATGTTGAATGTGATGGTAAGTTTTAAAATTAGTTAATGATAATGAGACCCAATATAGAAGCAAAAATGTTATGCTTTTCTATCAAATAGTTAATAATTCATGTATCAATCAATTTCAATACTCCTGGAGTATTGAAATTGATTAAAATATTAGTTGTGAAATCTTTTTTTATTTATACAAAACTTGTTAATAAATATCTATACTTTTCGTTTTAGCAATACCCTTTAATACAGACCTAAGGTTGAAACTCCAGTCCATCATAATCTGCAATGCTAACTCAGATCTTCAATCTCTCATAAGTGTGGCTGCCGAAGCTAAGCAGATATTAGCAGTCAATCAATTTGATATGCTTCAGGCATTAATCAGTGAAGAGAGAAATTGAAAATGTATTAAATAAATAAGAAACTAGTCTGCATTCTGTGTATATGATTGCAATTTATTTAATTGAGCTAGTTGTTAAAGTTATTTTCTCATAATAAAAAACTATTTAATGATTAAATCTGTGATATTTTTACCATCATCATTATCAGCCTATGTTAGTCCACTGCTGGGTATAGGCCTCCCCCAAACCACGCCTTCTCCATTAGGGCCGACATTTTACATGCCCATCCAATGCATGGATCATCATCACAATTGCATGAGTGGCCCAAATTGTTCTAACCAACCGAAAAACAACGATAACACTAAGTTGTTTTACCCGCGCACCCACGACCTTCGGTTTATAATGCAAGGGCCAATACCATTAAGGCGGGTGATATTTTTAGTACGTTCACGCCGACGCCGATTTTCGTACATTTCACCCGCTGGCGGCGCACAAATCTACGTCGCCCTTCATACGGCTGCTCGCGTTTGTCGCTTGTTCCGACCTGTACGCAAGTCTTGTTTGCACTGTGAGAGTTTACTTTGCAAGTAATGCAACTCGTGCCTTTGTTGTATCCTGGAGATAATAAATCTCGATGAGCCGGTATAGCACTGACCTCGATGGTACAAGCCAACGGTGAGACAATCTACTGCAGGTCACTGATAGTGCGCGCCTATACATTAAAATGTTCCCATATTTTAATGAGTTGAATAAAAGTTTATGTAGTTTATAAATAACAATGAAAAATAAAAGATAAATATTGCTATAACACTTTATTAAGCAAACTGACTGTTTTTTTTAACATTTTTATCCCATTTTCCGAAGATTAACATAACAATTTGCCAGTTATGTTCATGTATCTCTTGATTTAAAAAACCATAGATAATATCATATTTATTAACTAGTCATGTTAGTATTAAGACTTTTTATCAATAAAGCCACTACTTCTATCAGCGGCATTCTGTGGTGTCACAACATTTATTATATTGCCAAAGTTGGATTTGTTGTCAACCACTTCAACTATTGGGGCTATTACATTGCTGTCCTCAACAATAACTTCATCACCAAACTTAGTTGCATCATCAATTGATTTATTTTGTATAGAGTGAGTCCACATCTCTTCAAATTCATCATCATCATCACTGTCAATAATTTCTTCATTGAGAGGCAATTTGTTCTCATTAGTTTTCTGCCAGCAGTATTCAAATGGATAGCTGACATTCGATTGTCATCAGGTGCAATCTCAAACCGAGATGATAAAGAATTGTATGTGTGTGTACACCTTCTAGTAAATTTACATCCACTTCTTCAAAGCCTGTTATGCTCTTGAACAGCTCATCAGCTGTTTTAATATTTGGTACACACTTTTTCTCAAAGAACTGAAACACAAAGGGTAATATTATAAACCACAACAAAATTACAAATAAGGATAGAGTAAAAAGGCATATTAAACATTTAAATTGAAGACCTTCAGTACAAGGCTTAAAAAAAGTAAAATATTAAACTTTTTAATTGCAAAAAATCTTAGCCTAGTTGGTAAAGAATGTAATTTAGGACTTACATTAACAATGTTCTTACAATCCCTCAGCAGGAAATTGAGTCCACTGGGATGGTCAGGTTGTACTGACTGAGAAACATCAATGAACCAGCATTTGTTTTCCCACCACAGTATATTATACTCTGACAAATCGGCATGCACCAAATGCCCAACATTATAAAGTTTATGCATAGCTTCTACAATTTCCTTGTAAACACTCTCCCATTTCTCTGGCTTGAGAATCACATCTCGTAACTTGGAGCAGGTTTGTTATCTCGCCCTATGAAGGACATTACCAGTATATGTTTCTTCAGACAAACCATATCAGGGCAATTTAACCCTATCTTTTGCATTCTCATCATGTTGTGCATTTCTTTTTCTGCCCACATATGAACTATCTTACGAGGGTTCTGCTTAGAGAAGCGATCTTTAAATCTATAATCCGCTTCAATATACTTATCTCTGGTTTTAAACTCATTCAGAGTAGTCTTAAATACTTTTATTGCACATTCCTTAGGAACAACTAAATCTGGGAAGCTCTGGTCACCATTAGCATGCAGCACTACAGACTCCTTGCCAGTTGAGATTATACCATTGATATCCTCTAACATTCCATTGTTGATCATCTTAAATAGGATAAGCCTTGTCTGCTCATCAAGACCCATTTCAGCAGTAGCTTGGCTTTCCTTCCTGTCTAATAACTTGTGCTTCTTCTGGTTGCATTTAGTGTGCTCTTTGAGCTGATTGAACACAGAGTTTGGAAGTTTCATGTCGAATCCAGCACCATCTCCAGTGCAGACCTCTGGTGGGAAAGCCATGATACGGCAAGCATTCCTACGTCCATTAATCACACTATCATGTTTAGTGACCATTTCACCATCTTTCATAACAAATCCTCTTTTAGGAAGGCTGGCATACTCTTTCTCGTTAGTCTCAAAGCGGTCCCAATCTTTAGCGCCGTGTCTATCGGTATCGTCTTCAGAATCTGAATCATATACCAGATGCTCTGGTATGTTGCGATAATTGTCATAGGATATCGAGACCTTTGCGTCTCCGTTACGTTTCTTCTCGACCATCTTTACTTCATCGTCATATTCTTTGTCAAATTGACACTGCAAAACTTTCGCAATAATGGCATCGGAGTCGCAATACTCCTTCACGTTACATTCAGCGATCTGTTGTAAGATTCCAATAGGCACTTCATTTGACTCGGAAACTATATGTTGATCCGACATCTGCTCAGCGAATTTGACCTCTTCTTTAACTTGAAGTCCTCTCGCGTACTCCTCGGACATTATATCCGATAAATTTTGTGCATCAGCTGGTGCCTGAACTTTCTTCCAGGGATTCGACATTTTGTATAATTATATTCTATATCACAGCTCCGTTAACTATATATATGTATTTAAAATATAAAACTTAATTAAGAATTATAAATATGATTTCACAATATTATTTTTTCGCACGTAACAACGATCACACGATCACTCAATCGATTGACAATTCCTATATTTGCTTTGTTTGCCCTATTTGATTTTTACGATGTTGCTTGCATAAATATAGATTGCGTAATATTTTTTTTTATCAATTAATGAAAGGGAAATAGTTAAATTGCAAAACATGTTCTAATTTTAATTACAAAGTTTTAAACTTCAACCGTTCTAATTTGTTAATTTATGTCCTTACAAAACATAAAGTAACGACTGGATGACTCCAGTTAAACCAGATCGCCCAGAGCCTTTTTTAGCGATATAAATATCGTGTTTCTAACCATTAAGGGTCAGCCCTAATGAAACTAATAGAATGTATATTAAATGATTCTATGGTAATAAGTAAAAGTTAATTATTTGTATTGACTTGTATCGCAAGTGAGCTGCTTAACCTTAAATACATCGTACAATAATGTCAATTGAAAGTGTATCAATATGAGCTAACAATAAATATTCCCATTAATAGGGTATACCCAAAATTCATCGGATAGACAAATAATTACAATGGGAATGTTTGATGGAAGCGATCACTTAGAAGGTCAGTTGATAGAGGTCACTGCTGCTGTTGATAATTTAGGAAAATGGCTAGTTCTATTTACATTGCTAATTTGATTTACAAAATACGCCACGTATTGTGGGTGTTTTCTTTTTAAGAGAAGAAGTCATACGAGCAGCTGGCTCACCTGATGGTAAGTGATTACCGCCGCCCATGGACATTTGAGCCACTAGAGGCTGCAAATACGTGAAATGGCGGCATTTTAGGAAGGAGTAGATTCTTTTCTTGAAGGACCCTATGTCCTTTTGGTCCAGAAACACGGCTGGTGACAAGTCGTTTCAGAGCGCACACGGGCGTGACAAGAAATGGCGTCTGAAACGCAACGTGTTGAGATCGCCGGCCCCTAAGGGGGTGCTGATAGTACTTTGCATGAAGTTGCATGTTGAACGGTAACAAAATGTCACAGCAGATATTAATGCGAACAATTCCTCCGAGCACTCGCCGTTATATAATCGGTAGAATATACAGGAAGAAACATCTCTTCGTAATGACAAAGAATCGAGACGATCGGTGAGATCCTTATCGTCGACGGTTCGTGCCTTGCCCGACGCTGGATGCAGTCAAATGGAAGAAGTTAGTACTTAGGTGCGCCGGCCCAGAGATGAGAACAGTATTCCATGTGTAGCCGGACTTGTAGTTCCATCTTTATCTTAAATACAAAAAAATTATAACAATATTTGAAGTATAAATGTTGTTATCACAAAGTAGTTCTAAAATACTTTTCACTAAAAGTGAAGGTCACACGTACAGAAGGTATGTGGGTATTCTTTGGTGGCTCCTAAGGATCGTTGACGATCGGTTTGCGAACAAGGACGAAGACGATTTGGAGTTTGTGTAATCGGTTCCTGGACGGTAGGAACCGCCCTGTAATATGGGTGTAGCTTGTGTACCTTCCAGCCCTAATAAAAATAAGAAATGCAGAAAAATACGGTGCCTTGTCAAAAAAGAATGGGATGGCGGTGGTCTGCAGACTGAATTTTCTTGCGCTTGCGTTCGAACTCCTGAACGCATACGCCCTACAATCATAACTGATAAAATAGTTCTCTCACTTAACGTTCAACGTAGGTTCTCGGGGAACGGTTGCAGCGGATGGTACTGTAGCCTGAGTTACTTAAGTCGATCTAATCAGGTAAAGCTCAACTTAGAATGTCACAATTCTGGCGCATGTACCGAAAGGTTTACCATGCGATAGAAAGTGATAGGTGACGTGGAGCACTACCTTTGCTTACCAAATTTGGCATACATAACATTTTGAATGATAGACGGTTGGGTCTCGCCGGCGTTGCTTTAAACTGTTACAGTGCGTTTCTGTGGCCCTGGTAAAATGTAGATTCGTAATTAGTTAATTTTGTTCACGAGATAAAAGTTGCAGCCACTATTAACACTTATGTAAGTGCCTTGTGCGGAACAATTTTCTTAGTTCAAACGCTAGATAAATTGGCGCTCAGACGATTACAAAAGTATGTTTACTGAGTTTAAGTGATAGTTAACAGTGTTAATAACATATTGTTGAGATTATTGTCAAACAAAAACACGCGTATTATAGCCAAATAAGAGCTATTATTTGCACATTTAATTTACAACAGAGATTGATCTTTTTAAAAAAGAAAATAAGATTTACTGAAATTACAAAGAGATTTTGTATATTAAGTTAAAATATAAATGCTCTAAATACTTGACGTGTCTCGGTTTAGAGTGCGAGTTATCAGAATTGGTACAAGACTGACTCGTCGTTGTTCATGCGAATGGAGGTGTCAGGTCGGATTACTGAAAGATTGAATGTATGTGGCTTGTTATTAGAACGACGCTTTACTTTGCGAGATGTCCTTAATATCTAGGGGAATAACAGATTCTTTTACTTTGTTCATGTTAATGCCAGCATCAACACTTTCAGTTACTACAGAAAGCACTATTAACCTCTGTCAAAAACAACCAACGGATAATCATTACTCTAAAAAAAGCTCTGTTTAAACTCAAATGAATAACCGTTTTATCGCATTGTGTTCAATATAATTACGCCTCTCGGGCTGTCAATACCAGGCAGTGTATTTTGTAATTTGTATAGTGCATGGTCATAAACCCCTATTTAGGTAACGAGGCATAAAACGGCACCACCCAGCGTAATTTAAGCGTTAGATGTTGTTATGTGAGTTAGTAAGCAGGTAACCAAATAAAAAAAATTATAAGTGTACGTTTTATAAGTGTAATTAATATGTATTTTTATAAGTGTAATTAATATGTATATGTTGAGGAAATAAACATATGAATAAATATGTAAATAAATATATAAATAAACCAATGAATAATTCAAAAAATAAATAAATCAGTAAATAAATTACTGATGTCATATGTAGTAAAACAGTAGCCAATATGTTTTCTAGGCTCGTCAGGATTACAGAATTCGAATTTCTTAAATAACTTCAGACCTAATTATTTATTTTATTTACGCTATTATTATACATATAAAACAACTAATTTACGAATTTTTCGCGTTACTTAAATATATTTATTCCCGACGTTTCGGACTCTTTTCAGCATCCATGATCACGGGCAGACTAAGTTGGTATATGTCTGTATCTCTGTTTTCGAATAACCGTCAGTTTTTATTTAAAAATTGACATATCTTTCGATTTCTTAATTTTTAATGTTGGTTTGACAAAAAAGTATTTATGTTGTCCGATTAAAATTGATTGTAAGACTCTAGACAAATTTTCTATAGATTTGCCGATAGCGAATTGATCGGATCGTGTCTGACGGAATACTCTCTTTAACAATATTGTGCTTGCCTGATTTAAGATCTTAGCGCTCCCATAGATGCCCTTTTTGGGAGAAATTTTGACACACGAAGGTGGTTGTTCCTGCATCACTTCAAGAAATTTAAAGATGTTACGAACCCTGCGCAATTCGTCATAAGACCTTCCAGGCGGCGTATATGTACTTATATATATATATAAGTCTTAAGCACATAGAAATACAGCCATATACCAACTTAGTCAGCCCATGATCATGGATGCTGAAAAAAAATCCGAAACGTCGGGAATAAATATATTTAACTAGACTAGACCTATTTTGAGTATAAGCATTTCAAATTCAAGGACAAAAACTATTTATAAAAATTTAGTCCCTACTAAGCACTCATGAGTCATGACCGTCTAAGTTTTACCACCGGTTTACAAACCCAGACCTGTGTAGAGAAATATTGGCAAAAAACTTTACAATATTTTTTTATGCCTATAATTTAAAAAAAATGGTATTTACAAAATTTGACCAATACATCAATTTTCTAATCACCAGTGGAAGTGCAGAATATAAACTACTTCCACACATCTTCTTCCTCAATATACTTATGGCAGAGTAGTAAGGCTTTATGGAAGTGTTGTTTTGACACCTCTTGTAATTAAACCAGATTTAAATGATAAACATTATTATTTCTGTACTGTGCGTTAATTTAATAGCAAACTGAGCACCTAAAAGTCAGGACAGTAAATAGAGATTCTATACAGTTGTGCCAGTAAATAGAATCTACCAATACATAAAATTAATATGCAAAACGCAATTATTTACATATTTAGAAATATTTATCATTTACCTTTACAAAATAAATGACCACCTCAAAAGATCTCTTCAAGACTTAAACCCTTTTTCTTAACTCTAAATGATGAGGAGTTTTCATTAATAATGCATAAATTTTGTTTAAATTTATTTACAGCCTAATGTTTACTTGGTGGCTTTCTTGCCAGCTTTCGCACTCGCCTGTTGCGCTTTAAGAACCTTCACGATCTTCTGTTCTTCAATGAGGAAAGCTCTGACAATGCGTTGTTTGACACACTTGTGGCACAAGACACCACCATAGACTCGCTTTACAGTCTTCTTGCGGTAGCAGAGGCGAGAGCGCTCAGCTGGGCGGGCAGGCTGGATACCACGGAGCTTGCTCTTGCACTGGCCACACCTTGGGATCTTCTTGGGCTTCTTTACATATTGATATACAAGACGGCCACCAGGGGTTCGTACTCTGAAATGTAACGTTAGTAGTCATGAGTAAAACTAAAACGTAAATTTTGTTATACCTCGTAGTTTTAATTGTTTCAGTATGAGTGAAAAATAATCATTAAAAAACTAGAAGTTAATTAGTTATATATCATAGTAAAATTTACAAATATACAGCAGATGCGGAATTTAAATGACTGAGTACTTAGAAATGCCTCTGTTCTACTACTTTAATAATAGAATTTCAGCGAAATTGTAAAGTAAGATATAAAAACATGTATCAACATAAATAAAATAACAACCTTTAAGAATAACTTATTAAACACACGATGTGCACATCAAACGTACTTTGATAGATTTAATAATTGTACCAAATAAATTATCGCGTATAAAATTCATGTTTGTTCAAGAGCATGAGTAAGGATAACATAAATAACCAGACAGAAGAGATTCATAAAGTAATCAGAGTTTAATTATAAGTATTCGTTTTAAATACAGAAACAATTGTACGAAATTGAAAAAAAATTGGTTAACGCAACAATAACAGAGAGGTTATGTTTATAAAACATTAAAAAAGGCTTTAGGTTTCATATAAAGGATTTAGGATAATAATAATTCATTTGAAACATACGACATAATATGTACTAATAGAAATAAGAACTCACATTCTCCTCTGGTTTGACTTGGTATTGTACGACAATCGTCGTCTGAATGTAAGTCGCTGTACCATCTTGTAGCTGAAATACAAATTTTACATGAATTAAGCCGTTATAGCACTTAAGTAGATCACTGTTTTAAGAGTAAAATATATTTTTTCATTAAGATTTATTTCGATTTACTTTAACATGAATTAAAAACCCTACCGCTTTGACAGCTGTCGATACAGAAAGAACTTGCCGAAAAAGTTAACCCAACCATGGCAACACTTTTTTCATACAGTTAATAAATAATTTACAACTATAGTAATACATATCTCAAAGTTATTGGTTTGTGCATTAAAAGTAAAATTAATAAAAAAAATATTTAAAATTCTATATAAGTTGAAACCTGGTATGAATAAATGAAAACAAAATAATGATAAACAAATTTTTCTCTAAAATTACAAGGTGAGTTTTAAATTATTTGTGAGTAATATATATTTATAAAATCATATCAAGTCAAACTAACTAAATTTCCTATTGTTCAAGTGAATAAAATCGTAATCTGGATATTAGAAAAAATGGTATTTTACGAATAACTTCCTGATAGGACAGTTGTAAAGAAGAAAAAAACTTGATATTGAAGCATTACTTGATTTAATTGTAAAATAAAATATTTTTTTTACTTATTAGAGTAAAATGTTGTATGTTATTTTAGCACGTATAATTGAAAATGGCAACACTATTAGTAATATGGCTGCCAATGTGTAATGTTTATGGTGTTTGTGAGTAAATTTACATTATCGTGTTTTTAGGATAATCTACATGAAATGGGTAAGTTAAAATAATGTTTGTGTTTTAATGTGATAATCTTCCATATACAGTCAGCGCCAACAATACTTCTTAATTGTTAATACGTTTTGACAATAGGTTTATTATAGTAATTTTAAGCTTATTTCAATGCAAAAGATAGTATTCTTGTATGGGTAAATATTCATTTAAGATTTTCATGTTTAGATGCGCATATGTTCTTAAATAATTTTAAATCTTCGGCTAATTTTTGTTTCTAAACAATTTCAGATCGGAACATTATGCGACCTATTTACTTTTTTCATAAACAATAAATCTTAACTACAAATGTTATTTAGTAACATATTGATATTTTTAAAAGAAATTTATCTCTAAAATGTAGTATTTATCTGGAAATCTATTATTTTTCTAAACAGTTCTCTTGTCATCCAATAGATGGCATTATAGTCTAGTAATGAATATCATTCTTATCACCATTAACCGATTTATTTATTTCATTTACGCTGCGGTTTATGAATATCATTATAGCTAGTCTATAGTAATATTTTGTTTTTCATATACTAGGTATATCGTAGTACATCAAATAAGTCTCCTGCATTAACGCGAACTTTTTAACACACGATCTCTGCTTTGTAAAGCATGAACCTGCTCTACACTACTGCATTGCTTGTTTATGATGATTATATCTGCTGATTCTATTATCTACCAGGTACCTTTATATAGATTACAAAATATATAAGTGCTTGAAATAGCTTCAACTACACAGGTAATTTTTTGAATACACACTAATTTCCCATTTGGGAAATTTAAGGTATTTACCTATGTGACCTAAAATTGTTTTTTCACTTGCTATCTTTAATTATTGCTCTGAATTATTATTCGTATCTTACTATTTAACTGTTTCGGATAAAATAATACGGCCAAACTTAGGAATTTACGTACAAACTCGATGGTGTATAATAAAATGGAGTTATAAATGTATCGACATCTATATGAACACTTTGCTTGTTAAACATATTACGATGCATTTAGCTTTATCGCGCACCTACAAATAGTTATTTGTCTAATGTAAAGGACATTCAGGCGTTTATCATCTCTGGTATTTTCTTAGCCCTTTCTAAAATTTATTAGAGCTATTTTTACCACAATACATTTCCTTTATCAATACTAGTTAATAAACAGAGCAGAGATATAAGGTAAATTAATTATATTTCACGATATTTAACACCCCAACTTCATATCGAGGACTGCCAGACATGTTCATGACCTAGGGAGCTATCGCACATCGAAACGTTTATAACGGCATGATTTAAATAAAGAGAAAACGCCTTTTTTGACGCCATTTTGTTTCATAATTTTTTTAACTATTACATTTTTAGGCAGTCGTATAGCGTTGACGCAGTATAAAGTAACTGCTAATATAATCTTTACCGAATTATTGTATCATTGCCAATTATCGGAACAATGTTATAATTATTTATAGTAACGAATAATGGAATATATTATTTTTTACCAACTGCATGAATAGTTGACGATATAACGAATTCTCAATTCAATTTGTTGGCTTTATTGCGTTTTCTTAGATTTCGCCAACGTCAATTATAGTATACTCTGCTATATGTAACAGGCTTCGTAAATGAACAAGTTATAAACTAATAATTGGTTATTTGCTGAGATAGTAACGAATTCTCTATAATTTATTTAAACGAACAAACTTTTTGAACAACTTTTGTTATACGAAAACAAAGCTCGGCTGGCTTGTCATAAGTATCGTAAGCTCATATCCTAAACGCAAGCTTGTATAGGGTTGCTACTTTTATCGATATAATAAAACGATGCTCTAGTATCGATAATAGTGCGGAGAATATTTTTATTATCTATCGTTATTAGCATTCTAATAACAATTTGCAAAATGCTTAATGCACTAAATATCTATTTTTGAGACAATCTTTGATGCGACATTCCTTTAATAGTCTTTAAATGTTGTCCTTTTGTATATTTACAGAAACTTTATTATTTTGATAACATTACTTTTAATGTCTTTTATGCCTACTATTGCTTTTAACGTTTTATTTTTTTTTACATATAGTTAATATTCTAGTTTTAGTATCTGAATATTTGTTATACTCTAACATTTATTCCAACTTTTTCCTAATATTAATTGACGATTTTTGATGAAATTTTACATAATATATCTTAAACGCCAAAATAACATATAGGATAGAGTCAATCGAGACATAATTATGTCTTTTTCTTCTTGTATATTATACTGTACTTTAACTAACTGCAACCCGACTTTATGTCTAAAAAATATCCAAATAATTGTACCCTAAAAATAGCAAGCTTAATAGCCATTACGCCAGTTAAAGTTTAAAAATTGGCTTACAGTTAAAATGAATGTATGCATTTGAACCCCGGTGGAAAAGGTTAAATATTCTGTTATAACCATATTGAGGACCAAGATCTGTGCCGTAGTTTTTGTGTTGCACTTGCTAACTCCTTGCAAATATTGTTAATAGTATTCACATAAATTATATATTTAAATATATATACAAAAAAGACCGCAGAGTTTCTTGCCGGTTTTTCTCTGGACAGATCTGAGTTTGTGAGACGGTGGTAACATTTTGACGTTTATAAGTGCTCAGCCTATATTCAATACATAATATATGACTTTGTCATTGACTTTATAATACATAAAATAGTCCCGTATTCGTGTTTAAAACGCTGACCCTAGATTTGGTTGCCGCCGTTTTATGGTACGTCCCTCATACAAGGTGTCAGAAATAAGCTCCCAATAAAAATGCTCAGAGGCGCTTCGGTTGAAGCTACGCCGCGTTCACTTCTCGGAACCGCCCGTCCGACATTGAGATGGGTCATTTTGTAATAACAATACTCGCACGTCCAGGGTTGCCACTTGTTCGTGGTTTATTATTTTATATTGTGGTAATTTGCGATTATTATCGAACTGATTACGTGTTATAGGTTTATGATACTAATATTGATAATGGATTGCAATTATTACAATATGATGTTACACTTGTAAGAAACCTAAATCTCGTTATATTTAAATTTGTTGTCTTGTGCGAAAATCATTGAGGTTTGATTATATGCTACCTATATATGCATATTTTATGCTTATAATTGTTTGTTTTCTATTTAAGAAAAATGACCCGATGAGTTTCTTTCGCCGGTTCTTCTCAGGTCAGAGGCGTCCTTATCGAACCGGTGGTAGATTTTTGACAAAATTAATAACTCAGTGTATCCCTCCTGTGTTGGAAGATATTTTAATTTAATACTTATTGAACCTTAAATGTTTCTATGGAAATATTTTAAATGTATCCACAGTTCGTCTATAAAATTAGAGTTTATGAATACTGTTTGCAATATTTTTATGACCGATCAATAAAATGTTACGATCTCTTACAGATTGCTCTAACGTTATTATTCAATAATCGATCGTTTAAACGCTATAAAATGTTGATACGGTGAATCAAGTAACATTATGGAATATTAAAATAACACTTTTTTATGCCGCCAGATAATGTAAAAAGTCAGTCCAGGCATGTAATAATTCGGTCCTCCCACCAACCCGTATTGGACCCGCGTGGTGGCTACGGTCCAAAAACCCTAATGGCTTTAATTAATAGTTAAAATAATTTGCACAAAAGCATTCATTGTAGGCAGCGTTTTTTTTTCAACACGGATGTTACGCTTCCAGCCTCTTTGGTAGGTTTCATCTAACGCGGGCTTCGTGGACAGCCTCCGTCCCCACAAACGAGATTTAGGCAGCGTTGTCTTATCACAACTTGGTGCTGATAAAACATTGCATATTACGCCATATTTGTAACTAGCAACCCCCCAGCCCCTTGTTGTTGGAATTTCGTAAAATCCGTTCGTAGCTGACCTTACTCGGCGAAAGGAATATTCCTACCAAATTTCAAGTCGATACGCCTTATGGTTCCAGAGATATCGTGATGAGTCAATATATAGGTGGGAATCTCTTTTATGTAGAGAAATAGATTTAAGTACACACGGATATAATAAAATCGCATCAGAATGTTTGCACCTTACCATTGCGGACCAAAGGATCATAACTTCTTACGCAATTAAAAAACGAAAATGGTTGCAAACTACCAACTAAATAGCGGTCCTTAGAACGCAGCATCTGTAGAATAACTATAAAGTTATTATCCATATATATCTAGATACAATTTCACTCGTTTAGTATTCGGAAGCCCGTGGGACTATTCCCACAAGGCGTGTATAGGAAAAAGTGTACCTTCACACAGGCCGGCTGGTACGCCGAATATGGTCAGCGGAAGTCTACGATTGCTGACAACTCGTACAGTCTATTCGTGTTTTGTCTAGCGATTCAATAATCTTAGTTTGGATGTGGCTTTGCTGCGGCGGACGCGGGGTGAATTCTGTTAAGGAGTGATCAGTCTATTGCAGTCATGGTATAGGCACTTTGTATGGTCATTTGATATTCGGTGTTACCATAGTGTTTTATCATATAAGATTATATAAACATTAAATTGCATATTTTATATTCATATTTTAATATCGTAATAGCCTTGTAGTTATAATGATTTTAATTTTTTTATGTTATTGAATTAAAGGACTTCATACATATATAATTGCGTTATTAAATTCCACCTTCCAACAATGTTATTCAACGACCACCGTAATGTTATAATATATTTTTTCATTTTAACCTTATTTTCAGAACTTTCTATATTTTAATTCAAACAAACACTTATTTTTGTATCAACCCTGCCACGCGCCGGTCGTCCTTTTTTGGTTCGGTCTCGCTCCGACACCTCGCGACAATAGACGCCCCCCTCGCCCTTCGCCCCCCAACGCGACTCTGAGACGAATGTCACGTTTCTGGTGAAGTATTTATATGGGACATTTACAGGATAGTGGGATATGGTGAAATTTACCTCGAAGAAGGGAAGCGAAGTGTTGAAGAATATGTGTTCATTAGACTTTTAGGATGTACAAGAACACTATCAGTCTATACTATGATTATACTTGAACAAACATTGTTCAAGTTCATGTGGACAATGTGAATATGTATACTGGAAACTAAAGAAACATAAAGATAAAACATAGCTCTGTAATTTGCCTTTTTTTACCATGTTAAAACGCTGTACTATAAAGATAAATAATAATACATATAAATAAAAGTTTATGATTACATTTTCAAATGAGTTGAAAAGTTTATAATAAAATTTTTGGATTTTTATGATACGACCCTCATCTGTCTCATCCGGACAGTTTACTATTGCCAGGTAGTTTTTTATTGTGTGGTTTTTTACAACTTTACTATATAACCCATTATCATACAACATTATAGCTATATCAAAGCCGAAATATGTATGGAATGGATGTTACAATGTGCCTTAGTAGCATCCCTTATCTAGTACTCCTATTGATAAATTTTAGCTAAATTGCCTTTCACAGAGTGGCCTTTATCTTATAACAACGCTATATTATTGCTATGAATCATGGTTGCCATTAATTAAAAATAATTTTGCAACCCTGATTGTTGCGCCGAAGGGTGGGGGTTAGATACCCACCACGGGAATAACATTGTGCGATGAAGATGTGTTTTTCTCGTGACTGGGTGTTAGGTTTTATTTACATAAAAGTAAGTCTTTATTTATCAGTGGTATGGTTACATTAGTACAAGCTTTGCTTATTTTGGGACTAGGTGATGCTGTGTAATTCGCCCAGAAATATTATACTTTTATTCATCATCATCATCAGACTTTGTCAGTGTACTGCTGGATATAGGCCGCCTGTAATACACGCCACCGCTTCCGATCTTCGGCCATTCATCCAGGCAGCTCACAGCGGCCACTTGTTATATTATTTTGTTTCTTCATCATCATCAGCGTGTGTTAGTCCACTGCTGGACATGGGCCTCCCCTAATACACCCCTATCTATTGGGGGTTTTGGAACGTAATCCACCACGTCCAATGCGGGTTGGAGGGTGGACAGATTTTTCATGCCGACGCATGGATCTTCTTACTTTTCAGACAATTGGGTGATCGGCCCAAATTGCTCTAACCTACTAGTAAACAACAATGAAAAGTGGTTGCGTGCTCGCAGAATTCGCACCCACGACTTCCAGTTTCTAAAGCACACGCTCATACCACTAGGCTACGTAGGCAGCGTTTCTTATTATTATATATGGCTCGTATTACTTCTGGCATTCGATGTGTAAGATTTGTGCGACAGGTGTCTGCGATGCATTTCGGAGATGACGTACAGACATGAACAATGTCCGACAATGTGGAAGGATCTGACTACGATTTGGAACCAGTTTGAATATAAGCTATTGTCGACTTGGATGATCACTGCGTGACAGGATCATGAATTCATATGATTCGGACTACCAGTGCTGTGTGATAGAATGCTTCAGTATTTAAACTCAACTCTTAATAGCATACCTAATAACGACTTAAAGTATGATTTATGGATAAAGGGGATCATGGCGGTGTAGGAAATTCCAGGAATTCGTGTGAGTTCCATTTTTTGCTTCATCAAATTTGTTGTAATGAAAATGATTTAGTATTTAAGCTGCTTTAAGCTTTTTGATCTGAGTTATCCGGCTTTGCTAATGTGATATATTTTCAGTTTAGTAAACTTCGTGGACTTTTTCATGATTAGTTTTTACTAGCAATTTAATGCTTATCAAATTTGAATCAAATATCACGAAAATCTGATTTTACCTTATCGCCACATACGAGGACTTTAATATTACTGAACATAAGGGTTTACTTATATAAATGAATTAACATGAAGAACACAGAAGGCATTTTCTCTAAATGAAACCAAGATATAAATCGGAAATTACCACGTATTAAGCTTTGCCGTCTTCCGTTTTAAACTATACACGGACCCATAATAATATAGCTTGTCTTTTATTTATTATATATGTTGCCAACTTCAATATAATCCAGGGAAAGAAAGGTGATCAGTGACATCGTCATGATGCCCGCCATCATTATCCCCTAATGCCCCGTGAACGTCCCGGCTGTGACGAATTTAGCTCCATTACTATGCGCTTTTAACGACAATGCCCGCTTCACTGGACTCATGGAAAAGTTGTTGTTATTAAAGCATTGGTGGAGGAACAAAAACGCATCTCTCTGAATTGTTTTTATGAGTTTTAAATGAGGTATTATTAAGCGATTTAGCCATTTTTGGTATATTTAACAAATAAAACGCAAATCTTTATTTATAAAACTATAAAAACACAGCACAGCTCGCCTACGTATTTTATTTTTTTGGTTATTTTATAATTGGTATCAATTAATATTGCCATTGATTTCGTGCACTGGAACATGCAGTGGGTATGTTCAGTATATATATCATATATTTATGGTCAAGATTTTATATGAAAATTAAGCTATACAAAACGAAGTTATATTATAGGCAATTACTTACACAAATCACGTTTGACAACCCACACATTGCACAATCACTTCCTCTTGTTACTAACTCTAACTAACGCTAAGATCTTTAAGGCAGTATTGTATATAGGGCTTTGTGTAACAAAATATCAGATATTAAATCACATTAGGTATGAGATAAGATTTTGGTATCAGATATCAGCATCATCTTTGTTCAATTTCCTCGGTCGGTATTATGGCAAGCGGCAAAAAGCTTAACCGACGAAGATAGTGAGGTCGCATCCTGGTCCATAATCGACTGCCTGCCTTATATTATTATCATCATTATAGCATCGTAATGTTCGGTGCTTTAGTTTTTTACTATCGAGTCTGTGGTAAGTTGCACAAAAGCTTTGAAGTAACAGATCCAATCTCCCGGTATACCGGGCTAAGATCGGTTTGATATTCTTCACAGCTAAACTGATCCATTCACGTTAGCTCAGAGTCCAAACTAAATCCGTTATCGGTTTGAAACGAAAGATCTCTGGTATCGTGTTAAGCATAGTGTCCAGGCAAAGCCATAGTGCAGTGGGTATTCCTTTTAAACCAGATTGGTACGATATGATCTCCGATTCCTACTCGGTATTAATGCTGATAGACCGTCTTAATTCATTATCCTAAAGTCGATACAATCAAATCAGAAAGTGTAATACCTTGGTTTGTCCAGTTTAGAATTTTTAGGTTGTAAGGGCATCCATCACATTAATAACAATTTTTTATTTAGCCGGCTTTTATTTGAGATAGGTCCGCACTAGTTCGATATGGTGTACTTTTATATCGATATCTTAAAACGTGTTCCATAAATATAAAAATCGGTTCGTCTTCTTCAGAACTGCGAGCGGGGTTGTCCAAACTTTTCAACTATTTCATCATTTTCTCTTGATGGTATCACCATGGTTACGTAATCAAAGGAAGAAATGTGATATTAATTTACATTGCTTTTTATATCAACTGAGAATCAAAACGATCGTCACTACAGAATTTTTATTTTAAGCTTATAAAAGTCAAACTACCCGCGTCGCCATTTAACGTGACGTGGCGTTATTTTGGCGGGAGCGCTGCCGGTGGCGTCGGTCCGCGTGTCATCGACCCCGACGGAAAACAGCGAGACTGTATTGTTGTTACGAGCCAACGAATGTGGGCCGCCCTCTAAAACGGGCCCGTTTAACAACACTGGCCCGTTTAGACTGTAAACATTATCGCGTTCCTTTGGATTTCCTCGGGACTTGCCGATGGCAACATTGTCGGCGCCAGCCAGGAGTACGCGTCGGCGCTATGTTCGCATCAAAGCGCTGTAACAATGTTCGGTGCGTGATGTTTACGGAGGTCCACTGTGGTTTAACGACTGTAGTGCAACTAAATCTAAATTTGTGTTACTCTAACCGATACGGTTGCAATTACGTTGACTGGCTGAATTTGTAACGTTCGTTATAACGCTGTTATCGGTACAAATATAACATAAATGACTAAGTATAGACATTATCGGTCAAAGCATGTTACGACTCTTTAACTTGGAAATATGCAGTAATTCCAAAGTACTGCTTAAAGACAATTGCTTTTACTTGTCTTTACTATACTCGTACCTTATTACATTACCTAAACAAGAGATCACATGTTCTTAACCTGTAAGTACTAGAAGGATATCCGCATTAATTCCCTTGTACGTGTTTAAGCGTATCTGGATATCGGTTGTAAACTTGTTTTTATACTCAATGCAGCGTCGATAACCAATATGGTCTTGATCCTTGATTCTATTGCTTCTTCGTAAACGGCTGTATTGTTTGGGTACCATCCTTCGTGTCTATGACATCATGTTTACCTCGCGAATGCGGGTTTTTGTTCTGGATCAGTTATTCGGTTTGTACGTGTTTTGTGTATATTTGGCATTTAGAATTTTTTTGTTATATAATTAAATGAGGCTGCGTTTATTCATTAAAGTCAATATAAACTCTTAAGTAGGTTTTTCTTGACATAGTAATATTATCTGCTAATATATCATAATAACCCGCGTTGGACCAGCGTGGTGGGATATCGGTCCCAAAACCCCCTATTGAATAGGGGTGTATTAGGGGAGGCCAATGTCCAGCAGTGGACTATCAAAGGCCGATGATGATGATGATGATATCATAATAACTTTAAGGGTTTAATGTAGTTTCAGGTACTTAGACTCGATTTAGGTGCCCGTTAGCTACTTATTATGTCTGCTATACATTTAGATATATCAGCGTACATTTTTAAACATATTACTATTAAATTTTCTTTCATATTTCACGTAAGTACGCGGCAGATGTAATCGTCCGTTGCCGGATTCCTTGCCGGCATACGTAACCGCCTATCACGCCATCTTTTCGCTCTAACTTGTTCTAAGCCCCTTATCATCTTTGGTCGTCTTACGAGTGTAGATTCATGATCTGTATACTTTATGTATGTAAGCTTTTGGAGTACTTCACTTGCTTTAAATCTAAGTACACGTTACTATCTCTGTACATCTAAATTGGGTCGGAGAGATTGTTGGTATGCTGGATACATCTTTTGATGAATTTTGTTACCTATTTGAAGGAGACCGTAAGTAGCGGCTACTGGGATTTAACTTGTTAGCTTACAATCGAAGCTGCACTAAATGTTGCCAAAGCTTTTGCGACCTACGACGGTGGAAAGTTATCAACTGCTAGTCGTAGTTGTAATTATACTTTCGAAGTCGTGAGATTTGCATTCTTACAGCCAGTTTTTAAAACATATGCAAGCTTTGATAAAAGTAAACAAATTTTAAGCCAGTGTTAGAGGCAAACTACAGGCAGGAAATCATAATAAGTCAAATTTTAGTTTTACCTCGGACAGACACATTAACTAATATTTTCCATTGCTTTAAAACTTCGAGATAGTTAACAGCAAGGACTGTGCCATGCCCTGAGATTTGAGTTTAGTGTGGTAAATATCTAAGTAAATACAGTAGACCAACCTTAGATAGGTTTGTCACCCAATAAAAATATAACGTGCGAATCAAAGATTGCCCGCCGTCCTGAATCCTCCGCGCCCTTTACCCTGAAATATCTTACCAAATCGGAACACTTTACTTCTTACATACTTAGTACATTTCTTTGCTGCTTCAGAAATGTTCTCGTTGTTCGAGGAACATTTCTAGTAAACTTTTCTGTCGTTGTTCAAACAAATATAACTAAAACAACACTGGATCATAGTTATGATGCTTTGTTTGCAAGCTGAATAGACTCGTCGCTCGGTAATGACTACAATGTTCATTATGATCATTGTGATCATTATGATCATTACACCGGTTCAACAAAGGTGGAGAACGTGCATGTTACCCGCTCCGTAGACGTGAGCTGTGACGGTATCTCATGAGGTCGTGCCTGCAGCGAACCGGCTCGTTACGTGACATACAGTTACATTTGTATAAATCTCTTCTTTCGTATTTTCTCTGTTGTTTAATAATAAAGTTATTTTTATGTATTAATTTATTTGTTATACCCATTGCCCAAGTATTAAGCTTGAAATGTTTGGAAGTATTACGAAACTTTCGACAACGATACCTACAACATTAACTTCGCGTTTATTGTATATTTTTAAATTCCCGACATTTCGAACACTTTCCAGCGGCCGGGGTCTACCCTGTGACCAAACTTAAAGTCATTATATTTAATAATGTATAATATTCGCGTAAACAATAGAAATAATTATTGTTTTTATGAAATAAAATTTGATGTACGTTTGTCATTGTAAGTCTGAAAACATCGTGTTTAATTTCTGAGATAAAACCAATGTCGTCAAATCTCAAAAATAAATTGAAGCTTTATGTAACGGATTGATCTTATTTCATTCATGGAAAGTCGTGTTTAAACTTTCCACTATTCTTCCACCATATCAACCGTCTTAACTACGGCTTGGTTAGTCCTTGATTTTTTGAGGCGAGCGTTATTCTAATGAATATCCACCTTAAATGTGTTGACGATATAAAGCGACTGGAGTTCGCGCGAGATGTTACGATTAGGGATGTTACAGAGCTTCGGTTCAGGTTCCGTTAAGTCGGAACTTCCGATTACTATTATACTTTCGGTTCCGACTCCGGCTCCGACATTTTTTAATCGGAGGTTTGAATCGAGTTTTGATAAATTTGTCTCCGTAAAAATATACTAAATGAGTTCAATAAAGAAAAACGTATTAGTATTAGTGATGATCCGTTATTATGGTGGAAAGTTAATGGTAATACAAAGTTCCAGCCCTGCAATCAATTGCTCGTCAATTTTGTCGTGTCCACCAAGCTCGTAGCGAGCGAACAACTTATAGTGGCGTTGGCCTAATCTAGACCCTTAAGAAATAAAATAGAGGAAGGCAAAGCTTTTGTTCGTAAAATATAATACGCTACTTTTAGAGTCAATTAATACGATTTAATTTTTTTAAAGCTTTAGTTCGTTAGTAAGTTAGTATAATATAATTACTAATATATGTTACTTTGGGTTTAAATTCATTCTATTTAAACTTGTTGTTTATTTGGAAATATGCCAATTTTGTTCATTATTTATATTTTATGTTACAACAGAAACTTATAATAAAAAAAATACTACATAATGTTTTATTTGTCCTTAAATTATAACTCTCTCTCATGTCACCCTGCTTCCGGTTCCGATTCCGACTCTGGTTCCGATTCCAATAAAGCAAATTTAAAAACTCCGATTCCGGTTTCGGTTCCGACAAAACTACTTCCGTTACATCCCTAGTTACGATAACAGGATCTTCATCCCTTTCATTTAATTAGCTTCGTGCCTTATACTTACATTGACGCATTCTGTGACATTTATTCCAAGGCTCGGATTCCTGTAAGGCATGCGCTCTTTAATGATATTATGTCTTGTCCGTGTGCACCATTTGTTTGTGTCAAGGGGAAGGTGGTCGTGGTTCTTGTGTTGTAAAGTTGTTTTGTTTGTCAATTTTTATTCTTGCCTATGTGGATGCTTTACGCTTTTGTAAGCTGCGATGCCGCTTATAGAATTTTGCACACGCTTATTAAAATGTTTGAGTGATAGTTTTAATGGTTGTTATTCGATTAATTACTTTGATGTTTTTTTTTAAATCTTTAAATAGATTATCTTATTATGCTATTTTTTAGAAACGGAGGAATTATATATGTTACAGCTTAACCAAATTAGATTTAGAATCAATGTAATTTAGGTAACTCGTGGCAACGAATCAGAGTCATACTTACGTTGTTGTTATTAGTTTAATTTTTATCAGTATTTGACGTGACGTTGATAAGAACGATAGATGTAATACATCTTCTATAAAATAGCTAAACTAAAGGTATGTTTTTCTTAAATTTTATTCGCAGTTGAACGTTTAAATCGTTGACAGATACAGCGGACTTTTACACCGGTGTTTTTACTTGGCTCAAGGCACTCACCGATGTTCTTATTTGAACCTTTCAGCATCGACGTGTCCGTAATTTGCGAGTACGTGCGAAGTAGTCCCGCGGTCCCTAATTGCGGGCCGCGTCCCTATATCCCGTCAGTTTGATCGGCCCTGAATGCTGGACGTGATTCCACTTAATTGGCCCGAAAATTGTGCACGTACGAGGAGTCGTTTAGTATCTCGTAATAGTCATTGTCATCTCGAAGTTCTTGAAGGAGTCGATAGTAAAAACGCTATTAAATTGTTAAGCCATTGGGATATATTAGATCAATTATATCAAGAGTGTAAAGCAGCGTTTCAAGCATAAACGTTCATCTGTAAAGTTAGGAATTAGGAGGCATTTTTACGAGAAATTCTGGCATGATAGACATTTTTGTTGCACTGATGAAATCACCCTTGTAATGCAATAATGTTGATTTTTAATAAACATAATAACATTTACATCTTCCCTTATTGTTAATTTGGTTTTTTCATTTGATTGATTAAACTAAGAATAAAGTAACAATATAAAGTTGCTATTGAGATTTTAAATGGCAACAAAAGGCGTACTTGCACAAAAGTGGCCATGCTGACTCTTGTCATTCTGCTGTCTCAAGTGTAACGAGGTGCTCAGCGCCGTTTTACGTTATCCGGCCACATTGTGCGCGTAAGTTAGTTTTTTGTTTGCGATCACGTCGCGGAGTGAACCGTGTCGGCCGCGGCGCCGCTCCGCCGGCCCGCCCAATCCTCGGCCTCTCGCTCCATTTTTGTTATTTCCCTTTAACACCTGCGCCCCGTAATCTCTGTCCGACGATCGGCCGCGCCGCTTAACTCTTTTTGGACGTGTTTCGTGTTTCCCGCGCGTTTTTTTTTCTTTTTATTCTTAAAAGTTAAGGATTTATGGCGGGCGGTGTTTTGTCCCCACCCGAGCGTCGTTTAATTTCCCTCCGCCGCCGCGTTGACAATCGATTATGATCGCCCGCGGTCCGGTGACCCGTTATTTATCACCAGCTCCGTTTCGTGTCGTTTCTGTTCTTTTTATAATTCAGGTCGTCTATTGTGTGCCTTTGCCTCGAGATTTTGGTCAAAAGTTTTTCGTCGTCGCCTTCCTACATAAAGAAGAATGAATCGCTTCTTTATTTTTATTTCTGTGAGCTTGGTACGTACAAAGCCGTGTACGAATAAATTTTTTATGTAAACTTTACGGTTTATCGTATTAATTAGTATTATTTTTAGTACTTGAGCAGAGCTCCCTCCCTTCCTGGATCGGGCACGGCCCGTTGTTTACGCCGATAAAGTTGATATGATGTTTTTTCGTACGTGATAAATTTTACGATCGTTCAACGGCCCTGACGATTTCGCTTGTTAATTACCGCTTTTATGTTACGTCTTTAATGTGCCGAGTAAAAGTTGTTTGAGTAATGTACCGGAATGAAAAAACATTATGTAGGTTAACGCGTTGAAAAAAGTAATAAGGAAAATCATATTTTAAAGTCCCCTGCTGGGTTTAGATTTGATTATAACAGTATATGGGTAGTCCGCTAGACTTAAGCAGTTTTAATAATTAAACATATTTACGATTGTTCTTTGCTCACGATCACGTGGCAAATGTATATATGTACAGTACTTGTTAGTCAAATCTTAGTTACTATACATTTGCAGCAGTCGTGATAGGCAGAACAACAACATAATGCAACTGCAAACTTTTTTTTATGTAGCAAAGTAACCAAACAAGGCAATTCATTTTAGTCATAATCTTTAGCGTTTCTTACTGAAAACGTTACGAATAGAACACCATTATGGACAATTATACAACTCACGACCGATACAGGAAGCGATCTCTTAGCCGGCTAATGTGTTTCCAAGTCACCATTACGACAACATTTACACCACGTTCCGAGCTGGTAATTTAGTGCTTGCGTGCAGTCTGGACCCCTTAGTGCCACGTCTTGGCGAGTAACCAGTCTCGTGCATGTATGATTTAAATGGACCATTTAGTACGATATGTAGCGGAGCTTCTGGCTGTTGTGAAAGACCAATCTAAATATCATGTTTATAGGATCGCGTGATTTCAATTGAAAACGGATAATTGATTAACATTCTGAAACGATTTAAGATAAATCTTTCCATTCCATTAGATTTTTTTTTTCGAAGATATTATAAAGTTAAAGGTACGGGATTCGGTCCGAAACCTCCCTCCAAACGGAGTATTGGAGGCCTATGTCCAGCTGTGAATTTACACAGGCTGATGATGATGATGATGATAAAGATGTTATTAGTTATTTTATAGTGTATGAAACATTATTATTTTCTCGATCATCGGCGTCCTATAGAAAGCTTGTACCTTATTAGTGACTTGTTTGTATTTTAAATATACTGTTATTTTGTATACAGTACTGAATCCATAAACAAACCTATACATATTAGCATAGGTTAGGTATCAATTTAGGCAACAATGCGGATGTTATAACCTCAACTGTTTAATTGTTATAATGTTTTAAAACTTTTATAAAGCAGTTATAATATGAACGGTAAAACGGTTTGTTCATATGTACCCTTAAAGTTATAATGCTTGCTTCACATGTGGCTGAAAATATTGTGTGGCACTTGTATTTTTTCGCTGTATTATTCCTATCTAGTATATAAAGTGACGTTTATTACGACTAAGATTAATAAATCATAAAAATGTCTTATCAATTAGCGTTAATAGCCGCAGCCTTCATATATCTTAGTCGGTGTTTTATAATTCAATGAACGTTCCGGTAGCGTATGTCTTACACTTATTCGGATTCCTTAGTTGGTATAAGAGGAAATTGTTTTTTGCCGCACTTTTGAGGAGTTCTTTCATGAGGAGTTATATTAAAACATCCGGAGACATCTTCAATTTTTTTTATTGACTACGCAGGCAGACGAACAGTCGCCACCTGATGGAAAGTGGTCACCGACGCCCATTGACATTGGCAATACTAGTGGTATCTCCAATGCGCTGCCTACCGTGAGACACAGTATGTTAAGTCTCGTATACCGAGTAAATATATTGGCTACGGTGCCCTTCAAACCGGAACACACTATTGTTTTCACACTACTTCTTTGCGGCAGAAATGGGCAAAAAGTAGGTCAAATTAAGATACTTTATTGGATTATATCGCGTCTATTTATGTATTAAGTTATTTTTACTACTTCTTTCAGCGGTAGAGTGTCATAAAACCCGTTAAAATCCTCCTATGCAATTATATGTAGCATAATTTAGTTACTGAACCGCTAATATCATGAGTGACATGTATAAAAATCACGATAAAAAACGTTTATAAACAAAAACTTGGAGTTGAGATGGTACTTGGCTACACCGAGAGATGCTCCGAGTATTAAGGCTTTTTTTGCTTAATACTTTACGATATTTTTATATAATACGAACTGATTAAAATCTTTAATGTACAAGTTGCGCCACCGGTTCTCCACGCCGTAGACCACATACCCCGCTTATCATAATTAAATGCGTAATAAACCTGTTCAGGTATCGTATTTCATATTAAAAGTGTTAAAGTAAATTATACGGCGTTGGAAATTTAACGCATCAGAAGGCCTAAAAGCCTTGAAATGCAAAGTTTTTGTGTTTAAAAAAATTTGAGTAAGTAAGAAGTTGATTGTTTAAATATTATCTTTAATATGCGTAAAGTGTTTACTTATTAAAATTATTTCTAGTGATGCTTTCGCCAACATAGTCAGCTTTAATTATTCTTTATTAAATAAATGGTAACCTTATAGGTTATATTTGGTATTTAACTAACAAAATATAATCCATAATAATCGGTTTTGTGAATTTCAATATAATAGTAAATATGAAACGAGATTTTAATTAAAATCATGTTTATCAACTTTTTGAACATAATCAAATCAACGTACCCACACTTCCAAGAAGTATTTTTTTTTATTTAATATACTTTTAATTGAATAACATTATGTTAGCGCGTGCAACATCGGACGTGCCATATATCGTAATTTAATCCGGCGATATGTTTCTCGGAAGGTGTCGGGGCGCCGTTGCGACCTTCGTTTATCAGTGCTTGTTCGTGTGCTTTACGAATTATAAAGTAAATACACGAGTAAATATCGTACTTGGAGATTATAAGTTATCACCTAAAGCTTAGCTTATAAACTAGTTAACGTTTAATGTGAGTATTTTTTCAAGTTTTAAACTCGAGGTCCGTCACGGCCTAGTGCGACTAAGTAAATGAACACCGAATGTTCAAGTAAAAAAGAACGAACGACGAAGAAACTCGAGTGATAAATAAATAAATGTTAAAAAAAAAACAGTTTTTTTTGTGTTTTCTTTATGGTTTTTTATAAATATATTTATATTATAGAAAATTTATGTCACATTTTCTACATCATGGCTTAGTCATAGCACATTTATAGCAATTAATTTTTTAATTAAAAGTGTAAATTATGTTTCTTAGTTATAACGTAAAAAACTTTTTACATTACAATTTTATAATTTTAGAAAGAAAGAAGAAAGAAAGAAAAAATGTTTATTTGGTACATTAAGTCAATACAAAAATATATATATATGCATAACAAAAACAATATTAGACACAATGAACCAAAAAGGTTTCCCCTCAGCGTTGAATCATGAGTTTTTTACAACCCATGAATGCTGGTTTTCAGTGGAACCTAATATAAAGATAGACGGCTACTACTTAGACAATTAATATAAAAATAAATAACACATATTAAACAATTTTTACTAAAATAACAACAACTTAAAATGAAAACAAAAATAAAAAACTTAATATTAAACATTAAATGTGCAAAATAACTGAAAATAAAATTACTACTTTTAAATAACACATTAGGCCGTGAGGCTGTGGGCATGGGTGTGAGCGTGTTTCGATAAACATTGGTTTGTGTTCGTGTGAAGACATGCATTGGTGCGTGTGCGTTTGAAGTAGACATTAGTGTCGCTGTTGAACTCTAAGTGCTAGACTTTTGTAGATCAATCAAAAACTTTTTAAATTTTTGTTTAAAAGAGGTTGCCGTCTTAGAATTTCTAATCGGAGAGGATATCGTTCCAGCACTTAGTCGCAGCGAAACGAAAACTCCCACGGAATGCAGCAGTTTTAAAACGAGTATAGTTTAGTCGCGAGGCAGTTCTAACGCCACGTTGTGAGAAGTTGAGTTTTCGTACAAGTAAGATGGTTTGCCAGTTTTACTATTTCAAACAGTAAGGAGGCTAGATGAAGTGTCCGTCTAGTGGCCATGTTCATTAAACCACGACTGTTTAGGTATGGAGTTACAAGGTATAATAAAACAAAAACGAGCGCATGCATTTTGAACTCTTTGAATCAGTCTTTTTGTTCTCTTATACAAACATTCACCAAAAACTGTGTCGCCGTAAGACAATTTAGATAGAATTAGGCTTTCACATAATTTAATGCGCATGTCTACAGTCAAATATTTCCAATTCTGTACAAAACTTTTAATCTGTAAAAGCACTTACGCATTGTACCAATAACGTGTTCCTCAAAGCGCAATTTATCATCGATTATCAAGCCTAAGTTTTGAGCTCTCCGATACACGTTCTATAAGATTACCGTCAATGTAAATTTTGGGTTTCTGTCTAGGATGATATTGGTTTGCTTCCGAGTGCCAAACAACAAGAACTTTGATTTATTGGGATTGATGACTAGACTACTGTATTTACACCATTTTTCTATAGATTTCAAATCATCCTGAAAGCGGTATTGTACCTAATTTAATATGTAGAGTACAGAATTTTTTTATGGTTTTTAGGTTTGTGCGTATACTACAAATCCTTATTCTTTATAATAATAGTAAAAGTATTAAATTGAGAGTTTGCAATCATATATAATTGTTAAATGCGTTAGTCGCGACTTTCTTCACAAATGAAGATTAAAATTTCCCCTGATTTCACCATTACGGCTTAAGAATTAAATTATTATCATTGACTTATATAATAGATATCAATCGTAAATTTCAAAATGGCTGCCTCGCCGATCCTAAACGTGTTCGAATCCATCGGTCCATTTAGATAAACGGAGGGCTACTGTTAAATTACGAAAATTACACTGCTCGGAAAGGATTCCGGGATGGGTCCCAGAGGATAGCACGTCCGCTCGAGGAATACAGGTTTGGTTCTTTGTTAGGACATTATGTGATAAATCATTTAATTTAATGGTTTTTCTTTAACAGAAAAACTGGAACATAACTTTAGATTTAATATGACTGTATACATATTAATATTATGAATGCAAAAGTAACTGTCAATTCTGTAATTTTAAAAAGTATGGGGATGAACTAGGGGTTGATAGGGTGACTATACTATATAATAAGTGAACTAGGGGATGCAAGTGAATACGTAAATTCGTCGTCATAGTAGCAAAAGCCATAAAATTTTGTGTCTATTGATAAACATATCATTTATATCATTATCATTACATAGTACAGAGAAATGACTTTGTTTTACAAAAATGAAGGTTTATACGTATAACACATGCTTAATATTATTAAGCATTTTATACAATACACCTCTAGATCATTTCTCCTTTTCCACGTAGACGAAGTCGCGGGTAATAGCTATTGTATGTAAATATGTCCGTACTTTTATTTTCTATATGTCGTATATTGTCTAATAAATTATCATGCTTAGATTTTTGCAATAATTTATGTTGGTAAGCTTTATATAAAAACTAGCAACCCGCCCCGGCTGAGCACGGGTGTAATACTGATATCTGTAAAGTGTATGGAAACATATATAAATTTACCAGCGTTTCTATAAAATACCTTCCTCTGTAATCACTTTGTCTATTAAAAAAACTCATCGAAATCCGTTGCCTATTTTAAAAGTTTTTTTTTTATATATGGGGAAATGGTCACCGACGCCCATGGACATTGGCAATACCAGTGGTAGCCAACGCGCTGCCTACGTGAGACATAGGGTGTTAAGTCTCGTTTACCCAGTAAATACGCTGGCTACGGTGCCCTTCAAACCGGAACACAGCAGTGTTTTCACACTACTGCTTTGCGGTAGAAATAGGCACCGCGGTGGTACCCACCCAGACGGTCTGCCGTAAAAAGGGGACCTACCACAAGTTTTAAGCATACATAGTGATACAGAAAGCGACTTTGTTTTATAGTGATATATCCCATTAGTAAGTCATGGATATACAACATGTATCAGCTTTGCTATGTCTGGCAGTTATATCAAGACTTACGTCACAAGGAAACGTTGGTTAAAATCCATTCGGAAAATAATAAGCAAATTCGTAATAAATTTGTACTTGAACAGATTTATTACGAAAAATAAAAAAAGCCGTCAATAAAACCGTTTAGTGCCTCAAATTATAAACGTCCGAATTATTTATAGTTTCAATAAATTTTGAACGCGTACACAATGAGCCCGGTCGCCTACCTGAGATATTCATTATCCCAACACACCCAGCCAGCTCGGGCCATTATAATATCTCTCACTAAAAAATGCAGCATGTGGCGCCTGTGTTGTACGCACCACGTTAGTAATACGGTCGCAGTCAACCTCATCTCTTGAGTGATAAAGTTCATTTTGATGCGATACAAGTGTCCGGTAAAATTGACGGGCTTATAAATCAAAATCATGCCCACTGTGTCCCGAACGCCTGTTTTTAATCAGAGAAAAAGGAATAGGTTTCGGTGTGTTTTTTCGATGTTTTTCGCCAACGCTTTATGCTGATGAGCTTTCGAAGGCGATTAGTGTACGCTACGGCAAGTCCACGCGTGTGATATATTTGTATTTTTAGATATTTCGATGGCGGCATTCGATCGAAGAATTGCCAAGGATCGGAAGCGGCTATTAGGAGAGGCCTACGTCCAGCAGTGGACTACTAAGGCTGATGATGATGATGATGATGATATTCCTGTTTTTATGTTATTGTAGTAAAACATCGTATGTAACCCATAGCAACGTCATCAGCGTCTTACTTTCTTATCGAACCAAACCAAAACCAAAATCAATACCATGTCGTTACTATAGATTGTCCATCTCCATAATAAAAGATGTGTAGGACTTAAAGATCAAGTAGGTCATAGAGTATTGATGTATTCTTACTTGTATCCTTTCAAAGACTTAGGTCGCTAAAAAACTAAATATATTTACCCATTAACATGTTTATGGTTGATATTTCTTTTCTACTTCCACAAAGCTCTTTTAATATGAAAGCTTTGTACTGCCTTTCATTTGTTTATATTTAAAATTAACTTTAATTCCGGGTACCCTCAAGGTGATGGTGCGTAAACTTATACTGTGCTGACATGAAACAATTGCGTCATTTATATTATATAAAGTCGAAAAACTATAGGGCCCTATTCTGCTTTTAAAATCTTGATACTTAATTATATATTTAATAGATTATTTTGAAGGTCACCTAAACATAAATCACCACTAACTTCAAGTGCATTTTTAATATTGTTTAGTCATCTAAACCCTCCAGATATTTGGCGTTTCATTAATATTACTAGTGACCGAAATTATCAAATTTTTAGTAGGTGATTACATTTAATTATATTATTTTAAATTTAAAACAAATGTTTTCAAGCAATGAACTAGTGACAGGAATATCTATATCGTATCTGATAACGTATTCTGTAAACGGCTAAACTCACGTGAACTTTTTTGGTGCCGACTAGTTTCGGACCTATCGGAGGTCCTTCATCAGGACGGTCCTTTATAACTTCTCGGTCGCTTCACGTCCTGTCTCGCACTGACGCAATGTCTTACGAAAGTTTTAATTGTTTATATCATACCCTGAACTGTAGTGATGACTGCTAAGCAAAGAACATTTGAAACGAAACGACATTGAGTCTCTTCGTCGCGTTCACATCTAAACGTGATACGTGTATCCGTTGGTGTGCAACAAAAAGAAATCTCGACAACGGTTCCCGCTTTTAATTAATATGATTCGGCCAATCGTAAAATTTAATGCCCTCGGTCGGCCAAAGTCAAACGGAACAGATTGTATTAACGCAGCTTATATGAAAAGGTGGGTTTTTTGTTTGTAAACGATTCATTATGCAAAATGTTAAGAAGCGTGGGCAATTGTGAAGGCGCCGCGTCGACATAGATTGTTGTTTATCGATATATCGAAATGCCCTGTTATTATTGGTCGGCTCTAAATCGTAGCCTTGTGAAGTTTATCGATGTATCGATAGTTTAGATAGCTTGGTTTGTTTGCAAACTTTGTTGCCAAATGTTAGATGTGGATCGTAAGCAATCCAGGTGACAAGTTGTTATCATATATAATGCTAATGCGTTAGACATGTAAGTCTATGGATTTGTTTATCATGTTCGATAGTTTGTGTTTATTTTGCAACTTTTTTCTGCAATTTTCGTCAGTGATCAGTGGTATATCCGTGTCACCATAAATACTGAATGTGCATGACATTAATACATTCAAGTGGATTAAATTATTATTTGTTTTAATTTTAATGCTTTTCCGTATTTCTAAGTTAACGTATTTCGATTACATTTGCACATATAATATGACCATTAAAATAGTTTAATTTAATTGTCAGTTCAAATTTTTGCATTTTATGTAAGTATTTCGAAGAAACTCTTAAAGTGATCAAATATTAAATCTCCGGTTCTTGATTAGTTTTATTTAGCATAGACACTAAAACTGACTTTGTAACCAGAATATGAAATAAATACAAACTTGGTTTAGCTTTTAAAAAGTTTTGCTTAAATCAGACATATATTTGTTTCTATACCTTTCTATATAATACAATATATTAAATTAAATACGTTTCGTTAATAAAGAAATCGAATATTAGATTTCGCAATCACTCTTGACAATCACAGGAGAAACATTGTAAATATTATTCAACGTAATTGTTGTTTCAGTCATTATTCGAATGCCTACAATACTTTACTACAATAGAAGTTTCTTAATCCAGTACCTTAACTTCCCATATAGAGTGTACTCATCATCGTTTGTCCTATGTCCCGTCCGTTGGTTAAACATCGCGATTATGAGTACATTCGAAAACAACTACGCGCTTACGTTTACAGTTAATTGCTTGTACCCTTGAATATTTTTATTGCGTTATTTTTATATATAATATTTACATAAACTCCGGGCGCCGGGCACGCGCTTCCAATGTCGCCGCGTTTATTTCTGTGCCCTTCCCGCCAAACCGTCCGGGGATTTGTGTAATGTGTTATGTTTTTTCTTGTCTTAGTCGTTGGAATTTCTATTTGATGTGCTCCAATAATTTGACAAGGCCACCTAAAAGCGGCAGTTGACGTAAGCCGTGACGTCGCGCTTGTTTTGGTGTCTGTGCCGATTTTTTCTCTCCGCGTGAAGTTATCTTTTGTCTGTTGTTGTGTATCGTTGAATGATTTGTACTAATATTATATTATCACTATATAGTATGAAACAAAGTGGCTTTCTTTGTCCCTATATCCCTTGCTTGAATCATTGAAACTACGCAACGGATTTTGATGCGGTTTTTTTTAATATATATAGAGTGATTGAAGAGGAAGGTTTATATGTATAATTCATGCATAATATTGTAGGGAAACGCTGACAACTTTATAAATTTTTCCATAGATTTTAAGATATCAGTATTGCATCCGTGCGGAACCGGGGCGGATCGTTAGTTAAGATATAATTGCCTATTTTTGTTTTAATTTACTCTGAGTTATCATATAAAAATATCAACTATTATGCTATAAAACAACAATAATCGTATTTTTATCGAAGATGCCCCATGTCAGAATTTTGCGATCCCTAGACCTCCGGTTCCTGAAGCATACACCCTTACCACTGGGCTATAGAGGCAGGACGTGATGCCAAGATTATACTTACTTACATTCGGAAAGTTCCGTATGTTGTGTCTTTTAACTGAACTCCAATTCCTTTCTTCGTTCATTCACTGTGGTTCTTCATATTTTACGCTTCTCATACGTAACTTCTATCTGAATTATTGGTACAATATTGTTAGCGCGGGCCGACTGAGAATTTCGGTGTGCAAGCACTACTGGGTTTCCTAAATGTAAAACACAGTTACTAGTTTATTGAATAGATGAAAAGTACAATAAGTGGATCTGTATTGTTATGTTGTCTACATTGTCTTTCCGAAAGGCTTATTACCCAGCTCAATGAAAAAAACTTTTTTGCTAGATATATCTTAACATAGACGCTAATTCCCGTGTTACGCTTCCACATAGCATCGTTTCATAAAAAATCCAGAGCTTACCAGATCACTATAAGATGACTGTACAACTCGTATCGTCGTTTTATTACATCAAACTACCTATTTCTTTAGCCACGGAACCCTAAAGTGGATATACGGAGCCCTCGCGAGACAGCTCCATTGTCCACGTCTTGATTGACGCCCCAGCTGCACGACCACAAAAGGACTCCACGATGCCCTTTCCCGAATAATACCCCCTCATCACGCGTCCGACCCTCGACTTATACGATATGGGTTTCGTATTGTTAAGATGGATTATGAACAGATTTAAATCGTATATATATTTTTTTATAAGAAGTGGTTTGTTAGCGTGTGTTTGAGATTATTTCAAAGAGATATCATCTCGAAGTTCTTGTAATGGTGGCTTCACTATATGATTTTTGTTCTGCTTACTGAAGTATATATTTGTGTTCTTTCAGTTTGAAAGTTTTGATGACTTTAATTTAATGTTAATGAGATTATCGGCCTCCGTGATCTAGCGGTATTGGTCTTTGCTTTATAAACCGGAGGACGTGGTTTCGAATCCCGCGGGGAAACAATTTTGTGTTATCGTTGTTTTCTACAATTTGTGGTGGGACACGGTCCAAGATCCCCTAAATTGGAGAAGGCGTGCATTGCGTCCAGCTGTGGACTAACACATGCTGATGAGGATGATGATGATTAGATTATATGCGAGCAATACAAAACAGAAATGATTCTGTGGCGTTGAATGCCAGTATTTTATTATGATTCTGAACACTATGCATTCCATGGTTTCAGTATTGCGTTAATAGAAATATATCTAAAGATTTACGCTCGTTTGGTATTAGCGGCATGTTTGGTTTATCGCTTCTTCGGCACGTATCGGCGTTTAAGCGGATTATCTTGTGAATGTTTACTCGTTCCTCGTGTATTATTTAGATGCGACTTGGGTGTCTTTACGCTGGCGCCGTAATGATTTGTTTAGTTGTGGCTAGGTATATAGCTTGTTTTAACGTACGTGGTTTATCAAATGAAAGGCTTATATCTATAATATTGATATTTTTTTCGATATAAGCAAATACTTTAGGTGTAGTTAATGTTTGGAGTTACTTTTGCTTTGTTTTACAACTGATACAAGTCCAAAATTCATTATTATTTTAATATTTCCTAATAGTTTTAGGTTTCTTTTTGACCTCCAATCTCTATTTGTCCTTTTACATTAGTGAACTATGAACTATATATTGTTAACGGACTAACCATTTAGCAGCGATTTATTAATTGTTATGTCTATATCGCCATAGCAACCATTTTACGTTGAAGAGTAAATAATTTAATGTGATATATGTTCAGTTTGTAATTCAGGTTTGAGTTATTGTTGAGTTACTGCTTAACATTTCAAGTTATATCGTTTTATGGCAAACATATATTACAATTTTTTTAAAACTTTGTTCTTTTTCATATATACACAGACCGCTTATCACTTGAAGTATAATATTAAATCAGACGCGACTGTATCGCGTACTATCTATAGCTACCAAAGCTTACGAAGCTAAGAGTATAAATTTTTAAAATTCTTCATTTATTGTATTATAACATTCTCTTACTTTGTTTCCATCACCGCCACATTCGTGAACGAGTACGTCTACGTCTCAACTTATGCGTTAACGTTACGAATGCGCATTCGTCACACACGCTAACGGGCCATATCTCACGCGACGCGGCAAACCCGCGGCACAAAGCCGCTCATTAAACCACCTCCGCACCGGCTCTAATCCCTTTCGTTAGAGCCCTATTGTGCTCGTAAAAACGCTCGAGATCTACCTAGCAATGGAGGCTATGAAAAATAACGCCAGATTGCTGAGATTTTTACGCGGCAAGCTTGTATATGGCATTAAAATTAATAGAGCTTACATTTCTTAATTCATTATTGTTCACATATAATATACACGCTAATTGATGTCAGTAATAATATAGTATATATATATATATATGATTTTCATATTTCAACGTACGTATTTAATTGAAGACTCTAATGATCTCGAAGCTACAACGCACATTTTACCGGATCATTATTGGCAACAAGTGGACGTGTACGAGAAACGCGTCTGTGCAATTGGCACAGCCATATGGCGTTGTGTTAGGCCCTGGGCGCACGAGCATGCTGTGCCATTTACACAAGCACACGATGCGCTTTGCACAGATGTTTTGATGGGTTTTCGGCGCACGTGTATAATAAACACAAAAGTGTGCACAAAACACAAAAGTGTAGAAGCATATTTTGTGTTTTGTGCACACGCTTGTGATGTGCTTCGTACGAAAGCATATGCTTGAGGTTTGTTTACATTTATTGGCTTATGTTTATTGTATTTATGCGTTTTTCTATGCAAATAGGGCATTTTACATCACACAGTTGGTAAAAGGTGCGACTGTGTCATATTATCATCATCGGATATGATTACTCGAAATAAACTTTCAGTACTTGCGCTTTATTACTTATTCTTAGTTGATGCCAGCTTCCCAAAGATTTTCAAGTTTCATAGTTTTAATCTACAATTCTTTGACCGCTCTCGAGCGGCCTAAGCGTACGGCGTTTGCGATTCCGCGCCGCGAATCCTAATGCGTCCCGACGCCATGCCACGTCGCGTGACGTGCCACTCGGTCGCGTGGAGAAGTTACGATTCAGATATGGTACGGTTGTATTTTTGTTCCGCTCAAGCTTATGTTGATACAGCGACTTCGTAGGGATACGGTCCAAAACCCCCTTAAAAATTGAGAAGGCGTGCATTAGGGGAGGCCTATGGACTAACATAGACTGATGATGATGATGTTGAAATCTTATGTGGATACAGCGACCTCGTAGTACTGCGTCGTCGTCTTGGTACTCGTAGCCAGTTTAGGATTTCTGATCGTCGGTTATGCTGGGCACTGGAGATTTAATGGGTGCTGGACGAGCCAGTTTTTTGTTCCAGTTTTACTAGTCTAGAGCGTCTGTCCTAGGAATTAATTTGGCTTGAACTTTACTAAGAAAAATCGATAAATAAATTATAATTTAAAACAGCAATAATTTAGCTATAACAGGAAGCTCGAGTGAGGGTGAACATACATCTTTTTTGTTTGTTTTTGTATGATTAGTACGTCATGAGATATTAGTTTCTATAAACTATGACGTTAAACCGCTTGATTCCTCCTTTAATGTGACACCAATGCACATCAGATCATTATAACGTTTTCACATCTTAGATTGCCAATGATGGGAATCAGCTTCGTTAATGAATGCCTTATTTGCGAATGTATCGCAATATACATGTAAGATATACAGCTGTATCTTAATAGAACTATGTGACAAAATATACTTGAGCGGACGTTGCCGTTAGAAAGACTTTCTAAATAAAAAGTAACATATTGCAAACTTCTTTTCTAATGTTTTTTGCGCATGCACATTTCTGGAAGTGGTAGGCCCCCTTTTACATGGGGCCGTCTGGACCAGTAGCCTCGGATGCCTATTCTGTCCAAGCAGTAGTGTAAAATAGTACTGTGTCCGGATTGAAAGACATCCATTAGACAGATATTTACTGTAAACCTCTGGTATCACTAACGTATTTGAGCTTGATGACCACTTCCATCAGGTAGCTCGACTCGTGCCTTCGTCGAAAATTAGAGACAAATGCACAATTAATATTTTTTCAATCGTATAGATAAATTTTCGTGTAATCTTTAATCAGTAATGCCATGTAATCACTACATAATAATGTAACATTTATTTATGTGTTTTTTTTTAAATTCCTAGACATAAGTCAGACTGTAATAATCGAACTGCTGGACTTTGAAGACTTTATTTGGATAGGAGAAAGGACATTGCTGAGTTTTTGTGTAACTTGATGTCAGTTGAGTGGTGGCTTCTTCTCTAAACAATAAAAATCGTGCTTTGGTGTATAGAATATACCTGATTTCCACCTTATTTGTTTGCAATTCAATTCAAGCGTAAAAATCCATAAACATCGTAACTACACGGTACTTGATAATCTACTTATCAGAGTGCGACACACTTTATGACGTTGTGTCGATTTTGTAAGCGCTGATCTCATCTAGTGTGCCTCGTGCCGATTGTGATGAGCGCGTTAAGGTGCGGACATATTAAACGAGCGGTGCGTGTGATGTATCATGTTCGGAGTGATTTAATTGTTGTTAAGACAAGTTGTTGAACGCAGTATTAGTTTGGTAGGTCCCATTTTTAAAGGGACCCGTCTGTGGCGGTATCACCGCAGTGCCTATTTTTTTACCGCAAAGCAGTAGTGTAAAAGCACTACTGTGTTCCGGTTTAAATGGCACCGTACCAAGCGGTATTTTCTGAGTAAATGAGACGTACATCCTTCGTCTCACGGTATGCAGCGCGTTGGTGATACCACTAGTGTGACCTGCTATGGGCGTCGGTGACCACATTTCGACTGCTCATCTGCCTGCGTAGATATTAAAAAGCACGAATGTATGAACTATGTGCGCTGATTTGCAATTATATTTTTAATAGATAGAAGACATCTTAATTAAAAAGTGCTAGCTTTTACCCTGCCTCATTTAATAAGGTTACATAAGATTGAACAAGTAATTAGAGAAGAAATAATCTTACAAAGTTTAAAAGCTGAATTGCTTTAATTTAGATTTTCGGTTAAACTTAACGTTTGATCATAACATATACGACTTTATTGATAACTTGTGCTTTCAAATAAGCTTTCTAAATGTCATAGAATCTGAAGACAATTATTAAGTTAATTTATTTAGACCACCATTGCGGTAAAGAATGCTTTGGTTAGCTCTTCTCACTGTGTGCCAGCCCTTAACTAGCCATGATTTATTGCGAGTCTCATTGAGCCGTACACTACGTGCTCATTGATTCGTGAATTAAATTGATATCATTACCATTGTTACGTTTGTTGCGGCCAACAATATAAATGCATGTTCCGGAATTGTTGGCGTAGAAATTCATCTTAATCATCATCATCATCATCATCAATCATGTTGCTGTATGAGTCCACTGCTGGTCATAGGCCTCCCCGAATACACAACTATCCACTAGAGGGTTTTGAACCGTATCCAACCACGCTGGTCCAATGCGGGTTACTGGGTGGACCGACTTTTTACATGCCCATCCGACTCATGGATCATCTTACTTTTTAAACAATTGGGTGATCGGCCCAAATTGTCCTAACCGAGTAGGAAGCAACAATGAAAATTTGTTGACTCCCCGCACGATTCGAACGTCCACGACCTCCGGTTTCTAAAGCACTCGCCTAGGTTACGGAAGCAGTTAATATTCATCTTAATGCTAGTTTTAATTTGCTTCAGTTCTACTATTACTTGCTATTATATCGACTGACAATAAGTTTTTGTTTACTTTCACATTAATTTAATATTAAAAAAAACGTTGGGGCAAATTCAAAATTCAAAAAGAGAATGATTATTTTTGCTGTATCTCCTCTTTGTAAATATGATCCAGACAGTTACTTAATATAACTATTTTAACATAAATTTCTCTCGCGATAACTCATTAAGATTTATTAATCAACGAGTCGTTAATTTAATTGCCCTACCCAGCATTCTTGATGGATGGATAATTTAGAAGTAACTCTCGTAGTTTATTGTGTCCATAATTTTCTCGGAACGTTCTTGTATATGCGGCTTTTGACATAAACCGAAAAAAAAAAAGTTAAATTGTTTACTTCTTTCTTTGTATATTATTGCGTAGACATTTAATGTTATGAGGTTTAGACTAGTAAAAAGGTGTCGACGGCTATGTTTAAGCCAACTCCGACTTGATGGTGTTATTTAACTGACAATCACTGCTCAAAAAGTGTTGTATTTCAACTATTACGTTAGGATTTAGCCGTTTTCCTATATTATCCTGAGATCGGCTTCTTATGCATTTGAGTAATAGATAATTAGACCTCCATAACTTGAAGTGAACTGCCTCCGTAGCCTAGTGCATGTGCTTTAGAAACCGGAGGTCATGGGTTTGAGTATAGAAATATTTGGTGCAGGGAGTCAACAAATTTTCATTGTTGTTGCTTAGTTGGTTAGTGCAATTTGGGCCGATCACCCAATTGTCTGAAAAGTAAGATGATCCATACGTCGGATGGGCATGTAAAAAGTCGATCAGCCCACCAACCCGCATTGGACCAGCATGGTGGGATACAGCCCAGAAATCCCCTAATGGAGGCAGCAGGGCTCAAGTCCCAGTGGAGTAACACAGGCTGATAATGAATTCATGATGAATGATCGGGTTCTTATGCATATGAGTAACAAATAGTTAGTCCTTAATAACTTGAACGGTTACACTGCGATAGATGTATTTTATGTTCCTTAATTAAGGCACTGACGTCCTTTAACTTACTGCTAACCGTAGAGAACAGGAAGCATCTGTTGTACATGCTCGTCTGACAGCGTGTACTATCCTTCTTTCAGGTTATTGGGTAATCGGGCCATTTTTTTACGTGGCCAATACAGTTTTTGAAACCCATGTAAAGGAAAGCCCACGTAGTTGGTAAATAAAGTCTGTCCGTTTATTATTACAAAATATATGAGTTTTTCAATCGTAAATAGTGCACAGCTTTTTATCTTCTACAAAGTACTAGTAATCAGTCAATTCGATTCGTTCATTACTGTATTTGTTCTTAAATGCGTTCGAAACGTTTACCTGCGCAGGGATAAGTAGATTACTGTGTTCGTCGGCCGCATCAAAGCGGGTTTTATCTCTTCGTTGACAGCTAACAAAATCATTTTAATTAGGCGGCCATAGTATGCGACCCTGTGGCACTCCCACGCGCGGCTCGCACCTCCTTTGCTTTTTTTTATCCTTTTCCCCTTTTTATTCCTTTTGCTCGATTTATTTGTTTAAGCTCAACTCGTGGTCGTGAATCCAGATAACGCAATTTAGCCGCTTCTCACGTGTACGATTCGCGTGTACAGAGGTGTCGGTGCGTATCGTAAGCGATTTTACACTACATACGTCGTTTATCCTTTTAATATATTGTATCATAACTGCATTGGTAAATTGATAAACGTTTATAGAGTGTTTTTGTCGTTTTTGCAGTCTTTGTTGTTGTAAATTTAATGTATACATTTGAAATATGATGAAGCAATATATTTTTGTTAATATCAATACTTTTCCTTTACCCTTTTAGCTCGGTCTGTGTTTGTATTCTAAATAGTGCTAGCGGCACCGCACAGACGACTCCATTCGGTATCAACTTTGTTTGTTATTAATTTCACTCTTGTATATTTCATTCAACGTTCATTTTATGTACGACATCAAAGATACATCACCGTACCAGTTCTACGAAGCTTAAAAGCGGCATCTCTTAAGGGCAACATTGTAATGATAACATTGGCTTTGACTATGTCGCCGATTCTCCGTAAACTTTACTTACATTGTAGTTGACGTATCCAATTCAAGTAGACCTTCGACTCCTGAGAGAGTCTTTCATACTGTACGTTCCATTCCGGTACTGTACTGAATGGGGATTACGGTTAACTCGTAAAGTGGATCCTTATCGTGTCGTAAATCCGCCTAGGGTTTACGCCCGCCCCGGCACGAGCGTCCGCGCGCTATTTATAAGGCGGATTCAGTGACGCCGAGACCTATGGGCATCCGTTGCGACGGAAATACACCGGCGCGGCCAAATTCCGCGACGCACAGTGTCGGGTCAACGACCCCCACTAGCTAGATATCTGCCTAATTTGCATCGTTAATTACTTTTTAATGTGATTGATTGATAGTATGCGGCGACAGGTTTGATACGTTTTATAGAATGTATGAGGTCCGAGGCGAAACCGGGAGGTCCCGATTGGATGGGAAGCTGTAAATAAGCTTTACAATTTGTGTTTCAAGTTTGAGATAGAACTTTCTTTTAGATTGGGAATCGATTAAAATCTTATTTAAATGGAAGTAGTTTTAGGTTTGATGTATTGAAAAGATTAGCATTTTGACTATAATAAGGTTACATGCGTCGGATGGGCATGAAAATAGTAGGTTCACCCACCAACCCGCATTGGACCAGCGTGGTGGGATACGGTCCAAAACCTAATGGATGGGTGTATTAGGGGAGGCCTATGTCCAGCACTAGACTATCACAGGTTGATGATGTGACAGACGTTACAAAAACGCATTGGAGTGGACAGATAAAGCTAAAATTAAAACAGTTAGGGCTCTATTCATGAATAAAGTGAGATAGTTTTATTAGACATAGCCAATCTACCTTACATCCATCTGCTATGTAGCGATATATTATCGTAATTAGTTGTATTTTAGATGTTATATGTATGCACATATAGAAACATAAACCCTCCGTATTTAAAAGCCTAAATTATGTGGCCAATATATATTCGTAGGCTATGAAACATTACGTAAAGAATAAGTATAATAATATTATATAGAGCGAATGTTTTTGATTTTGGTAGGTTTCCAATTTGCAGGTGGCAATCCACTTTTCTTGTTTGCACCGCAAAGCAATAACGTATAATCATGTGTTCCAGGTTTAAGGACACCTCTGCCTGTGTAGCAACCGCGTAAGCGAGACTTAACCTTAAAACAAAAGCTTTGGATGCTGTTTATATTGTAACTTTGTTTATTATATTAAGCAATTTTGAAATAAAAGATAAAAAAAAAACATGTAGTTCGTCAATTCTAGAATCAATTCAAATTGTAATCAATAATCTTAATGTTTATTTGTGTTTTACCAGGAAAAAGTTAATATCGCATCGAAATTGGTAGAACTTTTTGGACATTATTCGTAACCGATTCAAGACCAACTTTTATATTAAAAAATAAATATATTTAATATATTTTGTAATGATAAAAATATGTGAAATTTTCTATTCACCAAACTGTTTTCAGAAACAAACCCATGGTTAACGTCATTAAGTAAATATTCGCTCAGCTCAAATGACTATCGAGCATACAAAATCATTTATCTGATGTACAAACAGATTTTTCTACAATATTCTCAGATTTCTAGTTGTTCACGCGCCTAAGAGGATAACGATCTCGATAAAGTGTACCGGTTCCCGGAGGCCTCCCTAAAATTCCTTTCCCCGTATCATGAATAACATTGATTTGGATCCACGATTCGAGACAAGTGCTTTAATACAATTTATTGGGCACCACGCCGTTTATCCGACGCCTTGCGTCCCTCTCCGGTCGGTTTTGTAAACGGCGTGTCCGAGCATGCCGTTTTTGGGCGTGTGGTGACCATTACTCCCTGGAAAAGTTGTGGATATATCGGTTAATGAACATTTGATTTGTCTAAGTAGGCATATAATAGCCAAATGCGTCTCATTTTTTGTGTAAATATTTGGTTATTACATTGGAAGAGAATTTATTGGAAACTGGCAATAATTCAACTGAGGATTGTGTAGTCTAATTATTTTAACTGTTATACAAAATAACATGTTATATTCTAGCTTTGTAACCAAATATGTCGGATTAAATGATGAAACATGGTAACAGAAACTTTTAAATATTATTCGAATCATAAACAAAAATAGAAAGTTCATCTATTGTATTTTTTTATTTACTTTTTTAGTTTCTAATGGTGATTACAAACATACGTTTTAAATATAAAAGTATTTAATGTAATATTTGAGATAAGATTTAGTAACAAAATTACACACTATTAACCAACAACTAAACGTTAATAATTTTGTGAATCTTTCTGAATATGAATTCAGTCACGTATTCTCTTATTAAGAACAAGCAGTATGCCCACGCCTCCTATTCGACCTGATGACAGATTTCCGATAGGTCCGAACTTAGTCAACACCAACGCCGACTCACGCAAATTTTATTTGTTTTAATTTTTAACGCTTCTGCCCATGTTAGTTTTACATTTCAGCACAGCATTTTCTGGGGTGAAAGTAGCCTATGCTACTAAAGAATAAAATAGCTTTCGGCAGTATCGGAGCCCATCCAAAACAAACGAAATCTGTATAATATTACTATCGATGTGTCAGTTTAGGACCGTCCCAGATTCGTGCCAGAACGTGTGTCCACCGCGGCCGTGGGCCGTTTCTGGTGTGAAGTCCTGTTGCGTCCAATTATTCCGGCGGCGGTGGTCGGCACGCAGGCGCCGCACCCTATCGCGCCTCGCCATCGATAACAGGCCCGCGGACCGGTTACATTTCGGTCCTCGCTCCTCGCTCCTCTCCACTCCCGAAGGACGCGCCCTTTGGGAATATTCCGCCGGTGTAGTGAGTCGTTATGGCCCGAGTGTGCTCTGATTCGTGGAGCTTGTGTTTTGGAGACTTCTTTGTATCATAGATTTGGTTAAGCTTTTTCTCATGTAGATGGTTTTATTGCTATGTCTTGTATCCACATAATAATATGACTCGTCATACAAAGAATATTGTTGGTTCGTCCCTATCGTTAAAAATCAGAACTAATTCTTCTAGATGTTCCTTGATAAAGAATTAGCCATTACGGATCATGTGCATACGGCTAAAATGATCAAGATATTTATATTGTTATTAGTTTAAGATTAATACTTGTCGTATTAATTCAATTTAATTTGTAAATAAGTTTTTTTATTACTATATAAATCGTATTCGAGTCTGCAGTCTTATCAATACTTTCAAGGCTGGACCACATGCTTTTACAAGACCGTCAATCACTAAGTATTCTTCCAAAAGATTCCATAACAGTGTCGGGTCTTTATTGACAATCGATGATTATAAAACATTTCTTTATAGTAAGGTCATATCTGATGTATTTTTCGTATTACGAAACTGGTGATGCAATAACGCTATGGAAATTCCGACATTACGCGACGCAGAAATCGCCACGCCGTGCCCTCAGCCGGGTTCTTTATCAACAATGAGTCCAACCATTAGTAATGCTCGTTGTCTTGTTGTTGCATTCTTGAACGCTTAGTTAGAGCATTGCTCGCGTTTCCCATTGCTTTTCTGCCACGTGTTTTCATTCAACATGGATTTTCCAGCGCTGCATTGTTCATTCTGATATGTTGTTATTTGATGTCGCACATCAGGATAATGCTTCGCTTCTATCTATTCTACCAAAGCGCTAAAGTGAAATTGTGATTACTCTATTCTGAACATAATTATGATTGGAGTTCAGTGGTGGTTTACCAGTTTTGGGACCTTTTTTACCTTTTTTCCATTACAAATTGAAGTGTAATACTGTAGATACAAGGAAGACTCGTGGTTTAACAAAAAGACTTTACGGGTTTCTTCGTTCTTAATTTCGTTATTAAACCATATTTGCATGGTTACCTAAAACAATTAATAAAGATTAACATTTAGGTACACACCTCTTGATTTTGTGATGCACAGACACATGATCTGGTGCATCAACGCAGCAGTTATTACTCGGCTTTGTCGTAATCTAGACAATCTATTTGATTATCGTTAATTGTAGTGTTCGTTACATGTTTAAGGTCGCACGGTCGCGCAATTTACGACCATAATTGGTGAAGCCACCGGCATCCAGGCTATCTGAGTGCGTCACACATTCATGACAATTATTTTGCGGCTTATGACATGCGTTGTGATGGCTTATATGTATGCTTGCAGTTATTTGTACTAGTTCATGATAGCTATGAACACTAGAACTGATAGATGACATTTATAAATTGTTTACCTTATAATCCATTATTAATGTGATTCAGACAATGATTAGTTCTTTAAAATTCTTTCAAAATAAGTTACGAGAAAGCAATGGAATTTATAAAAGATAAAAAAAAAAGATATCATGAAGTCAAGAGTATGTTTGGACTTTGATTAAGCTCTTGAATTTTGCTGCAGAAGCGATTATTTCTATATTTCCTAAAAAAATATTTGACATTTTTGTTTAACGACATTTAAATTTAAATAATTTGTATAATGTATGAGATACGATGTATTTTATACAACAATTTTTACATATTCTGGTTTTCATTTTTATTAATTTTAAAATAATTTGTTTTTTTTTTGTGTAAAATTGTTATTTACTACTGTTTTTATTTTAAATTATCTATAAAGCCTGTAGAAAATTTATTTCAAAGACGTCGTGTCGTGACTAGTGTTGTATTATAACTAAGAATATCATGATTTGACGACGGCATGCCACTATAATGAATGGAACGCGGGTATTCGTGTCAAATATTACATTTCACATTGATATCTCCGTACTGCACGGCATCGATAAATTCAAAGCGCACCATTGTATAATGGAGTGCTTTGACAATATCGAAACCTGTTCCGTGGGTCGTGGGTTGGAATCCTGCGCTCGGTCCAATATTTGTTGAACACGTCCGCTTTGCTGTTTGTCTCGTTTATTGGTTGCGCCGGCGAGTGTCACGCTTCGAAGGCTTTTGTTTGAGCGGGCAAGATTTACTTGGCCGTGAATTGGTGTAATTGTTATGGGAATTTATGTTTCTGCAGTCCGTTGGTTGTGTGGATTGTCCTTTTTGTATCTCCTCCAGTAGTCTTACTTCGAAAATATATTTTAATAACGGCTGTACTTGTGCCGATTACTTTTGGATCTATTGAAGTTGTTTTTATTAGGACGAGTGTAACAATTCTCGCTAGCTTTACTTTCCGCACAGTCAAAATTAGACAAGTTTGACTGCCTGACTGACTTTGGCAGTTTGACTGCCAAAACTTAATTACGATATTTTTTCAATTTACCTAAATAAGTATCACAAAGAAATTATATGTTCTATAATTATATTTAAAATTAAGAAGTTCAGCATCAGAACGTGCGAGGCATGCGGACGAAAACTCGCCTAGTTTACAACAACATTCTGCAATGTAATTACAACATCATTGCTCTTACTGAAACATGCTTAACCCTCAATAAAGGATCACGAATTTATGGACTCAAGGTACAATGTATATCGCAGAGATCGTCGAACAGTTCCAAAGAGGATGAAGGAGGTGTATTATTAGCAATTTCAGCGAACAGTCCTTCTTCGCGCGTTGTAGCTGGGAAAGTGACTGCGAGGACTTATGACTAACTATCACAGTACAAATGAGACAATATAACTAGAAAATCGCTCTTTGTGTTATATACTTACCACCTCCACCGCGCTTCGATACCTTAAGTAAATATCTTAACAAAGTTAATGATGTAATGTGTAAAGTTGATGACGTTATATTATTAGGAGATTTCAACCTCACATACCTACCAATATTGTTGTCAATGAATCTATTGATCCTTTATGTAATCTCGATACTCATCATCCTGGACTGGTAATAACGCTATTACGTTTAAATGATGTATGCCTATTGCAACCCCTGTCATTCTAGCAGGTGTAACTTTTCAAGGCTTGTTATGATAAAAGTACAAGAAATGTTTGCGGTAACAAGAAATGTTAATGGAATGGTGTCGGTGCTTTACAATGTTATACATGCATTAAGAGATAAATATGTACCAAAACGAAAGGTATGTAAATCAAATAATCCATCGTGGTTTAGCTATTATTTAATTAGGAGACTTTGACTGCAGAGTTTAAACATAATCAATCTAAGGTGGTTTTATACAATACGCTGGTCCGTCAATTGGAGCCAATTGAAATATGCATGCGTAGTCTGGAACCCATTTTATAGTGTCCATTCTCAGCGGATTGAAAATATTCAACGTAAATTCACTAAATATTTAGCATATTTTTCTAAGGGGGTATCCCATAGGTGCAGCTATGAAGAACGGATTAAATTTTTTAACATGCAAAGTCTTATAAACCGTCGTAGGATTCATTCCCTGTTGTTCCTTCATAAACTTGTAAATATCAACTTAAATTGCAGCGACGTTTTGCACAAATTATCATTATCTGTTCCCCACAATATCCGCGTAAACAAATGCCATAACATTTTTTACGCCAGTTGTTAACAAGATTAGTTATCTTGGTTTAAATTCACCTCTAGTTCGTATGTGTGCGATTTTAACATGCTTAATGCTCGTCTTGACAATTTGAACATATTTTACGATTCCTTGAACATTTTCAAATCAAAATTATTAAAAATTACTTACTTAGTTACCTTAATTTTGTAAATCGTTTTAGTTCTAGTTATTTATGTGCCTTTCTCTTTTAAATTGTAAAACTCTTGTACATTTTGTTCTTTTGTAATAATACTTCTTAATTTTAGTTTTTTTTTGTTATTGTGAATGCTGTACATACCTATTATAGGTGTACATATTAGTTACTAAGCCTTTTTTTACTTTACATTTATGATCATGTATAAATATGTATGCTGTTGGTGTGTCTAATAAATAAATAAATAAATATATAAGAAGTTATGTGTTATTTATTACTGTTAAGCAGTAATAAAGATTAATTATATCTTTTAGTGTAAAATTACGTGCTTATAATGTACAAGTTTAGGTCTCAGCAATTTAGATTTTATTTGTTTTGAATTTTACACCGGATCAAGATTTGTTTTGAATTTTGATTGTTCTGAAGATATTTTAATTTGCATTCGCGTAGCACGTATAGCACATTTGCACTTTGAAGTTATAATTCTTACCCCCGTTGTTAAACGTACCCTTTATTACGAGTGAACATTTTCGAAGCTGTTAAAACAGGCTCCGTGGTAATTGCACACGTCTTAATACACAATTGGTGCCATCAATTGTGAGTGCAGTAAAATTTTAATGGCGACTCGATCTCGAGGCGGGCATTCACGTGTGCGTGATGGGCGGAGGCGTTTCTTATGCAGTAAAAGTGCATCGGTGCCGTTTTGAGTTATGACAATGGGATGCAGGCGAGGCGCCGCCGTGTCGCCTCTTCCTCGAGTCCTTAGTGTAGTCCAGTCATGGTCCTTGTGAAACGAACTGTAAGGTCGGAGTGTACGTTGATGGTTTTGTGTATATGGTATCATTATTATGTATTGTCATATACATGATTTGTTTTTAGAAAATTGATGTGATAGATAGGTTGGCTACCTAACTTTTAACGTGGTGTAAGACATTGTCTTAAGGATATCCAACTGTGTAGTGTTAGTTACGTAATAAGTGTTTTAGAGTCGATAGGTAACGGCTGCCTACGTAGCCTAGTGGTATGGGCGTGTAAACCAGAGATCGTGGGTTCGAATACTGCGGGAATTCAAAAAATTTTCATTGTTGTTTCCTAGTTGGTTAGGGCAATTTGGGCCAATCACCCAATTGTCTGAAAAGTAAGATGATCCATGCTTCGGATGGGCATGTAAAAATTCGGTCCACCCCGCATTTTACCAGCGAGGAGGGATACGGTCCAAAAACCCCCTAATGATTAGTGGGTGTATTAGGGGAGGCCTATGTCCAGCTGTGGACTAACACAGGCGGACGATGATGATGGTGAGGTAACGCCACTGTCGCGTCGTTTTACTGTTTATTTTAGGATCTGAAATTGTTTAATATAGTAATATTACGATAATGATTGTATTTATAGAACTTTAGATCACACCGCCTTGTTTACTTCATCCGCAATTTTTTAATAAATCATTATATCACCACACGGACAACCTATCTTTCTTCTTATCCAATATTGAAAAGAGTCAATTGACTGCCATCGCTGATTATATGCGAAATGAAAATATTATTGTAAGTACGCGTGTAAGTACTTGACCCGTTGTAATATTAATCAAAATTACATGCTCGATCGCCCTAGTGTTTGTTTAGCAAATCAAACAAGCAGTTGATTGAAGAATCTGCGATTCATATTCTAAATGCTCTTTGTTGTATGCAAATACCACGGTTGTGTGCAAACATTTGCGGAACACTTGTTTCTCCAGTTATTTTGTTGTTGGCCGTTAAGCGTCGTTGGTATTCGGATGTTTTGTTCGGTATAGACGTGACGTTTCTTAAAGTGGACCTTATGGATTGATTTGGTTTAAGAAATGCTTGTAGAGATGATTGTAGATAATATTACTTCTGCTGATCTGCACTGCCTCCGTAACCTACTGGTGAGGGCGTGTGCTTTAGAAACCGGAGGTCGTGGGTACGAGTTTTGCTGGGACTCAAAAAATATTCATTGTTGCTTCCTAGTTGGTTAGGGCAATTTGGAATTTGGGGCCCAATTGTCTGAAAAGTAAGGCGTGATCCATGCGTCGCATGGGCATGTAAAAAGTGGATCCACCACCAACCCGCACTGGACCAGCCATACGGTCCAAGAAACCCTCTAATGGAGAAGGCGTGCATTAGGCGAAGCTCTATGTCCAGCAGTAGACTAACAGGCTGAGGATGATGAATATTACCGACGTTGTATTTATTTTATTATTTGCATCAACTTAAGTTGACTGGCAGATAATGCTGTTCACAATATACCCGCATTTCGTCAATTGCGCATAACAATAAATAATAATAGCTGAATAGTCCAATCGATTCAAAGTAAACATAAGGAGATTTTTTTATTTACTAAAATATCTTTGACCTTGATAGTGTTTTACAAATAAATTAGTGCGGGCACTGGTTTTATTTTTGTTGTTGGATTTAAATATGGCTTTAAAATTATAAACGAAAGTGTACAGGAAGCGAAATGTTTTTGACAATGTTTTTTCTTCAGGGTTGTGTCTTTGTGTATAATCGAGACATATTTTTTAAAACAGAGTCCCTTTGTCGTCTCGTCATGCATCAGCCCTGCGTCGATTGCAATGCACACAAATTAAACTGTGCGGAATAATTCTGTTTGAATTCCACTTAACGAGTAACGGCCGTTGGGTCGAGTCGACCTTGCATGTCGTTTACATAACGTTCGCGCGGTGTCGCCGTATTTAATTAGTGTTGTTTTTAATAAGACTTGTTGTACGCTGAAGGCCGCAACAACATTCGCCCCGTTCTTTGTGACTTTCCAATTTTGTACCGTGATTAATCACTGTTTTTAACTGTGTTATGAACTTATCTTGTGGTAATAATGCGCAGGAGTCCTTAAAAGGAACTCATTTGCGAATGTTATGCTGAAATGTAAAATTAGTTTTATAAGGCAATTCGTGCCCGTTTAAGTTTAACATTTAAATTGTGCTGATCTATTTTATTTTACTTAAGCTTTAAAATTATATGGAATTTGACAATTTATACATTTCGTTTCTTTAAGATATTCTAGACAAATCGTTTCACCTTAAGTCGTAAATTTTGTGTATTTGAGCTTTTATGCTTTATATTGAACTATTTTGTCTAGATGATTATCTTTTTTGCTCAGAAAAATATCGTTTTGTAAATGGGGGAGTAATACACTCGCTTATTGATTGTCAAAACCCTACCACCGGTTCGGACGCTACCGAAAGGGCGCCTCTGACCTGAGAAGGACCGGCGAAGGAAACTCAGTGGTATTTTTTTTTCCATCGATACATCAACTGGTTATCGACATTTTCGCTAATCTATCGATATTTTCGCTAAGCGATACTCGTGCCATATCGGCCCGGAAACGCGGGGCCCCGCGACCCGTCCGCACGGAGGCCTCTCATGAATTAACCAAAGGCTTTGCCGTCGGATCGGCGCCTGCGCCCCCGACCGACTCCTCAACGTAAACACTCTGATTGAGGCATATTTGGATGGTTTACCGTTTTGTTGGTTTAATAACAAATTGGAACTTACTGTGAGATGTACGTGTGGACTTTAAAGATAAATAGTTGGGTGTTACTGTAATATACCTAAACGTGGGTACTTCGAAGATAAAAGTTAAGTTGAGACTTGTTACGGTCCTGCTAATATAAGTTTACAATTATTATTGCATTATGCATACATTTAATTGCTTACATTTTAAACGATAGAAGAATAGATTTTCTTGTTTTATTCGCACAGAATTTATTCTAGAACGGTAATGAAACCGAAACTTGCCTTCGGACGATCAGCTATACCGCTGTCTACTAACCGCCGGAGTGAATTAATTGGTAAAAGATCGTGGGTGTTTATGCTTATGTATTATGTATATTTGATTTGTAGAAGATGCGTTTAAATACATGTTATATGATTAATATCATTTATTTATTATGGGTACTTATAACTATCACACCTACGCGTGAGATTTGGAAACGTGTCCATTTGTAAGTAGATAGCACGTACATTATACTAGCCGAGACTGGAATCAGGATTTTAATGTTAGGTAGATATTACTTGCAAATGAGTCATGTCATCATTATATCATTACAGTATTAGGTTACCTAGTTTTCTGCTGGTTTAACTGAATGCGGTGCGCTTTGCTAAACACATATTAAACCAAACAACTTTTGTTCCGCTATCCATTAGAGATATAGTCTATTCCTATAACACAGTGTGTTTTGAGACCAGTTCTTGTTCAAATCAATTCCCCGCTAAGTGAGTTACAATCAGTAAAACAACGATGCTCTATAGTCTATTGTAATGCAGTGAATTAGACGGCCGTGCACCCATTGTTGCAGATCGTTGGCCAATTTAATTCCAGTATTAGATATTGTGCTGTATTTATCGGTGGCAAGGTTGAGTTCACAATGGCGCAATCAGATATCATCAATTGCTAAATAATTCAGATGCGATGTCAGATAATGAATGCAGATTGGATGCTGTCAGTGATCTATGACGGTCGATGTAAAAAGGGAAATAAATTGCAGCACTTCACCGTTGGGTTTTTGTAAAACGATTTTCTTTAGTAGAAATTTTCCAGAAATTTAACTATCTTAACGAAATTACTATACGGTTTGAGATATATCTATATCTAATGAAATGTAGGTATGTCATCATTGTCTGCTTCGTGATCGTGGAAGGGTCTGAGACGTCGAGACTGAAAAATATACAATAAATACGATAAATACGTAAAACTTAGATTTAATATGCAATAAAACTGATTGAAAGTAGCAGTAATTGGAAGAAATGCTAAAAAAGAAAACATATTTTTTTTCAAAGAATCTAGACAGAAGAATATGTACACAAGAACTAGCCAAAAGGTAATAACTTCTAAACACGGTGTACTTTTGCCATCTGTCGGGCGTCAAATACCCTTCAATTCTATATACGGCTTGATTCGAACCTGCGTCCGCTTTCGAGCGTTTCACTTCGAGTTTTTCCCTTGCTCCATATCGAGACAGTCCTCGGGTGCGTTGACTTCGTTGAGATGCTGGATGAGATTTTACAAGGGGAAGCAAATTAAGAGCGATCTTCGTACTGATTTGTTGATTTTTGATGTTAACGACGGCCGATTTGTGTTAAAGATCAGTTAACTAGGCAGGAAATATTATAGCACTCAAGTGTTGGTGCAAACAGAAATGCACTCCCGCCTCCGTCACTCTCAAAGTCCTAGGAGACTAAAATCCGACACGACCGGTCAGAAAATGAGGACACCGTTGTTTGACATGCCCATCCGACGTCCGGAATACTTTACAGGTATTCGGGATAACAGCCTTCATTTTCCCAACCAACTAGCAAACAACAAAAAAAAGTTGTTTAGAATACGAACTCACGACCTTTTAATCGCAAAGCCTCTGCGCTACGGAGGCAGAGGAACAAAATAACCAATAGCAAAAATGTGTTGTTTGTTTCTGCAAATTTGTCTCCATATGTAAATCACTAACAGACATAGACGAGTAATGGCAAAACCTATACATAACACGCTGTTTGATGCATTCCTATAGGCTACTTTGTTTCAATCTATGACTCTATGACTCTAACTTTACTAATCCGTAAGTGAAACAACTCCGGGCTTATTTATCGTTACCAAATGAATTTGAAAACATCAGCGGCGCATTTGTATTGCCGACTTAACTCCGATTTTCGGTAGTCCATACAAATGGCCACGGAGATCGAGATAATCCGAGCTCGTTAGGAAAAAAGAATTAGATATGCACATCGAAAATTAAAACGGTGAAAGCCCGTGCATTAGATCCGGGACGTGTCCCGAATATAATTAATATGATAAATCCGTTTGTGTGTATGTGTAACGGTTGTAAACCAATAAGAGTTTGACCACTAAAAGTGTCTTACTTTATGTTTGTCTGTATTATCTTTCTTTGACCAATAGTAACGATAGTTTTAGATTCCATAATAAACCAGAAGTTTGTTATTGATTAATTTAAATCTTTTCGGTATCAATATACATAATATACAGGGTGTCCCAGAGTCACGCACTTCCTTGTAGGGATCGGAAAGAAAATTATTCTGAGACGAAAGTCCTTAACCATTTTTAATCAGACGCATAGATAATTAATTATTAATTGATGAAAGTGACCAATCAGAGCGCGCTACAGAAGAATAAACAGTTGAGGCTCTGGGCGGTATGACTGAATTTTTATTTTATTTGGAAAATTGAGGCAATTTTAATAAAAAATTTAGTAGCGAAGGTCAGTTAGAGGCACCAGTGAAGAGCACTGGGCGGCTGTTACTGAATTTTATTTTGTTTTATTGATGAAACTAAATACCGATGGACTCAGACGAACCGAGAGAGTTCCGTCAGTTGATTTATCATGGTTACGCTTTGTTTTGCGATTTCATTTGTTTTCTTCCTTCTCTTGGCTTACTGTTTTTCGTTGTCAGTCGTTTCTGAATTTTCTGTCAACGAACAACTTTAGAATGGTTTATACTTCTACTGATTGTACCGAGATGCTTATTCTCTATGGCGAGTGTAATCGCAATGCTGTATTGGCTGCACGCGTGCACAAGAGATTTCCGAATCGTGACAGCTATCCGGATAAAAACGTCATCCTCCGCGCGATTCATCGTTGTCGCGAATCCGGCAATTTGATGCCCAGCAACGTCGAGCGAGTCGGTCGACCTCGTGACGTTCGGAACGTTCGCATTGAAGAGCGCGTTCTCGCTGCTATCCGTGCAGATCCCAGTAAGAGTACGAGACGGGTTGAACGTGAGATTCACATTCCACGCTCCACAGTCAATCGTATTATTCGCACTGAGAAGATGCACCCTTACCACAAAAGAAAAGTGCAAAAGTTAGAAGACACAGATTATCGCTTGCGAATGGACTTCTGTCAGTTTATTCTTGACTCTAACGATGCGGATCCAAATTTTTTACGGGGAATATTGTGGACTGATGAATCACTCTTTACTCGGGAGGGGTGTTTCAATCAGCATAATAGCCATTGGTATGCAGAAGAAAATCCGCACATGACGGTGGACCGTAACTTCCAAAAAAAATGGAAGATTAATGTTTGGGGTGGAATCATCGGCGACCACGTAATTCTTTACGAATTACCCGAAACAATGGACGTAAGTTAAGATTTGAATACACAAGTAAAATCCTTGAGTGTTAGGGATTTGAATTGAATCTTTTTAGAAATTAATTGAGAGCTATTATCATTCATAAACATTGAGCCTGTTTTACGATAGTGATTTTGTATTTTAATGGAATCATTTGCTTTTCCATAGTTAGTTACGTCGTCCTCGTCGTCCTCGTCGTCCTCGTCGTCCTTAAATATTCTTAACTCAATTCACCACTTCCATGTACCTAGTTCCTAGTTTCCTACAACAAACCATGAATTCTCCTTATTACAGAGCACCAAATACCTAACATTCCTGCGTGACGAACTTCCTCGACTACTTGATGAAGTAAATGAGCAGCCAACATGGTTTCAGCATGATGGAGCACCGAGTCACTATGCTGGAACAGTGCGAGATTTCTCAACGGAGTTTACCCTCAGTGTTGGTTGGGAAGAAACGGACCACGAAGGTGGCCCCGAGATCACCTGACTTGACGCCACTGGACTTCTTTGTGTGGGAAATTTCAAAGAAATGGTCTACTTCGATGAGCCCCAGAACCAAATGGAGACTGTCGACGAATTCATGCGGCTCAGACAACAGTCACTCCGGAAACGCTTGAAACTGTCCGGAAAATCTTCTCAAGCGATGCCAGCTCTGTCTTCAAGAAAACGGACAACACTTTGAGCATTTACTCGATTGAATGTGGACATATTCCATTTGTTGCCTTAAACTGACCCTTGCTACTTATTTTTTAATAAAATTTGTCTTATTATTATAAATAAAAATCAAAATTCAGCCATGGCCGCTAAGTGACTCTGTTTGACCCTTGCTACTTATTTTTAATCAAAATTTGTCTAATTATTTTAAATAAAATCCAAATTCAGCCACGGCGCCTCAGAGCCTCTAACTGATACTCACTACTCATTTTTAACCAAATCAAAAGTGCCTCAATTTCTCCAAATAAAATAAAATTTATTCACATCCGCCCAGAGCCTCTAACTGACCTTCGCTACTAAATTTTTATTTAAAATTGTCTCAATTTTCCAAATGAAAATAAAAATTCAGTCACACCACCCAGAGCCTCAACTTTTTATTCTTCTGTAGCGCTCCTGATTGGTCACTTTCATTAATTAATAATTAATTATCTATGCGTCTGATTGAAAATGGCTAAGGACTTTCGTCTCAGAATAATGTCCTTTTCCGATCCCTAAGGAAGTGCGTGACTTCTGGGACACCCTGTATAACGGGTATTGTTATGGCAGATCGCTTTCTCCCACGCCCAGCTGTGGGCGATTGTGAACCATTATATCTCGCAAGAGCAAGCTAACTAATTAATGCAATTCGGGCGAAGAGACGATTATCTTTATGCAATAGACAGTGATATGTCGTTGTTTACGCGAGTCAAATTTTATCTTAACATGGAAAGAAAATGGCCGGGAAGATTAGGCAGTCTCAACATTTAAAACACGGCAAATGATTTGCTATAAGATAAGAACAACCAGTTTTGCCACCATTTTGTCCACTCCGTTTTAAAGATACCAGATATTATAAAGCACAGTTTTATGAAAGCTCTACGATATTAAAATTATGTCATATATATTTGTATATAGATATAAACTCGGACAGATATGTTGACAGATATAATGTTATTATCTTATTAACACTTTCTATTGCTTATGCAAATACTATATAGAATAATACAGTTTTACGGATTTTATTGCGTTTTTTGCTTTAGAATTATTTATAATATACCAGGGTATACAAGGTTTTTACTGTTTTTAATGAATCACTAAATCTAGTTCTCTAAACGTAAAACGTCGCGATCTTAGACAGAGAGCATAAAATTACTACCCACCACCTGTCTTAGGTGTCGGGTTCCAGGGAATCCTTTGCTACCTTTATTGCGCTATAGAAACCTAGCCCGTATAAATTTTAAGATGTGTTACCACGGTTAAAAAGGGTACTATCACCTATCTTGCCTACAGATTACATACCTATTTCCTATGAGCAAAATTTTAAATATAGATCTTACTTCCTACATCAGTCTATTAAAATATTAAAACTTAACTTTGGCTTAAAAATACTATATAAGTAAGTATGTCCTTCGATAAGAAAGGATTATTTATCATCATCAGCCTGTGATAGTCCACTGCTGGAAATAAGCCTCCCCTAATACATCCCTATCCATAAGGGGGTTTTTGGACCGTATCCCACCTAGCTGGTCCAATGCCGGTTGTTGGGTGGACCGACTTTTTACATACTCATCCGACGCATGGATCATCTTAATTTTCAGACAATCGGTTTAACAACAATAACACAAGCTAGTCTCCTCGCGGGATTTGAACCCATGACCTCCGGTACAAAGCAAGAACCTAGACGCACGTATTTAACTAATAAGAATATATAAGTTACGAAAAAAGCTCCTTCCCAGTACTTGTTTATAAAGTTGTTTCAGTGGTCAACCGAGGCACTTGCATCATTTACTCGCTTCCATTTTAGGGCATCGCAGCTTTTTCCACTCGGACGGTCTAATTTATGGTAACGCTATTGCAATTAACGTGTACAGAGAACCTCCGACGTTTAATGTCGAGTTATCTGATTCCTTTGCCTCGCTATGCTACCGTGATTTTAAACAACGATGCTGTAATATATTTTTATATTATATTTGATTTGGCAGGTTTATGTGACACCATTTCTTTGACCGTGAGAATAATATTGCCAGTAGCTTCAGATGGTCGTGTACTCTTTTGGATGAGTTGTTAGTATTGTTTTTATTTTGTACAGGCAACATGTTGTTGATATTTATAATATTTGGTTGATTAGTACTAAATTCTGACCATTGATTAAATTCTTTTTCCTAATTAGTTAAAAGACGTGATATTTGTGTGTATTTCTGTATTTAGTGAACATTTTTGATGTTTGAACGTCTTGCGACAGATTTAAAATGCAAGTAAGTCGGCAGAGATTTAATGATTACGAGCGATTGCAAATACCAATAGACCAATATTCTTTGCGTTCATTAAGTATGATACTCTTTTCATTTTTAGAATTAAGTGGAAGTGCAAAATATGTTTAGAGATGCGTTTTACACATATGTTTCGATGTATCATTAGCAGCTGCACCTCGATAACCCCAAGCATTTCTCATATGTATCTGTAACTATATCGTCATGACAAATGTTAGTCGCTCAGATTTGGACCGTTTAGATTTGGGTTGGGTTATCGCTAGTGCGCAATTCATTCATTGGCTCCATTGATCGGTTTGCAACACGAGTAGTTGTTTGTTTGAGGCATTCGCTCGTTAGTGAGCTACGACGGAACCGATTAGCGGGCGTCGGATGTTGGTGCATTGTTTCACGTATTGCAACCACGGTGGTGATTTCGTTTCATGGGAACGTTGAGCTCGACACCATATAAGCGGTTCGCTTGGTGGAGAGCACGTATCGTTTATGTTGGTCTTTCTTGCTATCTATTAAGGTAGCATTGCAAGAAACTCTGTGAACCTATGCTTGTGCTGTGGTTGCAATTAGTAGGAAAAAGTTATAACAATCGATTTAAGAGAGATTGAATTGAATAATGACCGGCATTTAACAATAAGTGAGGTAGGCTTCCTGAGAACGACAAGGGAAGTGTTTGTTGGTTTTTTTACCTAGACGAAGCAGGGTGCAATTTTGTGTTCTAGTTTGAAGAACCTTAGCCCCATGGGTTTGTAAAGGCATCGTTCGTTTTTCGTGTCATTTTATTAGATAGTATTAAGAAGGTGGCATTATCGTTGAGGATCGCTATACATTGATATTTAGTGTCAATATAAGAACTTTTATAAAAAAAATCAATATAATTAAAGAATTTGCCATAAGTTAGAGATCATAGTTCTGAAAGAGAAGTAAAACTTGAAGAAAATGGTTACATAATTTTTTTCCCTTGCAAACTAAAGGCTAAAGGGCAATTTGAAGTGTTAATGTGAAAAAGGTCTAACGTAACGTTTTTTAGTGTCTCCTTAGTTTTATTTGAGTGAACTAGAATTAATGATGTTATCTTTTTCTGAGCGAGTCTGGCTCATTATCTGATTCTAACAAGACGACTATAATAATTAATGTGCAGCAACTTTATATTAACGATGTGATTTGATTTTTTGTGATGTCCTCATAGTTGACATTGCCGAAGGCTATAAACTCATTCTCAAATAGCTTAATGGAAAATAATTTAAAACTTTTGTTATTTAGTGAATCATAACATTGTCGCTTTGAATTTATTACTGTCAATATTGATTTGAGTTTTAGTTTACTTAAAAAGTTTACTGCTTCGTGTCTATTTATAAGGCGGATTCAATTTCTTCACCCTTTGACCTTACCGTTACATTATTTGGCTCACCTTGATGCGGATGCGATACGTGTGCCGAGGTAAATGTAGTCAGCTCATTCATCTCATTTTCATCCGTCTCGACGGCTACCGCTTTTGATACCTTTTGATGTTGCCACCATTAAAATGATTTGTGGCGCCCCCGCTGGTATTTCGAAATGATCAAAACGCGTGGGACGGCTTTAACAAGGCGAACGTTTCATCCTATAAAGATAGGCAGTATTTAATGTTGCCTCTTAATGTATGGCGATGCTCGTATTAACGTTATCTATAACTGAGCCGGGGTAATGATCTAGTTAGGTACGTGTTTTGTCACGTCGACTGGTTGTAACTTGGGACGGTGGTTTTTCTTCTTCATTGCATTTTATGCTGTTTGTGCCAATTTTTGTTGATGATATCTTTTTATAATGTTGCTTAATATGTTTAATAACCCGTCTTTATATTTTTAATCTCTAGTGTCTAATCTTTTATTCAATATAAGCAATTCGTTTTGTTGCCTATTCCTTTTAACTGCCAGCCCCAACGGTAAAGTTGTTGGTTTCAAATCTCGACTAATGTCACATTAAAATTTAATTAACACTTTAATGGATTTCTCATTGGATCGTCCGCCGTTTTTATTTTAACGAGTGCCGCTAATTCGCCGAGACGCCGGCGTGCATCAAGTTTATTAGTGGAGCGGGGATTTGTTGTTTGTATCAACAATAAAACTATTTTTACAACTACTCCAGCGCCCCCTTTGGTGAGACAATATACAAATCCCTCCACCGCGTCGGCAACTGCATTTGTTTACTGAACAAGCAGCCATTTCATATGGTTGCCATACTTGATTCATTTCGTCCCTTGATTTAAGAGCACGATGTTTTGTATGTAAATAAATAGGGTTATATTATTATTTGAGTGGTGAGGAAAATATTTTTGCAGCAGACATAACATATAAATTTCTTAAAAAAAAATTTGTACTATACAAAATTTTACTTAGGCCGAAGACTTAAAAAAAAATATGATAAATATCAAGAAAGTTAAAAAAATAGGGCGTTTGGTATGTTATTTCAAGTACCTAAATAAGTTATATTGTTTTGTGATAGTTCAATAAGCTTTACCGAGCGAATACTTTTTTCGATGTAAACCGTATAGGTACATATTTTATTCGAAATTTCAACTTAATCGAGTTTAAAGTGTATGCAGTTTTTTTTATTAAATTGCCATGATTTTTATGACTTGAAGCTATCAAAACATGCATTTCTTGGTAGTGAGGTTGCATTATCGTTTCGTTCCGGATCATGTCCCCTCCATTTGGGTCGGAGTCGTTCATCTCGAGAACTCAAATCCTCCTTTTTTTGTTTGTCTCTGACCCTTTTACGTGCGTATACGTAGCCGAGCCGATCCCGTAACGTTGTTGTAGTAAATATTAGTTTGTGTATGTGTATATGTGTGTGTATATAGTTATTTTTTGTCATCTATCAAAACCACGTCTTGGCGAATACATAACTGAGCAGTTCTTTTTGTTGTTTTTTCCTAGTTGATTAGGGCAATTTGGGCCAATCACACAATTGTCTGAAAAGTAAGATGATCCATGCGTCGAATGGGCATGTAAAAAGTAGGTCCACTCGCCAACACGCATTTGACCAGCGTGGTGGAATACGGTCCGAAACCCCTAATGGATAGGGTGTATTAGAGGAGGCCTATGTCCAGGAGTGCACTATCACAGGCTGATGGTGATGCTCTATTTCCTGTCATGTCACTCGTTTCGTTTTACCCATAAAATGTCTTAAACTTTGGCTTTAATAATTACTTTGTAGTTGCATATAATCCGGTGTGATAAGCCTCGCGCACAAATTATAGATATTTATATATCCGAACACGTTATAATATAGACTCGGCTTGTCCACTGTGCACGCACCTTACCCTTTTGATTTTGTAACGCAGTGCATCTTTAATTAAGGCCCAACTCATTTGGTAGTTAAATCAGTTATGTTTATTGATACCCGATGGTAAATTAATAAGTTTACAACGCGTATCGGATTTAATTACTCACATGATGCCCTCTCTCTATGTCTCTATATGCGGCTGGTTGATTGTAAATATGTAATGGTGAAGTAATTTGATCGCTCTAAGCTCATTATCATCGAATGCTATTTATAACGCCTGGAACAATTAATAGGTAAATGCCATTTGATTATAGACAATGTGAGAGTTTTAAAATAAAATATTTTAAAAGTTTAATCTAACTAGGAAGAATATTATAAAGAAGTAAATTTTTTTATCGTGTTGCGAAAGGTTTATTGTAAATGATAATATTACACAGATAGCCTCAGATAAGCAGCGAAAAAACTAGTAAATAATAAAGATTTTTTTTAATGAAAGCTTGTGTTAAGAGAAAAGGTAGCCTAAATTACTCCCAGTAACGTCAGCTATCGTTCAGTGAAAATCCCGTCAAAATATTGCCAGCCATTTCATAGATTAGGCAGAACAAACGGACAGACAGAAAAGGGTTGTCTTGTTCCATAATTACCAGGTTGTATATTACAATGTTATTTATTAAAAATGGTTATTTGTATTAATAAGCAGTAACTCTAGTTTCATTTGTTTATTATAGATTTAAAGATAATGGGTATCTTAATATAATGCTTTATTTTCACATAGTAATTAATATATGCATAATTAGTTATTTTCTTAGACCCTGCAATAACAGAATAAATCCGAAAAGCACAAAAGAACTTATAATTGTAATTAACTATTGAATTTTTTTTAAAAGTATTATAATTTTTAATTTTGCTAATTTAGCGATCAAATTTCTGAGCCTTTGCGCTTTACATATTTATTAACTTGATATGCTTAAAGATAATGCAACAAAATCAAGTTCAACAGTAGTGGGGCCATTGCGCTGAAGGAAAATCAGGGCGCGTACTCGAGTCCCTTGATGTTTGATTGTGGTGTGTCCCTGAGGCGCGTTGGATGTGTTCACGCCGTGAGGTGCATTCCTGACTTCTTGAGTTAAAAGGACTTTGTTATTGGATAGATATATATTTGTATTATTAAAGCAATAAGATGATACGGATGTTGTAGTTTTAAATGTAACGCCCTGACCGTAGGAAATAGCTAACTCCCAAAGAGAGGCTAGTTATTGTATAGAAAATTTTGTTTATTAAGTGAAGAAAAGGCGCTGTAGTAGTAAGTGTAATGGCCCGACTTTAAGAAATGCAGCGAAAGAGGTTACATTACGGACTGAGACATGCTACGTGACGTTTACATAGTTGTTACGCTGCCTTTCAAATTAAGTTAACTTTATACCTATATGGAGAAGGCGTGCATTAGGGGAGGCCTATATCCAGCTGTGGACTTACACAGGTTGATGATGATGTAAACAAGTTTATCAATACAAACTGTGCTCTTATTTTTTATCCATTACTCTCCATACCTAGTAGTTATCGAAAGTCTCACAGGTAGACCTTGTAAATACAATCGTTTATATAATATATGTACTATATCTTATTGTGCGTTATGAGGTACCTGTTTGTAATCTAATAATTTTCCTAGTCTGCCCAATATTTACGCGAAACAGAAGTGGCACATGGCATAGTCCAGTAGTGGACTAACACAGGTTGATCATGATGATGATGAGAATTGATCTAACCGTGCAGTTCTTTTATAATTAAGGATTCATACATTTTTTTATAAAAACGCTATTGATGATTTAATAAAACGCTATTGATGATTTAATAAAACACTACAGATTCTATCGCGTTTTATACACACTGTTTACAATGTTCCTGTAGTGACGTTTCAGACACTATAGACGGACAAACTGCCCGTGATTATGGATCTTGACGCGATAAAATCCGTAGTCTTTAATTGAATCACGTATATTATTCGCGTAAACACAAGATGCTATTGAATTATATAACAATTTCATCGCCCTAAATAATTTACATGGATCTAATGGTTAATTATTATAAATAATTGAGTTTCTTTTTCGAAATAACGCTTGAAGTTATTCTTGTATTAAAATTTGGTCATGTTTCCGATTGATTTATTTGTAAACATCACCCGTTAAGGCACGTCCGGGGCATTTTTTATTACTTCCCGGACCTTACCGGAATGTAGAAAGTAATTTATGTTCTTTATCGCCGTCGTCATGATAAGTGAGTTGATGTATGTTAAAGTATTGTGTTATTAAGCTCTTGTACAATTTGATAAGAGTACAAATGGTTTGAAATATTGTCATTATTCTTTGCATAACATACACGTATATATGAAGGCTGAAGGCAATTAAAACAAACTTTTATTGATCAATGACGTTCACTTTACAATTGAAACGCAATTTAAAATGATGCTTCTTATAAACGTGAATATAGCAACAGTCACGTGATACACATTGAAGTGTTTATGTTTTAAAGTAATATGAAAAACTTGAGTTGAAGCGCTATATAAAATTATTCGTTACACTTATGACAACAATCTGCAAAATCTTGTCTTATATAATGTATGCAACGGTTGCTTTGACCTTAAAAAAGGGTTTGTGGCGAAAATAAGCCGCAAAAACAATCGAGGGCACAACGTCTTTTCCTGCAACTGCAAGGCTTATTAGCAGCGTCCGCGCCCTCCCCCAGTCGCAAGCAGTCATTAATCTTCTCGCTAATGATCCGCGTGATTTTCGAGGCCGAAATTGCATATAAAAGTGCGGATAACATACACAAGCCGAACCCTGAATGCTATATTTTCGAAGTAGATTCGGTTTTGAGACCATCCAAAAACTACGTCAAACAAAATTCTTGATTTTCTGACCCCTCCCCCGTTCTCGTCACAGTTCTGGTCACATTTGGGACACCGTCCTAGTGTGACGTCACATGTTTTGCAGTTTTACATTAAAAATTATTCAAACAGCAGTTCCAAAGTTAATATTGGTATTGTAGATTTGGGAATATGACGTCACAAAGTTTTGGACCCCCACTTTGTGTGACAGAAGGGGTGGACCCTTCTGTCACACAAAGTGTCACTTCATCGATCCCCTCCCTCCCCTTTAAAGTTTGACGTAATTTATGGATGGTCCGTTATTAGTAAATGATTTAGAAAATAAGTTTAGAAAATAAATGATAGTGGAGTCGGTGTGAAGTCAAAAGACTGATTTTAAAGGTTGTTATAGAGCTGAAGCTTTTCAACAATACTGATATCTATGCCGGAGCAATTTAAGATATGGACTCAAAAGAAAAAGTAACTCATAGTCTTGCCGTATTCTCAGTAGCAGGCGTTAGCATGCTCGTGACTAATATATATATACTGGTTATAATAAAAGTATTATACGGATGTCTGTTATAAGGTGGCAAGTGGGTGATTAAGTAAATAACATGATGTGCGTTTTATTAAAAGTTCGTTCCGCTAGTGTATACACACCTCAACATCGCGTTGGTGTGGGCAAGCGACGCCGGCACGTAAAGTTGTCCTCCTTTTTGTTGTAAGCTCCGAATTATCTCCGTTTCCCGAGACACGCAATCACGACACGATTGGCCTCGTATCCGAGCAGTTTGTACGGTGGCTCTTATCAGTGATAGATAGTGATGAGCGTGCAAGCCTTGATTCCGAGGAATTTGTTGTGCTTTTAGTAGCAGCTTTATGTTTATGTATTTTTATAAGCTTGTCGCACGGTATCGTTTTGGAAAAAATAGTCGGAATTTAGGTTAGGATAATCTCTTTTTTAAAATTAAAAAAAGGTAGAGCCTGCTTTATGAGCTTTACTTTGTGGCATGTTACGTGTGCATAACACATAAATGTTACCCACTATTTGTGTGTAACAAAGACAAAAGTTATGAAAGAAAATGTCGCCTGTTTAATCTTTGTAATAAAAAGTTCCGGTTTTACATCGTTTTATTCGTAAGAATATTGATAAAAAAACATATATATAGTGAAATTTGAGGTACCTAAGGATATATATAGCATGATATTAACTGTATTTCTGATGACATTAACGCATTATAGCCGTAATAAATACTAGGTGTTATTGATTCGCCGACACGCCTTGATATACCTTTCGCCAGCGAATTTGGCAGTTTGTTACAAGTCGCGATGTGTCCGTCGGCGGGTCGTTAGAGGAACGGCATTGAGGACAAGTCTTTGAACGTGGGTTTGCTCACTAAATTAAACTGACGCTTTGACTGGCGATTTATATGTACAGATATATCTTTTTGTTAGTTTCGTATTCATTTATGTGTACATCTATCTTTTTGTTAGTGCCGTAATTTTTTTTAAGCTTTTGAGTGGGTTAATGGATTTTTCTAAAAGTCGGTCCATCCACCAACCATTGAACCAGCGGGAAAAAATACGGTCCAAAAACCACCAAATGGAAAACGTGCGCATTAGGCGAGCCCCATTTTCAGCAGTGTGCTAACACAGGCTGACGACGATGATGATGATGATGATGATGTATTTTTCTATTATTTTATCAGAAAATCTTATCCTTATGTCCCAAATTTTTCAAAACTTTTCAATAGGTAATTAGCACTTTGCACTAGCTAATGTTTTTATATTGCTTTAATAGTAATTTCACTTGTACCACGTGTTTGTGTTGACATATTATTAGTTTTGGATTAGACGGTTAACGTTATATAGAAGTCAATATAAAACTGCTGCGTTTTTATCAAAGTAAGAGGCACTGTGGTTATATTTAATTATAAGAATTTAACTATGATCTAACCATCGTTTTTGATTTTCATCCATATCTTTTTACTTTACATTTCCAACGCTGTACGAGCTTAAATTATGTACATTGTTGTGAGGTGTGATTAATGAATAAGAACCTCCCGTATAAAATTTTTTCACCTCTTCCCAATTAGCGATTCGACGCGCCGCCGGAGCGGTGGCGGTATAGGGAACGAGTAAAAAGTTTCTTCGTGTAATTGGTCGGAGAGTTAAATTCAAAGTCACGTATAAGTTGTTGGATACGTTTGTTTTATAAATATCTGCTATATTTACAGTACATACCTTAATGCTGTAGTTGTATGAAGTGAAATTTTCTGTTTAAGTTAATATTGCATTATATATAGGTTTAAAATTAAAATATGAACTACGTTTTAAAAACTTAATTTACTCATATGGTATTAAATAATGTTGATGAAGTCAACGATATTTTATAAACGAGTCTCCTAAAAAGCTGTGTGTAGAAAGCTGGCATAAGTTAAGTTTATATATAAACTTAAGTTAAGTTTATATGTAACCTTTCTTATTAGATTAGCAGTTGTGCCACGATAATGTATCGTGCACCCAACTAGCCACTTTTAAATACACAATGATTACATCATCAGCCTGTAATAGTCCACTGCTGGACATAGGCCTCCCTCAATACACCCTATCCATTAGAGGGTTTTTGGACCGTATCCCACCACGCTGGTCCAATGCGGGTTGGTGGGTGGACTCGACTTTTTACATGCCCATCCGACGCATGGATCATCTTACTTTTCAGACAATTGGGTGATCGGCCCAAATTGCCTCAACTGACTAGGAAACAACAATGAAAATTTGTTGAGTCCCCTGCAGGATTCGAACCCACGACCTCCGGTTTCTAAGCCACACGCCTATACCACTAGGCTACGGAGGCTAAGAAATGATTTCGATCCGCAGTCCCAGACTGGCCTCGTCAGGAGCATTCTGGTCCGAGGTCTTTTGTCGACTACTCCTTAAACTAGGATCCTCTCTTTAGGTGTTCTTTTCTATCGTCAGAAATGATTTTACTTCAAGAAGTGAATGTAATTATTCCGCGAATACAGTTATGTGTGGATACTGAAAGCTAGTAAATTTTTGATTTGATAAACCTTACTATTTCTTAAAGTACGTTAAAATTAAATTTAAAGTTTGCCTTTAAGGAAGTTCAAATAAAAAGTCTTATCCCATCGCTGTAGAAAACCAAATTACTTTTCAACTTGGGCCAAGGTTTAAAATTCTTGCTCTTTTTATTACTTATTTCTGTGTTAAATACATCTTGAATCTGTCTACTGTCACTGAGCTACCAATTATCTTATACCATATTATTAAAATCAATATATCTGAGCCTCTCTCAACAAAATGTAAGACCCTCTTTTACGCGACAAAATAATTATAGCATCCGATGGCTACAAGCGGGATGTCGAGCATTATGCGACCAAGAGCAACATTCGCTTGTACTTTACTTTGAGACTGACAAATGAGATTATACGGTTCGCTTAAGTGAAGATATTAAGATGAATAGGGTGCGCCTTAAACCAGAATGAGGAAGTAGTTTACCCACACAACCTACGGGTTGCTGAGCTTTGCCAATTTTTGCGTGTTTGTCGCTATAAAGCGATCTAACACCGACATAAATTATTGTTATCAGTCAAAAACATTGTGTCTATACTCAAAACATGCTTCACGGCGCTCCGGTACTCAGTGTCTATCACTTCGCGATTTTGAAACAATATTAGTGATCTTTGGCACCATTCAATTGCTATTTTAATATTTCCATATTTTATTTTAGTTTGTAATGAATTTAAAAATGGTTTATGGTACTCATCGTTAGTGTAAAAATTATCCGACTACATCTCCTTATACCTGACGGGTTGACTAGGCTTCCGAGACAGCTTAATAGATTAGCGAATGGCGTGATGTGTTCAAGCTGGTCAATTTGCTGCGTGCCCAGTGGCAGCGTGGAATGAGCGCCACGCAGGTATCACGCCCGGGGCCTACGTTCTTGATTGCGTGATAATACTGGGCATTAAACGTTTTCAAGGATCCAGATCGTTTCTGCCGCTGGATAAAAATGGATAAAACTATGGTGCTGATTTTATCGTGTGAGTTGGTGTATTTTTTTTATTGCCAACGCAGTCAAATCATAAGTCGGGCCACCGGATGGAAAGCGGTAATCGACACCCATGGACATCGCCCATACCGGAGGTATCACCAATGCGCTGCCTACCGTGAGACATAGGCTGTTACGTCTCGTCTACCCATTGAATACGCTGGGTATTGTGCCCTTCAAACTGTAACACTGTGGTATATTACACACTACTGCTTTGCGGCGGAAATAGGCACCGGTGGTATAGCCCCAGACGGCCTTCTGTAAAAGGGAACTGCCACCTTTTTGCCTTGTCCAAAATTGAAAGGTATAAATCAATATAAAATAAAAGTTGTGTTTAACAACTGTAACGAATGAACATTATAACATACCTAAATAATATGTTACTGTTCAATATGGTTGTTCCAAAAGAACATATCTGTGTCATACATTATCACCTGTGTGCTAATCACAGCTGATTGTAAAACACGTTAAATTGGATCTAAAATTGTACAAAACTCCGCATGATTATTATCACAAAGCACAATGATAGCTAAAAAAGGTCAGTGCTTTAAAAAGAATTGTTAGCATAATAGGTTGGGTGAGTTCGTGATTGTTCTAATGGATTAAGAAGTATGTCCGTGTCCGTTTTACGCTTTAAGTGGCTTTTTACTTGTCACCTTTATGGGTTCAAGAGGTTATCCAAAACCTGCTTGAGTGCTGCGGTTTTTGTATAATGTTAGAATCAATATAACTTTAGATGTTTACTTTAGTTTATTACACTAGTCTGTCGGGCTCTATGCAGATATGTTTATGTGAATCATAGCTAAAAATATTTACCTACGCCTTGTTATAGTCATCAAATGAAAGTTAGTTTGAAAGTAACTTTAACCATTAAAAGATGGTTAAAACTCGCTCTTCGATCTCGTCTGCTCTTAACCGCGCTGATCGTATAAGGTCGGCGGTAATCGCTTGCCATCACGTGAACGTGTAACGTGAATGTATTTTATCAGCATCATTTGTGTAACACGTATGAAATATCGCCGTACTCGAAGGCGACTTTTTTTTTAATAAACTTACTCTACGTGTCGCGATTAATGACACCGCTGAAACGTGCTTCGCGTGTTTTATCGACCGTTCAATTATGGTCCACGTTGTTTTCAAAAGATTTCTTGGAGATTCATTTGTAAGAGCTAAAATATTTTCCGAGTACGAGACTCATTATATGGTAACAAATACGTGCATATAAATGCAGCGTGAGACTTGATCAGTTATTGGATGTTATGTTACGTTTACCCCATAATTACCTCGGCTACCGGTGTCTTTCAAACCGGAACGGTGCGTTGTGGCGAAAATAGGCACCACTGTGGTTTTTACCCCAGATGAGGGGAGGGAATAGTTTTTTTTTAATTTTCTGTTACGAAGTTTTTGTTACCATATTTATCTAGCCCATTTGCAGTAAAACCTTATAACCCTAGAGTAGAGCTAGTGCTCGTGTCAGTTGGCGAATGAATTTATAGTAGCGCGTTCGTTAAGTAGTTGCTCTAGTAAAAACAACTAGTTCTTCTACACCTAATGGGAGAGGACGTCCATAAAACAAGTGACGCTCTGCAACTATTTCTATACAGCGGTGATTTATTGTCGGGCTGTGAGAAACAGTGTGCGCTCGATCGGTGGTAGCGTGGTAGTGAGGTTTTGCGCTGCAAATGGCAACTTGCTTTGCCGCTTTATGGTTATGGCACATGTTTTTGTCTCGGTGTCACGGTCTCTGGTATATTTTATGTTGTGGCAACAATTACATCGTGAATGTATTTGTTCCCATACTGCTTTTATGTATCGGTATAATTATTTGTTTTCCATATTTTTATGTAGAACTAGCTGTTAATCGCTAATTAATCTGCGTGGAAGGTGGAATATCGCGAGGTGTATTCAAATTACAGTTTATGTGTCGTATCATTAGACACAAAGTTTCATGGCTTTAGAATCGAATTTCTTGGCTTTCATCCCTATTTCATTCCCTGTACAGTGAAACTACACAATTGGTAGAAAATGAAAACACTTATGGCTCGTTTCAAGTATCTAAACATAAAATTTTACTCGTTTTATGTTCAACATTGACGAGTTTTTTCCTTCTCTCTCATAATCCAAGCTCGCCTACATTTTGTTTAGTGTTACTATAGAATATATAAATATATTGTCGAGAAAAAATTTTAAACTCTAAAACAGGATTATTAGAGAGTTGAGTAAGACCTTTAATGTTGTGGAATCGTACACCACGAGATCATATCACAAAGCGTCATCGATCAGTCCACGTCAATCCTAGTCAAATTTGACCTTTGCGATTTGACGTCGCTCATAGTCCGAAATCGCTGCGACGTCTTGAATAACTTGACAGATCTCGTTATGAATGATCGACACGTCACGTTGTACTGTCTCGTCCAGTCTCACTGTCTCGTCTCGTCTCATTGTCCAGTCTCAATCTGGTTAGACAGCCGAGATCGATGCGGGCCGGCTTTCACAATTGCCCGCGGTACTGTCAGGCTATTGTGCAGCGAACAATTTGATTTGTGTCGAGTATACGCGGAGTAGTGACGTTTGGTGATGACGTGATATTACCACTGTCGATTCGCTGTCGTCATTCCATTGTGAGTGTATGTGCTGGGTTGACGTTTGTATGTCGGGTAGCATGGGCTGCTAAGATATGGTTCGATGGAGCTCCGTTACTTAACGCACGATGGCTGTATGCGCGAGTTGTATGAAAACGTTGAATGTACTGTTGCGGTCGCTAACGATCGGTTTGTTCTAAGACTACGGTGTAGTGTTCTTTTACGACTGAGAGTGGGCCTTAGTGTTTGTAATTCCCCGAAAGCAAATGTGTGAAGGCTGTTTATGCTTTTAAAGAAACGAAACTTAGAGAAACGATACAAAAGAACTTGCGAATTGGAACTATCTCACAGGCGTTTCACAATTAAATAGACATATGTTTAGAGATATGTTTCAATAAACATTGGAAGTTTTGAAATGAACAATTATATTTTTCTGCTAAGTCGACTTTATGAACATCAAAACTTTGAATAGTACCCTATTTTCTACACATACAAATATGACAATTGTATTTATGTAACCCACTCGTAATTTACGTCTCGGCGCCCATTCATAAGTGCGCGTTTGCATTTCTGCCAAACGATTCGCTCATAACTTTTTGGCAATGCCTTGTCGTTCGCAACACATCGTCCGCTATTCACTGGCATTTAAATATCCGCCCGAGAGCGGTTCCGAGGCCAAGAATATGATGTGTGGCGAGCGGAAGGCACTTGTGTCATGTGAGCGCGTTATGTGCCTCGGTTATTTTCGTTTTGTTGTAGCGAATCCCTTAATAGCTTCCACTCAATGTGGAATTGTGTAATGTATAGTGTTTCTTTGTGAATGGACGGTGTAGTATTGTAGCTGATGCAATTGCGTTATATTGTGTTACGAAGTCCTGATGACTGAATTGTATAAAAAATATATTTAAGTATGGCTTGAAGTTTCTAATCATTGCCTATTATTTCAATTTTTAAATATGTTTTGGGACTGAACAAGCACCGTAATTTGTTCGGTGATGTTGAGGATGTACGTGAGCCGTAGGTCATAGGGTACTTTTTTCGCTTTTCTGTCTATATTTTACCTATAAACTAATTATTAAACATTTCAGTGCGTTTAGAATATGTATTATATAACATTTTTCTACTTGCTATGACTATCTACAAACTTTGTAGTGTATTGTTTAACACTTCATTGCATTTACGCGAATACTACACATGATAAAAGACTTTCAAATGATTTTATTACGTGTAATTTCGTTTACAATATTCCCGAATTTTAAGATCCCTTTGCAAGCTCCATCGTCACGAGCAGACCTTAAAGTCGTCTATTAAATCTAGCCTACTGTTTAATAAGGTCTAATAAAATCGTACGATGCTTCAATCTCATTATTTAAGGCAAATTAAAACATATTTTTAATTTTTTAACGTTCACATGTTCATAACGAACTCTACTAAAATTTACATTCTTAGTACAAGATCGATACCGTTAACGAAAGAAGCAAACTTCATCTTCTATTCCCGACATCACGTGACCTGCGAATGTTCCCCTTCGCATCCGACAATGTAATATTTATACGGGTTTGAGGAATCGCCCAGTACGTGGCCCATTGCATACGTGGAAGTATGACGGCAGCCATGTCTCGGTCCGCGTTCGCTTGGCAGAGTGACCGACTGCATTCAAATCGCACGTGTGCACAGATCGCTTGCATAATACTAAAACATGATTATATAAGCTATTTAGTCGAGATACTTATGAAAAGGGAATATGACAAATGGTTTAAAGTATTTCAACTTAGCATAATAGTAAATTTAATAAAAGATTTGCGACATTTTACTGAGAACTATTCCGCGAATACAATTTTCAATGCGAATAATATTTTTACTAGGAACGTGTGATAATCTTAATTCATGTTAAGTGAAGTTTCTATAGTTATTGGAAATAGAAAAATTAAATTGTCCTACTTTTCTTTTCTTGTGTGTTATTATTTAAACAAAGTCTAGTTTTAGTAAAAATCTTTTTAGTTTTCTCCGCCTAATGTCAAGGATCGCGCGATTTAAGATCAGATATGAGGTCAATACGTATAGGAGTCAGACAAGTATGAAATTAGACTTCGCTTATATAATTTGCAGGTTTTATTTAGGCTTTGTAAAACTTATTATGTTCTAACATTTCGAATGCGTTGTATAACATGGCACGGCTTCCTAGCTCGTTGCAAGCAGCTCGCGTACCGCCCCCGTTCGCGGAAGGACCACAATAGTTGTGCCGCAGTTCCCACTGACCGAGTACACGGAATGCGTAAGTATAAGCGTGCGCTTTGCACGGCGCGGTGGTCGACCTGTTGTGGCTATGATCTGTAAGAAGCTATCCAGGAGTAATTCCTAATCATAGTTATAAGCCTAAAGAAGATGCACACCTAAGGTCATTGTTATATTTAAGGGTTCTAGGTTTTTTTAGGTATATTTAAAGGTGTATTATAGGTAAACGAACGTACGCCGTAAAATAACTTTGTTAACTGCCTCCGTAGCCTAGTAGTATGGGCTTGCGCTTTAAAAACCGGAGGTTGTGGGTTGTAATCTTACTAGGACTTAGTAACTTTTATTTTTATTTCCTAGTGCAATACGAGCTGATCACCCGATTGCCTGTGAAATAAGATGTTCCATGCGTTGGATGATCACAGAAAAAAAAATCGATCCTGTGCCTATCTCTCTGGTCGTGTCAGTTTTCCCACCCATGGGGTATAAAGGAATAGGGAGAGAACCTCGCTTACATTTGTGTTCTTTAATATCTCTTGCGTAGCTTGTCTGTAATATAGATCGACCGCCGTAGTCGGAATCGACTTGGAGGGCATTATAATTATTTTGCTTACGATCTGTCGGGGCACGTTCGTAACAGCGAAGTATTCGCGTAGAACATTCAGGAGTACTTACACGTACGCTAGTGGTTATATTATTACGTGCACACACACATATATCCATATATCAACATCATCTTTAGGCTTATATATATATATATATATATAAGCCTAAAGATGTGCCTAATATATCAATATATATATATATATATATATTGATATATTGGGCACATCGATTAATGATACTATTAGAAGACTAAATGAGTTCTAGAGTTTATATTAAAAATAATTAATAATGGTAATCGGATGTTTACTATATCAAAATTTCTATGATACTTGGAATATTTTTAACTGTTTTTTTTTTTTAAATAATTTTTGCAGTGAATACAAAATGCTCGATACTTCTTATGTCACGCATATTGCCGTACATAGATAATTTAAGTAAGTAATGTTTTGTTTAAAAAATCGATGTTATTTTTCTAAAGTATATTGCCAAAGGTTATAGAAAAATATTAGGCTCACAGGACGCATAAACTATGGACAATCCATTGTTATAGGTCTAAGTAATTTTCATTAAACTCGTTCTGATATAGCTATAGATCTCTATCATTAAATTATCCGCTTCGATAATCATAGATTGAATAGATCTATCTAATACATTACTGCTAATCCGATAGTCTAAATCTAATGATGAAACATTTAAGATTACAAAGTCGATTCTATTACTTCTAACACCGAGTCTAGATTAGAATTGAACGATTTAAGATGCACAGTTAACATATTCATAAATACTGATCCTAGATTACGAAACTTGTCAATCGAGTTAATTTGACGTTTAGTATACAGATTTAGTATAATAGTCTGCCGTTGACCTGAATTTGGTAAGATAATTTGAGTTAGTAGCTTCGATTTTTTAATGTCTACCATCGTTTAGTAGATATCATGGCATTACAGCTTGTGAAACTAGACAACAAAAACACAGTCCCAGTCGGGTTAATCGATTGCAATTGCTTTGATGTCATCTTCTATTTGAATGTATTTTTTTTTCTGTCTCGTCGCTTCTGTTTTTTTATTAAAGCTCTATGAACTCTATCTATTCTTAAAGTCTTGATTGTAGTTTTCTTTCTACGGAGGTCGATTTGTGAATACCGTTGCATATTACGTCTCACGGTCGTGCCTCTTTCGATCATTGGTTGATTAGTTTGTGTTGCGGCGTTCCGTTTCCATTTATGCGTTTCTATCTTATCTGTTCTATTTCTTTATCTGTACCTTTATCTTATAGATTTATCTTGCCTGTGTTAGAGGATCGGTTTATAATCGACCTTCGGTTCCTTTGGACTTTGTCCACCTAGGTGTGCCTTATTAAAATATCGCTTACGGAGATACTCGTTGTGTTACTTTGCTTGGTTAATGTTCATTTAGAGATTGTTATAACAATTGTGTTGAATTGGTTTTTGGTTGCACAACTAGTTATCTTAACTGTTGTGCGTAAAGTGCAAAAGTTTAATGATATATGTATTTGTATTTAAAATATTGACTATTTAATTATTAATAGTTAACACGAAAAACATCATCATATTCGTTTTAATTTGTAACGATAAGAGCTTTGCTTTCACTCAATATTTACGTTTTTTGATAAGTATATGATTGATAAAGGAAATTTGTTGAAACAATATATTTATAAAAATATATTTAAATAGCAATAATTATTAATAAATTACTTTTCGGATTTTATCGCATGTTATTTTAACTCACGAACACTTTCCAGCGCCGTGTCACAGGGTAGACTCGCCGCTGAAAAGTGTTCGAAACTCGAGGAATTTAAAATGTAAAACAAACGCGATAAATCATACAAGTATTTTATTTAATAATGTATAATATTCGCTGCAAGCAATAGAAATAATTATGCAATAATTCTATATAAGGAACTTTTCCTCTCATAAATTAGTGATAGTATTTGTTAGATTAGAACAAGGCTATGCTTACATAGCCTTGTTTTAATCTGTCGCAGTATATAGATTCCTGTCTAAACCGACCGACTTGACGGTATATTCAAAAGAAAATATAGCCAATTAGCTACGAATTACTCGTTCGTTTAGGTAAATTATACCTCTCGTTTTACAAGCTTTAGTGCAAAAAGTTTGGTTGCCTATGTTTCTGACCTTCGCGCGATTTTTTTCCTTTAGTGCTTACAATAAGACCTAGTATCCTATGTTTTGTGCATGCAACAATGTAACACTAAAGCCATCGTGGCGAGAAATCTGTCTATATAATGTTTAAGTTACCACGACAGGCTTCGGGAATTGCAATTCGATATGAGATATAGTGAGCTTGGGATAGTTTTGATCCTGTCATTTTTCCACTGGGATACTTCGTTGTCGCAATGCTTCGTTAGAATTTTCATCGACTTAGTTTTTTTTAAAGGTTTATCATAGGTCTTGTCTCGATATATTTCATGTAAACTACTCACGATATAGTATAGTTTTTTTCAAATCTTTGTCAATATTTTTAATGAAAAATAAAAGTTTTTTCACCGTGAGATTAGGTAGGTTTACCGGTGGTAAGCCCCCTTTTTACAGGGGACCGTCAGGGTGGGTACTATCGCGGTTCCTATTTCTACCTCGAAGCAGTAGTGTGAAAACACTATTGTGTTCTGATTTGAAGTGCAACGTAGCCAGCGTATTTACTGGGTAAACAGACTTAACATCCTAAGTCTCACGGTAGGCAGCGCGTTGGTGATACCAGTATTGCCGATGTCTTTGGGCGTCAGTAACCACTTTCCATCAGGTGGCCTGTGTGTGCCTGTTCGTCTGCCTGCTTTGGCAATAAAAAAGAGATAACACATTACATCCATATCAATTTGTATTGCACACAATAACACTAATATGTTTCTATATAAATTATCAATATCATTACTAAGACGCTTAGAAGCTAATGGAGCCAGTCTTTCCTTATTTAACCTCACTTTATAAGGATGGATTGACTTAGTAAATGACTATATATCATAGTAGCGTCTCTTATTTTACATCTATATAGCTTCGACACGCTAGTTTCAGCTAGAATCGCATCTTATTTGCATACTTATGTATGCAGTTAGTACTTATATTTTATCTTTCAGCGTATCCTCTTCCATCATACCCGATCAATTGTCCGTCCCTCCACACGTGACCAATTTAGTGGTCAATTGGTGCTGTCTCCCATGATGATGACTGATGCAGGCCACCCCGCGGCCGATCCTGTCTGGCGCAGGGTTTCCTGCGATCATTCAATTAGTTGCCGTGCGCTGTTTGCGATATAAGCTTTTCCACCGGGTTCGTCTATTGGTTTATGTTTCGTATTTTGTGTCAGTTTACGATCTGGTTCAAGAGACGTGAAAACTCTTTTACAATTGGTTTATATATATATAAATAACTTTAGTGCTTGTGTATTTTTTGTCTTTACTGAGTTCTTACTTTAATATTTTAGAATAGTTAGTTAGCATTGGCTTAAATTGTAGCGTAATCCGCTGAGTAATACACTTTTCGATGTATTATTGAATTGTACAGACAAGCAGACTTTGGCTTAAAACGTACATCAACATATGTATTCTGTATATGTATGCACATTCGTTATTTTACATGATGACTCTCCCCAATTGTATTATCGGCATGACACGATTGCTCCAATTGATGTGGCAGGTTGTTAGCTGCTTGCCAGTTTAAAACCGATGCGGGCGTATTGTGCACAGGGGACATGTAATGATTAATATCCTGTTCAAGGATGACCTTTGATCTTATAGAACGCTAGGACATGTACTTATGGGTAAAAAATGTGAGAAAACCTTTTTCAAATACAGATTACTACTGAGCTCGGTATCGAATCATGTATGAGTTTAGTGTATGGAGCAAATTTGTTTTACTGAAGCGTTCATTTTGAAGTCGGTTCACCAATAACATTTACTAATATATTACTTTGTTTCTAGCTTTCAATTATTTGCTCAGGTCTTAGATTTTATTTGGATTCAGTATACTTGCGTTTTGGGGTAGTTTTCAGAGCACCCAGTAAATGATTAAACAGTTGAGGAGATCAGACAGTAAATTCAGTTTAGTGAAAGTTAAAGTTCATATTTAGTCTTTATATATCTAGTTTACAAAAAAAACTTCTTTTGCCTTATGAATATTTATGATATGTAAACCATAAATTAGTGTCTCATTCTAAAATTTAAAATTTTGTGAAATGATTGGGTAAAACAGAACGGTGTCGCGGGTCTTGAAAATTGTTTGATATTAATCATGTGAAATACAAGATTGATTACTCACGCAATATGTTATTTACACTTTCCTTAATGGGTTTGTGATATTTTTAATCCTTGAAGGACAAAGTCATTTTACTTTCGGTGTGACTCGACGCCGATTTTATATTATCAAAACGCGTGCGGTTTAAAAAACACTTCAAGGTAAATAATTATTAATTTATTTCTTTACTATTATATATCCTTTTTTGGACGCGAATAATTTGAGCAGCGTTTTTCTTGTTTTCTTGGCCACCTAAAGGGAAGTGGTCACCGACGCCCATGGCCATTGGCAATACCAGTGGTATCGCCAACGCGCCGCCTACCGTGAGACATAAGGTATAAGGTCTCGGTTATGTTGACTCAGTAAATAACAACCTTGCTATTGACATATATCAGTTAATATTGTACCATTATTAATAAGAGACTTATCTTTGTTAATGTAAGATGTCCGCTGAGTTTCTTTCGCCACTTCTTCTCAGGTCGGAGGCGTCCTATTCCGAACCGGTGGTAGCGTCCTTGACAATCAATAAGCGAGTGTTACACTTGTATATTGAATAAAGATATTGGAATATAAGTGCTCGTAGTGTTGCATCCTAATATGTTGTAAACTATTATTAAATAAATCCATGTTATTTTGCGGCAAAACGAAGTCTTATCGTATATATTTTATTATAAACATCGGATTTTAGTCATGCTTAAGACATTAATAAATCGATATTTCGACAACCTCCGTTCATTATCACAAACGGAAATCCTACATTGTGTTTCACTCCGATTGTTGGCGGAATGCGGTCGCACCGATTGTCGCGTATACCTTGTTTGGCGTTTGCATTATTTGCCGAACACGGCTCGCTTGATTTAGACTCTGCGGTACGCGAACGGTATGCGATTTGCAATTAATTCAGGTATTAACTGGATTGTGGTGTGCAACTGCGCAGGGGCTGGTCGTTTGTCATATTGGACGGTGGTTTTGCGCTATTGGGCAATAACCGTGTTGTAGAAATGTACTTGTATTTATATATATCTATCATCATATGTATTAATGTAACGTAACTGTTTTAGTGATTAAGTTGTAATAATTTATAAAACAAAACAACAACTGCCTCCTCTAGAAACCGGTGGTCGGGGGAACGAATCCTGCGGGGACTCAACAAATTTTCATTGTTTGTCGTTTCCTGGTTGGTTAGGGTAATTTGGGCCGATCACCCAATTGTCTGGAAAGTAAGAGGATCCATGCGTCGGATGGGTATGTAAAAAGTCGGTCCACCCACCAACCCGCATTGGATCAGCGTACATGGTCCGGAAACCCCCTAATGGTGAAGGCGTGCAATAAGGGAGGCCTGTGTCCAGCAGTGCACTATCACTGGCTGATGATGATGAACAAAACACCAGTCTATCTGTTTGTTCTGACTTATTTTTAGAAAGGTGGTCCGATTTTGCCCGGACTTATACTGGAAGATAGCTAATGTAACCGGTATTTAAAAAAAAATTATATTATATTATCATGCGAACAAAGTCCCGGGCAACAGCTAGATTATTGTAATAGAAGTTTGCAATTAATTGTAATTAGAGTTATTGATATTTAATGACTTTCAAAGTGCCTAAATCTTTCTTAATCTTTAGTAAGTTTTCGCTCCAAATATTCTTAGTGTTCGATCCTAAAGAGGAAATACTTGTTGACTGTGAAAAAAACCTCGATCTCTACGTGTAACAGTTGAGTGCGTGGAACCCTTGTAGGTTGGCGGCGCCGCGGGGAAAGCAATATATTCACTCGGCTGGCCCGTTGTGTTGTCGTTTCGGGCGCAAAAAGGCACTTTACTTACACCAAAGGAAGGTGGGTTGTTAGTGGAGCAGCTGATGTCTAAAAGTGTAAATAAAAAAGTCAAATATATATGTAATATACCTTATATTACATATTTAATGTAAATATTAAAAATTTATTTTGGCTGTTTAAAATCAAAAATAACTTTATTTTGTTTGGGGTACTCATAAATATCAGACGTTACATGGTTAAGTTTAAATATATGCTTTTTAATATATACCTCTATATTAGATGCCTGCCTCGTAAAGTCGGTCCACCACCAACCGCATTTGGACCAGCGTAATGGGATACAGTCTGAAACCTAATGGATAGGGGTATTAGGGAGTCCATGTCCAGCAGGGATATCACAGGCTGATGTTGATGATGATGATGATATTAGATGAACACATTAGAATTATGTAAACTAGAAAATGTGCGACGCTTTGCTCTAAATTTAGCCAACTTTTGGTAGTACGTACATTGTAATATCGAGATAATAGTACTCATATCCTCGAATATTTAACGTGTGTTTATAAACCTAGTGGAAACATCGTGGTTAGATTTCGAAAATGTGATAGTTTAATATTGAACAAAGTGAAACGGCAACTCCACATATTTGTTGTTCGCTGTTGTCGTCTTAAACCAAATGTTTTGAACAACTACGTCGACATCGAAACAAACTTTTGTGTTTTATCTCTATTTTTCTATCAAGTGTGAATTTTTAATTGTATAAAAGCTTTGAATCAAAGTATCTTACTCTGTCTGTGGTAACTGACTCGATGTTAAAAAGTTAAGCCTAATTATTATCTAAATTATACCATCTTTCAAGATAAAGTTAGTTTGATTAACATTATAACTTTTGATCAAGTTTATTTTATAAAGTTAAAGGATATTTCGTAAGTTATTTAGCTTTTGAGTCTCGTTTCGTTTAATATACAGTTGCTAATTATAATTTAATACTACTAACTTATAAATTTATATCAATAATTTAAAGAGTTTGAATTTATCGTAAAGTTAATATATTTTTTATTATTATTGTTTCTGTACCTTTTCATTTTTAAAGCGTAATTTATACCGGCAGTGCGTTTTTTTTACATAAAATTGCGATAAAATTGTTAAATATGGTTTACTTTAAAATAAATTAAGTATATAATAAGTAGCATTAAGTATCTTTTCATTATCATTAATACATCTTTCAAATGAGACCCCTCTCTACTTGATAAGTAATCGTATAACTGAAAGGAACTATCGTTTTATTTCTTTTTATTATACAGCGAGGAATGAATAGGTCTCATTATTGTATTCAATAAATCATCCAGTGGCTTTTGTAGGTGAAGCTTTTTGCATTGATATTATTGGTTGTGTTGGAAATAAGTATCAACTGATGGAGAATATGTTTTTAAAATTGTGCTCATGATTAATTGATCTACGCCTTTTGAGTTAGGTTTGGTTATCAAAGTTTTTGCTGTGACCGCGTGTAATGTATTCATCTATTCATTCAATACGTTTAAGATGAACATATCATTATATTGATAATGTGATTCGCCGAACGCGTGGTTTATGATTACGAAGATCGATTATTTTGCGCTGACGTTCCGTATTGAATAGTGATTGGAAGTATATTCGTTTGGTTTGTTTTTTAAATTTATTTGATGGTAGAATTTATAGTTAGTTAAAGTGGGATAAGGTTAGTCGGAAAATGGGTTCACATTTTAAAAAATGTGGTTTTATTTACTTTAATGTTTTATACTCTATAAATAGATTTAGTGTATTGTGTGAGAAGTTGCTTATCCCAGTGGGCTCCAATTTTAAAGTAATTTAAATCAATCAAAAGGTAGGTATATACTTCATGCTGGAAAAATTGGACATGGAAAAAATGCGATTAAATAGCGATGAATAAATCTATAAAAATTTAAAGATTCAAGTTAACGTTGAGTTTGACTAATTTAAAAAAAAAACCCTAATGGAAAAGGCGTGAATTAAGGGAGGCCTATGTCCACCAGTAGGCGGACACAGGCTGATGATGATGACTGATTCAACTTTAACCCTGCAGAGCGGAAGGATCAAGAGACAAGTTAACAAACAAAATTTAATTTAAACTGAAACTTATATTGTAAAACTGAGTCAAGGTGCATGGTGGGTCCGTAATCTCGATCTATTTCCATCCGCCGTTTTATTATGGGGCCAGTTCACCATTCCCGGAACACAATGCGGTGGAAAATGTGCTCGTAAACCGCGTGTTTATTTCCACACCATTTTCGGGCATCCCCTTTTGAGATCGCATCTCCTTGTATTGGAGCAAGAGCTGTGTGCTGCTAAAGCTTGTGTGTATACTAACTCGATTGTATTGGACTAATGTTTGAAGTGGAATTTGTGCAGTTTAGATTATAGCACTCAAAAGGTCGCCTGATCGTGAAATATTTTTAATTAACACAGAAGTTTTACTCTCACTTATTGATTGTCAACAATACTACAACCGGTTTGGACAAGGTAGCCTCTGACCGGATAAGATTATCACTCTTTGGAATACACTATTTCCAATTCGTATATTAAACTCGAAAATATGTTAACTTAAGCAACACAGGAATGTTGTTGTGTTCTTTAATAGAACTATACTACTAATAATATCGCTATAAGTATGACATAACGATGTTTAAATAATTAGTTGTTTGATTATAAATTATGATGAAATTTTTCTTATTTGTCTAGGAAAGTGGCAACTGGTCTGTCAGTTTTATCATATTGAATGTAATGCGTAAAATAAACTGTAAATTGTATTTAGATCGGATTCGGTACTGATAAGAGGTTTGGTTAGTTTGTTGTCTTTTACTAAAAACTCTTTTTACGATTTTTGTTCCATGTTTAATTATGCCAGGCCAATAGTTAGCTATTAAATCACCTTAATAGTCGTTTGCTCCGATTATGCAACGACCCCCGAATTTGGCGGTTTCTTGGCTGTACGCTTATGGATGCAAAAGCCAATGCTCTTATTGGACTTTAGCGTTATGCATATAGCCGGTTTCAACGCAGCTGCACAAAAACAAAATATATATGTTTGTACTCTGGTGTACTTTAGTGTCTGATTGCTTATCACGTTGTTTATTTTTGCGATCGACGACCCTATTGTTGCAGGCTTTATGCTATTTTGCTCAGCACAAGAACAAAGCTCAGTTTTATGTTAACGATTAGATGAAGGTATGGCATATTAGTTAAATAAATTATGTTACGGATTTTATTTTGTTTAAAGCCATATTTGCAGTAAAGGGTATCTAGATAACGCGTAAAAAATTTCGCATTTATAATATTAGCAGGTTTACCGTCTAATATAATTTTTAACATTGGTGGGAATAACGTAATACATATAATAAAAATTCATTAAATGGTTTAATTTAACAACTTTAATTTATGCGGTTGGTAGGGTGTGACACGATTGTAAGAATGTTTTATTTTTGCTTAAATTAAAAGTGAATACATATGCAATAATGATTGGGAAAACCTGTGTTAATAAATAATATCGACTTCATAACTTTATAACCAAAAATACTGGCTAATGAACATCGATTTATACCAAGGATGATTCGGGAAGCAATAGAAATTAAAAAAACATCCAAATTTTAATAGAGAAGATGGTTGGTCTTTGCCACCTTCCTGGGATCCAATAATTTCAAAAATTAAACGCAGAGTATAAAAAACTACAAAACCGAAGAATTACATAAATACTTTTTTGTCAAACCAACATTAAAAATTAAGAAATCGAAAGATATGTCAATTATTTAAATAAAAACTGACGGTTATTCGAAAAACATAGAGATACAGACATATACCAACTTAGTCTGCCCGTGATCATGGATGCTGAAAAGAATCCGAAACGTCGGGAATAAATATATATGAAGTAACGCGAAAAATCCGTAAATTAGTGGATTTGATATGTATAATAATCGCGTAAATAAAAGAAATAATTATTTAATATCGACTTCTTTACCATTACCTAAAAAAGTATTTTGTTTTGTTGTCTATCAACGGCAAAAAGGATGAATCGTATTCTAAACTCGTATCTATACAAAACTACATAACCATTTACTATCAATGTCTAATACGTTAAGTAAATTAATTAAAGACGCTAATTAAAACAGAACTACCTATTTCCGTGGGGTCCCTTAGCAATATAAGAGGTTGAGAACCCGAAACGAACATTTTGAGAATATCTTCACCATCTCTTGCCTTGCCTTTAATTGTCAAACAAGTTACGTTATGGCCGCCCAAATGTACTTTCGGTGTCGTAATTTTGTGAGCTGAGAGAAAAATCTGTATTAAAAGTAAATGTCGATTCGTTTAATATGTTAATGTGTCGGCGTACGCTTTGAAAGAGTAGAATCACGCCTCTTGTACACGCGAGTTGGCTGAGAAATGTCTCAGAATTACCTTGAGGTTCTTTTGTTGGATTAAATGTTTTTTATTGAGATTTAAAAAAAAATTGTTGTTAAGAGGTAAAATAGAAAAAAATAAACATTTTATCGGAAATTCAATGAATTACGCTTGTCTTATAAAACGCGAATAAATCGTGATAGCGACACTTAGTAGCTACTGTAACGTTCTGTGAGACGTCCCCGTAACTAATCAATAGAAGCCAAAAATAACGTAGATGATTTCTAAACTAAGTCTCTATGTGAGAATTGAATTTACTAAAGCTTTTACCAGATGCATAAAATCTTTATTAATGAATAATGAACATCATCGGCCGTCTTGGCGTTCATTGAAAAAGGCCTATGTCCAGCGGTGGACTGATAAAGGCTGATTATGATGATAATAATGATGAACATCTTTTTACTAACTTTAGGGTTGTTAAAAAATTAAATAATGAACAATCCACATTCTTCTTGAACATACGTATATATTGAAAAGCGAGATCAATATCGTATACAATACCCAAGCGAGTACGAACCGCAGATGGTCCGCGCGTCTATTGTTCCCGAAATACCGAAGCCGGTATTATTATCCTTTTTACCAATACGCGTCCTTCTTTTTTTCTCTTGGGTCGGATCGCGACCGACATCGGATTAACAGAGACCTTGGCGCCGGCCACCGCGTTAAGGGTGCCTGCATACTAACCAACTACTGTGAAGAAATATAGACAAAGTTTAAGGTGTTGTTCGTAAATATCATATCGCTACTAATACCAATTTCCTAATACTTTTTTCTATTATAATTTAATAAAAGACTTACGCACTTTATCGCGTTTAACTTAGTACAAATATTAACTACGTTTGTAATTCTTTGTATGGTGCATCGTTACGGGCAGACGAGGTGTTGTTCGTCTCCCAAAGTTTTTACTATTTACATTTGCCATGGTTATCCGTTTCATTTTGTGCAGAAAAGATTTTGGCTATTATTTTTATTTATTTCACTTTTATTGTTTATTAATACTATTATTATTTATATTATTCACATCAAAATCTCGTGAGATCAGCTCGATCAACAAAGCGAAAGTTTAAAAACTTGTTGTTTGGTGAAATTTCTAGGTCCCTTTTTATCCTAGGGAACCGTCTAGGGAAATACCACTGTTATGCCTATATCTGCCACAAAACAGTTTTGTGTGAGCACAAGTGCCTTCCGGTTTAAAGAGCACCGTAGCTAGTGTAAATAGCCATGTCTTAGGGTGCTCCTGCTTGTCTCATCGTTTTAGAGCATTAAGAAATAGTTCTAAGACTAGTATAATGTAAAATCAATAATTATAGGTATGTAGGACGTACAAATACAAACTTGTTACTGCGACACTTCCACGATATATTTTATAATTTATTTTGTATCTTGATTAACAATTTATTAACAAAAGAAAAGTATTAATCAGTCATCTAGTTTCCATAGAACAATCTTCGCTTAGTTTGGGATGATATGATGTTGTGTTATTGGTCCAGAAAATGATTTAATGTGAAGTGAACCTACAACTCGACGGTGCAAGAAGATTCTGCGCGTGCACCACTTCCAAGTACCAATCTAAATATTAACATACGACGTATCGGTTCCCTTCGGAGTTATTGTCGAGCGGTGCCCTTTGTGGTGGAGTTGATATGTGTACCGGGGCTTTGTTGGGACGAGCAATGGTAACGTGTGGTAATCGTTTCGTTGGGTCGCCTGCTGTTTTGAAATTGGTATTTGCTATATTATTGTGTATGTTTGATTGTGAGGCTTGTTGTCTATTGTATTTTATGACTTTTGTTTGTGTTAGACTTGTTTGTATGGTTTAGTTCGTAATGTCAAGAGACAGGCGCCCCTATTATTGGTTTATATAGTGATTTTTACTAGTTAATACTTTAAATTGTAATATCAGAATATAACTCTAAATTATCCCTACGTTTATAACGATATCTTTCAATATTGACTTATGTCCTTTGAGTAGTTTCTTATACGTAAAAATTTATATATTTGTAATCCAAAATCAGATGATCAGACTTAGATGACACTTTAGTAAAATATTCCCAATACGTCTGTGTGTATGTCTTACCGAGTATGTTTTAATTGTATACCTTATGCAAAAACTTGTTATTGTATAATTTTAAGTTAAGCCAGCATAATATTTCACAATAGTCTATAAACCTTAGAAATTTAAAACAATCACTGGACTTTCTCAAGACCAAGTACGACACTTCATAGTCAGAAATGTAAAACTCATCCTTCCAAACTCGTATCAGATACGTGCATATTTACACAGAGAGATGACCGTTACCCCAAAGACCGCCTAGTCTTGGCGTTGTGGCTTCAAATTGCCGTCAAATATTTGCGGTGGCCGGGGCGAGCGCTCCACAAACATGCGCTCGGTGCGTGTTTACCGAACGTGGTCCTGCTCGGTCCCTATACGTGATCTCGGCTAGATCTATGATACCATTGTATACCATTAACGGTATTTACGTGTAAGGGGATATTTCCTTAATATAGAACACGTGCATTTTATGGTTATGTTTTAGATTGCCTGTAAGAAACCTAGTTAACGCTAGATATACCACGTTTCTTTTTAATAAACTTCTTAATCAGAAACCAGTCAAAAGGACTGGTTTGGTAGATCTAGTGTTAAAGTGCACAAATGCTAAAATAATAATAATACGACATTTATTTGTAAAAACATGATATAACAGAATTGAGGTGTTTTTACAAACATTTTCAATTCTACATGTGTTTGTTCCATGAAGCGTACAAATATCATTAAATACGATTTCGTTAAATTGTAGTACAAAAATTAATGTGCATATAATCATCAGCCTTTAATAGTCCACTGCTGGACAAAGGCCTCCCTTAATACACCCCTATTCATAAGGGGGTTTTGGACCGTATCCCACCACGCTGGTCCAATGCGGGTTGGTGGGTGGACCGCGTTTTTACATGCCCATCCGACGCATGGATCATCTTACTTTTCAGACAATTGTGTCGGCCCAAACTGTCCTAACCAACTAGGAAACAACAACGAAAATTTGTTGAGTCCCCGCAGGATTCGAACCCACGACCTCCGGTTTCTAAAGCAAACGCCAATACCACTAGGCTACGGAGGCAGTTCCGAATGTGTATATAATTCGTGTATTTGTTACGAAGGATATTCATTGATGTAGCACAAAGTTGGTACTGGTTTAGTATCACTTGAGTTGATAGGTTATATTTTGTTGTAATTTATATCGTCTTTCGATGTCATTATTAATCAGTTTTTGTTTGTTTCACAGGTACGTATACGCCTTTGATGACTTGAATGCAGGTTGTTTGTGAGTATAATGTAAGCTTTGTACCGTACGTTAAGTGGAAATACGGTCGCTCTTATAGATATTCATATGCGTATACCAAATTATTTGACTTTATGTGGTTTATTCTGTCAGGATAAGCTTCCGAGCTAGGATAATTTGAACCTTCTTGTTCAGATTATAATGACTTAAAAAATGAATCCTTTAGATGTATTTTATTGCATACCATTTTGATTCTTTAAAGTCCTTATACATTGTTCAATTATTGCATTTGATCAATAAATCGCGATGCGTTTGCGGTGTAGTCAATATAGCACTCGGTTCATGTTTGTCTGGAGGATTATCCTTATAATGAGCGCTAACCTAATAAGCTAGAAGTCTATGTAATCCTGTTACTCAGTTAAACCTCATGTCGATATGCACTAGGTATGGTTTTTTGTAAAGTCAGGAGTATGTATTTTTATTTTGCAATAATTATACACATTAGTGAAGTAATTTGACTTTATCTTGATAATACCCTTTTTTGATATGCGTCTTTCTGAATTTTTTTTTAAATTTTTTTCTTGAACATCGCTTTTTTTGTATTTCATTATCGTTATTCGCTAATTCTATGAATTATTGTTATTTTATTTATTACAAAGGATTAATTGAGTATAAACTTTGTTAATAGTGTCCGACCGAACTTTCGGTTTCGGTTTCGTTTCGCCGAGTTACGGCCAAAAATCAAGTTTCGCCGCAGTTTCGGTTTCGGCCAAATTTGGCCGAAACTTTTGCCGAAACCGAAACTGGTTTCAGAAGTGGTTTTAATTTTAAAATAGTAGCGAAAGTTAAATGTATCATTGCTACAATCGAACTCAGATCAGTCGATTTTAGTTCAGACAAACATTCCAAGTTTGACAAAAGAAATTGATGATTCTTCTAGAAAGACAAGAAGGGAACAAATAGTAGTGAGAACAAAATATATACTCCTTGGTGGAATGTATAGCTCAGATATTTGTTGTGTTAATAAAAAAATCTTCTAGTCTCTTTACTTTTTTCTGAAGGTAGTCATTTGTTTGCTATGTGTGGCGAAATGTTCTCGAAAAAGAGAAACCCAGTGCGACCTTGTCATTAAAAACCACTGTTTTAAAAAGTTTACAACGCAAGAGATTTATTGTAGCTCAAAAACAACATGAGAAGAGACTGCTCTGTCATAATCAATTGTCGCAAAGTGGGCTTCTTAATTTCGAGAAGGGAGAACGTACACGGAAAACGAACATGGTTGCAGACGTCCATCGAAGCCAGTAATCGACAAGAAACAATAACAATATGCTGCCATATTCGAAAAATCTGTTTTTAGCGATCAAAGAATTACCATCTGATACCTAATCTAAGAGACGAGCATTTCATATAAAGATACTCAACACATATTGACACAAATTTTGAATATGAGAAAAGTCTCCGTAAGATGGGTGCCGAGAATTAGAAACAAAATCGATTTCGAAGATATTGTTGGACAAGTTTTAAGAAGATTCTAAAAATTTTAAATCTTGTTTTGTGGCAGTGGACGAAACACGGGTTTATCCCGAAGGATCTTCATGCCGTGGCCGTGGTATATGGCCTCAATATTTTGGGACTCAGAAGTGATATTGTTGTTTGATTACCTGGAGCATGGAACCATCATTACAGATTATGCAGCTTTAATACCGAGGTTGAGAAATGCCGTCAATGATAAAAAAGAGGCAAACTTTGAACGGGCGAGCTGTTTCATCTTGACAACGTACCGGCGCATAGGTTGGCATTAGCGATGGCCACCGTTCAGCATGCTAGCGTACAATTGGTTGAGCATCCCCCTATTCACCAGATCTGGCGCCTAGCTATTTTTAATCTTCTCTCCAAATTGATACAATACGTAAGAGGAAACATGTGTTAAAACTATATATAACAAGTAAACGATGCCGTGGTGACCTTTTTGCAGGACCAAGACAATCCTTTTTTTAAAGGAATTGAAGCATTGGAAACTTGGAACGCTGGACTTGGTGTGTAGGTGGACTCGGAGATTATGTAGAAAAATAAATAATTAAGCTATCATAGTCATTATAATCTATCTCATTTTTACTTTTTGATCCCCCCTCAAAATACCAATACTTAGTCTTTAATGCAACTGTCACAATTTTTAATTTATTTATTAATAACTCATATTGTTTTAAGAAATTTATTTGAAAAAAAAATTAATATATTTTTAATATTTTGTTACATAAAAATATTATTAGCAACTGAAATAAACGATTACCACACGTTTAATATACTGTCTCCATTCCATGACTAAAATAAAGCAAAATAATAGGCATAAAAGCTCCATATTTTAGTATTTTAAGAATTTTTATACTTGATCACGTGAGTTTCGGTTTCGGTTTCGGCCGAAACTGAAGCCACGGCCGAACTTTCGGTTTCGGTTTCGGTTTCGGCCGGAAAAACAGTTTCGGTCGGACTCTAGTTGTTAAGTTAATGAAAAAGATTATCACAGATATTTCGTATTGCCTATGTTTTCTTTTTGAAAGTACAGTTGTTTATATATATATATTAATATTTTTTGTAGTGTTCTATAATCTAAATCAGCAACAGCGATTATACATCTAAATTCATTCGGGGACGTTAAGCTGCCTGCTAATGAATTCATACGAATAGTTTTGCACGTGATTTAATTCAAAACATGTAGTTTAGTTAAGGGATAGATTCTGTTAGTTTTTTTTGCCGTTGTCGACATTCACTTGTTCTTTGTATGTTGTAATACACCCGGCTGCTGAGATTGAAACAGTCGCCAGATTGTCGATGTCCCGGTCCGTAAAACGATCGTCGACGATCCTCATCATCATAATCAGCCTGTGTTAGTCCACTGCTGAACATAGGCCTCCCCAAATGCAAGCCTCCTCCATTAGGAGGTGTTTGGACCGTATCCCAAAGATCTTTAGGAGGCGCTAAAGAATGCCTAACTCACGTATCTTCTGTACGTGTAGCCTTCACTTTTAGCAAAAGGACAGAAGCTTCCCGCGAGCTTTGTGTTAGATGAAGCTTACCAAAGGCATGAGTCTGGAAGTATAACATTCTTGCTAATAAAAATTAAAAAAATGTTGTGATACTAAAAGGATTTTTATTCTAGAAATTCACAAACATCAAACACAATATATACAATACTAGTGTTTAATTTGCTATGTTAAGTAGTCTCATAGCTGCCCTTTTAATAATGTTTTTATCGTGGTTTGTTTACTTTTATAACGAAATTATAAAGAAATAAAGTAATTATACATTAGTAAATGTATGTTAATTATTTGTACTTATTGTTAATAACAATTAAAATGGAATCAATAAGTTAAATACAACGTGAATCCTAATATCAGATGACCTGTTTTCGATATTTCACTTGTAATGCCATTAAGTAAATACCACTCATAATATTTAATCAGTAGTCAGTATTAACGCGAATTATAGCGCTAGGTGTTCTATCTAAATAGTTTTACTCCTATCTAGATTACAACAAATACGATATAAATAGTTTATATACATAAAGGTCGGCTAATATCAATCAAGTCCCGAGCCGCTTCCAGTCCGTCCACATAACCGTACTATGCCCTTACGCAACACTGCAATGGTTCCCTCGGGAACACGAGCGGCCGAACCCGGTCGGCTTGGCTTCTCTATAAACTGCACAAGGACTCCATATAGGGCCTAGGCTGATGACTTATCACGGGCAGCGTGTGTCCAACATGCTTATATGGTCGCAATTATTGTGGACTCCCCTTCCGTTGGGATTGTTAATACACAAAGTAAAATGTGGTCCTAAAAGTGCTAAAGGAAACTGCTCTATGATAATTTAGATTTAATATTATGTTTATTTGGATGCTTGGGATTTAGATATTAAAAGATTATTTTATCATTTGGTATTGTTATTCAAAGAAGCATTTTCTTTGTTATGAAATTTGGACTCCAATTGAGATACTAGGTACGTGCAAGACGTGTTTAATCTGTTTCGATGTTTTGACGTGACGATGATAATCCGCAAAATGTACGTCATTTCCGTAACACATTTACAGAATAAACATTCCACGTGTTATTGAGTTAAGCTTAAGACTAAGTAAAGACGTAGAATGAAGTTAATGGGACGATGTCTTTAAACATACTATAGAAAGAGGACTCTAACCAAGTTTATTTAAATTATGATTTCTAATTAATTGACGTGCGGATTATGTTTCGTATAATTTCACTAAAAGAGCTAAATTGTAGTGAGTCGACTCCATAATAATGCCAGAAATCCAACAACTACGATATTATATTTATATTATTCATAATGTCAGTTATATCTCAAGGCGACTTTGTTTTATTTATCTTTGTAGTAAGCCAGACTAGTCTATTCTGGCACGGCAATACTACAAAAAGACAACAAGCTAGAATGAGCTAGAGTATTTTTAAGTAATTGTAAGTGTTCTTTTAAGCATTTCAATTAGAGAATACGTAGTGAAACCAATGAAAGAAAAATCTGTCTCCTCTTCTCCATAAAATACACCGCTTCTAAATATCCGCAGACTTCATAATTAATGGCTTTGTGATCAGACGTCTCGCGTCATGCTCTGCAGCGTAAGCCTTGTAGCGTGTCGAGGTAACGTTGACGCAGAGCTTTGCTCAGTCTGTACTAATGTCGTCATTATGTCTGGAAGGTTTATTTGTATCGGATCACAATCTCAATGATATCAACATTTCCTTCTTTATTTATATGTATATATTTTAAATTTATTTAAATTACTCATAATTTTGATTACATTGTCTTGTATTTCATCTCAATTTATTCTCGAAATTTTTAGGTCACACCACTTTAGCACTGTTATATATTTTTCAATCTTTATGTTATTATGTAGAATATTAAGATACTTCTACACTAAGAGGAGCTACTATGCCGATGAGATGATTGACGAATATACGAATATATTTTTTTACAAATGAGTACATTATCAAAAAGTATGCTTGGAAAATAAACATACAAAATGAATAAAAAGGCAACAATTGATTAAATATAAAGGCACCAATTGATAATTCATCAGCGCCATATAACCAAGCCATCTAGTATTTTAGTCTATTTTTTTAACCTCATGTGTCCCATAGTTGGGCAAAGGTGTCCCCCTTCGTTTTTCCATTCGTTGCTGTTCTGTGCCAGCGTCTGCCAGTTTTGTTGAAAGCGCTTAGGTCGTCCCTCCACTTCTTACGAGGCCCACATAAACGCCTCTTTTCACCTGGCTCCACTCCGTTACGGCCCTAGCCCATCTTTCGGTGTGCATGCGGCTCAAGTGATCAGTCTATAATTAAGCCAATTAAAACCCGGTATGGAAGTAAACATTACAAACATGACAACGACGCGATTTCATGCTTCTAGCGTTCTTACTGTTAAATTGTTACTGGTACGTCTAATAAAACGCGTCCGTTGCCGCTTCGTTGCCATGTGTTACTTTGTTTGCATTTATTCCGAATCAAATTTGGCTGCACAGTAAAGCTCAATTGTCGAATCATCCAATTGTTTGAAAAGTAAGATGATCCATGCGTTGTATGAGCATGAAAACGTCGGTCCACCCACCAACCCGCATCGGACCAGCGTGGTGGGATACGGTCAAAAAACCTCCAAATGGAGTAGGTGTGCATGAGGGGACGCCTATGTCCAGCAGTGGACTAACACAGGCTAATGATGATACATAGTACAGAGTTCGCAGACGCCTCGCTTCGTAGAACAAGCGACGGAGCGTGGCACAATCGTTATAGACAATGTTTCCGTATTTATCACGCTACAGTAAATTTGACGCTTGAATGGACTTGGAAGATGTATTTAATTACTTTTTTGTGTGCGGTAATGCATAGTGTAATCATATTTCCATGTGTTTTTACTATTGTTTACGGTGTTGCGAGGGGTTTGCGCTTGTTTATGGGTAATGATAGGGAACGTTTTGTTTACAATAATGTAAATTGACGGTACGATATTTAAAGTCTTGTACAATCTACTGTATTGTCAACGTTGAATGTTAGAGATTAAAGAGTACAGTACAGTAGTAAGCCAGTTGTGATATAGACTTGGGGAATATAATCTTTTAAAATTAAACTTTGTTTTTTTAATTTTTTTTCTATATTTTAAGTATTATTTTTGAATGAAACTGTATTATATCATGTTATATTAAAATTTACCGGTTGATGTAAAACCTTTTTATGTTCATGGCCAGGAATAAAAAATAAATGTCACGAAAAGTTCTATTCATTTAAAAGATATACTCAAGTGCTCTAAGTATTTTGAATTTAATTCAATATTCTTAGGAAGGGTTTAATACGAAGAACTAGTCATCATCATCACCAGCCTGTGTCAGTCCACTGGTAGATATAGCCTCCCCTAAGCTCCCTGGCCTCACTCCGTCTTGCCGCAGGGTGTCCCATACTACGTTTACCGAGCCTTGGTCTCCACTCTAGAACTTTCCGACTCCAGCGGTCGTCAGTTCAACGGCTTATGTGACCGGCCCACGACCACTTCAGCTTACTAATTCGGTGGGCTATGTCGGTGATTTTGATTCTTTGACGGATCACATCATTTCTGATTCGGTCCTTCAGAGATACTCCGAGCATAGCCCTCTCCATAGCTCGCTGAGCGACTTTAAACTAATAAAAACTAGTATTTTGTATTAATACGCAATAAGTAATTTGTATTAATTCCCGAAGTTTTCTGCACTTTTGAAGGACTATGCTTACGTATCAGTCAACCCTTACAGAATCCAAGTTACACTGTCGCATCCTTATTATATTCCTTAAGCGTAGCATCGGCCGCATCCGCGTCTGGAATGCTCGCAATGGGCGCGAAGACAATATACATCCCCCTTATACCGAATTGTGTCGACCACAAAACAATGTGGCGTTAGCACACCGCAATTCGCGGCGCGGTGTTCGTTACGCGTTCGCGGAATCCGTTCTTTGTCGACCGCTCGCTGCCGTGTCACGGTGCGCTGGGAATCTGCGAAATGTTTCGGAGGTGCCGACCGAGGTGGGGCGGGTGGTATGCGACCGCGGCCGTCCGTCACACCGTGGTGAATGTTGAATTTGAAAAAACTGAAATATTTGGTTTTGAACCGCAAATTCCTTTTTCGTATGTAAAGTATAGAACGTTTATTTGTAATAAACTCTTTTTTGTTTAATAAAATTACATAAGGTTTTTTTTTGTGGGTATAAATATACAAATTTATTGGTATTTTAGATAAGATTCTGTCCGTCTAGCAATAAGTTTTTATAGAAGTAATATTGATCTAAAAATATCGCGTTGATTATTTATAGAAAGTACATAGATAAAGAACTTTGCTGCCTCGGTAAGTAATTGCCGAATAAGACCTGTCTAAACTAAATACAGGCACTTTATATTTAACCCTTAATGCACTATTCCACTAATATAAAACCCAAAGTCAAACTGGTGTATAACGGTCTAAGCGACGGTCCATTTCGTGCGGCTTAGTGGTCGGCGATGGAAAAAATTCGCATTCGGATTTCGCACGAGTAATTTTCTCGTCGTTTTAAATACATTGCGCGTTCGTTTCGTACGTGTCCGAAATCGATTATGGAACCATTTGTAAAATATAAATATCTAATCGATTTTATTGCGCTTAATTAACTTTTAATTTGGGCTCGCATCGAATGCTCGCGCTCTCGGTCGCTTGGCGCGCGCTTGTGAAATGTTCGTATGCGCTGTGAATATGTATGCGTGTATGTATGTATGTACGATGTTTATGAACGTTATCGCGGAATATAAAGCTCTGTAATTTAAAATAGCAACGGAGCCTTGTTTTTTACACATTTACATTTACATTACATCATCAGCCTTTGTTAGTCCACTGCTGGACATAGGCCTCCCCTAATACACCCCTATCCATTAGGGGGTTTGGACCGTATCCCACCACGCTGGTCCAATGTGGGTTGGTGGGTGGACCGACTTTTTACATGCCCATCTGACGCATGGATCATCTTACTTTTCAGACAATTGGGTGATCGGCCCAAATTGCCCTAACCAACTAGGAAACAACAATGAAAATTTGTTGCGTCCCCGCAGGATTCGAACCCATGACGTCCGGTTTCTAAAGCACACACCTATACCACTAGGCTACGGAGGCAGTTCAAGCAGCAGCGAGCAGCCTCGTTTTTACTGTATCTAAAATTATTAGTTAATCATTGTTGTCTGTAGTTGATTAAATGTATTGAAATTGTTATTGAATAACACCCCTAATAATTCCCCAGTTAATATTAGTGAGGGGAGGAAGTTTTAGGTGTGTTTTGGAATTGATGACAGATCTTTATTTATACACATAGAAATACTTCAGCAGCGTGTGGTAGTCCATTGCTCGACATAAGAGCTAATAATGCACGCATATCCATTAGGGGGTTTCGGACTGTATCACGCTGGTCTAATGCGCGAATTGGTGGAGTAGTAAAATATAAATCCTCATGTTTTAACTAAATTTCCTTTGTAACAAAGGTTTAACTAAACGTCGGAATTTGTGCACAAACATTTGGACAGCGTCAGCGCTCGTGCCTTGTCGGTCCTCTGTTTGTTCTCGCGTTTCTAAGAATTTAAGAGAGACAAAAAGGAGACGAGAATCGCTTGGAATTAGGTGTTGGTGGCATGTAGCATGGTTTTTTTGTTACCACGGCATATGCGATGGTCTTGCTTACGGAGGTAATTGGTTTAATGTATGTGAAACGAAAATTTAAAAGGTCGTTATGAGGCTAAGTTAGGTCTGATTAGAGTTTGGAACTTATAAGTTTATGTGGCAATTTGTTTTCTTGAAAGTTTTCCTTACTATTATCTTGTTGCATTTTTGACGTTGCTACTGTGCTGGTTGGTTTTAATTTGTCCTTGATTAATTAATTGTTAGATCCCGATCATGCTTTGTTAGATTACTATAAAATAAAAGTCAAAATTTATGTCGTAATGGTAAAAATTAATATGTTTTTGTCTACAACAATATTTTTAAGGTTTTAAAACAAGTATATAAGACAGAAAACTTCGAACCTCTGCAATGCGCTACCAATTAGTTTCATTCTTATAAGGTGCGTCTTGAATTATGTTATTTTGAACAAAACACCTTGACCGTAATCATCCGCGATGCACAGTCGCAGCATCTCTTTCCGAACTGGTCCTAACACAACTTTTTAACGACGCAATCTAGATTTTCCAATAAAGGCCAAGACCGCATAACCACGACACGGGAGAATGGATTTCTCTCCCCGTTCGGTGTAAAAATGTCGCCGTTTGTGTTTGAATGTGTTTTATACTTTACGTATCGCCGAAGCGGGATGTGGCGAAGTCGAATAATTGGAAAAAACTAGCGTCCAACGCCGAAACAAGGTGTGAATATAATCGATGGAGGGACGAAGGCGCGTCGCCGACTCGCCCTTGACGGGTCCGTTCCCGCCCTTTTTAGTTTTTCGCGCGTTTTTACGCGCCAATCGAACTGTCAAACTCGCGGCGAATTTGGCGGTGTTGCCATTCGTATGATGCGATTGTTTTCTTTTAATTTTGTACATATAGGGCAGTGTCGATGCTGTATGTGACTTATTTCGTTTTTTAAGTTGTCTCAATTTAGTTCTAGTTTGTTATGCTTTTTTTAGCAAAATATGTATATTTATATACTTATGTCGGTGACTTACGTTGGTAATCGGTTTATGGTTATTCTTGATTCGGTAGATCTAGAAAAGTGCTCCCACAAGTAATTTCAATTAATTTTTAATAGTGTTTATTTGATATGTATCCGTTTTGACTTTCCCGTGCCGCTGATATCTATTTCATGCGTCTGGGAAACCATTTGAATAAATCATGAAATATGTTTTAATTTTGGTTTATTCCATAACAATTATTGAAAAACGTTGTTGTTGTTTGTGTCCTATGCTGTGAAAATTCATTTAAATGATTGAAGTTGTAGTCATATCCTACTGAAGCGATATACCTAACTCTTACAATTGGAGTATGCAACTTTCCTATCTACCGTTTCATCACCTATCAACCATTTAGAGACTTTCGCTTCGCACGGGAACCGTGCTATGTACAAATACGTCGAATCCCATCGGATCCCCGTCCGCGCCTTATCCGCCTCCATTTATCTGTTTATCCCTTTGGGAAGCGTGAGCTTCGCATTATTCCCACAGTCGCGGCCGTTCAGATAAACGCTGGTGTGTTTATGTCTCCCGTGACGGAGTCGGTTAACGACGGTGCACGGTGACGTTTGTGAACGAATACGGATACAGGTGCTAGCAAGTCGCGGTTCGCGTTGTTTTGATTTTAGAGTGATGAGACGTGTCCAGTAGATTCGCTTGTTGCTAAGTTTTGCGCTATGCCCGTGAAAAATTCAGTGTAAGACGTTTTAAGTTTGCTTCGATGGTAACTTCACAGTCGCTCCCCTGTTAAAAGTAGACATGCAAACTTTAATGTGATTTTTAATTGCATTACTGTTGACGTAGTAAATGTTTGTTAATCTAGGTTTGGTATCACGTTGTAAAGGTATCTTATAGTACAGGTCTGTACCTCATCGCTCTTGATCAATGTCAATGTTACAGATATACTATGGTGTCTAAGTCAACCTAGCTTCAATGCCATAGTGTCTCTCTCCTTCCTATCGGTTAAGGACCTCCTGTTGATTGATAGACTGTAAAAATTACTACTACTTATTAAGTTATAATGTTTTTTACAAATACAGCAGCCCGCACTCTGTCCACCACTGCGTCGTTCGCAAACGCGACAGGTCAACGGCACAGTAATTGCCACCCTGTTCTAATTTATACACATAGAAATACTTCAGCAGACTGTCATAGTCCATTGCTGGACATAAGAGCTAATGCACGCATATCCATTAGGGGGTTTCGGACTGTATCACGCTGGTCTAATACGCGAATTGGTGGAGTAGTAAAATATAAACCCTCATTTATGTTTTAACTAAATTTCCCTTGTAACAAAGGTTTAACTAAACGTCGGAATTTGTGCACAAACATTTGGACAGCGTCAGCGCTCGTGCCTTGTCGGTCCTCTGTTTGTTCTCGCGTTTCTGAGAATTTTAGAGAGACAAAAAGGAGACGAGAATCGCTTGGAATTAGGTGTTGGTGGCATGTAGCATGGTTTTTTTGTATGCGATGGTCTTGCTTACGGAGGTAATTGGTTTAATGTATGTGAAACGAGAATTTAAAAGGTCCTTATGAGTCTAAGTTAGGTCTGATTAGAGTTTGGAACCTACAAATTTATGTGGCAATTTGTTTCGTCGAAAGTTTTCAATACTATTTCTTGTTGCATTTTTGACGTTGCTACTGTGCTGGTTGGTTTTAATTTGTCCTTGATTAATTAATTGTTAGATACCGATCATGCTTTGTTAGATTACCATTAAACGAAAGTAAAAATTAATGTCGTAATGGAAAAAAATAGGCCTATGTCCAACAGTGGATTGACGTAGGCTGATGTTGATGATGAATGAAATAAACAAAATTGATTGATATAAAATACACATTCGATATTCCACTTAATTTAAATATGTTTTTGTCTACAACAATATTTTTTAAGGTTTTAAAACAAGTATATAAGACAGAAAACTTCGAACTCTCGCAATGCGCTACCAATTAGTTTCATTCTTATAAGGTGTGTCTTGAATTATGTGATTTTGAACAAAACACCTTCGACCGTAATCATCTGCGATGCACAGTCGCAGCATCTCTTTCCGAACTGGTCCTAACACAACTTTTTAACGACGCAATCTAGATTTTCCAATAAAGGCCAAGACCGCATAACCACGACACGGGAGAATGGATTTCTCTCCTCGTTCGGTGTAAAAATGTCGCCGTTTGTGTTTGAATGTGTTTTATACTTTACGAATCGCCGAAGCGGGATGTGACAAAGTCGAATAATTGGAAAAAACTAGCGTCCAACGCCGAAACAAGGTGTGAATATAATCGATGGAGGGACGAAGGCGCGTCGCCGACTCGCCCTTGACGGGTCCGTTTCCGCCCTTTTTTCGTTTTTCGCGCGCTTTTTTACGCGCCAATCGAACTGTCAAACTCGCGGCGAATTTGGCGGTGTTGCCACTCGTATGATGCGATTGTTTTTCTTTTAAGTTTGTACATACAGGGCAGTGTCGATGGTGTATGTGTACTTATTTCGTTTTTTAAGTTGTCTCAATTTATTTTTAGTTTGTTATGCTTTTTTTAGCAAAATATGTATATTTATATACTTACATTGGTACTTAGGTTGGTAAGCGGTTTATGGTTATTCTTCATTCGGTAGATCTACAAAAAATTCTCCCACAAGTAATTTCAATTAATTTCTAATAGTGTTTATTTGATATGTATCCGTTTTACCTTTCTCGTGCCACTGATATCTATTTTATGCGTCTGGGAAACCATTTGAATAAATCATGAAATATGTTTTAATTTTGGTTTATTCCCTAACAATTATTGAAAAACGTTGTTGTTTGTGTCCTATGCTTCGAAAATTCATTTAAATGATTGAAGTTGTAGTCATATCCTACTGAAGCGATATACCTAATTCTCACAATTGGACTATGCAACTTTCCTATCTACCGTTTCATCACCTATCAACCATTTAGAGACTTTCGCTTCGCACGGGAACCGTGCTATGTACAAATACGTCGGATCCCATCGGATCCCCCGTCCGCGCCTTATCCGCCTCCATTTATCTGTTTATCCCTTTGGGAAGCGTGAGCTTCGCATTATTCCCCACAGTCGCGGCCGTTCAGATAAACGCTGGTGTGTTTGTGTCTCCCGTGACGGAGTCGGTTGACGACGGTGCACGGTGACGTTTGTGAACGAATACGGATACAGGTGCTAGCAAGTCGCGGTTCGCGTTGTTTTGATTTTTAGAGTGTCCAGTAGATTCGCTTGTTGCTAAGTTTTGCGCTATGCCTGTGAAATATGCAGTGTAAGACATTTTAAGTTTCCTTTGATGGTAACTTCACAGTCGCTCCCCTGTAAAACTAGACATGCAAGCTTTAATGTGATTTTTAATTGCATTACTGTTGACGTAGTAAATGTTTGTTTATCTAGGTTTGGTATCACGTTGTAAAGGTATCCTATAGTACAGGTCTGTGTTTGCAGTAAGTATACTAGAATATCAAATAATAAATGAAATAATTATATACTAGAATATGTTAAGATACATTTATTACATTTATACATTTATTTTTTATTTATAGTTTCTGCTATAGTTGACCGGTATTAATACCTCATCGCTCTTGATCAGTGTCAATGTTACAGATATACTATGGCGTCTAAGTCAACCTAGCTTCAATGCCGTAGTGTCTCACTCCTTCCTATCGGTTAAGGACCTCCTGTTGGTTGATAGACTGTAAAAATTACTACTACTTATTAAGTTATAATGTTTTTTACAAATACAGCAGCCCGCACTCTGTCCACCACTGCGTCGATCGCAAACGCGACAGGTCAACGGCACAGTAATTGCCCACCCTGCTCTCTAATTGCGCGCAGACGAGCGCAATGATTTAGCACGGCGCGCCGAACGATATGATTAGACGCGGTGTCGTTGTCTCATACCGTTTCGGTGGCATTAAATTCATATTTCTTATTCAATATAAAAGTGTCATCGTCATCATCATCAGTCTGTGTTAGTCCACTGCTGGACATAGGCTACCCCTTATGCACGTCTTCACCATTAGGTGGTTTTTGGATCGTATCCTATCACGCTGGTCCAATGCCAGTTGGTGGATGGACTGACTATTTACATGCCCATCCGACGCATGAATCGTCTTACTTTTCAGACAATTGGCTAATCGGCCCAACTTGTCCTAACCAACCAGAAAACAACGATAACACAAAGTTGTGTCCCCTCGGGGTTCGAACCCGCGACCTCTGGTTTATAAAGCAAGGGCCAATACCGCTAGGCCACGGAGACTGTTTTATTCATGTTAAATACAAATTAAACTTTCTTTATTAAATATAGAAGGGAGACACTGGGTTATTGATTGTCAAGGACGTTACCACCGGTTCGGAATAGGACGCCTCTGATCTGAGAACCTCGAAGAAACAGGGAATGTTTTTGCAGTCTTAAAGTTATAAAAATATATATTGTTACGAGTTCTAAATGTATGAAGTTTGAAAATTGACGAAATATCAAGTGTGCACTATTTATCTTTATAGAAGATAACTTTCTTCGACAGTTAAACTTATTAAGTACATCGTAGAGTATAATTCAAAGTTCTATTCATTCATATTTATGAACAATTGTTTTACCTGACCTTACCTGGCATTTGACGTTTACAATTCAAAGGGTAAACTGCATACGTTAGATTAACCATGATTAATTGTTATATCATAATAAACTGTGGTTGCATATCGACTAGGAAATCGAGTAAGGATTACGTTGACATTGTTGAAGTTAATATATTTTGTTAAAAAGTAAATGCAGGTTTATCTTACATTTGTAAAATGTTTACCATTTTACACAGTAGTACACTTTGCCACCTGTTCTTATTTATACCTGGCTACGGACTCAAGGTATAGGGAACAATGTCTGTAAAATGGGACAAAAAAATCTTTGTGATACACCTATGTAAGATTTACTGAATTATTAGCGTGAGTTCTGAAAAACAGTCTATAACTTAAACTTGAAGTTTAATAGAACTTCTATTAATCGGCAATAAAAGATCGAGATTCTGTATATAGTCTTAGTTTATTGAAATGAAACAATTGATCTGTAGTGTTTTGTACATAATTTTACTTTTATAGATACGCTGTATTATAACATCTATATTTGTTTTAAAATACTGCTTCTTGTATTATGATGATACTAAAACAGTATATTCTACGTCATTTACGTGGTTCGTAAGACAATTAATCGGGACAAATAGTTACAAAAATACTTTTCAAAATGACATCAGCCACTAAAGGAACGCCACAAAATAGTCGCATATCAGAGAATTAAAAGTGTCAATGGAATCTCTCCCAATGAGCAATGCACACCTATAATATGATGCAAACAACATTCCGAGGTCTTCAGAACGGGACCCATCGCTTACGACTAAACTGAGTGTTTAAAACTTTGTAATAGCTTTCGTTAAGTCCCAATTAACACTAACGACGGGCATTCTTGTTAGTTACGCAAAGCTTGGTCGGCGTATAACGGAGCGATAAGCAATAATGATATTCCGTGTTTGAATTGATGCAAATAGGTTGGGTGCGGAGATAGTGACGTAACATGTTTGGAAGTTTGTCTGTTTTTGTATTTCATTTGTTTATTTATATATATAAACACCAACAGCATACATATTAATACATGATCACAGATATATAGTAAAAAAAGGCTATGTAACAAATGTGTACACATATTACAGGTATGTGCAGCATTCACAATAACGATAAGTAACCAAAATTAAAATGTATTATTACAAAATAACGAAATGTAAGTAATGTAAGTAACATGAGTTTTAACAATTTAAAAGAGAATGGCACATACATAAGTAGAACTAAAATTATTCACAAACTTAAGGTAACTAAAGGAAAGATTTTTATGGTTTTGATTTGAAAACGTTCGAGGACTCGCAAAATTGTCAAGACGAGCATTAAGCATGTTAAAATCGCTACACATAACGAACTAAAGTTGAATTTAAACCAAGATTAGTTTTAGCAACTGGGGTAAAAATTGAGTAGGTTTTTTTTTATTACATACGCAGGCAGACGAGCAACCGGGGCCACCTGATGGAAAGTGGTCACCGACGCCCATAAACATTGCAATACTGGTATCACCAACGCGCTGCCTACCGTTAGACGTAGGATGTTAAGTCTCGTTTACCCAGTAAATACCCTGCCCTTCAAACCGGAACACAGTAGTGTATTCACACAACTGCTTTGCGGTGGGAATAGGCACGCGGTGGTACCCACCCAGACGGTCCCCAGTAATAAGGGGACCTGCCACCGGTATAGTAGTATAGAGTAGTAGCTTGTATAACTAGTAGTAACTTGTGTGGTGTCTCTGAAGTAATGACTTTTAGATGTTTGTGGAGAAATACGAAGAGCTTTTTACTTTCAAAGTTTTATGAATGAAATTACATGCTTGCTTGTATGCCTTATATTTGAAGTAATATGTTGTAATCACGGACAGTGTTAGCAGCTATAATATGTGTTCACGTTTTTAACGTTACATATTAATAGTATTGTTTCTTCTGAAATGTTATAAGTAAACAGGAGGTTTTCACATACCAGAAAACAGTAGGGAATGCTCCCCCATGCACTCTCTACCATACCATACCATACCATACCATACCAACCATAGCATCTCTACCATTCCCATGTGACATCGATTTTTTTTGCATGCTGGATCATGCAAAAGAAACTATGTTTCCGTGTATCTCTGTGTTTTTTTTTATTTACCTAGTGCTGTATAGAAAACAATTCCAAAAGTATAAATTGAATAGAATAACTCTAGATGCCAACTTAACATAGTTACTATTATAGACTTTTTGTGTAAAGACTAGTAGTATTCATTGCGGTTATGTTCCCTTGAATTTCGGATTTATTGTGCAAAAGTTCTTGTGGATGATGTAGAAGGAAGTTAACATAAAAATCGTTGTACCACGGTCGACTGATTCGATACTCAGTTATAGCTCTTTTGTGACATACCTAGAAGGAATCCTCCGATTTCAAAGCAAAGGTGTCATTAACCATTGTGCTGCGACGACACCGCGTCTGCCGTGCCTCGTATTGTGCACGTTCTTTTGTGTCGATTTCCCAGAATCGAACTCGCTACCCGGCCGCTCGCATGGATTTGTACCTGAGTTCGGTCTATTGTACGAATCACGTAGGTTTCGCCGTTTGTATGCCATTATATTGTGTATGAATAAGATTCATTAGGAGGTGGGTAATGTTAAAGATGGACAGGAAACGATTTATGTTGAAAAGAACCTTTTTGGTTATTTTATTTGCTTTTGCTGGCTTACAAGGTGTGAGAAGTATTAGTGAAAATTATTTATAATATCCCAGAGAGCGAGAATGTCACGTACTCTTGTATGAGGCGATATATTTTAGTTTTAGTGTGGGTTGCGTTTCAATGTGAATTAGTAAGTCTCTTCTTTTGTTGATATGTGTTCCTTTTTAGTAAGTTATTAGTTTGGTGAGCGATATGCATTGCTTATAAAAAATTCGGTCTCTATAAAAATTTATCTTATGGCATGGGATCTTTTATTATTACAGTAATGCGGTGAAACATACCTTATATGTTCTCTTTACTAATAGGAAATAGTTTACTTTTATAATGAGGATAATAGTTTTAGCATTGATATTGAGACGTATTTGCGCCTTAATATTAATTAATAACCCGTTGTATTGCAAAGTGTCTTACTATTTAGTTTTTTTTTATTTGCATCTTAATTTCAATTTTGTGTTTCATGATACAAGTTGGAAATTGACTGAATAAGTTGTGAATAATAAGAGCCAGTGAATTTTCATAAACAGATACCAACATTTATTTATAACTTATGATGTTGCATGCCTTTGTGTGCGGTAAGCGAAGTCACGTGAATATTAAATCTAAATCATCATTAGATTATGAGGTAATGATGCAGACATGACGTTCTGCAACAACTGCCAACGATGATTTTGACGTCTTAATCTTTTTCTCTTTCAAGCAATCGTAAGATCGATTTAATAAATATAAACAATATAAATATTAACTCTCTCCGCGTTCCAATTCTCGTCCACGTTCTCCTGTAGGATTCGAACCCACGGCATTCGATTTGTAAAGCAAAGGCTCTCAAGGCTACGGAAGCTGCTCTTGGGGCACTGTACAAACTGATTACACGTTATGACAGGTTTAATTTTGAATTGTTTTTGATTACTGTAACAGGAATAACGGCAGAACAAAGGTGCGTCCAAAATGGTGTAGCAACATTTAAGTGCGTCTTATGTTTATTTCCGGATATAGCTGTGATTCATACCGACGTCCACCCGACGTTCCATTCATTAACTCATTGATGATGCGCAGTTCGTAATGTTTAGCTTGAATTGATGCGAATTATATTTGGCAGCACTCGGATGCCCGCCGCTTTGAGGAAAGGTCGTACATCACTAAATGCTTTTCATAGCAGTCATTGGGTTAAGGCTTATAGACTATGAAGTAGTAATAGACTTCTATGATGTTTTTTCGCATGAGCACCGGCATAATTTCTTTTATTTTGTCTGGAAGCTTCCTAGAAAATTTAATTTCGTATTTATTACAGATTTTAACGTAACTGCTTCGTAGCTAGACTGGTGTGCTTTCAGAAACCGGAAGGTTCTGGTTCGAATCTGCTGGACGCTTCAAATTTTCATTTTATTTCTAGATTGTTAGGAGCTAATTAGGCGAAATTTCAGTTTTTTATTAATAAAGTATTTGTTAAAATTGTTTAATGTTATACGAGACACTTTTTTTACTAAACAAAAGTTCAAGACGTAAATTCTTACTGTACATATTATTTAGTTATACGCTATTAATATCCTTTAATACATTAACGTTTGCGTCCATTGTAAGGCATGAATAATTAGATCGTCTTTCCGCCACTGCATCTGCGATCCGAAATTAGTTTTGCGGTGCATTGACACGTCATTTGCAGCCACAGTGTTATATTGGGCGTGCCTCTCGAGACGGCCCGGCGCGCTGTGACAATGCAGCTGGCTTGTAGAACTGGTAGATTATGTTTTTGACTTTAACTGTCGATGGTTTAGTTAATTTACACTCTAAATTTATGTAAACTGAGTAATTAGAGCAGGGAACTAGGTATTACGTATGTTGTTTTAATTTAGACTGTCACATCATCAGCCAGAGATGGTCTACTGCTGGACACAGGCCTCCCCATTTTATGGGGTTTTGACCATATCCACACGCCTGGTCCAATGCCGGTTGGTGGGTGGACCGACTTTTACATGCCCATCCGGCGCATGGGTTATCTTCCTTGTCAGACGATTGGGTGATCGCCCCAAATTGCCCTAACCAACTAGGAAACAAAACTGAAAATTTGTTAAGTCCCCGCAGGATTCAAACCCACGACCTCCGGTTTTTCAAGCACACGCCCATACCACTAGGCTACGGAGGCAGTAGTAGACAATCACTAGACATAATCAAGAGACAGTTTAGTTGACATTTGACATTTCGGTTACAATTCATCGATAACTACGCTAGTTGCCAACGCCTTTCTGGTGCCGTGGGTTATTTTGTTTGAATTGGCTAAAGTATATCGATATTTGTTTCATCCACGATAGTGATAGGTATTTCGTGATAATGATGATCAGTGATTCCACATATTACCTAGTAAACCCAAAGGTTTTAGCTGTACTCGTCGGACTAACTCGCAGAGGGCAGATTTTTCATTCAGATATGACGCTTTTATTATTTTTAATTTTTTTTTAAATTTTGAACTTCTCAAATTATCGTCTAAAATTTAATTGAAGTGAAAGTCATGGTTGTTTCTAATTTTTAATAAAATTTATTCTCAATCATAACAAACTTTTGAATTTGTGAATTTTTTACTTCTTTCGACCTACGTATTCTAGCGCCATTGCACGTCATTCTTTTCGAGGTAATTTCTTATGTATGTACGCTTTTGTATTAATTTACTCAAGAGAATCCAGTTTCGATATAACTGAAGTATTTCTAGCAAGATCTATTTACAGTTTAATCAGAAAGTGTTTCCTCCATGTCGATTGAATCACGTCGGGAACTTCGTATTACGTTTAACGTTAAGCGATGATTTAATCAATGCTATGAGTTTTAATTCAGGTCTAACCAAGATAGTAATATTATATTTGCCTTTTATTCGTACCATTAAAAGTTGTTACAGAATTTTTATAGTTAAAACGATTATCGAAATATAATTATATATGTAATGTTGGCAAAGTTTATGAAGCTCATGCTTCATAAGCACAGTTAGTATCAATCGAATTTGGAAACTTAGTTTTCTTACAGTGTTTTTACCGGCAACTAAAAGCTGTTTTTCTTTTATTTACTGGTATAAACAGACACCAGTGCTCTGGCCTTTTCCTAAAGATACTCATTATTCCTTTATTTTAGATCTATAAGACGAAAACACATGAAGAAAACGGCAATGCCATTGCACAAAGCTTTCGTCACGGCAAATTTAAAGGGTGACTGGTTGATATGGTTGACTTCTAATACGCATTAAACCATTAATAATTATCTTGAACGACGGAAATGCAAAGTTTTTGCCTTTTTAAACTCTTCAGAATATCAATATTATAAAATTAGACTATGCGATGGATACTTGTATAAACGTGTTTACCAATCACTAGCGGAGCTCTGCCAGTGTTCCACAAATAAATGGGCTATTTAGTCCTCGAGTAAATAATGTAATATACACGAAAATAGCTTGCGGCCGATTTCTCAATGCGCTCGGCGAATCCGTCTGCAGAAACACCGCTAGCAAAGATGCCGATTCGACGCAGGTTACCTATATAATGATGCCACTGAGGGTATCCATGATTGTGATTATATACCATACATTGAATCGGAATATTCTATTGTTTAATGTAAATTGCTACGTCTCAGATATAACCTTTATAAAATATATTTAGGTGTCATTTGCACTCGTAAATAAATTCCCTACAAACCTTATAAGTTGCAGTATATGTTCATGCATTATCATCGTCAGTCTGTGTTAGTAGTCCCCTGCTAGACATAGGCCTCCCCTAATGCACAGCTCATTCATTAGGGAGTTTTTTGTGCCTTATCCCACCACTCTGGACCTATGCAGTTGGTGGGTGAACTTTTGCATGCCCCTCCAACGCATGCATTACATTATTCGCTGGCTTTTTGCAATGTGGCCAGATTTGGATGCAAGTTCATGTAACCGAAACAAAGCTTTTTAACACGGCAGCACATCAAAATGTACTATGACATCTGAAGTCCACATCATCATTCTGGCTAACTCGCGGTTAAACTTCTGCCAAAGTCAGCATAACTGCTAAAATTTCTTCGCTTCAGCTGAATTAAAGATCAGACCTCCACGACAGCGGGATTAATCATTTAATAGAAATATTGGATGTCAGAATATTTGAAGACCCTTATGGCTTGTGTTATGGCTGTCATATCATCCGACACGTGATAACTTAAAAGCAGGTAATCGACCCATCGGCCACTATTCAGAGAAATAGATCTAGCTTACACATTACTCTCACCTTTATAGATTGAAAGTAAAGTGTTCTATCCAACATTATCCTGCTTTAGACCAGCACTATAGATACCGCGCCGATGACGCAACTAACTCGCCAGTAGTAAACATGCGTACGCGTCATTCACAGATGCGGCCGGAAGGTGTGCGCACGTGTGCGTTCGAGTACACACGAAGCACATAAAAGTGTACACAGAGTACACACACTGACACATTATGTGCGCACAAACAAGCACACATAATGTGCCTGTGTGTGAGTGAGGCCTGGTGCTTTAGTGTGCGTCTACGAGGAGAAATTATGAAGTCATACGCTATGTTGGTGATGTTTGACTGTTGCAGCGATGTTGTGTCTTGTTCCGACGCCCGTGTCGGCTTTTGTTTCGTCTTGCGCGCACGTAATGGCTCCGGTTCCGTTTTTTTATCTGTTACAATCGCAAATGCGTGGTTCAGCGTTTTGCATGTTATAGTTGTCGAACATTGATCTAGCATTAGCGACAATTGTCTATAATAATTTGTAATTTTTGGCTCTGGTTTTGGTTTCGATACGAACTTTAAATATATTTATAAATAATGGATACATTGAATTTCTTCAATAATTGATGAAACAGAATGTAATATAATTAATTTTTAAAAGAAGCAATCTTGATAAGATATAATAAAAATGTATTTTATTTTAAAAAACTTTTCGCCCTGGGCACTTGCCCAGACTGCCCACTCTGTACATCCACCACTGTGTCTTAAGATAATTCTCAATTCATCATCATCGTCATCAGTCTGTGTCAGTCCACTGCTGAAACAGGCCTCCCTTAATGCACGCCACCGCTTTCGATCTTCGGCTCTTCACATAAAGCCCACACCGGCCCCTTTGCGAATGTCTTTACTCCAACTTGCCGCAGGGCGTATTACGCTCCATTTTTCGAGCCTCGGTCTCCACTTCAGAACTTTCTGACTCCAGCGGTTGTCAGAATTGAGAGTATCTAATACTGATTATTTAAAAAAGAGAAAAATCGTTATGCCTTTAATTGATTACTATCTTTTCAATGTTCTATATGTCTGGATAGTCAGCAAAAAAGTAGCATTTTAATGTACAGTAGGATAGAGACCACATCTTTATTTTTTATTAAAGATGTGTTTGTCACTTATAATTAATTTATAACTCATCTAGACGATATATTTAGCAATAACTTCGTGGGAAATCACTAGAACCGTCTTTCCCCGCACTAAATAACATCGCATAACAGTTATTCACCGATATCCGAAGCCTCTATGACCGACTCGATCTCGACTAGTTGTGAATGAACGCGGACCGGATGTGGATTTTGAATGAAGACTCGCGGCGGGAAACTGGTTCGTTAGCAATGACCTCCTCTTCGGCGATTCGGACATGTTGCGACATGTTGGTGTGAATTGCTTAGGAAAATTATGCCTGTTTGCCGTTAATCTATTATTCGTTGTGATGTTTGAGGGAAAGCGAGAACTTTATCGTTTAGTTTTGTGTTGATCGTTTGAGCCGTTTGGATGTATAGATTTCGAAAGCATTCGAGCAAAATTTTATAATAAGCATTTAAGCTAATTACCTCGTTGACAATAACTTAACTCAATATTTTTACAAATTAGTAACATCATGATTGTTTCGATATAATTGCCGAGAATCAGTTTTATGAGCCAATTCAAAGCAAACAATAAAAAATAAATAAAATGAAGGGCATGAAACAACACACTAAATAAATTCAATAGATTATAGACATGTTTATTAATTATCTTTTGTTAAGATACTTACGTCTGTTAAGATTGGCATTACTCATTGTTATAATCGAAAATTGACAAAGATCGGTACGTATTTAACCTTACTGATTTTAAAGAACTTATAGACATCGAAAAAATGTTACCCACAATTGTTGAAAAGCTTTTGCATCAGCAATCGGAAGCTCAAACTAGTTCATACGTCTCGATCTCCGTTCGTATTTTCCCAATCGAGACGAAATCTAGTTTTGTTCCCATCATATCAAAGAAAGAGCAGGAAACCGAAAGTAACATCTCTCCGGGCACTTAGTTACGTCCGCTAACGTATTCTCACGGTTCTTGCTTGAAAAGGTGTGGCAGAATTAATCAGTTCCTTAGTGATTAACTGTAAAAAGACTATCCGGCAGTTGATTATAGTTTTTAGTGTACAAAAAATATATCTATAACTTATGAAATTCTATATATGTTTGTTCCCATACTACCTCCGAAACGGCTTGACTGATTCTTATGCATTTTTTTATGGATTCAATAAGTCTGAGAATCGCCTAATATCTACTTTTCAAAGCCCTAAGTGATGTGTCCACACAATTTTTATCCTACTCGATAACAACAATTACTATCACTTGGTAAGCTATCCCCTCCGTGTGATCTTATCAAATTATTTACTTGGCAAAAATTCTAGGTCTGTATTATATAAACAGTGCTAAAGTAATGTAGTATTTATCTAGGGAGAATTAATTGGAAGTTGAGGAATATTTTTCACTCTTGTCTACTAATAATAAGTAACCTATCGTATGCTGCGAAGCGTCCGTAATTAAAGACATGAACCTAAAAACAAATATGTTCCGATGGAATAAGATCATAACGTTATGCTAGTTAAAATTGTTAAACTAGCATGGTGATTGTTTTTAAGTAGTAAAGGGGTTGCTAAGTGTTTTTGGTGGTAAATAACTACATACAGAGACGGTTGGTAAGATGCAGGCGACTACTTACCAAAGGCAATTTAATTTCATCATCATCATCATCATCATCAGCCTGGACACTAACCACTGCTGGACATAGGCTTCCCGTAATTCAAGCCTTCTCCATCAGGGGGGTGATTGGACCGTATCCCACCACGCTGGTCAATTGCGGGTTGGTGGGTGGACCGACTTTGCCCAACCGACGCATTAATCATTTTAATTTTTCACATAATTGAGTGATCGGCCCACATTGTCAAAACCGACTAGAAAACGTTAACATAAAGTTTTTTCCCTGCCGGATTTGAACCCATGACCTCCGCTTTATAAAGCAAGTACCAATACCGCTAGATCACGGAGGAGCTTTAATTTATAAACTTTAATATGTAACAATATAATAAATTAAGAAAGGACGCGAGCTCAATCAACAATGTATAACAGTGGTTACCGGGCACACCCTATTTGAAGCAGGATATAATACCAGTTTCAGATTATCGAATGACTAAGCCATTATCGATTACGTAAGTGTCAACTGCTATTTTCGGTAAAGGTTTTATTTTCAATTTGAATTACTAAATAACTTGTGTGAAATTTGTCTGTTGCTAAAACTTATGAGCGTTTACGTTCATGAACTATGGTATAAAAATTATCAACTTAATACTAAATGTATTTATATCCTATAACTTTAAAAAAAAAAATAATCTTGGGACGGCAACACAACACCATCCAGTCCCAAACTAAGCAAAGCTTGTACTGGGGCAACTACATGACTGGTAAATACATAAACTTACTTTTCTTTTGTAAAAATATACATCAATATGTATCTGTATTTTAAACACCCAGAAATGGACAAAACACCTTGTTCATCACACAATATTTTTCTCGTGGTGGAAACCGACGAACACACACTCTCTGGAACTCTCTTCAGGGTCACTAACCACTACGACAAACGGGCCTTTAACTTTTTTTGTATCTTTGAATTTTGCTAAACGATTCCTATTTCTATTTGCTCCAGACAAGTAAACAAGTGCAGTAGGTTATTAAAACAAGTCTTAAATATATTTAAACTAAATAACCAATATTTTGCTTGACGTCAAATGATCATATTTATATACGGACAGTTTTATTTGACAATATTAGCTTTGACAAACACTGTTATTGTCCCCAGCTCCGCATATTTACTTGGCCTTAATTGTAAATAGCTTTTAAGTTTTGCCGTCACGGACACTTTATTTATTTACTGATATGGAATAAGTTTTCCAATTGTTGTCGTTTTTTTGTTTATTTTAATCAGAAATGGCACGTCGTTTAATAGCTTGGGGAGAAGTATATTAGATGCTTAGGCACCTGAATGTTACGCTTTTAAATAAATAGTATTTGTACACCACAGTTTTTAGGGCAGAAAAGCTTTACATATTATTTTCCAGCGTATTTTTTCGGTAACGTATAATTGCAACAATTATAAGCAATTTACCTATACTTGTTCATTACATGACGAATAGAGAGTTTAGACACAAATGGAACACCTTAATTTTTCATTTGGTTTGAGTACTTGTCAATAATAATTATTGTATGTACATTGCCGTTGGTCATCACTACATAGTATAAAACATAGTCGTTTTCGTTGTCCCTATATCCCTATGTATGCTTAGACCGTTAAAACTGTATAACGGATTTTGATGCGGTTTTTTTTTAATACCTTAAGTGATTAAGGTTTAAGGAGTAAGGTTTTTATGTATAATTCAAGTAATTGTAGAGAAAAGCTGATAAATTTATATTTATGTTTCCATACATTTTACAGATATTAGTATTGTACCCGTGCGGAGCCGAGGCGGGTCGCTAGTATATGTATATGACTGTGTTACAACTCACTGTTCATAAAATCTTTAGACGTTGTATACTTTTTCACAGACAGCTTAGCGAATGCGATCGTGTGAACGTACAAGCGAAATCACGGGGCCTATTTGGGTAACCCGCCTGTGTTTGAGTAACGAGCAGTATCAAAGTCGCGTCTGACCGGAAATACAACATCATTCGACGTCGTAAACAGTCTCGTTCTAAATCAACACACCTAGAAACATCACAAGCGAGCAGTTGCCACTTTGATGTACCGTTACCTTCTCCCCTCCATGTACCGCCCGTCAATGAACCTACGGTCTTTTGCATACGTCGCCTCCATTCATTAACACCGACGATCAACAGGCCGGTTTTTTTTTAGGTTTTCTCGCTTAGGTGAAGCGATAGACGATGATGAGCGATCGGTTGAAACTAATTTAGTTAATTACTGATGTATTCATAAATAGTGGAAAATAGAAAGATTATACTACGAGAGATACTCTCGTTATATACAATAATAATTATCGAAATGTCTGCGTGTTTTGTTAGAATGTATCGCGGCCTAATAAACTGTGATATATATAAAATAGATAAAATGAGTATCAGGATGAGGACATTCGTTTAATGAACTATATACGCACAATTTTTGCATTCATAATTAATCGAAAAGGAATCTCTTTTTAAATTAATAACGATTTATTGTGAATACCTTAACTTAGCCTTATTCACTAAGCCTAATTGAAAAATGACTCGTCATCATCATCATCACAGCCTGTGATAGTCCACTGCTGGACATGGACCTCCCTTATACACCCTATCCATTAGGGGGTTCTGGACCGTATCCCACCACGCTGCTCCAATGCGGGTTGGTGGTGATTCGTATGAAAATCAAATTTCAATTAATTATGTGCATTTTGTTTTGTTTTCAAATTAGGTTTTATATATTTTACTTTCTTTTAATAATCTTTCCTTGAATAAATTCACATCGAAATCTGCCCCCACTGCATTAAGGACGCCCGATTAGATAATAATGTTCGGAACATGTGTATAGATAATCAATTTAAATGTGATACGACGGCCAATAACAAAATGGCGAGTCCCTTGGCTACCTGAATTGAAATATTTAAATGTTAAGAGACTAAGGACAGTATCAGTCGTTTATGAGTGATTTCGGCTCAACAATAAAATTCTGCCTCCGTAGCCTAGTGGTAAGGGCGTGTGCTTTAGAAACCGGAGGTCGTGGCTTCGAATCCTGCGAGGACTCAACAAATTTTCATTGTTGCCTCCTAGTTGGTTAGGGCAATTTGGGCCGATCACCTAATTGTCTGAATAGTATGATGATCCAGGTGTCGGATGGGCATGTAAAATTCGGTCCACCCACCAACCCCTTTTCGACCCGTTTGGTGGGATACGGTCCAAAAACCCCTATGGAAAAGGCGGTGCTTTAGGGGAGGCCTATGTCCAGCGGTGGACTAACACAAGCTGATGATGTTGTTGTGCTTAAGTCTATGCTGCATGATATACGATATACTAATTGTTCCAGTAGTCTGATTTCCACCAAAGTTTCCGAAAACGGCGGCAGTTTCGCTTGTAACCGGTTCCCTTGCCCCCGCGGCGTCGTTATTAAATTTTGCAACATTAAACTGAACCATTATACAGGTGTTCCGCCGGCGCCGAATTTATCGTATTGTCATTTCGAATTTATGATTATTAACGTCTGCCTTTATGACTGTATTCTTAACTAGTTCTATCTTTAGCCTGTTCGAGGCTTTGAAGTGCTTGTCCTTATTATAGATATATATCTATTAGTCTATTCTAGGCTTGATGAATATCTTAAAGTGCCTTAATACTTTCTCATGTTTAATGATTTAATAAAAGACACGCACGGACTGAGGTGTTGCTCGTTCTTTACCCGGCCACCGTCACTTCTGTATTTTTATTTATTTGTCCGTTTTACGCATACCGTAGCTTATGGTATCTTGAGGTCTAGCAGTAATTTTATGCTTGGGTTTAATATTGTGAATAATTAAAGCCCAAGCAGGTGGTAACACCCAACCATCTTCTCTATTGATATTGAAATTAGGATGTTTTTTTTAATTCCGAGAGCCTTTTCGAATCATAGTCGTTTCGTGATGGAATTATCCGTATTTGTAGAACGTATTTTTCGTTGCCACAAGACATGACGTGTTAGGCATGACGATTAATCTATTTGTTAGTCATCATCGTCTCTTGATTTTTGCTAATTTCATATTTTAATATAAAACCTTTGTAGTACATCATATTTTTATGTTTTGCGATTCTAAAAAGTATTGTTAGAATGGCCACCTATAGAGATCATTTGGGAGTATACCGTAGTATTAAGGCTGCCTAGGACGCAGGTTCTAATCACTACATAGTCGCTTTCTCTGTCCCTATATCCCCATGTATGTTTAAATTTTGAAACTACGGAACGGATTGTGATCCGATTTTTTCTAGATAGAGTGATTGTAGACGAAGGTTTATTTGTATAATTCATGTATGATATTGTAGAGAAATACTAATAAATTTATAAATTTTTTCATAGATTTTACACGTATCAGTATTGCACCGTGCAAGGCCGGGAGCGGGTCGCTAGTCATTTTATAAAACATGGCAGTCTCTGCCCGGTTATTTTTAGATTTATGAAATTTATTTTCCTAAGGTAAAATGTAGCCAATGTTATGTTTATATGTTAGCTAGGATGTTATAGGCTTTAGATATATTAAAATCGGTTCAGTAGTTTCGGGCTATTAATAAAAAACAAACAAACAAATCTTTCCTCATTATAGTATTATTAGTATAGATTATTAATATAAACGGTTGACTACTAAAGTATTTTATCGGTCCCAATTAATTGCCCATTTCGGTATCAGTGAATTGCGTATAAATTGGAAACCTAATGTGGAACAGGTTTGTAATGTTGCAGTTGCATTTGTAAGATATGAGGAGTAATTTGGTGAACTTCGGGTCGTATTGATTAAGAATGTGAGAATTTGTATTTAGGTGGCTGTCTGTATACGAGCGACATATATAGTATACAAGTTGTATACTGTGGTCGTCGAGCCTAGAACTGCCTCCGTAACCTAGTGGTATGGGCGTATTCTTTAGAGACCGAAGGTTGTGGGTTCGAATCCTGCGGGGACTAAACAAAATTTCATTGTTGTTTCCTAGTTGTTTCGGGAAATTTAGGCCGATAACACAATTGTCTGAAATGTAAGGTGATCCATGCGTCGGATAGGCATGTAAATAAGTCGGTTCACCCACCAACGCATTGGACCAGCGTGGTGGGATACAAAAGTGTAGAAGTGACTATTTTCTGTGTCGTAAGGTTCGAACTATGACTTCAAATTATATCTTTTATCTCTAATTCTTAAACGCTTTGGTACAGATTGATGTGTTGGAGGAAAACTTTAGCCTTTAGTTTTTGTTTTTTTACAAAGCAATAAAAAAAGGAGCGTGGGTTCCTAATGATTTGAGTTTAGATTCAAATTAGTTTCACCTTCGACCATAAACGGCGCGTGGGTGTTTATTATTAAGATTGGAAAGGCCCGCAGTCGCGGCACGTGGCGGGATAATAACAGATACGAGAATTGAGATGCGGTCACATTAAACCATAGTAAATTTAAAAGGATATTGTGAAAATATACATCATCATCCTCTGTTAGGCCTATGTACGCCCTTCTTATTAGGGGGTTTTTGGACCGTATCCCATCACGCAGCTCCAATGCAGATTAGTGGGTGGACGGACTTTTTAACATGTCCATCCGACGTATGGATTATCTTACTATTCAGGCAAATGGGGTGATCGGCCTAAATTGTCCTAACCTACTAGGAAACAGCAATGAATGTTTGTTGAGTCCCCGCAGGATTCGAACTCACGACCTCCGGTTTGTAAAGCACGCGCTCTTACCATTCAGAGGCAGTTTAGATTCAGTTTACTTTTGATTTAATTTATATAATTTATATATTAAATATATATAAATAATTAAATCCAAAGCAATGTTAGAAACCAATATAAAAACTTGGTAAGTACAACGCTATGATTTATGGCTATGGCTTGTATTATTTAAAATCGTTTATTGTTTTTTTGTACAATACTTATTACAGCTTGCTAGTTGCTCTGAGTGTAGGCTTTATTGTCATATGTACAATAAAGCCTAGGCTTAAAGCAACTGGAAAGAAAAAACAAAAATACGAAGCCAACGTCTTTCTTACAGGCTACATACGGAAGTGTATACGCACCTTTACGCCGCAGGGTCAGAGGTGGGCGATATCGAGACGTTATTGTGGAAAGCGCAGGTTCAATTCCTACGTCCGAAACAGCTTTCTAGTGGACAAAAGCTTCGCATATTTGCATATCGATCGGTTTAGTTGATTGTCTGTAATGACTTTGGTTGGATAACGGTATTGTTGGAAACTAGGTCGTCGGAAATGACAAAAGATCGGAGATGAAACTAATAACGAGGGCTTCCTGTTATATCGATTCGTGAAAATCGATTACTATAGATGTATATCGAGTTTATTCATCGTGTTTTATTGTAAGTGAATAATAAATTTTGCTTACAATATTTATGCTTTTGATTGTTTGAACGTTTTAAAAAGAAGTAATCTTTGAAATTTCAAAAACACACATTAAATATATGTAACATGAAAAATAAAAAAGAAAATTATTTCGGATATTGGGCTTTATTGTTGTAATTGTTATAAATAGTTAAGTATTATTATAGAAAATATTGCATAGATACTTAGTGTTGTTTTGTTATAAAAGGAATTCTTTAAAATTGATTAGGCAATTCCATGTATTTTACACTAACTTAAGTTTTAGTTAACCTTTACAAGTAATAACTAGACATAATAAATATGATATGTTGAGTATGATACTTTGAGATCTGAACCTGAACCAGGAAGATATTCGTAATCAGAATCGCCCACCTGCCTTTGGCAACGGTCATCAATTAGGCGGTACCATCTCGTGCGTGGTGAACGTTTATCTCGGGGCACGTGGGACGGTGACCTGCAGCGTTGGTGGTTACGAATGGTCGTTAGCTACTGGGTCGGTACAGCGAGCATCATGGTAGGTTACCATAAGCGTGGGTCTTTGAATGAGATCGCATGATACGGTTCAAGTTTAAAAAAGGCCCAAGTTTTTAAGATAAAATGTCGCTTTAGATGAGGTTAGCTAGCATCCGTAAGATCATTTATTTAGTTATATTTGAAGTAAATCTATGATTGATTATTGTACAATAAATGCTATTGATTTATTTACATGTGAAATATGATGGAGACTGGAAATATAACTTGAACCAATAACAACTTCAGAAACAGGTTAGGAAGAGGATAACAGGAAGAACTATGGTTCTGTTAAATGTTTTCTTATAGTTTCTACTAATAGCATCATATTTTGTTGTATTAATTAAAATGTACTATGTTACTACGATTCTTACGGCAATGTCGATTGCTTCACGCGAATCTCTTACGCCAGTCCATGCAATGGGCACGCGCCTATCAAAAGCTCTCTGCCACGTTTTGCGTACGTGGGCAGGCCCACTCGTGCACAACAGACGCGTGTGGGAGTCTGACCTCATGTATCGCGTGGGCGGCGCTTTCTACCGTGACGTGGTGGCGGGTCTGGTGGACACGGTGTTTTTTGTAAGACTTTAGGAGTCTTCGTGGTATTGTCCCTTGTATTACGAACCGGAGGTCGCGGGCTCTAATCCCCCGTGGAAATCTAGTTGTTTGTTGCTTGCTTGTTACATGAGTTAAATTTAAATTTAAATTTGGGTAAATCACCCAATTGCCTGAAATATTTAACGATCGATAAGTCGGATGCGCCGGTTAAAATTCGGTCCAGCTTGTCTCCTGTCAAGGTTCTTACATCCTTGGCTGTCATTACAGGATGACAGTAGCTTGAATTATGTGACAAGTAATCCATCTTTGATTTGTTGGATATTAGATGCCAGTCGTACTGCGTAAAACGGGATGAACTGATTAGAAGGTAACTATAATAACGTAGGAAATCAGCCAGGAGAAAGAATAGAGCTCTCGGAGAAGAATTACTAACCAGTTTTAAGTCTAATATACCCACCAACCCGCATTGGACCAGCGTGGTAGGGTTCGGCCCAAAAAACCCCCTAATGAAGAAGGCGTGCATTAGTGGAGGTCTATGTCCAGCAGTGGACTAACACAGGCTGATGATGTTGTGTTTAAGTCTATGCAAGACGATGTTCGCTTGAATTTTAAGCTTATATCTCACAACGCTATATTAAAGTAAGATTATTGGTGTTACAGATTAATAATTATACTTTACATCGTATTCAACGTAAGAATGCGTATATATCAACTGTCCCCATTCACCACATTGTATTCAGTATAAGAACAGTAAAATTTCCTCGGAAACACTTCTTTAAGTAAAAGCTGCTCTTTACACATCATGGGTTACATTGTAGCGCTTACTTTGTAACATAAAGTACAACCGTACACACGCTAATGAGATTGCTTTCGAAGCCTGCTGTATGTAATGAAATTACTTGTTATTATTAAATATAATTTGATTCAATGTATTGCGTTACTACTGTGTAGCGAATGATTTTGTATATTTGAAGATGTTGACTAAAAGGTAGATTGTTATTATTATTATTTGGTGATTTAATGAATTATTCCTTATTATTTTTTAACTGTTTTAGAGCCGGTGCCTATTTGTTAAAAATTTAGACAGCGTATTTATTAGGTAAACGAGACATACAATCTATGTCTAATGGTAGGTAGCGCGTTGATAATACCGCTGGTATTGCCAAAGTATAGGGGCGTCGGTGATCACTTTCCATTAGGTGACCCGAATGCTCGTCTGCCTTCGTAGCTAATAAAAAAATCCTATGCATCACGATGGGCAGTGCGTTAGTGATACCTCTGGTATTGCCGATGTCTATGGGCATCGGCGACCACTTTCTATCAGGTGGCCCGGATGCTAGTCTCTAGACAATTAAAAAGATGTCTCTGTTCCTGAAGCAAAAACTTCAGCCTATGAAAATATTTAGCGCCAAATCTATATATATAAAAAAGATTCCCACCTATATATTGACTCATTACGATATCTCTGGAACCATAAGGCGTAGCGACTTGAAATTTGGTAGGATATTCCTTTCGCCGAGGAAATTCGGATTTTACGAAATTCCACCCACACGGGTGGTTGGGGGGTTGCTAGTTTATTATAAAAATCTGATGGTGCAGTTTAACTTTATCTGCAGTTAAATCAAATGTTGATATCAATGAGATAAAATTATAAAAAGATAAACGTTTGACTCTCCTGCACTAACAGCTCTGATTCCATACATTGAATTCTGTTACATTACAACTCTATACAGCATCATTTCCTATCTTATTAAGAAGTAGTAGCTAGTATTCCGCTATCCGTATAACCGGCCCAGCATTATCTCGTGGGCGTAGCGCGCCCGACGAAAGTTGTCCCCCGAGCAATAACACGCTTCGTATTGCCATATTTATGGCATATTTAAGGTTTATGGCCAATAGACGACTTTAAGACCAATGTATAGTGGCCTGTTGAAACATTTGAATTGATCTTGTAAGTATGTTTGAAATTGTTTGTACGTTGCGATGTTATTTGTGTATATTATGTACATTTGTCCGTTTTAATTACTATATATGTAAAGGTAGTTTTGCGAATAATACATCATTCTTCGTTTTTCAATTAATCATAGCTTTCTGACCATGAGGCTTACGAGATCGTGAATACACTTTCTGTTCAAAGCTAATGTCAAAGATGTTTATTCAGTATAGACTTGCAAAAGTTTTATAAACTGTTATAATAAAGTTGGTGTCTAGAAAACAATGTTAAAAGAGAAATGAGAACAAATTTTTTTGCCCTATTTATGTTTGAAGCAGTAACTTAGCGTGCAGCTTGACTAATGTTACCCCGAATCTTGTGTTCCATGACTAACCTTAACTTAATCCACCCCAAAGGAACTCGGATTTCGGTACAAAAAAAAAGAGAAGATCGAAACGTCCGTCGTTTCTGAGGGAAACGCTGTTGTGGCCATCGCCGCCATATTTGTTTTTTTTTTCTACTTTTTTTTCCCCGCCACGTATCGAATTTGGTGTTTCGTATTCGCCTTACCGATTAGTCCGTTCGAGCGGTGAAATTAAAAATTCGACCGTTAAATTATTAGGTTACAGCGCGTCAGTAACTCGGACGCCGTTTTGGGAACTGAAATTTTGACGCGCCCGAGGGATTTAGGTTTTGATTTTACTTTTTTTGTCTGCACGCCGTAACTCAGTAGGATGCAGTGGCCGGGAGTAATTTAAGAGAAGTTTTTTGGTTTATTGCTTTATGTTTATTGCAATAGGTATAAAGTATTGTAAACTCAAATGAGTTCGTGTATTGAGTGATAGAAGAGTTATGTTATATGTAATCACGTCACCGACAACCGCTTTATTTTGTATTCCAGGCGTATTTTTACGTAACTGCTTTCAACTGTCGGCTGAATATTACTAAATGGCCGTCTATGACGCTTTTACGGTGGAAGATATGAAACACGCTATAGTTATTACGATAAATATAGGTAAATTTATAAAATGCGTGTATGTAGTCTGCCTCCGTAGCCTAGTGGTATGGGCGTGTGCCTTAGAAACCGGGTCGTGGGTTCGAATCCTGTGGAGACACAACAAATCTTCATTGTTGTCTCCTAGTTGGTTAGGGCAATTTGGGCCGATCACCCAGTTGTCTGTAAAGTCAGATGATCCATGCGTCGGATGGGCATGTAAAACGTCTGTCCACCCGCATACCTGCACTGGCCCAGCGTAGTGGGATACGGTCCAAAACCCCTAATGGATAGGGGTGTATTAGGGGAGGCCTTCGTCCAGCTGTGGACTATCACAGGCTTATGATGTATATGTAGTCTATGATTATTCGAATATTGTGCGCGTGTGTTAGAAATTTCGTCCAACATTTAGTCTTTTACATGTCTAACATAAGCCATCTGCGAAAAAAGGATCTTAAACCAAAATCAATATCATTGTGATATTTTTACTATTAATAATGTATACCTTTTTTATTAAAAGAATTTAAAGTCTTATATTTTAGGTACAAATACAAATACCTGGATAGAATATAACCAATTTGTATAGTTATATACAAAATTGACATCACACGAATAAGTTCGACCACCTACGCTCATAATAAACGACCATGTCGCAGTTAATTAGTTCATACGAACGCACTGCGGTGTACTTTGTCACAACCCTTTTTGGAGTCACATGGCTGGAATCTGATCCGAGAGCAAGCTTTTGGGTAATTATTTCAGTGGAATGTATATTTAGTTGCGGACACAAACAGCTTGAAAGGGCAGGACGGATACAGCACTTGTTCTGTGCCTAAATTGTTGTTTATTATTATTGCTTGTAGTTATGCTATATCTTCTTTAGGAAAGTCCAATTTCTTAAAGGACTTAATCATCATCATCATCATCAGCCTGTGATAGTCCACTGCTGGACATCGGCCTCCCCTAATACACCCTATCCATTAGGGGGATTTTGGACCGTATCCCACCACGCTGGTCCAATGCGGGTTGGTGGGTGGACCGACTTATTACATGCCCATCCGACGCATGGATCATCTTACTTTTCAGACAATTGGGTGATCGGCCCAAATTGCCCTAACCAACTAGGAAACAAGAATGAAATTTTGTTGAGTCCCCGCAGGATCGAACCCACGACCTCCGGTTTTTAAAGCACACATTTTACATTAAATTGAATACTTGTTTGTGTCTAGTAAATTCTATACTAGCTTATATTCAGATATATATCATCGAATTGATTTCAGTCAAATGGTCAATAAATTCCTTAGCGAGTAAATGTACGTCGTTCACTTTACGGTTGCTTATAAAAGTTTCTTTTTACGATGACTACATCAATAGGCTCTTTACTTTCACAATATCGTCTTGTAAAATCAATTTCCCAATGCAAATGCAAATACAAAATCTCATAAACAAACTCCACCCATGTGGAGAGCTAAATAAATTTACATTGGATGTTATCACAATCTAGTAGCTACTGGTCGCTGACACCTACGCGTTGTACTTTGCGGTTTCCATAACTCCATCGATCACAAGTCTTGAAGACCAGATAGCCCGTGGACCGCTGTGGTTGTCTTTAAGTGACTGTGTAGTACTTTATGCAGAAGTTTATATGAGTTGGGTTTAGAATTGATGTATACAAAGTAACGCATAGCAACGAAACGGCTTCGTACACAGTGTTGTGACAATACATAAATAAAACGATAGATGTGCCATGTTGATTTTTCTTCATTAAACGTCTTAATTGGTCACTGTATCACCACATAATATAAAACAACAGTCGCTTTCTCTGTCCCTATAGCCCTATGTATGCCTAAATCTCTCAAACTACGCAACGGATTTCGATGCGGTTTTTTTTCATAGATAGAGTGGTTGAAGAGTAAGGTTTATATGTATAACACATGCTTAATATTGCAGGGATATTTTATAACAGCATTGCTCCCGTGCGAAGCAGGGGCGGGTCGTTAGTAGAATATATAATCAAGAGATTTGGAACACAAACGGCGATTCCATGTATGAAAGTTGTGTTTTACTTTATGCAATCTAATATTAAAAATTATATAAAATGATTGCTCTTCCGTCGCTTTTAAAGTATTGAATTTCAATAAAGTTGTTGTAAAATAGAGGCTGTATGATTTTTGTCCATATTTATGTCTGATAATCTATGCAGTATGTTCTGTAAACCTAAATATTGTAATAATATATTAAAATTTAGAATCGGACATAACTTTTAGACATATATGTAGAACAGTCAATTTATAAATCAATACCATCTCTAAATAATCGACGAAATCTGAGAATTCTTCCGGTCGTAAAGCGTAGGCGGTGGATGACATTCGAAATTTCTCGAACAATATCGACGCCACAATTCAAAATTTCTTCAATGCCCCGTTACTTCGTTTAGTTGCGTCGTGCCCATGTGTTCGGCGGTCAAAGGTCCGCCACGCCCACGCGTCCCGTAAAGGTCCACGTTCGAATCAGTATTCGACATCTTTACTATACCGTCCCTCGGTATTATGCTAATTGGTGTGGCAAAAGTCACTTTACATCTGGTTTATGGTGTATGTCGAAATGTGGAATAACATAGTCCATTTGATTGTAATCTGTCGTTCTGTCTTTAAATTGCATGTTTTTATTTTTAAAAAGTGTACAATTTATTCTAGAACAAATTTAAGCCTAGGTGAGCGAGTCATATAGATTCTCTATGTGACTTAGGCACAGAATGTTAAGTCACTTTTAGCTTATTACTTAAGTATAAAAATATAAAGATATGTTAGCTTATACGATATTAAATTTTACAGCCTAACCTGAATAATTAGATTCTATCCATCAATAACGAATTAAATTCCGTACATCTTAAACGCACACGCTCCATAAGAGATAAAAGACACCAGCATCGAAACCACCCACAACCTAACAGATAATAAATACAATGTTGTCGTCAGATTTATCTCAGCCCTTTAAGACTATGAAACGCGCCTACGCCGCGCATTTATCATAAGTATTTCATTTGAAATGTCAGTACGTTGTAGGCTTGCGTGTTGTATCGCCTTCTTCATCATCAGCCTGTTTTGGGCCTTTGCTGGTTATAGGCGCTTAATGCACGCTTGCACCTTCTCGACAATGGGGATTTAGGACTGTATCCCACCACGCTGGTCCAATGCGGTTTGTTGGGTGGACCTACTTATTACACGCCCATCCGACGCATGGATCATCTTACTTTTCAGACAATATATGACAGACCGGCCCAAATTGCCCTAACCATCTAGGAAACAACAATTAAAATTTGTTGTGACCTCGCAGTTTTCGAACCGGTGACCTCCGGTTTCTCAACCACACGCCCTTACCACTTGGCTATGGAGGCAGTCGCCTCTTTACGCAAGCCGATCGTGCAACGCGGCCATAACGAATGACCGATTCGTCGGGCAAAAAGTGTTTGTATAAAACACGATGGTCGCCGTTCGCGCGAAGGAATGGGAAACTCCATAGGTGGTCTGCGAGTTTGGTGTGAATGCTGTAGTCGACGTGGTTCACTTGTTATTAGACTTGGTTTTGAATAGCTTTTTAAATGTCTCATGTTGACATCGTTGTCCTAAGATGTAAGGAGTTGTTGGTAAATGTTTAGATTTTTAATTTAAATAATTTATTATGTTTGTTTGTGGTATAATTAGTTGGCAGCTTTTCGTATAGATGAGAAAGTTTAAAGACTTTGACGGGATTGATATGTGAAGTATATTTATGAAATGAACAATACAAAGAAGACTCCATCCACATTATAACAGATATAAATTGTTCTTTAAATTTATTTGTGATGTTACTTATTCTTTTAGTTAAAACTACTTAATGGATTTTTATAAAAATTTGCAATAATATAGCTTATTTATCATAACAACTTTTAAGTTATAATGTATAAGTGCATAATATAGTGTAATTTATTTAAAGTATATATTACAAAATGTAGGAAAAAAAATCTGCCACATAACTTTTGAGCTTATAAATATACTAGGACCCGGCCCCGGCTCTGCACGGGTGTAACACTGATATCTGTAACATCTGTGGAAAATTATATAATATTATCAGCGTTTCTCTACAATATTATGCATGAATTATACGTATAAACTTTCCTCTACAATCACTATCTATTTAAAAAAACGCATCAAGATCCTTTGCGTAATTTTTAGATTTAAGCATACATATCCCTATATCCCATAGGGACAGAGAAAGCGACTTTGTTTTATACTGTGTAGTGATAATGTGTAATGATTATTACCACATCTAAAATTGTCACGCGCATTAAACCGAGGACCCAAGGGTAATGTATAAATATGACAATACAATCACCATTTACTATGTTTTGCTATATTAAGAGTCTTCCTTAAAATTACTTCAAAAATGTTTTCGTTTTTATAAAAATTAATTTAGTTATCAGCTGGTTTTCAATTTTTCCCTCGTCAAATTACCAGTCAAACGTCAAATTACGGTCATGTCTACCGACCTATGCCCTCTAGCACTGACTCTCTCATATTTTCTTTATACCTGCAGGCGTTTTTTCTAGTATGTAGACGGAACCGGTCTTCTTATTCAAGTAATAGTTATCTAAAACTATGTACTCAAAGCAGATATTGTTTTAGCTGTGTTTTGGTCCACATTAATCATATTGTGTTATTTGACTGGAAATATCGGTCAAGGCAAAGTTCTGGGTTTGGTTTGGCTGGCTATTTGATCACCGGTTGAAGGAATTTGAATCTTTTGACGTGACAACGTTGCATAAATTGGTTCAAGATAGGGAGGCACTCTCGAAAACTGTGTCGCAGCGCCGCTCACGTAACGCTTCCCATAAGCAACCATAAGAGATGTGAGAGGCACGCGTCTCTCTTACTCGTGTGCAGTTGGCCTGTTTGAGTGAAAGAAAGAGACGGAGAGAAAGAGAAAGAGGGCATGATTACGGTTCATACCTTGCGTCTCTTACACTCGAGCGTTCTGGTTTTGCTGTTATTTTCGTTGTGCCGTCAGAGTAAACAAATAGTGTCTGTATTCATATTTATTATTTATTATTTGTTCCTTCTTTCTACTATACGAATGAATATTCACATTACTATCATTCTAACATTAAATAACGTTGAAACGTATAACTTTTGCCCGTATACCGGTTTTTCAGGAAACCAATTTTTTTTAATTTAATCTACTGATTGCTTTATAGCTGTAATATTTATTTTTTTATAGTGTCTACCTTAATAATAAATAAAAAGAAACCTAGTTACAAAAACGTGAGGTACTCATTCGATATCAATTTAAGTAACGCATAAGTATCGCGAATCGAGTGTCTTGGAAATTGGTCCGCTCTTATCAGATAAAGTTAACAATTATAAGAATTAATTATTAGAAACGTCGTTTACGTAAGCATTTCCAGAAAACCAATTAGGCACTTCCGATGTCGATAGGCGGTTTGACGAAACTGTTTTTTACGATTGTTGCCATAAAAAATTAATTAGTTAAAACATTAAATAAGGTTTGTTTGTTATATCTCTAACAATAGCTTTTCAGCTACTATTTATTTTGGATCGATACATATCTAGGGAATTATGATCCTATTAAAATATGTACGATTTTTTAAAGTAAAACATTGTTAGGACACATTATTGGGTTCCGGTTTAAACGTAGAATATAAGTCATTTCAATATAGACAATATTAATGACGATTGCACATAATTAATTACATATTTTTTTTAGGTTTTATTGACACTACTTAAATAGTTAGTCGAGTTTACAGACGCTACGTGAATCACTCTCGTTCCTTTTGGTGATATTATACCAACAAATATTGTTTATAAAGATTTGACGGTTTGCTCAAGTACAGTTACTAAAATATCAGAAAAACCTATTTTTATATAAATGTAGTTTAACCAAAAAAACGAAAACGTGTTTTCCTAACATCGTTTAGGTTTCCTCTGCCACGCTCGGCGCCGTTCGCCCACCAGGGCGCGTGTAAATTCGGCATTTAATTACCGACAGATTCCTGGCTAATTAAACAAGCCGCGTACGAAGAAACGCCCACTGAGTCCTACACACATCAAACGGGGGAAAAATATAATTAGCAATGTTTTACCGTTTTCCATCGTAAAGGAACACTACGAGTCTTTGCCGTGCGGTGGGCACACGTTTTCGTAAGCGAGCAGGCGTCGCTTTGATCATCTCTTTCTGTGTCGTTTTTATTTTTATTCTGTGGTTTGAAATTTTTGGCGCGAACCATTGTTGGTTTTGTGGAATGACGTAAATTAGCCTGTTTTTTTTTGTAACGGTTGGTAATACTCTTGATTCAACAACTTACGGTAAACTTTTCGATACTTTTTTGTAAGACATGGAATAATTTCGTCATATGATGTGTCCCGTTGATAAAAAATGATAGGATTATTATAGTTGCTTATTACACTTGTATAAAATAAAACGTATTAATATTAGAAATGGAAGGATCGGACACAACAAAACGAAAAGCTTTGAAAGCATCTATCCTAAAGCGCTAGTGTAAAAACATGACTGTTTTACGGTTTAAAGGGCTTTGCCTGCTTAATCACTAGATAAACTAATTCAAATTTAAATATCATAATTTAATATAAAAGTTCAATACACTTGCTTATTGATTGTCTGACACGCTACAACTGGTTAGGAATAGGGCGCCGTAAACGTGAGAAGAACCAGCGAAAGAAACTTAACGGGCTATATTTTTATGTCATCATCAATATACATAGGTAGTATAAAACAAAGTCGCTTTTTCTGTCCCTATAACCCTATGTATGCTTATATATTTAAAACTACGCAATGGATTTTGATGCTGATTCTTTTAATATATAGAGTTATTGAAGAGGAAGGTTTATATGTATACACATGCTCAATATTGTAGGTATATTTTCTATCGGCATGGTTCCCGAGCGGGGCAGAGGCGGGTCGCTAGCTATAAACGAGACCTAACATCCCATGTTGTAGTTTGGAAGCGGACTTGTTTGCGTTATGATGCATTTTATGGAAAGATAGTTATGGAAAGGTTTAAACAATAAGCATCCTGCTTTTGTTACAGCTTCAAAAAATTTAAAAAAATGCCACGATTTGCCTAAACTCTTGTTTGACATCGCGCAAAATTAAAATTAGCGTTTAAGCTGTATCAAAATATATGTTACTCGCAAACAGTGCCACTTAAAAATAACAGAAGATACGATTCAAAGCTGATTAGGATTAAACTAAAACAAAGTCCGTCAATCACGCCGACACATTGTTCACCCACACGTGTATTGTTGTCAAATTTGAAAGCGTTCTTTGCTTGTCAATCATTATTGTAAACATTGACTTGTGTCAATCGAACGGATCGAACGGAACGAAGCGATTTATAATCAGATCGTTTGTCAATCTGTTTGGTACAAGTGTTAAAGATTTACTGATATAATCGTAAGTTTTACCTTAAGCTTGTTTAAACAGTTGTAAACGTTATTTTTATGTGTGTACGAGTGTAATGCGAAAGGTTAAATTTAATGACCCAGTATTGTACTGCATTTAATGCAGCTTAAATGAGACCTTGTATTCAGTACAAGTGTTTTCATCCTTAATAATGTGCTTGATGCGTCTACGGCAACTATATTAAATAAACAATTTGATTTACGTTCACTGCATAATACCTAAAAGCTTCTAAAAATCTACGCCTAGCTTAATGTTTTGGTACAAGCTTGTATTGCGTGATTGTGTATTGAGTAATTGCATGTAAATATTTTTGTTTTTCGTAATTCTAATTCAGGTCGTCATATCTTTGTGCTACATGTCGAATCGTCTACCTCAGGCGACCTGATACCGTCATGGTATATTAGCTCATACGCTATAGGTATTAAGGGCTAGCCTATTCCGTAATCGGCTTTTTCTTATCAGCCCGATAATGTATCGGTACTCAATTACGTATCATTGTTTGGAACATTATCGTTGTTTTGGAAACTGCGCAGTTCCGAGTACACCAAAAGTACATGGTAACTCTGCGACTTAGCGTTCGACCCACACATAGCTAAGCGATGACGATGTATAGTAGTTAGGAGAGAAAATTGTTTAGAAAACTTATTGTTGTGTTCAAATCATGTTGTATCTGGTTAAAACCCCCTAATGGATAGGGGTGTATTAGGGGAGGCCTATGTCCAGCAGTGGAATGTCACAGGCTGATGATGATGATGATCTGGTTAAAGGCCTAATAGAAGGTTGTGAAATGCTTCCACGACTGCTGCGTTTGTCACAAAAGTTAATCTATATTTTCAATATTGTATAGAAAAAAAAGGTGTAGACTTACAAATTACTATATAACCCTTTTAAACTTTTATTTAAACTAGAACACCTGTGGTGTGTGTATCAAGTGTTGCTGACAACTATTTACAATTTACTAATCCATTGATTCGTGAAAGAGTCGTTTATGTTATGAAATTGTTTTGCCTGTTCCACTTTAATTATAATGTTGGTTGAAATTCCTTTAATTATTCACGCTTAATCCGCGTACAGGCGAATCATAATGCTCCTGTTACAATTACTAATGCAGTACAATCGTATACAGTCATGTTTGCGGATTATTAAAAGTTTTCCATGAATCATTGCACTAATTAAGCAGAAATAGTTGTTGTTTTTTTGCTCTGAAATGTTGTTTGAAATGTTAGTTTTTGCGTATGTTTGTTAATCTTCGAAGAGTCGTCAGTTATTCATTATATTCTTTTTTCTTTGAGATGATGTAATGAGGTTAATGATACAGTTTACTGCAGTAACAGTTATCTCAGAATTACTCGAAAAAAATATTGTTTATTCATTTTAGCCTAATACGTTGTTAGGTCAGCATGGGGGATGGTGTGGTGTGGGATACGGTCCAAAACCCCCTAGTGGATAGGGACGTATTAGGGAAGGCCTATGTCTAGCTGTGGACTATCACAGGCTGATGATGAACACTTTGTCAAGTTTATCTCATTAAAAAACCTCTTTAAAAAAAACGTGTCTTTGTCTTTACTAATTTGAGAAATATCGTCATTGTACCGTTGTATGTGTGTTTTAACTATTACATATATTCGATAGCTATATCTTCATTGTCTCCTCTGCCTACTGCCTCCATAGCCTAGTAATAAAGGCATGTACTTTAGTTACCGGCGGTCGTGGGTTCGAATCTTGCGCGGACTCAAGAAATTTTCAACGTTGTTTCTAGTTGGTTAGGGCAATTTGGGCCGATCACCCAATTGTCTGAAAAGTAAGATGATCCATGCGTCGGATGGGCATTTAAAAATTCAGTCCACTCACCAACCCGCATTGTACCAGCGTGGTGTGATACGGTCCAAAAACCCCCTAATGGAGGAGGCGTGCCTTAGAGGGGGCCTATGTCCAGTAGTGGACTAACACAGGCTGATTACGATGGTGATGATGATGAAGATCTTCATTGTACTGTTTCCACCGCTTTATATCGCCGATTAGCCCCTGTATCGCCTACTGGATTCGTAACAGGCGCGTGTCAAACTCGACGGAAACTAGCGCTATCACGTCGTGATAACGGCTCAGCTCAGGTGCGGGCCGCGCCCCTGCCATTAGCGATTGCGACCAATCCCCCCCTCCCCCCTCACTCCACCTGCGAGAATTTGGCGGCGATAGGTCTGCCTGTATATTTGATACTGTTTTTATAGATGCGTTGTTACCGACGTTTCCGACCCGTGGTCATGGGAAGAACTACCTCGAAGATCATGAGGAAGAATCCGTAATAGTCGTAATGATTTTGTTTATATTTACAAGTCCTAATTGCAGACTCGAGTAGGTATAAACTTTTTCTATTTGATTTAACATTTAGCAACTTTGCCAGGATGTTTTAAATTTTTTTTGTTAATTTAGCAACAGTTGTTTTTGAACTGATTCCGATTCAATAAACATTTGAAACGAACACATTGAAAGCTAACGCTCCTTTACCGTGCCTTTGATACGTCGCTAGTAGCCTATCGTGTGTACTCTCTTAAACCACTTGTCGCCAGCGGTATTTACGTATTGATACTCCTTAGGGTCCTATATAAACAGAACCCACTCTTTCCTAAAAGGCACACAACGCATTCGCAAGGGTGAAATTCGTTACACCAGTGTTCTAAATGTTTATGATCTGCGGTGATCATGTGTCATCAGTTGGGTCACCAGCTCGTTTATAAACAAAAAAATAAGTTATAGAAGATGAATTGTCACTAAAATATCAACCACTAAGTTCCAGGCATCATCATAATACTAAACGTGTGACAGCGCTTCGTTCGTATGTCGTTTATAATGTTAAGTCTAATTTGCCTGAACTATAGCTGAATGTAATAATTCAAAGTAACGACTCACAGTGTTGTTAAAGCAGATAACAATTTGGCGGGGTTTTTCTCCTGTCAATGACCTCAATCGATACGTTTAGAGCCGTTACGATTATAGATTTACTAGCTGGCGTTTATCGCTTCAGTTTGCAAACAAACATGTTGTGTCGCCGATAACCTGGTGGCTGAACACTACCGATTCCCGGAATCTCGGTTACATGTCAACGCGGCACGAGACTAAAATATGTAATAGTATCGATAGCGTTCAATTGCGTAATTGCGTTTATAAATACGGAGATGTAGTGCTTTGGAACGGTTGTGAATGGCGCCCGGGTCGCTTATCTGTGACGGGCTAATGCGGTTGTAGTGTGCGCACATTCATCGCCACCAATAAATCCTTGATAATTGTAATTGTGCGTTTGTTGGTCCATTTGGATCGTTTGCGATGCGTCTGCTTCCGAAACGCTAAGATGATGGACCAATGTTGAATTATTTTCACTAATAGTTTTACACTCTTGAGCCTTTGGAAATAAATAGATTTGGACATTAGCCGAAATTCAACAATTAATGAGTCTATTTGGGTCAGTTAACATTCTTATATAAGTATGAAATGAAATCTCTCAAATTGTTGATGATTCCTGTAACAGCTGTTGATCGGTGAACAAGTAAAAAAACGAAAGGAAGACCGTAACCTGAACAAGTTTAAAATAAACGTATAAAAAATTGGCACTGCAGCAAAAGCAAGTACATACATATTACATGATCAAATTCAATTTCAAATATCTTTATTCAATATAGAAGTTTACACTTGCTTAGGACTTAGCTTAGACTTGCTTAGCTCTTAAAAGGACGCCTTAGACCTGAGAAGAACCGGCGAAAGAAACTCAATGGGCTATTTTTTATGTCATCTTTTAAAAATAACAAACAATTTGAGCGAGCATTCCATTACAGGCTGTGTTATCATTTAAAAATTCATTGATATCGTAATAACCTTTAACACATAAACGTTCTTTGACTACCTTTTAAATTTATTAATAGTTAAATTCTGAATGTTTACTGGGATTTTGTTGTAAAACGTATACATTGTCTCATAAAAGACTTACTTATTCCTCGCAGTCTAGTTGCTGGAAGAATTAAATTATGTTTGTTCCTTGTATCTATATCATGTGCATCACAATGTCTTAGAAAATCATGCCTATTTTTTAGCCCATACATTAAATTTTCAAATATGTATTGAGAACTAACGGTCATTATTTTTATTTCTGTGAACAACTTTCTTAATGATTCTTTGGGGTCCAGGTTATAGGCTGAAAAGATCTTTTCTTCTTCTCGATCTCCAATTTATTAATACTAATTTTAGTTTTTGTCATTACTTTACTTTAATTATTATTTAAATTAAACATGAATACATACCTAACCGATTTACGCGTCACGTGTTGCGTAGACTAGGCGTTGTCACCGTCCAACGTTTGCACGCAGAAGTGCGTTACGAATTCGCAACATACCACTCATTACAGACATCTACATAAGTCGCTACGGCAACCGCATGTCGATGCGTATAACAGGACCACGTCCGCTTTAGGCTAATTCGCTTTAACTTAAAATCCAGCTATTATGTAGCTTTCCTATATTGATATAGCTAATAGCTTAATAAATTCTTTTTACTTGCTTTGTTGCACCTTCCTTACTATCCCACAACCACCTGAAGGTTAGCTGGTAGGACAATTGGTATTAAGTCCGCCTTTTACAAAATTTTGTGCATGAAGAATAAATAAATAAAAGAAAATAGCCCATTTATGATTTAGCTGCCTCCGGAGCCTAGTGATGACGGCTCGTGCTTTCAAAACCGGTGGTTGTGGATTCGAATCCTGCTGGGGCTCAACTACTATTCATTGTCCTTCCCTAGTTAGTTAGAGTAATGCGAGCTGATGCGGACCTTAAAGTAAGATTATCCATACGACGAATGGGCATGTGAGAAGTCGGTCCTGCGCCTGACCTCTCTCTGGTCGTGTCGGTTATCCGTCTTGTCAGGAGAAGGAGTCAACTGTGTTCACATGTGTTTGCTTGTGGACTTAGTTACCATAATATGTCTTGTATAGTTGGCTGATCTGTAATATAGATACGGCCGCCGTAGTGGAAATCGGCTCGTAGAATGTTGTTTATTATATTGTATTAGGAAAGCTAGATATGTAATAGCAATTTTCTTGATAAGAATGACAGCTGTCAAATTCTGTTTTACAACACGGTACGGCGTAGTGATTGGTGTCCGTTGCTAGACGGCAATTTACACGCGATGTTGGAGTTAGAACGTTTTGATATATCAGTGTTATATGTAGTATTTTATATGTAATATTTTACACATAGTTTATGCATTGGTTTAGCAAGCAGATTTTGACCATGTTTTTGTTTATGTTGTTCGTAGTGATGTTTTTCTATTTTATTATTATTATTATGTTGTCTCAAGCCTGGTTTATTTGTTACTGGGAAAAGTTTATTTCCTGAACCGTGCAACCCTGATACTCTTAAAGATGACGAAGTAACTCTTTAAAGGAATGCGTGTGATTTTTTCATAACCTAAAATGAGCTTTATTTGACAAAATAGCTGTTTTTAAATGATTATATGGTGTCAATGTAACTGATATAACATCTTCATCACATAGTAACGTATTTTTTATGTAACATAATAGTATGTGTAAGGTATTCAATTCTTGAAATACGTACAACGAACTCATGGTGGGCACACATTACGTGTTTTAAAGCGATGTTATTACACATCTTTTGAATGCATTACCCTCGGGGATACTTCGTGGAATCAACACGTAATGAACGTCAATTTTGGCCAACGATGATTTATTATCCTTCGAAATTTTGTTTATATCAAAAAGATTGCATTTGTAGCATAGATAGAGGGTATTTTTCTACTAAGCTATGGTTATAAATTAAAATTCTGCACTTGTTGTATTATATTTCGTTCTTTCATGAACGGTCGTTGTTTATTTGAATAAGAAAGTGTAATGCTTCCACATTGAATAAATATATTTGACTTTGACTTTGACAGTATAGATAAGTTTTGTTTTAATTTGTTTTGTTTCCGTTTGGTTGGGACGGGTAAAGCAAAACAACAAAGCTATTATTTTATACGACTATATTTAGTTGACATAAAAAGAAGGAGAATAATTTTTACACATTTTATATTGTAGCAAACACCAAGGCAACATGATATCATCCATTTTAGGAAGGATTATCTATGTTGTACTGCCTCCGTAGCCTAGTGGTATGGGCGTGTGCCTTAGAAACCGGAGGTCGTGGGTTCGAATCCTGCGGGGACTCAACAAATTTTCATTGTTGTTTCCTTGTTGGTTGGTTGGTTTTGTCAATTTGGGTCGATCACCCAATTGTCTGAAAAGTAAGATGATCCATGCGTCGGATGGGCATGTTAAAAGTCGGTCCACCCACCAACCCGCATTGGACCAGCGTGGTGGGATACGGTCCAAAACCCTCTAATGGATAGGAGTGTATTATGGGAGGCTGTATGTCCAGCAGTGGAATATCACAGGCTGATGATGAATTAATGATATTTATGTTGTAAAAGGAGCTGTATGTGTTACAAGTATTAGTTACTTACTAACAATAAGAAATTACTTATAAGCGCATTTCGTGCAGGTCGCCACGTACATATGTGCCAAATTTAAAATAAATTAGTTTAACGGTTACAATGCGTATATCAGACAAATAAACAAGGCTTTTAAACGTTATGAAGCATTTATGGACATAATACAGCTTGTTTTCGAAGTTATACTTTTTTAGCTACTATATTTTCTATCATTGACGACTCGACCTAGTTCTTCGCTAATTCACCTCTACCACAAATAATATAAGGGGAGGGGTGCGTGTAATAGTGTTCTATTGCAGTCTCTAGTCGGTAACACTATTTTGAAATTATTTTTCTTCTCTTACTTCGTAACAAACTAAACAACAAGTTAGCAATATCAATAACTATCGACCCGCCCCGGCTCTGCAATACTGGTATCTGTAAAATCTATATAAATTTAACAGCGTTTCTCTACAATATTATGCATAATACATATAAATCACTCTACCGATTGAAAAAAAAAACCGCATCAAAATCCGTTGTATAGTTTTAAGATTTAAGCATACATAGGGACAGAGAAAGCGAATTTGTTTTAAACTATGTAGTGACTGCCAATACGTAAACATGTATCCCTCGTACTTACGGCGTCGGTGTTCATGAACCTGAGATAGTTGCAACCGGGGGACACCTCGTCACGTAATCAGATAACGTCGTCCGTTGCGATCCGTAAACATTGATATCGCACTGTTTGCGTGTCGTGTCGGGATTCAATGAACCCGCGCCCCCCGATGTCGCCGTGTCATGCTGAGCTTGTAATATGGTTATGCAGTAGCGAATTAGGTCTGGGATATTATAAGATCTAAGCGTATTGTGGAGGCAAAATGTAGAGCGATGTTATCCGTGTACATTAAGGGGAAAAAAGTAACACTATAATTATGACATAGCTCGCCCCGTGGTAACACTTGCTATTCAAACTGTTTTTTGGATATGAAACCTACTGGCTACTAACAACTTTGTATGATGTTGATATAGCTCTGAATGGAACAATTGTTTGAAAATCCACTTGTCAGTACCATCTTTAGCAGTCGTTGCAGGACGTTAGTGCCTTAAAATTTACAAAAATGTACTCTGGGCGTGTAACAAGACATAGACTGCTGGTCTATTACATCTACAGCTTTGTATAACACAGCATTCAAGACTTTTTAAATTGTTTTTTAGAAATTAATTAATATATGTTTACGTGTAGTAGTTGAAAAAAACTTGTAAATAAGTCATCACCAGGAACAGAAATAAGCGAGCGCTCTATATATGGATTATATTACTTGCAACGATTCAAACAAAAACTCGGCAAAGATTTAAGACAAACATTATTTAGTAATATAAATAAATACACCTTGTTTTATAAATTGATAAAAATTAACATAATGTATTATGCTAAATATGAGTTTTAGAAATTGGTATGAATATAGCCCAAATGCCTAACAACTAAAACAACAATTAAATTTGTTACGTTGTGTCTGTCATAAAGATTCAACAGACTCAGTTCTGGATAGCACACGCCCATCCACTTAGCTATTCGAGCTTTAATATTCTATTGAGCAGTATAAGTTAAACAAATGATTCTGTTGACGTTTTTTGTCATAAAATTCTAAAGAATTCGATAAGTTATTTAGTTATTCCTTTAACATTAATTAGTCCTATAAAAAGTGTTCAATAGAATGTGTTTGTGATCTTATGTATTATTATTTAAAAGTTGTATGATTTCCCTCTGTTTCCCTATAATAAAAAGCATTTTAGTGAGTTCAGTTTTATATACGAAAATTGTATTCCTCCTCCATAAGAAGAACTTATTCTTCTCAGTTAAATTATTGAAACAATAGACGATATAAGAGTTTTAGATTTTACAATCGTCACTACCTCCAAAACACGCTCATGATTGAGGGTGTGTCGAATCTATTACCTAACGTGCGCTTAACCTGATACCCCATAATCCCGTGCCCACAAAAAACCACCCCGGAGCCTGTTCGGACGATGGCGGGGCATGGGGGAGGGGGTAGGGGAGGGTGGGTGCAAGGGCCCGCCACACCGCCGCCGAATAAATTAGTATGGTCCACGACTCTATGGCCTAATCCACCCGCAGATGAGCGCGTGGTTGTTATTTTTTATATTTTACTTTCTTATTTTATTGAGGGTTTAACAAAGTGTGAGTTAGAAATATTACAGAAGTATATATACATATATATATAAACCAAGTTGTCATGACAACGCAGAAATGTCATATATGTAGAGTTTGTTACTCCAAGTCAACTTATAACAACGGTATACGCCTAAAGTCACTCCGTTGCTATGGTTTCATTGTTAACATTCATACCGAGTCTTATTTAGCCAAACTACTGTTTCGTTTTGTTATTACAGTCCTACATTCGTTATCTGCTTTTCGTTTTATGGTAAGGAAGAATTGTATTCATCGATATACGGCAAAATATACTGAAGTTTCTTGCTAGTATAATTTGTAGTTTGACAAATATATAGACTTGTATTATACAGTCTGTTGCACTTACATATTGCCATAACATAGGGTCTTAACTGCTACACTTTTACCATTTCAAATTAGTTTTGCAATTAAACCATTATCGCAGCGCAAAACTGTGCCTTGGAGATTCCAATTAATAATATACGAAAAGAATATAACATCTTTGTAGATTATAAAATCTTATGTTATTGATATCTCTTAATGTACACTCTAGTTTATAATGGATTATAGATTTAAAAAAATAATGTTTATATATATTCAGAACGATTTATGATGGAACTGGAAATATAGTAATTAAAATTTGTTTTATGTTAAACAAAGTACTTTTACTTATAATTACAAGGAGGCATATTTCTTTCTTTTTTTTTAAGGATTTTTTGCGTTAATTATACATATTTATTACCGACTCTTTAGAGTATTCATGATCACGGTCAGACTAAGATGGTACATGTCTGTATCTTTATGATATAGATTAGATATTGAATAAGATAAATTGAAAAATCCGTAAGAAGGTGGATTTGATATGCGAGAAAATATTTAAACAAACATTAAAAGAAATGTTGAAAAAAAGGTGAATGTTTTCTTAAGAAAAAATAATTAACACATTTGTAGATACATTGCTTATCGCCATCTACGGTTCTTGAATTCTTTCTTATTTTCGATATATTCGATTGCGTGCTTATCCCTTGAGGTCCCGTGACCCTAAGACCTATGGCCCCAATGCCTGGGCTGTGCTGTGTCGGATGCCATACGTACAGTCACGACTGGACCGTTTCGGTAAACGAGGGGCGGTTCGAATCGCCGGAGGCTGAAGATAATTGGTTTCCTCGAGACGAGACCTGGTTTTTGACTTCCTGGAGGTGATATTTCGTTAACCGGTTGTACCATATCACTTGGTGGTAAAGTGTGTACTGATCACACTGGCATGTTGGGTCGTTGTTGCTTTTATTTATTTGTGTTGTTTAAAGTTTATGTGATAAGATCGGCTGTGAACCGTTTAGTGGTTATGTGTATCGTAATTCATAATGGTGCAACAATTATTTTGCAAAAAGAAATATATGCTTTTTCTTTTAAAATAATTGAATTGAATAAACCCGTGTAGGTTGTCGTTTAGTTTTCTAGGATAGATAGATAGATGTTCCTTGTTGTAAACTATTTCAAACATATCTTGAACTGCACTAAATACATTTAATGTAAACCTTTCTTCTTTGTCCTCGTGTCGTAGTTGAGATTTATGTTAAGCAGTTGGTAGTTTTAAATAAATTATAAATGCCATGATGGAATTTGGTCGTAAACTTGAACTGAATTAATTAAACTTAAATTAATCTTTTATGCAATGCTGTATACTCTCTTGAATAATTACTATTGTAGCTTTTAGTATTTTTCAGATACCATATGAGCACATTTTTTGCCATGAATGTCATGTTAAGTTATTAACTTCAGTTTCCCCAATCAATTACATAAATTGCACACAATAAAAACATAACAAAATATAAGTGATTATTCAATTCATTTTATAATAAAAATCTCTAAATTCTCCTTAATTTCACTTAACTACTTTGATAACAGCCGTATCAACTTTTATCAGAGTGAAGGAATTATTTTTATTCTATTTATACATTTTGAGGAAAACAACAGCAGTCTGTTATCATGACGTTTTAATGAGTTCTTTAACATTCTGTAACGTAAAGAGTATCCATTCATAATTAATTACAAAAAAAATAATTAATTGTAATCTTTACACGTCCCGTTTAAATGTTCGCGTACGATAAGATAATTAATTACGATTAATCACAATAAATGCCTTCTTTCATTGCGTCGAGACGGTTTGTAGCAGTAACGTGTAATTGGGTTATGGACTCCAATTCGTTTTCCGGTAACGGGGGCTTATCTTGTAATTGGGGGCCGTAAATCAATTCCGGCGAGAGGTCGTCGCGTCCGGCCCCCAATCGCGTTGGGCTAGTCGATTGTGTGTAAGACAGATGACTGACTGATGCTGGATTTCGAGATGGTTTGATTTTAGTTTTAACGGACCCCTCAAAGTTAAAACTTGGTGAAAATTCATATTTTCGAATAAGTTAAGCGTTAGCAGATTTAGAACTGGACATGCACTATCTCAATTGGCTTTGTAAACGATGCAATATTAGTATGATCTATTTTTAAACGCTTGATAATACCTCAACTTTGTGTGGTGGTAAAGCCGCTTTTTTGTATTTTAATTTATTTTACAAAGGAAATTAACGTTCAGGCCCCTTATGAATTTCAAATCTCTCATTTTCGTTGAGCAAATTTTTCAAACTAATCTGAACAATGAACTTGAACGTTACGTAAATTCAACAAAATTAAACTGTTCGCTCTCTTAATTCAAAATTTAATTGCGAACAAACGCTAAGATAATAGATCATAATTTCTTTGTACATCTGATCCTTACAGTTGGAAGATTGAACGATCTCTAAGCATTTTTATCTCGGAGCTCATTTATCGATGGGATATGTCCATTAGCCGGTCCGGGCTTCCGTACGCGATTTCGCGTGAGAAAGTCGCTATCTGTGTGATTCATTTCAGTGTGATTGTTATTTAAAAGTCAGATTATTTAATAAAAGAGGAAGGGCAGGGGGACTTTTTACGGATTTTATCGCGTTTAGTCTACATTCGAAAACTTTCCAGCGGTCGTGGTCACGGGTAGACTTATTATTCAATACTGTATTCGCGTAAACAATAGAAATAATTAGTCGTAGTAGAGTTTTGGTCTGTGTTAAAAATATGAGAGTGGTTTAAGTATCGCTTGAAAGATTTTACTAGATTGCGTGAAAGTGAATGCAATCATTTGTATCGTTGTACAATCGTTGTCTATTTCTATACTGGTCTAGTAGATTATTTGCCAGAATTACTCTTGTGAAATCGCCAACAATAAGGCTTGAAATGAAAGAAACCTGTCTGTAATGCACAGATGTATTTGATGGTTGGAGTTTCAAATTTCGTAAAAAAATGTTAAAAAATAAACAATTACTTGTAAAAAATACTTGCACTTATGGCTCAAATATGTGACTGCACTTGCCAAGATTACCTGCCAAACTCCTACAATAACAATAGCGTTACGATAACTAGGCTGAGGCCTAACTCGATCAACAGGAATTGTTTTAAGTCGATTAAATATCACATCCAACCAACACGAAATATCATCAGTCATCGATGACTTAAAGTACAATATTCTCTTAAATTATTATTTGGGTTCGAGAAAATGAAATTTGTATATGATTTTGCGATTTTGCACCGTCGATGCAACCTCGAGATGCAGTGAGGCGTCCCATTGGCCGAAAATACAGTTACTTAGTGCGCCAATTGGGGGTGGGGGTTTGGGGGCACGTGAGCGGCATATGGCTGAGGACGCCGCAACGAACGGATAACGAAATGTACAACGGTACAGTATTGCTAATGATTTATGTATTGATTAACTCTTCTAGTTTATGTACTTGATCCTGTATCGCTTGAGACAGATATTGTTAGGCGTTGGATGTAAATTTAGCCAAATTTCTATTGTTATCAGTTCTATTAGTTAAATAAGGCAGATTATGCTGAGTAATAAACGTTATTATTACATGATTTTATTGTTAACTTGTTTTTCATGAATTAGACGGGAATTGTGGCGGTCTCAGCTAATGTCCCTTAAAATACAAGCTTTGAATGGCACACGCTCCCGCTGCTTTCCACGGTAGTAATTGCCAGCGATCATCCCACGACCGCTTACAATGACAATAAACCCGTAACGATGCGTCGGCGGCGATCGAGGAATATCGTTATTAGTCGTGATTAACTCCGCGCGTAATGTCGGAGGCGTCTCCCCTAATAACATGTCGATGCTGCGTCGGACGGTGTGGTCGTAAACCATAAAAAAACCGGCAGCTTCCGATTCACGGCCGCTGCGAGCGGGCTTTAGGCAATCGCACTCACTGAAAGGGGCTCATTATCTGCACGAATACACGAACACGCGTGACCCTGCCTTATCCTTGCCCACCCGCTGGTCCATTCGTGCGAACGGCGCGTGTGAGCTGCCAAACTTTGACACGGTCCGATCTCGCGCGTTCCTTCTCCATCAGCGTGGCCCGTTGTCGTTCGAACACACCTTGTTGTGTATTGCCGTATCAATGGGCCGCTGTGCTGGCACACACGCACGCGCGCTATATTTAGACGCGTCCATTGCCGCCGCGGAGTGCGCCCTCCGCCGCGTCCATCGCCGCCGCCGAGACGCACCCAATTGGAGTTGCGCCGTTCTAATGTTTACGCGTTTGCACATCAATAGGTGCTCGCGGTGCGCCCGTGCGGTCTCAGTGAGCCGGCGCTCTGACACCGATCCGGTGCCTTATCTTCCACCATGTGGAGGCTGCGACGGTGCATAGTGCACGGGTGGAGCGGGCGAGGGGGGTGAGGGGGGATCTGGCGTAGCGGGGCCCGGGGGGAGGGGAGGGGAGCGAAGCGAGCGACCGACCGACCCAGGGGGACGCCGCACTCGCTCATTCGTCTCGCGACTGGCGCACCGCGCGAACGTGTTGCGTTAACCGCGTCCACCGCCTCCGACGAGACGGCGTTCCCCGTGTAACTTCGCGCACGAGTCAGACGGATCGGTCGAGAATAAAGCCGGCGACAGACGGCGGTGTCGGTGCGAAGCTATATTTAAATGATAGCAATAACGACGGCCAGCTCGCCTCAACTCGGACGCCCGCCGACATGAGACTAAGTACGAACGGCCAACTTATGCTAAACTAGTTCCATAGATCTAGATGCTGCGATGGAACTGGGAACAGCTTTCGTGTGAAGTTTTCAAGGAAAAATTTTTTCGTCGTCCTCCAATAGTATTGAAATTCGTCTGTTTTCAATCGGTCGCATCGTTCATTAGTGATCAGTGGATTAGTGTAAACTCGCTTAATAGCGGTCTTCATAGTACATCAACGAAACGGACTTGGGTTTGAATACTTCATACCTCCCCCCGTCTTGTGTTTGTGAATTTGATGTCGCGTAAGTAAAACCACCCTGAGATAGTCCACTCAAGCGCTAATAAACGCACAAGAGAAATACGTATCACGTAGACCGAGGATTGAATGCTAATAAGGTAATTTAAAACGTTTATCGACGATATTACGATCGCGACTATCTCTGTCGTAGTCACGCTAATGTGTTTATTTGTAACCGCAATCCCCGCGCTCGAGTTACTTCCTGACCGGTGATATTCCCTCACTTCATTCCATAAGTTATTCATTTAACCCATCGTTGACGAAAATGTAGTTTACGCTCGGAAAATTAATTGTGATCGTCGCTAAATACCAAGCATCTGCTTTAATTTTCAATTTATGAGTTCGGCTTTTGTTTTGCCTATTAAAGCGGTATTAAGGCGTTTTTATCATACTGGACTTGACAATAATTAAGATTGTTTAATTATCACAACAGTCTCTCTAACCCTGAATGTTCATACTTTTACGTGTCTTCGTATTCTTGTAGTTATGAATAGCGACCCATCGGGTCGTAGAGCATACCTGTCCTAACCATTGTTAGACCACCTTTTGTTGGTTCTCCGGCACGTATTATATCTGGACGCTCGGGTACCTGTTTATTGGGGTCCCGTGAAAAGAGCCCCAACACAATGGATCCGTCCCGCGAAAGATGTTCCCGAATGTATATTTAGTATAAGCTATTTGATGTTTTGTTGCCCCGGACCGCATTCTCGATAGTATGGTGTGTGCACGAGATTGTTTGGTTTTATTGAGACTGAAATCTTAATGGGAAATTGGTTTTTCCACGTTGATTAAGTCGACGCTTCACGCTTGTAATACGTCTGTGTTTCAATAATAACTGTGATTGTCTTGTCATGTGTTTTTTAAATGAAAAAAATAACATTCCTCCTCGTCCAATAAGCCATCTGAGGAGTGTTGTAATGTTAAATTGTAACATAGGTCGTAGATCAATTAAATATGTTGAATTAATTGTAAGAAACTTAATTAAATGTATTTAATTGATTTACGAACTGTGCTTGTTATTAAAGCGTACAAAAGGTAATATGGAACTGTTTATTATTGTACTTAATTACAAATCAGTATATTAAACATTACATTTGACGGATTGCTGAATTAGACAATTGTACATTTAACTCAAATTAAATTAACAACTAGTTAGTTGGTCATTAAATATTAATAACACGATTTATGCTCTGCACGTGAGCGGTTAAATTTATGATTTTCCATTTACGTTATCCGATATGACATGAGCGATAAGTTTTATTGTGGTCTATCGATTACATAAGGCAAAATCCTTGCAGAAATATATTTTCACGATTATGAATCACGATGTCTCGTCTTAAGGTTATTCGAGAACCTGAAAGATATTGTTTTTTTTTTATTAAAATATTATATATCTACTGGAATAGTTTTCAATTAAAAAAAAAGTATTAATCTCGTTACTTACATAAAAATGTAAATCTTTATATTTTTTGTTATGCACAAAACATAAAATTCGTAGACGGGTATGCACATTTCTATAGAGGGGGATAGATAGCTACAGTGAAAATGTCAAATACACGTAAGAATAATTTTATACTTAGAGAACAAATATTTTCTCTAGAAAGTCAAGAATTAGTAAAAGTTTTTTCCAATTTTTATGGTATAATTTCATTACCATTTTCATGTAATGTTCGTGTTTAAATTCTCCACGTATTCTTTAGCTAAAGGAATAGCAGTCTGTCCACGGCTCCGTCCGCGATAATTTTGCATTTTTAAAATATCTAGTATTTTCATTAGTTTCTAAACAAACAAACAAATATTTCGTCTTTATGATTTTAGTGTAGATAATTATACGAACGTTCATCTGTTTTGAGTTGACACAATTCATGTATTACTCGTATCTATTATTATTTTTAATGAGAACTTATTTCTTTGTAGTAAAGACATAAAATACATGTGTTTCCTATTAACATTTTTAATGTATCTATTTAACTGGTAGTTGATGTTACTAAGACGTGTTATGTGATTGTCTGACATTGCTTTGTAAAATGCAGGTCGTGGGTTAAATCCGCGGGAAACAACTTTGTGGTTTCGTTGTTTTCTGGTTGGTTAGAACAATTTGGGTCGGTCGCCCAAATGTCTGAAAAGTAAGATGATCCATATGATGCGTTGGATGGGCATGTTAAAAGTCGGTTCACCTACCAACCCGCGTTGGAACAGCGTGGTGGGATAAAAACCCCTAATGAGGGTTTTTGGACCGAATAGGGCGTGTATTAGGGGAGGCCTATGTCCAACTGTCGACTCACACAGGATGATAATGATGAATTCCATCTCTCTTATATATTTATATATGACTTGAATTGTATATATATATGGGTTATCTGCGCGTATTACGTGTCAGTTATCTGGTTGTATTAAAACCAGACGTCAATTTTAATTCCGCTTAATTTTACGACCAGGCTTATCGTAACGTTTTTATTATTAGGCGTATCTATACGCACATGAGCTATTACGTGTGCGTGGAATAGTTTTGTATTAGGCGCATTTATTTAGCTTCCATGACTATTTATTGGACTGACATGACAGTTATTTATGTAAATTTTCGATGATTTTCCATTTGGGTAAAAATTTAAAAGACCTAAAATATTTCAAAATGGAAATATTACTTTTATGTTATAAAATAGAACTTGTAAGTAATGATTATACTTTAGAAATGGTAGGGAAGTTTCAAATAATCTTATACCTTTACAAAACTCCGTTATCACTGAGTCACATAGGCCTTTGTTACTAGAGAAGTAAAAGTCCTGATAAAAAAGTTATCCATAATTATTTCATTTAATTATGTATATTTGTGCCTATATGACAAAAATTACCACTCGTTCGATCCTGCGTGTAGCCGTAGATAAAGTTCAATTTTATTTAAACCTTAACCAGTATTCTTTATCTACGAAAAACGCTTCAAAAAGCTTCAAGGGTAACGTAACAATATTAAAGACCAAAAGAAACTCCTTTACGATATTACTTTCTTAATTATTTCTACAATTACGTTGTTCGTGCAAACAATTTGTCGTCTTTATTTTTTCCACTATCCACAACAGCTAAGTGGGTCCCGTTGCTTACTCGACTTCACTTGTTGTCGCTTTTATCAGCGAGCCTCGACCGATTAGTGCGTTTTGTAAATAACATTGAGGTTGACAAACTTGTCTGTAAATGTGTACTGGAATATTTTCAGAAGGTGTCGAATGTAGGGCATGGTTTTTAAGGTAATCATGCGTTGATATGGTATCACATCATCGACGACTGATAGGCTTCCTCAGTAGGGATTTTTTGGACCGTATTCCACCACGCTGATCCAATGCGGGTTGGTGGGTGGATCGACTTTTCACATGCCCACTCGACGCATGGGTCAACTTACTTTTCGGACAATGGGGTGATCGGCCATAATTGCCGTAATCAACTAGGAAACAACAACGAAAATTTCTACCAGTGAAGCCATTAATAAAATTTTGCACAATATCAATGTTATTTTTATGCGTGTTCGCTTCTATACTAACCCAAATAGGACGTGAAATTATTAATCGTAAACAGAGTGTAATGTCTAATCTGCTAGTCCTCAAAAGGCGTCATCAGGCGCAGTTATTGGTTAAATTTCGCGTAGAGATTATAATATTAGTATTTCTCTGTGGCGACGGACCGCCAATTACTAACTTATATTATTCTATTTTTTTATATATTTATAAATAGTTTATTACCTGATATCTTGTTCGGGTCGGGTATAGGTAAAAATACATCTATTAAAACCTCATAATATTAGTTGATGGATGATAAATATCTTGGTCTTTAATAATCACTGGATAGTTAATGTTTAAAGTTATTGGATGTTATTTTTAACTCCATATTTCTCAGTGTTTAATGTGTTTCAAAAGAGATAAAACAAACATAGCTATTTATGAAGTAATAAATGAGCAACCCACCCCTTACAAACGGAGATGTTGTTTTGAAACGTACACGTGGTCACAATTAGTTTGGTCACGTAAACTTATAGTGTGCAAATAATCTAATAATTAATCTTTTAATAGACACTATGTTTATTAATTAACTAGTTTACATTATTTGTAAAGTCGTTTTTAATGTACTTCTATTTAAAATCGCCGTAAAATGGAGTCGCATCGTAATGGAGTTGTTTTTTTGTATGTTATTTTAATCTGATTTTATTACTATTACATTTAGTTCTGTTTAATCACTAAACAAATTGTTTATTATTTTCTCTACGTAACAATTACAACATTCTTTTGGCATTAAATTAATGCTGTTTATGTATTTTCGATGCTTCGATTTCTAGTTCATTATTGCATTTATTTATTGTATTATTGTAGTTCATTAGTACCTCGAACCGAAGCGATTTCACACGTTCTTTTGTGTTGTATTATATTGTGTCTCTTCCCGTAAGGTAGACTTAAATTAGTAATTAGATTTCTATTAAGTTGATTGCTTTATCAAATCACTTCTCTAGTAAGATGTTGGCCACTTAAGGAATTAACTTACGATCGCAGCACGTGGACGCTAAGTAAATGAGGTTCCCCACTCGAATATATGAATTAGCGAGTTGATTATTATCTATTCTGTGGCGCCGCTCGTCTTGAGATACGTTGGTTTGTTTGATTTTAAAATTTATTACATGTGCACGTCACAGATAGAGACATCGCTTTCGTGTTCCGTTTTTGCGTCGGACGTGTTGAATTTAGTTTAATAAATAGACATTTGTAATGTTGTTAAATGATTAATTTGACACACAAGTTGTATTGTACGTTGAGATTAACAATTCACAAACGTTAATCTACACGATATTAAACAATTGCAAAAGTAGAATTGCTAGATTTCTTTAATGCATAATCGCATAGTCATTTGTCTACATATAGCTAATAGTAGAATTTTTTCGGAGTATGTATTATTTTTAATTCGAGTTTAGGATATTGACCAAGCATGTTTATTATGTCGTGATAAAATGTATTATATGCTTTAGTATTTTTTTGTTTATTGGTGAAAGCAATTGTACGTGTGGGACTTTAGCTGATGGTAAGCGATACGACCGATCCATGAGAAAAGAAATCGCTCACCGATTTGTTACGTTTTATCTCGTCCCGCTTACCTAGTATTTACGCAAGCTACGGTGCCCTTCAAACCTCAAGACAGTAGTGTTCACACTCTATCGATTCAGGGGAGTTATAGTCACCGCGGTGGCACTACCCCAGAACCAGGTCCCTCGTAAGGAAGAGGCCTACGTGCTATCAATTTTGTTTTACTAACATGCCCGTTTGTTTCGATTCCAGGTCGGGGCATAGTGTGCGAGTGTGCGGGCGCGAGCGCGTGCCCCGACGGCTCGGCGAACGGCACGTGCGTCACACAACCGGGGGGCTACTGCTTCGCAACCGTCGAGGAGGTGCTGGACGATGGAGGCAGGTTGGACCTGGAGAGGACGGCGGGCTGCCTGCCGCCGGACGAGTCGGGGTTCATGCAGGTATGCTGATGGACTATAAGATTGGTTCTTATCATCTACATTGGCTTTAATATTATTTTTTTAGCGTATTTCTTAAACGAAAAGATTATGAACATAGCTTAGTGACCGATGGATTTGGTTTCATTCTATAGGCAAAAATAATAAATGATAACAAGACATTGATAATGCTGATTTTATACTATGTTGCAATTCATTAAAGTGCACAATGCTTAACTTTGCGTGTGTATTTAGTATTATAACATGTATGATCGTATAGCCGACCAAATCAGGCGTAGAATTTTCGTTAACTCAGTCAAATGACAAACGCCACAGATATCTTCCAGTGAAAGTCCCATCAAAATCGGGCCTGCCATTATAGAGTTGTCTCTGGAAAAGCTAAAAGAGAACGAACAAGCAGATAGACTGGCTGATAAAAATAAATAAAAATTGTTTTTTGTATGTAACCTTTTAAAAACGGTTACTTTGATGCTACGAACAGACAGTCCAATCCTATTTTATAAATTTTCATATACTTGAATATTTTGTACAGTAATTTATTGGCATATATTTTGTGCATAATTAGTAGTGTATCGAACATAGTTCAATGCCATGCCCTCATTGTAAATTCGTAAATAATTATTTTACTCATAATTTACTAGCTGCTAAAAACAATTTAAGAAATTATTATTTGTTTCAATGGTTATGTATGTCTATTGCAGTGCAAAAGCTCCCAATCACCGCATCAGCACCCAAAAGTGATCGAGTGCTGCTCCGACGTGGACTTATGTAATAGGGGGTTGCGGCCCCAACTGCCGGAGCCCCCGCCCGAGGTTACGGAGGCGCCGGGCCTGCGCCCGCCCACACCCGCCAGCCCCACGCTGCTGGTGGCCATCGCACTCTGCGTGGCCCTCATCGCCTTCATCGCCGCCTTCCTGCTGCTCTTCAGGAGGAGGCGGCGCGGTTGCAAGCGGCCCCCTTCCCCGCCCACCGTCTCCCATCACACGGAGATCTCGTCGGGCTCCGGCTCGGGCTTGCCCCTCCTCGTGCAGCGCACGGTCGCCAAGCAGATTCAGATGGTGGAGTCGATCGGCAAGGGCCGGTACGGGGAGGTGTGGCTGGCGAGGTGGCGCGGCGAGAAGGTGGCCGTCAAGGTGTTCTTCACCACCGAGGAGGCGTCCTGGTTCCGCGAGACGGAGATCTACCAGACGGTGCTGATGCGTCACGAGAACATCCTGGGCTTCATCGCGGCGGACATCAAGGGCACCGGGTCCTGGACGCAGATGCTGCTCATCACGGACTACCACGAGAACGGCTCCCTGCACGACTACCTGCAGACGGTGGTGCTGGACACGAGCTCGCTGCTCACGATGGCGTACTCGATCGTGAGCGGCTTGGCGCACCTCCACATGGATATCTTCGGCACGAAGGGCAAGCCGGCGATCGCGCACCGCGACATCAAGAGCAAGAACATCCTGGTGAAGCGCAACGGGCAGTGCGCCATCGCGGACTTCGGGCTGGCGGTGCGCTTCGTGGCCGAGAGGAACGAGGTGGACATCGCGCCCAACACGCGCGTGGGCACGAGGCGCTACATGGCGCCCGAGGTGCTCGCCGAGAGGCTGGACGTGGGCAACTTCGAGGCGTTCAAGCAGGCGGACATGTACTCGCTGGGGCTGGTGCTGTGGGAGATGAGCCGCCGCTGCGCCGCCAAGGGGCAGCCGGCGGAGCCCTACGCGCTGCCCTACCACGAGCACGTGCCGCCGGACCCCTCGTTCGAGGAGATGCACGCGGTGGTGGTGGGCGCGGGGCTGCGGCCGCCCGTGCCGCCGCGCTGGAGGGCGCACGAGCCGCTGGCCTCGCTGGCCGCGGCCATGGCCGAGTGCTGGCACGCCAACCCGCCCGTGCGGCTCACGGCGCTCAGGGTCAAGAAGACGCTGCACAGGTTCAGCCAGGAGCCGCTCGACAAGATGCCCTGAGCGTGTTCATACATTTGCAGTGCATTGTGAAGACTATGGAACATTAAGGACGGAAGCGAAAATTATTTCACTGTTTCCCGTTATACGTGTCGTCCATGATATTGTGACATTAAAGACTGATATTTTCAATATATTTAACCGATTCAAAGCCACCATCGCCCTCCGCTGTCTACGGTGTGTATCGTGAGTGGATTGTACTTAAGCGTAGCCGACGCTGGCGCGCCCTCTAGCGGCTTCCAGCGAACCGTAGAATACTTGTGTACATTGTGCATGTCTCTGCATTACTGTGAAGTAGCCGTGATGTTTGGAGTTTTATTCGAAGTATATGTGAAATTTTATGATGGTAAAATTTCAATTTTAACAATTTTTGGTTGATATACTGTTATAGTATATCTATATTGATATGTCAGTATTTTTCTTAAAAACATTTGTCGTTTAGAAAACATAACATGAAACTGAAAACCGTTTAAAAGTAAAATCGTTTACTTTTACTATTTATGATATGGTTACTTTTTTGTGCAAAATACACTTGTACGTATATTTACGTATGGTCATTGATGTACTTTATGTACAGTAAAATTCAATGTACGCATGGTACAAGTATTCGAATCGGGACGTGACAGTGTGTGGATGAAGCGCGGACGCAAATTGTACATTGTCTTGTAAATATAGTGTGTAGTTGTATGTAGTTTGTACGCGTGCGAATCAGCTGTGACTGAACACGCGCGCATTTAAGTTACGGATTAAATAAAATATTAATGGACATTGCCAAATGTTTTTATTTCGACATCCTTATATCGAAAGCGAATGACCATTTTAGGCTAAAAGGATAATAATACTTACAAATGCTCATCTATAAGTGCTGATCTTGACTTGTTATATATATATCGATAGAAATGATTAAAGTGCATAAGTATGCGTGCAGACACAGGTGCACTCGCTATTTCTTCACTCGCATAGTCGATGGGACGGAAAAATGACACGACCGGAAAGAGATCAGGCGCAGGACCGAATATTTACGTTCGCATCCGACCCATGGATATCCTACCCACCATCGAGCAATCTTCCAGTAGTGACCAGCAAACAATATCACAAAAATGTTGAGACCCTGCTTGATATTAACAATCAACAAAAATGTCATATCCAGTAGTAATATTTTCTTCAATTATGTTATCTTTATACGAAACTTTGTGATGTTTGACATTAAAAATCTAAATAGTGACATAGTTGTCAAGTTTTACTTGAAAATCGTAAATAAATGAAGAGTGTGAATTAGAACGCGACCCCGTGATACCTTGAGGACGTAAAAATATTGCGGATATTCTATGTCGGGCATAATGCTAGTCAATTCATGCAAAAGGCCTTAAATTTGAATCACTTATGCAAGCATTTAAAGTCATGTCTGTTCATAAATCAAGGGGGGTCAAAGAACATCGGAAACTACTTTCCTGTATTCATAATCCTAAACATTAAATTTAAAAAAAGAAATAACGCTAGGCTGCTTGTCCTCCTATTCTTACAAACATATCGATTCGATTTAACTTTTTTTACTTGAGACGACGAAGACGCCTGCAGTAAATGCCTGTATTCATTTAAAGCCTCATTCTACTATGAGCACATCACTATGATACAATTAACGTGTTCAATTTTCTATTCAATGCTTTTGACTGTGGACTTGTGTGGATCATGAAATATCTATAGTATCGTTGACGAGTCTACACTTATTTTGAGCTTCTAATATCAATATTAAAGAACTCTAAAAGTACTAATGAGTAGAAGTCCCTAGTCCGATACTCGGAACGTTTTGTACCTGAGTGCTAACTATATGCTTTTCGAGCTAAGCAAGTTGTCCGAAATAGTTCTTTTTGTAGACGACATACACCATTCAGTTGCCTGTAGGTCCCCTGATTTACAGGAGACACATGATCATGTGGTACCACATCGGTGCTCTTATTTTCTGCGAAGACTAGTAGTGATTGAAAATCTTGTGTTCCGGTTTGACAGGTCACTATGCCAGCTATTCTTTGCAAAAGACTCTAACACATTACTTCTCACGGTAAGAGCGTTGGCGAAACCACTGATACTGGCGTACTGTCTGTCTGGGCGTTAACCATCTTCACACAGGTTGTGCCGACTGCTCGTCTGTTCGTATGCCATATAAAAAAATTCTCTGCTGTTCAAGCCAAAGTCGGATGTTGCATTAAATAGAGTTTTAAAATGTTTTGCAGCTAATAATTCAAGTTTTGAGTTCTCATCATGGTAAATGAGTTTGTTTAATAATTTTAAAAGAGTCTGTTCAATCAACATTGACAAAAATTGTTTGCGATATAGTATATATCGATTTCAAGTTGCAATGGAGGGTTTGTATTTACAGATTATCAAAATGGTTTTCAATATTTGATATCCAATGGTGAACTCTCTAATAAGGCGACTACGTACAGCGTTCTTTTGCGATTCATGGTTTGTTAAATCTTAGATGGTTGTTGGTGAGATTCAACACATGATCGCATACTAGAGATTTCCTAACCGGTCGTGCTTCAGGTAGTTATTGATTCTTTGATCATTGTGATGCATCTTTTTGTTTGGCCTATATACCAAAGAGCACATTGACAACTGTTGTCAACACAGATGACAAGAATGCTACACAACTTGTGATAACTTAATGATTGTGTTGAGTTATTTCGATAATTTAATATTATCAAAGCAATATGATACTGGTTGAATAACCGAGTAACTAAGCTGCAGCTATTTTGTCAGAAACTCTTCTTTTGTAGAAAGTAGAGTCAGCCAAAGCTAAGTTCCTACTTAGCTGTGGCTGGCTTTACTTGGTCCTTATGTAGCTGGATTTGGAGCTCCTTGTCCCGTATAAGGTATTTGCTCAATATTTTGAAACTCATCAGACATATGTCCCTTTTTACAGATCATTCGTGCTCTTTTAAGCAGGTGTTTACCAATTGTATTAAAGAAGGGCTGTTGATGAAAGTATAATTACAATCCATTTTTTTAACATCAACCAAATTGTACGAGTTCTATACTTTCGTAAATAGAGGTGGACTGATGTATGTTAGTTGACAAAACCGCCAAAATTATTTTTGAAATCCTAGATTTGTTTTTTTTATTTCTTGATTTTTTTTAAACTTGATTATATTTTGGCAGATTCAGAAAAGTCACAGACATTTTGTATATTTTTTTACTGGATCTGCTGCTCTTTGGAATAGACCGATTAGACCATTATCGGGTGTGAGACGCGCCCGTTGCCACAGACGAGTCTAATCATCATCAGCCTTGTGTTAGTCCACTGTTGGACATTGGCCTCCCCTAAAGTCCCCGCAGGATTTGCACCCACGACCTCTGGTTTCTAAAGCACACGCTCTTTACCATTAGGCTGCGGAGGTAGTCTCAGTCGAACGCGTCTCCCCACGGAGTAACTTAAGGTATCAAGGGCCCCCAGAAGGCGAGCCTTAACTTGGGCTTTCGCAGCCGTTAACATGCTGAATTAAGAGCTGTCTAAATGGGCCGAGGCCTCGGCTCCATTTAAAACTCTTTTTTAAGGATATATTTCACAGCTTGAAAAGGACACCTTCAATAGGTACACCATACTTTGCAACAGAAGCGTTGGCGCTGCCAACACTTCTCCCTAATGTGGTGTTATACTAGAGTCATATAGCATAGGGTGCGTATGTTCGACCTCACTGGTAAGGTCGTTGTCATGTGAATGTGTGAGTCGTCCTACTACTAAGTGTAGAGTGTATGTGACTACTGCGTAGGTATTGCGCTTATTTAGCCTTAAAGGCATTAACTAAATTATTGTGTGTACAACAAGAATATCGAGCCTAGCCGTCGCATTGCCGGTGGCGGCTACGATCTCAGTATTAAAGTTGTCTAGATCAAATAAATTCAGCGACTTCATAAAAAATTATGCATCTTGTTCAGTACAGTCATTGTTTTGACTTGCGTGCCGAGGCGAGCGGGCCGCTGCCCGCTCGGAGTCGGCTACGGCGCTGTCTGTTTCAATGCGGGGCGGAATTTCCAGACGTTAGAAGGACAGAGGGGTGCAAAAAAGACTCAATCCGGAACGTATGTATTTGTAATGTATGATATCTTGTTCAGGGCCGTCTTAAACTAATCTGAGGCCCTCAACTAAATACAATGTCAAAATTTTCCATCGTTTTGTCGAAGCCGAGAATAAATTTAAGAATTTTGTACGAATTAAGAGAATATTACTACTTCAGACACAACTCAACAGACTAAACACGCACAAAATTTATCGAATGTTCCGCACATGGAGAGTTAATCGCAGACATATTTGATGCATTAGCGTAGCTATGCCCGCGGAATCTTAGTAAATTGGGTAAGATGCGATCATCGTTACGTTTAATTTTAACATGTTAAAAATTTCAATGTTATATATTCAAAGCTCACTGTAAGTAATTCAGTGCAAAATTAGGTTAAAGTAAATAAGTTTAGTTTTTTTGTATTCTGTGCCGCATGTGCAGCATAACCGATATTTTGATAAAAATTAATACCTTAAAGATTTGCGATGCGGTGGCAGAAACAGGAGTGCAGCTCTATACTAAAAGCAAGATGTTATAGGCTTATATTACAAAAAATAGTAATACTGTTTGAAATCTGTCTTTTTTCTTATTTATTTACTTTTTGTTTATGGTTATGAACTATGCGGATGTGATGTCAACTGACATTGCGGTAATATAAAACTATGCCATCTGGTGTCAAACGGAGAATGTGTGGTCTATAAGACAATTGAATGAAAATGTTTAAATTCCATTACAAAATTTCTTTGTAAATTGTATTCTATTTTATCAATATTAATAATACAAAAAATATTTAGCTAACATACAACAGGACTTGTTTCTTTAATACATTTTACGAAATGTTTTATTTAGCTCTTAAGTCCTAAATTAAAAATCCGTTCAGTAATTAATTCTGAAAAAACGGATGCGAGCTTATTGCATTAATCAAAATTTTAATTATTTGCCTGAATAATTTCACAATCCCCATTATACGGATTTATCTGCATAATATTAAAGAATATAAACAGAACAACCAAGTGAAAGCTATAACCCTTGCCGATCAGACTACAGCTAGTAGTCACTATTCTTACAAACATTACAGAATGGTCTTGTGGATCTCAACGGTTCTGGTTAATAAGGTGCTTGCGGTAACGGTTAATTGCTATCCCTATTTTCTTTACTACTAACAAGTTTTCAACTGCATCTGTTAGTTTTACAAGTGAATACCAGACATGTACCTGCTGAAATACTAATTAACATGACTTAGTTTGTTGAAATACTAACTTGGATTTAACATATATTCATTAAGCTTATAAAAGCCAAGGATCCAATTTTAAATACTGGATTTATCAGTTCTATGAATAGAGTATGCACCAGTAAATCAAGCAGATGTATTTGTGTAAATGCACTTGTGAAGCAACTTATAGAAAAATCTGTGATATTGTTTTTTTCCCAGCATTTATTTCAACCATTTCTCATAAAATTTGTATTTTGTTGTTTATAGTTTAATCGTAAATTCAAATAAAACAAAGTGTTTGTACTTAAATGAGATTTATTTTTACTTATTTACATTCCTTCACATTAGCAGTCTATAAACTCAATCATTCACTTTATTCTACGTTAAATTGCTTGTAAGTCACTTGCAGGCACTCTTACAAAATAATATGTCCGTACAAATCTCAAACGATTTAATGGACAGTCAAGTTGTGGTACACAATATGTGTAAATTAAATAATCCTATCAATAAGGCGCGTATCTTCTGGATGGGGACGGACCTCGCATGCCGGGCCTGAAAATTAGAAATCAATTAATAAAATTTGCTTTAAACATGGTATTTACATTTAAACACTGCCTCCGTAACCTAGTAGTATGGGCGTGTGCTTTAGAAACCGGAGGTCGTGGGTTCGAATCCTGCGGGGACGCAACAAATTTTCATTGTTGTTTCCTAGTTGGTTAGGGCAATTTGGGCCAATCACCCGATTGTCTGAAAAGTAAGATGATCCATGCGTCGGATGGGCATGTCAAAAGTCGGTCACCCACCAACCCGCATGGATAGGGGTGTATTAGGGGAGACCTATGTCCAGCAGTGGACTAACAAAGGCTGATGATGTGACATTTAAACAAACTTCATAACATGCTAGAAGTATTAATGATATAAAAGTACCTCATAGTTTATTTTTAGTAACTCCTTATTAATAGTTTCTGAGCTAGTAACTATACTTTTACCTACATAAACAATAATTAATATGCAATTGCTAAAAAAGTCAAAAAAGTGGGCTGTTTATTCTTCCTAATTTAAGTTCTAGATAATTGTTAAGATAAAGCATGTTTGTACCTACAACTACATGTTTATTTTTGACAAATTTACCTTCTGTCATCAAATGTGTCCCGGCTGAAATCTTCATACATCCTGTAAAGAGAAATATTATATTAATAATATAACAAGTATTGTTTTTTGTGTACAAAAACAATAAGAACATAAAAGACTGCTAGAGATGCAAATATATAACATGATTCCTCTGTTATGCTTCAAGCAGCTAAGAATAAGATCTTGCTTGTAAGCACCAGGTAGAATCACTTCAACGCTAAAATAGGTAATGCTTCCAAATTGAATATAGATTTGCAATATAATGCCTACAGGTAAAGAAAAATAACCGCACTTGTATAAGTTATATTGTCTATGTTAAGCATATAATCATATACACAATTTAGGCTATGTTGAGCTCTTATTGACATCAGTCTCTTGGTTTGGAAGTTTTGCCTGTCCACATAGGTAAAAACTTCCAAAAGAAACTTCTTTGGATGACAACTGGGAAGAAAAGTAGTCATTAATTTTTTTTATTGTTCAAATAATGCATTGCAATAACCTATGCTACAATGAGAAAACAAACCAAACAGGCAAAGATCCTTACCCGCGCGACATCTGTGGTCCTCGCGGTGGACTTCTGCGACTGAACATGGTGTCATAGGAGGACCTCATGGAGCCCATACTGCTGCGCATGGGGGGCAAACTTGGCATGGGAGGCATAGGCTCTCTGCGAAGTGGGGGCGACACAAAGTCACCTCTCGCGCCGCGGGTCGCTCCCATCTCTAGTCCCCTGGAAGCTCCCACTGGATATCTCCTCTCAAAGAGCTCTCTGGGCGAATCGAACCTCGCACGGTCATAGTAACCATCATAGGGGTCCTGTTAATAACAACAAGGCATTTATGACATGTTTACAACTGAACAAATAAAATTCCTTATCGCATTTTCGTAATAGACTAGCGGTAATCTGAGAGAGGTCTAACTATAACTGTAAGCTTTGGCATCACCGAGCCCGGAGTGCAATCGGTCGGACCGAGATAGGTACCGTGCGGAGAATCGGGTCCACGCGCTCGGCCTACTCGATGCGTCGCACGAGAGAGAGTAGTGACTTTAACATAGAGACCGGCGGCGGATAATGAGATTGTGGAAGGAAACGCGTTACCCCAAATCCTCCCATCATGCGATCGCGGAGGAAGGGCGGCGGCGGCGGCGGGGGGTAGGGGTCGCGGCCGAAGGCGCGGTCGCGGAAGCCGTTGCGCTCGGGGCCCATCGCCTTGGGGCACTCCTTGGACCAGTGGCCGCCGCGGCCGCAGCGGTAGCACTGCTCGGGGTCGCCCATGCCGGGCCGCTGGCGCACGCGGCTGGTGGACAGCTGCACCTTCATCGGCTGCCCGTCCACCATCATACCGTTCAGCTCTTTGATCGCCTCGTTCACGTCGCCCGTCGCGTCCAAGTGCACGAAGCCGTAGTTACGCACGATATCGCACTCTACCACCGTGCCGAACTTCTGAAACAGCTCGCGGACCTCCGGCGCGCGCGTCTTGTCCGTTAGGTTACCGACGAATATTTTCGTGGTCGGCGTCGACGGCGCCTTCCGGCTCTTGGCCGCCTCTATTTTAATCGCCTGACCGTGCACTATCTCGCCGTTTAAGTTCTGAATTGCTTCGCGGCCGACTTGCTCGTTTTCCATGTGCACGAAACCGTAATTTCTGACGATATCGCATTCTACGACCGTACCGTATTTCTCGAATAGCGGTCTGAGATCGGCGTCCGTCGTTTTATCGGAAAGATTCCCGACGAAGATTTTGAAAGTACCGGCGCCCGGCATTTTAGTTTCTGAAACGCATACACAATTTGACGAAATGAGTCAGCAGCGTCCATGAGATAGTTCGTTGTACCGAAAGGACTAAGCTAACCTAGCCATAATTAATAATATAGTTCAAAATCACTTACCCGGCTCAATTTTTAAAGCTGAAATACACAACAATCTAAAAATAACACAAATAATCACTTAGTATTTCTTTTTTCTCAGTATGCGCCACTGCAGATGTAACTCCAAAATGGCTCCCTTAATTTGCTAAACTCGCAGTCGCTTGTTCTATCCGTTCCGTATAACCAAAAAGAAACGCGTCGGAACTGGGGTGGCAATGCGGATGAATGAACGAACTGCATGTGACCATAGACGAAAAACAATATTTTAGTTAAGATATAATTTTCAACAAAAATAGCAAATTTGTTTAGTTTTTGCAATTAAAAATATCAACAAGTATTTAAATTTTTAATAAAGTAAAATTTAATTTACTTGTAAAATAATTTTAATTTCCCCTAATATTAATCTAACAGTTAAACGTCAAAATCTGCCGTCATTAATATGTCGACAAATGTTTTTTGTGAAATTTAGTATAATTCAGTTTAAACTTTGTGTTTAGTGTTAAATAGTGATATTGAAGGAAGGATTTTTGTTTTGCAAGATTAGTTCATATAAGGTAAGTGTGCATGTTCTTTCCACAGAAAAACGTGCGGTGCCGAAATAGATCAAGTGCCTCTTGGGCTTTCTCAATTGTTATAGCTAGATTAATCTAAAAGAATATGATATTTTAAAGTTTGCGTACTGATCGTTATTATAAGTTAATAAATAATTGTTTGAATTGCTAATGAGTAAGTGGCTTAATATACGATACCGTGTTAATTAGGGCACGTACTTTAAGCATTAATCCGATTGTTGTGGTAAATATAAATATCATGCGGAGAACACATTGCCTCAAGGACATTTGATATGTTGTTAAAATTCGCAATGCTTTAAGCATAACTTTTACAAAGTAGTTTTCCATTCCATTTCCATCCTTTTAGTACTAAACTATAAGGCCATTTACTTAAAAATTATCTTTTGTCCAAGGTTATTTTAACAATATCGTATTAACAATAACATTTTTAGACTGGTTTGATAGATTGTCTATAGTACAGGTATCCCGTTTTGTATTATCACAATATATAGCCAGAAATATATTTATATATACCGAGCCTGTGGTAGTTTATTTGATCATTAATTAAAAGTATAATGTTTCTATATTCTTCCCTGTGGCCATTTTCAAACACCAAGTGATGTTTAAGCTATTATAGAGGCCGAGTTATGAGCACTGATTAACTTTGACATTAGAAATTGCTTAGGTTAATTATAAAAAATTATTTAAATTTATAAAATGTGTATTTTGTTAGTTCTATCTCTAAATGAATTATTTCTTCATAGGACTTAAAAACTTAATTATTATTGGGTATAACATGTGTTAGGATGTATTAGTATTCATATGAGGTGAAAAATTTCTTTTTGCTAAAGTATGAAACATTCTAAATTAAGGAATTGTTATATGTTTGTGAACTAAGTTCTTACTTAATATAATAAAGTGAATGAGAGTTATTATTTTAATATGGTTGTTATAAATATATTTATGGCTTCTTCTCTTCTGCTTCTTCTTTTTAAAAAATTATTAGTTAAGCATTGTTTGCAGGAGCAAGGTAAAATATGGTTAACTGTTTAATGGGATTGAACATTTGGCTAACCATTTGTGTAAATATAAGTGAAATAACGAAATTTACCATGGCATTCTTTAATATTAAGTATTGCTTAAATGGATACTATTGATGATTCTTTTCATTTTTATTTTATTGGCTAAGCAGGTACACAAACTTTTGGGCCAATTGATGGAAAGTGGTCACCAATACATTGCCTACTGTGAGACATAAGATTTTGCTTCTTGTTTACCCAATCTCCTGCTCCTAACTGCCTCCATAGCCTTGTGGTATAGGCGTGTGCTTTAGAATCCGGAGGTTGTGGGTTCGAATCCTGTGGGGACTCAACAAATTTTCATTGTTGTTTCCTAGTTGGTTAGGGCAATTTGGGCCGATCACCCATTTGTCTGAAAAGTTAGATGATCCATGCGTCGGATGGGCATGTAAAAAGTTGGTCTACCCACCAACCCACATTGGACCAGCGTGGTAGGATACGGTCCAAAAACCCACTAATGGATAGGGGTGTATTAGGGGAGGCCTATGTCCTAGCTGTGGACTATCAAAGGCTGATGATGATGATGATGAAATGTTTACCCAGTACATATGCTGGCTACCATACCCTTGCATGACTTTTCACACTAATACTTTACAGCAGAAATACCAGGCACCATGGTGGTACCATGCAGGATGGTCCCCTGCATTAATGCGACCTACCACCTACATTACATATTCTACATTCCACACGTAACCTCTTAAGAGATTCATATAAGTATCTCAAGTACACGAAAGAACTTTTATCTAGAAACATAATTAATTTAATTTATCATAGAGTATCTCCTTGCCCCCTATTGAAAAACAAGAAATTTGTACAAAGTGATTGATACAATTAATATTGATAGTTATGAGTAATACTATCATACCAATACTAATTAAAACTTCAAAAACAATTGGTTATTCAAAGAAATGTTTATGGATTTGCACCCGTTAATGGATATTGACATTTCTTAATGGCCAGTAATTAAGTACTTGGAGGCTTTTATAAGGTTAGTGTTTTTATTCCAAGAAAGAATTAATATTATAAGCAGCCTAGATAAAATAAATATTGTCTCAACTTGACTCTGTTCTGCCTCTAATGCAAATTATAAAGAAGACATTGTTGCACATAATTTAAATTTATTTAACCATTACCGATGGTGTTAATATTAACCAGTAAAAACTGTAATAACAGTTCTCAGTCAAGGTGTTTTAAAATAAATAATACTTGTTTATATAATACTAACGACCTGCCCCTGCTTCGCATGGGAGCTATGCTGATTAAAAATATACCTGCAATATTAAGCATATAAACCTCCTTAATCACTATCTATCAAAGAAAAACCATATCAAAATCTGTTGGGTAGTTTGAAAGATTTAAGCATACATTGGGACATGGGGCAGAGAAAGCAACTTTTTTTTATTCTATGTAGTGATATTTTCTTTAACATAATAGAAAACATATTTCCAGTAGTTGAATTTTGAAGTATTGAATGTTAAATCACAATAAATATAAAAAAAATATTTTTGGATATGGAATGGATGTTCTGTATATTTTAAGGTAATTTGGATTTAACTATTTCAAATCAATTAGCTTGATATAATCAAGTAGTTAAATGTAAATGATAAATGAATTTGAATTTTGCATTTAGTCTGCACTTTCAATAATTATTATACATGAAAAAATTATATATTTTGAGAATATTATATATTTGTTAAATATATACCTTAGATTAGCCATCAGTTAGAAATATATAAGTACGCCATATTGATTTTCAAGTTTATCTCTTTGGGCAGATATTCCAATTTTTAAATTAAAAAGTTGCCACATTCCATTTTTGAAATCTGCAATAAAGCGGGAACACGCCAAACTTCCGGTCGACCGTTTCGATATCCGCTGTAATATCGTCGTCAGTGGCTTCATTTTTTTGTGTTCGGCCTGGCTTGCCTGTGCGAGCGAGAGGGAGGAGGGAGGAGAGAGAGACGGGTGACGTTCGATACACTTATTGTAGGGCGTCCCCCCACCCCATTTCGGCTTATATAATTCAAAGTGCCTTGTGTGGGGTTGTCCTTTAATTGGTGCGGAAAATTTGTTTTTTCCTTTGCCATTCTATTGCACGTGACGACCATGATTTTTTTAAATTACTCTTGGTCGATCAGTACATCTGCAAATGTTTAAAAGTATATTTGACGCGTGATCTATTTTTCTTTTTGATATATATACTAAAAAAAAAAAAAAAAATTTTTTTTTAAGTACCGCACTTTATTGTATTTGAAGCATAATATTGTTTTAGAATTTTTGAATTTCGGTAACAACGTGTCAGATTGATTTTTTTTCGTAGTGTTGTCGATGACGTATTTATAGAGTCTATGGTCATAGACTAAGTTAGGCATCTGTGTCTAGTGACTTTTTGGTCTTTCTATTATTAAATAAGTATGTTTGTTCGTTATAAAAGTATAATACTTCGTAAATTGTCAAATACAAATAAATGAAATCGGAGTGTATGTTTGTAACGTCAAAACGATTTTAAATTTCATTGTGATATATAACCGATATATATAACATAAGTACATTTTTTTTTATTTTGTCCGTTTGTCTGTCTGTTCGTTCTGGCTAATCTCTGGAAAAACGGATCTATTTTATAGGTACTTTAACTTGAAGATAGTTGATGTAACTGGGAGTAACTTGACTACTTTAATTATGGAAAAGAATGTTTATATTTTACCACGCGGCCCAAGTGGTAGGCTAAGCAAATATTATATATGTCACATTTATGTCATATTTTGTTACCGTTTTTACCAAGAAAACACTGCGTCCACGGCCAATTGTGTAGTCCGCACTACCATCGGAGGCCGTAGGTTCGATTTAGTGGCTCCATTACAGACTAAATAATACTCTTCAAGCTTTAGTGCGAAGTTTGTGTTACACTCATTCAATAATAATTCGGCATTTTGTAAAGTTTTGCTTCATCTTTAAATTCATCATAATGATCACCCGGAACGTTAGTTGCACCTATTTTTAGACATCGTTAAAGTCTTTATGAACTGTCCGATTCCATGAATTGCCAAGTTTATTGCCAGTTTTTGGAATATTAGTATAAATTCGTGGATATTGTTTCTGACGTCACGAAAATTCCAGCACGGTGCTGCTTAAGGCTTATATGAGATTATTACTGTCTTCTAGATAACACGGTAATGGAGGTTAAAACTGGTTATTAGTCTAGAAAATACTCATTACAGCCAGCTTGTGTTAGTTGCCAGGTCTAAATTAATTTAGATTTTCTGTTACTGAAAAATGTTACCTTTGTCCTTTTTCAATTTAAAGCCTCAAAAAAAATTAGTGCTTTAGTGCTATGTGACATAAGGTAATGATGGTTCATAAAGCTTTTTAACGAGTCATGCATGATTGTTGAATGGATGATGGCGATCTCCGTGCAGTAGCCGGTTAAAGATGGCAGCGAGTAGCAGGAGATCGGTCGTCTAGGCGTTTATTGAATAACTGACAAGGGACAGACTGATAAGAGCTGATTATGATGATGCATGATTGTTTTAATATATATATATAGGTTGTAGCAACGTTTGAGCGATAATGTTTTAATTTATATAATTATCTTCTATTAAAAAAACTTTGAGGGAGAGGCCAACGGATGGATTCGGCTGGACAGCTTTTCATAAGCTTCGTCGAGTTTTCTGGTCACCCATCCCACAGTGCCTAAAATGGAAAGTCTTCGATCAGTGCCTCCTGCCTCCAGCTGTCATTAACTACGGTGCCGAGACATGGACACTTACGGTTCGACTGGTCTACAAGTTCAAAGTCTCTCAGCGAATTATGGAGAGAGCTATGCTCGGAGTATGTCTGTAGGACCGCATCAGATGTATTCCGGCAGAAAACTAGAGCCACTGACATAGCCCACATGATTAGTAAGCTGAAGTGGCAGTGGGCCGGTCACATAAGTCGCAGAACTGACGACTGCTGGAGTGGAGACCGAGGCTCGGTAAAAGTAGTGTGGCAAGATGGAGTGACGACATTCGCAAAGTGTCCGGTGTGGGCTGGATGAGTTTAGCCAAAGATAGGAAGCGGTGGCGTGCATTTGGGGAGGCCTATGTCCAGCTGTGGTCCGACACAGGCTGACAATGATGATGATGATCTTCAATTATACGTTACTTGTCCTTTGATATTAATATTTATATTTCTTGTTCTTTAATATAAGTTGATGAATCTTCCCTTAGAACTGCGACGTTCAAAAGGGCAATGTCTATATAATGTTTGCAATGTCTTTGATAATTTAATACACATGTGACATGTATGAAAATTCGCAAAACTGACCCTTTGCCTAAACCAAATAACACCGAGGGTTATTAATGTAAACAAGGCCGATGGATGCCGAAAGCGAGAAGCGTTTTAATGTAGGACCATTAAAGTGAAAAGTAACTTTGTGAGATTGCAGTACGTTTTGGCACTACTATCTTCTTTGACATGTATTCTAAATATGTTGCTTTATAATTATTTTTTTTTATCTCAAGGTATTCCAAATGTAATTATTCCTTATATTAACTGTTGCCTGCACTTCATCTGCGTAGTAACATGTTAAAAAAAAAATTCCCCAAAATAATAAATAGCCTATTTTACTCCCTCTTATATCAGTTATTTTCTAGAGATAGTCCCGTCAAATCGGACCAGCCATTAAATATGCTATCGCGGACTTTATTATGGATCTAGTTTAGAAAAATATTTCCACCATACATTGTTTTGTTATCTCATAGGTTTAAGCAGAGTTTTCATTGAAAGCTCTCACACGACCTAATTTATTTCCGACGCCTCTGACAAATATAGCTTTATTTTACTCAAATGTACACAAAAACTATACAAATTATATACCTTAACCTTTCGGAAGAATCATTCTATCGATTTGTAAAAACCGCGTGACTATCTGTGTGTTGCATTTGAGTTTATCAATAAAAGAGAGAAAGGAGAAAAAATGAAACGCCGGCAATAAATGTAAAGAATCGACGTGAAAAATCTGTAAAAGTGTACTGAAACTGTTTGTTCTGATGCATTTTTTAGTATATAGTAATATAACTTGTACGACAATGAGTAGGTAGCAATGTAATATGTTACTAAAATATATGAAGAATAGCAACGGATCCCATCTTTTTTTCATCATTTTCATTTATCGACGTGCAGCCCGATCGGATATGGTGCCCTTAAAACCGGAACACGGTAGTGTTTTCACACTATTGTTTTGCGGTGGAAATAGCCACCGCTGTGCTACCGTCCAAGACGGCCCCCTGTGTAAAGGAAACCACCTCCTCCTTTGCTCGTTTCAGTTAACAAAAACTTGTGGGATATAATTTTAATGCAATATCCTAGCAACGCTGTCCCTCTTATTGCGTCCTAAGCTAAGCATCTCTGAAAGTGCTTCGGGGGCTTTATGAATAAGATTTCAGCGACCGTGTCCGGGTATCTCCCCAAGGGGGTGGGGGGTGGCTACGTCAGTCCATTGATCGCCCTCTGACGTCACTCCACTGCAGCGCTATGTAGTGTTGCCATTGACGAGCGGTTGCGTCACAGTTCGCGATTTTATATTGGCCGTCTCTGACGGATTCATATTTGTGGCTTATGATTCAAATGAAAAGTAGGAAGCTAATTAAATTAACCATAAGTTCCGGGCATCTCAGATGTAATAAAAATACTTTTGCTAAAGTTTTTTATGCGGTTAAGTGCTAATTGTGGGTAGGCCGTTAATTTAATTTTAACACTACCTGACTTCACTTCTGATTATATCAACCTTGCTTTAAAAGTAGAAAAACTTCGACCATTCTAAGAATATATAATATTGTGCAGTTTATTCACTTCATTTAGCACAAGAACTACACCTGACACCAAAAATTATTATGATTTAGCAATTGTACTATGGTTTGAATTAATCTTTCATATTTCTATTGGTTTATTAAACCTGATGTTATGTCGAATTAGAACGTTGCTCGTTTACACCAATATGAAAATACTGAAAATAACCAATTATGCAGCCGAAACCTGAAGTGTTTTTATGGTGAACTACCGTAAAACATTCACTGTGCGATGTTCCACTAGCAAGAACGTAAAATTTCCCTAAAAACTGCATATAACTGTCTTTGACCTAGATCTATTAATACACTTGGGCCCAGATTGTGTTTACATAGGACCCAGGCTGTTTACATAGAAAGAGAGGTTTCTCTCGTTTGTTTTATAATCTACATTGATACCCACCATAACGGCAAAACTCTTTAATTCAATAGTTAAAGAGTTTCTCGTCACGATTCATTTATTACATTACATACATATTGTTTATTTTAGAATTCAGTCACTACCTAACTGCTGGGCTGAATAAAAATCGGAAGAATCTTTCTATCAATTGGTAATTCAATATTCATAATTTTATAATTTATTCTAAGCTAAAATGCACCTTTTTGCATATATGTAACATAAGAGCACAAATAAAAGTTAATAATATGATTTTATTATGCATTTTCCATCATTCATTTTAATTTCCTGTCGCCGCTGCGTTTAATAACATGGCAACATTGCCCAGCCGCTTCCCCACGCCGGGGCCGCGTTTACAGAGTCAGGGGAGGGGTTTGCATTAGCGCGGTTGTTTTCTTTAATGGCAATGTCAGTCGCCGCCAAAGGTAAACGCTGTCAGTGGGTCGTTGAACCCGGGGTTGTTTTTTCTAATGCGTTTTAATGTTTCCATTGTGGATGTTTTGTAATTGTTAATTTTTTTTTATATATATTTTTTTATTATTTGGTGTATGATGCTATTGGTTTAGTTCTACAATAATCAGAAATAGATGTATTGATATGTGTAAATCGTACGATGTTCGTAGGTAGCTGTTTTCTATTGTTATATCGTAAAGGATTTTTTGTCAATATTTGTCTGCGTTATGCATGGTTATTATGATATTTATAGCAAGTTTTTCAATTGCGCAAATAACTTCACCATACCCGAATAGTTATGTAACAGCCGCATTGTACGTAACAGGTGTAACAGAGAACTTATGTCTGTTGAAATTGAAATGATTTGTTTCATTCATCAAAAATGAGTTATTTCTATCTTTATTATCGAAAAAGCTTGATTTGTGCAGCCGATTCGAATTCTTATTAAAATTAAAAAGCATAAAAATGTATTTGAAATATGTATAATACGAAAGCAAAGTAGTTAGTTCCAGTCGTCTGCTGTTCTTTTTGATTTTGTATTCATCATCTTTACTAGTTGGTCATTTTAATTCATCCCTTTTACGTGAATATTAAAGTTAAAATAACTCACCAGGTAACTTGAAAACACAAGGTTATTACTTTCTGTTCCCTCCCAACCGCGCAAGATGGCGTAAAAGACCTTTAGCTATTATATAGTATCATTAGAAATTGCCAATGTTTAATCAGTACACAGTTTTGTACCATTAATAAAAGTTAACAAAGCTACGTGATCATTAAGCCTTAATGATTATGGGTACAGAACACCTCTCTATAGTCAAAAGTAAGATATTTCCTCATATATTGGATGTAATATCAGATAAATAAATAAGTTTTTAAGCCTTATATTTTCATCGTCATCATCATCAGCCTGTGTTATTCCGCTGCTAGACATGTGCCTCCCTACTTCTTCATTAGTGGGTTTCTGGACTGTATCCCACTACGCTGATCCAATGCGGGTTGGTTGGTGGTTGGGTGGACCGACTTTTTACAAGCCCATCCTTATGTTTTACACTTTGTTAAATATCTTGGTTACTTGTGTGCTTGAAATCAAAATGCTTGAAAACCTGGTTTCGTATGATCCAGCGAGTAATATCTTAGTGTTGTATTTGTAGATTATTGATCTTAATGCGTGATTGCATTTAAAAAAAAAAATTACATTAAAATGCTTCACATCATCACATCAGCCTGTGATAGTCCATCTGGACATAGGCCCTCTATACACCTATCCATTAGAGGTTTTTGGACTATCCTACCACCGGTCAATGCGGTTGGTGGTGACGACTTTTCATGCCCATCCAGATGGATCATCTTATTTTAGACAATTGGTGATGCAATTGCCTAACCAACTAGAAACAACAATGAAAATTTGTTAGTCCCGCAGGATTCGAACGACTCGGTTTTAACCACCTAACCACAGGCTACGGGCAGTTAAATGTATTGTGCATTTTTATTCTTAATACATAGGTATAAGCTCATCATTGCGAGTTTATAATGTTGACCAATTGTAACTAGATACAATTATGTTAAACCTACTTTCTGACTTTGTTGTACGGTTCTGGCAGCGTTTGTAATTTAATCGCACGAGGTTGTGATTTTTGGTGCCTTATTATTTTAAATATCTTTTAAACTACTTATTACAAAATTATGAAAAATAAATGGGACCAATGGGAAGCTGATATCTATTATTTAAAAAATAAATTAATAAAATTCGAGCATTTGGAGCGGTGCAACGAGGTAAAAATATAAAAAAACATACGCTCCGAATTAAGTACCTCCTCTTTAGGGAAGTCGGTAAAATAAAATTAAAAAATTAGCTTGAAAGCTCCAGGTTATAAATCTATTAAAAACTATAAGATTTAATATTGATTAGCTTCAAAATTACCGCATTAGAAACGCTGAATTTTCTAAAAAATATAATGGGCCTAGCAAGTTTACCTTCAGTGCCGATATGTCTATATCGGCATGTAAAAAGTCGGTCCACCCGCCGACCCGCAATGAACCAGCGTAGTGGGATACGGTCCAACGACCCCCTAAACGGAGAAGGCGTGGTGTATTAGGGGAGGCACATGTCCAGTAGTGGACTATCACAGGCTGATGATGATGATGTAAGACATATGCTATCGCGAACTTTTTTATCGATCTAGAAAAAAAAAATATTTCGATCATATATTGTTTTGTTATATCTCATAGGGTTTAAGCAGCGTTTTCGTTACAAATACCAATATATTCTACGCAACTGTGCTCAGGGATTAAACAAATTATGTAACTAAACCTTCCGGAAGAATCATTCTATCGATTAGTAAAAACCGCGAGACATTCAGTGCCGTTGTATCTGAGTTTATCGCGAACAGGCAGACAGACATACAGACGCTGTCGGGTACTTTGTTTTATAATTATATGTGTAGATGTAGGTACGCCTCGTTTGAGTGCAGGTAACCAATAATTGACTATTTTTCTCCTGTCTATTTTACTCTCTTTACATATGTCTCGTAATTATTAGCGCAGGACGTAAAAAATAAGACATTATAATTTATAATTGGAAGTTTTAGCTTAGGTCGTATGGGATCATAAAAGACTAGCATAAACATTATTTCGTTGTATTACAGTTTTAATAGAAACTTCCTTGTGTTTATTAAAAACTTTCATTTGATTTCATTAAAACAACTTCAAATTAATCTTAATATTTCGTCCTAGAATAGTTTGTCAGGCAGACAAAATTGGGTCGGTTTCGGTAAATTAATCTATTTTAAAACAGATTCAATGGAGAGATTATTTCTATAAATAGAGCATTTCGCAGTAATTGGTATCTACTTTAGAAGATGAATATCTTTATTGAGTCAATTAGGGTGGCTCTTGTACTTAAATAGCTCTAATTTTGTCTAAAGATTAAGTTATAATCGTTATCTGTATATGACAAATAGCTCTTATTTTATAACCGTTAGTAAATTAGACGTTTATGAGTTGTCAGTAGAGTCTTAATTGAAAAAATTATTAATTAGTAAATCGTAATAACAATTATTGACTTTGTTTACGACTCTGAACCAATGCGATACCAAATTTATGTGAATAAAGAAGACATAGTACGGTCTAAACATTGTACAGATGGCATTGAACCTACTGTATTGATATTTAATGATTGTCAATTGTTGACAATCCCATCTGTAGACGTCCAAATAAATTGTTGTTTTCAAACATAGTAGCGAGCCTTTTCATACGTTAGTATTCAAGATCAAATCACTAATAATGAGAACGTCATAATTTGCTTTGCTTGACCTGACCTTCCCAAAAATATGAGTATCAATTCGGAGCGTATGTGCTCTTTTATTTGTTTTATATGTTACCTCGTTGCTCCGCTCCTAGCGTTTGGATTTTGCTATTTTTTTTAATTGAGTAGATGTTAGCCTTCTATTGGTCCCATTTTTAAATAAAAATAATTTTGTGATGAGTGGTCAAAAGATATTATAAGACTAAATAAAAAATTACAGGCACCTAAAAATCACACCTAGCCTGTGCGTAATTTACAACTTGCCAAAACTTAAAAATAGATATAAGTATGTTTTACATAAGTTAACTGAGTTAGCTACAAACAAAGTCCTTATTATATCTATGTTTTACGAATACGCTGCACAAAGCATTTTTAATGAAATATTTTTAAAATTGCAATCAGGCTCATTAACTTATAAAGATATACAGTTGATTCACTAAAAGTTATTGCAGGATAAAAATGTTCATTCTATGTACATTAAACGTCATAGACGACATTTTTTAAATGAAAACCTAGTTATCACATCAGCCTGTATAGTCTTGCTGACATAGGCCTCCCAATACACCCCCATCCATTAGTTTTGGACCATAACCCACCAGCGGTCCAATGCGTGGTGGGTGACATTGCCCATCCGACGCATGATCATTTTTTCAGACAATGGTTTGCCCAAATTGCCTAACAACTAGGAAACAACAATGAAAGTTTGTTGAGTCCTATGATTTCTAAACTTACGACCTGAGTTTCTATAACCATGACACTACTACGAGGCTTAAAAGTTATCACAGGTTTAAAATTTGGTGACAGAAAACGCAGCGCAATTTCTTACGAAGAGCTCGTTGTTACTTGCTTATGTTGCTTAAAAGAGTCATACGCTATTAGAAGTCGGTCATATTTTGGTAATTTTTTTTCATACAACATGGCCACTTATCGTGTTAAGACATGGTTCGGTATGTCCCGTCTGCTACATAATTGTACAAGCTGGCTTGTTATGCAAATCATAACAGTAATGATTGTACACTACCGCTGCGTCAGAAGTGCATTGATACCTCGGATATGTTACCGCTTTAGCCGGTTTCGTGTAGAATGTTTTTTTTAACGTTTACTCTGGTATCGATTATTACATCTATATTTTATAAAAAGTTCGCATTATGTTATGTATATTAAAAAAATTGGTATCTACGAGCTTTGTACCGTCTTCATAACTCATATATAGAGCTTCCGACTCTGCTCTGTCAATATGTAATGTCCCCCGTCGTTCATTTATTTATGGGACAGTCGCACGCGTTAGCTTCAACGTTGAATAACTTATTCTGAATATTGATTTGTACCCAAAATGGCGCAGCACCAATGTTAGGGCGATTGGCCTGAAACTTTATATATAAACGATGTCTGTTGAACGTTAATAAGTTTATAAGTTTTAGGTTTTTTATATTATTTATTTATTTATTCATATTGCACAAACAGTACAAAGGCGGACTTAATGCCATTGGCATTTTCTCCCAGTCAAACTTGGGGTGGTGCAGAGATTAAAGATGTGCATAAATTGATTGTATACGGAAAGGTCACTTGACTTTAGCAAATATACCATAATATAAATATAATATTGTATGTAAAATACATAAAAGAAATGAAAATACTATATACGAATATACATGTTCATAAGTAAATACAGATACATATAATTATATACATACAAAGTACATACATATATCTATACAATTAGTTAAATACGAATATACATAAATAATTGAGGAATTTTATGTTCTATGTTTCGATTGTTTTTAAGTATAACTTAATAAGTCTGTTCTATAACTCTTATTATGAAATTATTTCGAGTAAAATACTAAATATTATCAATAATAAAGACTAACTGTATATGCTTTATTGTCTCATTAAATTGTGTTTTTTATAATGTTTGAGCTAAAATGTTTCGTTAATAATCGAAATAAAAATCATTGACTTTTACATATTAAAGTACAGTGCTCAATTTATTGCATCTCAGCTTGATAGTCACATACTGGACATACTCTAATACTCCCATTCCATTGGGGTTTGCTCTAATAATTCATTAATATGTTATTAAATTTTAAATGTAATTATCGCTCTATTATTTCATGTTAATGCAGTCCCGTTGCCGACAAATGAACTTGTTCATTGTAATTTACATTCAGGATGATGTATATACTTATTGATAAAATTAAACAAAATTGAATATGTTTATTTAGTCAGGCAGCTGGATTGTCTCTATAAACTTTTTCATTATATTCACATGTATAATAATATAACTTGAGGTTTAATTTATATAAGCAATGAACGCAGTTTTAAGAAATTAATACTTAAAACATTATATAAAAAAAAATTGATCATTGCAATGAAAAATTTTAAATAAAACGCTTGTTTCATGTTTTTTCACGATCGATGACGATGATATTTTGAATTACCATTTTGATGAAACGTACCTTAACAAAAGTCAATAAATTACATATATTTCTTAAATATATCAGACTAGCATTACAAAAAACGAACAGACCTTTACGTAGACATAAAGTAAAGATATTTCTCTCGGAGAATGTAGCATATCGTATAAAAATGGGCTGACTTTTGATATTAATAATTTCTTGACGCAATATAGTCGCTGGAGTGTCCGACGAGATAAGCCCTTTGAAGTTATATTAATGGCTCGGAACGACAGACTCTTTCACTTAGGCTTGTTTAAACAACTAAGCTATTGCATCTTGTAACTTTCATGAGAGAAGCTTTTCAAGGTAGCTAGTGTTTTAAATAAGAAATGCAAAACGGCTTGCTACTCTTTCAATACCAGTTGAAAGTTTTGTTTATCAATATAAGTTTCGGGACATGTAAGTACTCTAAGACATCGTTAATATGATGCATATTATTAAATATTTTTATGTATCTTTAAGCATAACAATATAATTGCAGTAGTAAGTTTTTGTAAGAAGATCTTGCACTTAAAGTTATCTTTCTCCCCCCTTCAGTTTGACTGGGTGGCTAAAACTTAATTCAGACTAAGTTTTAGGTAAATTATGTCCTTAAAAACATTCTAATTGTAAAGAAAATCCTGTTATTAGTCTTAGTTTAATTAATCTGAATATTCGCTGAATGTTGTTAGTGCTAAATGTTATTTTGCGGAGACTCAACAAATTTTCATTGCTGTTTTTTAGGTTTTGGCCGATTACCCAATTGTCTATAAATCGTCGGTTGGGCATGTAAAAAGTCGGTCCACCCACCAACCCAGCGTGCTGGGATACGGTCCAAAACCCCCTTATAGAGAGGCAGAGGCCTATGTCCAGCTGTGGACTTACACAGGCTGATGATGATGATGTTATATACATTTATACGCCATAGATCTGTCAATTTGATTTCACCTTTAAGGTATTAGAGCTATTGCATACCGTCATTAGTCTTCCTAACCCCCGCTAAGTGTTGAACCGACGTCCAGCGTTAATCTGCGACCCGTGTAAGACTGTCCGCGATCCCCATCTTGGGGTGGCTCCCGTTATCCCTTAAATGGAACGTGTCGACTTATGGACTCTCCCTTGTTTCAGCTATTCATTATTTACAGATGTAATGGGGGCCGGATTGGGGTCCAGGCGGTAATTAAGATGGCGTTGGATTGTGTGACGGTCTTGTTATTGCACTAGCGCATCGAAAAGGTTGTGAAAGATGTGGAATTATATGTAATTATAGAGAAATGTTGTTCAGTAATATTTTGTAGTGCTTTTCGGGTAAAATACAGTTATGAAAAAAAAACAGTTTTACGCATATTATCGCGTTTAATTACTGTGATGACTCTGACATCATGATGATAGTCTGTCCCGAATTTTGGGAGATTTGCAAACTTTGAGACTATTTATGGGATACGGTTGATTTCATGTTGCAAAAAGTTTAGTTGGTAGATAAGACACAAATGGGATGAAATGCTGGACTAGTGTATAGATAATTGTTAGTAGTTACTTTGTGTCCATAGTTTAATATATTGTTCTATATTAATAATAAAATCTTATGTCATTTAACACGTTGCCTAGCTTTTAACTCTAAAGTCAACACATTTTGCGTTTGTTTTGTCATTTTCGTCATCTATGAACTGATAACGTAATAAGGTTTCTTATCTGGCTGTTTTCCTCATAATTTTATAGGCCATCATAATCATTCTGCGGTTATAATTGTCTTGCTCTTGTTTTCGTAGCGGCAAGCGGAAGTTGCCAAATGCCTAGACGACGTCAACATCCGGTCGGATACAAGAAAGTTAGCTTCATCAGGCAGGATTTTCGTATTTACCGACAGTATATATTTCAACTATTTGAACAAAAATCTTGTGTTCAATAAATTTGTACAAAATAAACTATCATTTATATTTATTATCTAGGCGAAATAGCCTTTTATTCAAGTTTGTTTTACTGTTAGTTGTTATCAGATTTAATTATACCAATCCTACTAATATTATAAATCCGAAAGTTTGTGATCATGGTAGTTTGTTCATCATCATCAGCCTTTGATAGTCCACTGCTGGACATAGGCCTCCCCTAATTCACACCTAACCATTGGGGGTTTTTGGACCGTATCCCAGTAGTTTGTTACTCTTTCACTTTAAAACTACTTGTGGATTTTAATGGAATTTCGCGTAGTTTAAATATCAAAATAACTTATAGGTTATAATAATTAAGGATTTAGTTTACTTTATTCAATAAAGAGAATAACAATAAAATAAAGAGTGTCATGTATGTAGAAAAAAATCTGCCATCGGCGAGCTATTCTTGGCGAGCTGCAAGAACATTTAGACTTAAAAAGTTTCATGATTATTACCTCGAATCACCATCACTGGGCGGGTGAAACCTCGGTGCGAAGCTAGTATTTTGTATTCATCAAATACGTTCTAAAACATTTTAAATACAACAGTAAAGCAAGTTGCTTTAATTCTAATCGTGTATATCTGCTCTGTCCTGCAATCCATACTAATATTATTAAAACGAAAGTATCTCTGTCTGTCTGTAAGTCTTTACTGTATAAATCATTAGACCGATTTCGATGTAATTTGGTACATACTTAGACATAAATGACAGAAATGATATAAGCCATTAATTATAACTAGTGTCCGACCGAACTTTCGGTTTCGGTTTCGTTTCGGCCGAGTTTCGCCAAAATTCAAGTTTCGGCTGCAGTTTCGGTTTCGGCCAAATTTGGCGAAACTTTGCCGAAACCGAAACTGGTTTCGAAGTGTTTTCAATTTCAAAAGTAGCGAAAGTTAAATGTATCATTGCTACAATCGAGCTCAGATCAGTTGATTTTAGTTCAGACAAACATTCCAGTTTGACAAAAGAAATTGACGATTCTTCTGGAAAGACGAGGAGGGAACAAATAGTAGTAAGAACAAAATATATACTCCTTGGTAACCAAAAAATAAATAATACAGGAAAGTGTAGCTCAAATATTTGTTGTGTTAAAAAAAACTGTCTTTACTTTTTTTTGAATGTAGTCATTTGTTTGCTATGTGTGGCAAAATGTTCTCGAAAAAAGAGAAAACCCAAGTGCGACCTTATTATAAAACCACTGTTATAAAAAGTTAACAACGCAAGAGATTTATTGCGGCTCAAAGGCAACATGAGAAGAGACTGCTCTGTCATAATCAATTGTCGCATAAGTGGGCTTAATTTCGAGTAGGAGAACGTACACGGAAGACGAACATGGTTGCAGACGTCCATCGAAGCCAGTAGTCAACAAGAAACAATAAAATATGTTGCCATATTCGAAAAAAATTGTTTTAGCGATTAAAGAATTACCATCTGATACCTAATCCAAGAAACGAGCATTTTATATAGAGATACTCAACGCATATTGCACAAATTTTGAATATGAGAAAAGTCTCCGCAAGATGGGTGCCGAGAATCAGAAACAAAATCGACTTCGAAGATATCGTTGGACAAGTTTAAAAACTTTTTATTGTAAAAGAAAACCTTTTAATTAGTCTTAGTTTAATTAATCTGAATATTCGCTCAAGTCAAAGTCAAATATCTTTATTTAATATGGAAGCATTACACTTTATTATTGATTGTCAAAATCTACCACCGGTTCGGAAATGGAATTCTCTGACCTGAGAAGAACCGGCGTAAGAAACTCAGCGGGACTTTTTCTTTTCCTTTTTCTTCAATAAATTTAAAAACTTTACATAAAACCTTTTTTATTCTTTGAAAAGCCTGGAGCGAAAGTTCATTACCAGGGTGTGTTATCTATCAAGTGTCATTAAAATAATATCCTTTAAACACAAAGTTCCTTTACAACTTTAAATTTATTTAGATAAAAGATGAACGTTTTCTGGTATTTTATTGTAAAGAGTATACATTGTCCCATGAAGGATTTCATTGTTCTTCGACCTAGTTTTTGGAAGAACATAATTATGTTATTCCTAGTATTTATATTATGTGTTCAAATGTTTTACAAAATCGTTTTATTTTATGAACATAGTAATATTTTCAAATATGTATTGAGAAAAACAGTCATTACATTAATTTCGGTAAACATTTTTCTACGATTCTTTGGACCTAGGTTATAACTGCCGAATCCTTTCTTTTTGAATTATAAAATAGTATTAATATCAGTCACGTTTACAGTAGAATGCATAAGACATTATACTGTGAAAAAATAACAAAATATACTAAAACGGGCTGTCTCAACATCGGTTAATTGTCTAATTTTTTTGACTGCATGCCCTGAGCTAGTTTACTGCCAGTCTATGAATATGAGGGCCCCATTGCAGTTTAGAATCTATTGTGGTGCCGAGAAATCAGTGCAATGTACTTGGTCTAGCGCTTCCATCTACGACTAAATTATTAAAGAAGTATTAGTTCTTATTAAAGTATCATCAGCAAATAATAAACTGTTATTGTTCTCAACCTGGTGGTAGGTCATTAATATAGACCAGGAAGAAAAGGCCCAAAATAGATCCTGTGGGACTCCCATACATTACCTGGCCCGGGAGATCTCTTTGCCGTTCACGTCAACTCTCTGAGTTCGATGGCTCAAGTAGAAGTCAGAAGGTCGAGTGGCATTTTTGATAATAGTGGCTTAATTTCCGACCAAAGAAGAAAAGCTGAATGTTGTTGTCTAAATGGTATATAGCGGAGACTCAACAAATTTTCATTGTTGTTCCAGTTGGTTAGGGTTTGTGATTACCCAGTTGTCTAAAAATCGTCGGTTGGGCGTAAAAAGTCGGTCCACCCACCAACCCGCATTGGACCAGCAAAGGGATGGTCCAAAACCCCTAATGTGAGGCAGGGGGCCTATGTCGAGCCGTGGACTTACAGAGTCCGGTGATGATGTTATATACATTTATACGCCATAGATCTGTCAATTTGACTTCACCTTTAGGTATTATAGCTATTGCATATCGTCATTAGTCTTCCTAACCCCGCAAGTGTCGAACCGACGTCCAGCGTTAATCTGCGACCCGTGTAAGACTGTCCGCGATCCCCATCTTGGGTGGCTCCCGTTATCCCTTAAATGGCACGTGTCGACTTATGGACTCTCCCTTGTTTCAGCTATTCATTATTTACAGATGTAATGGGGGCCGGATTGGGGTCCAGGCGGTAATTAAGATGGCGTTGGATTGTGTGACGGCCTTGTTATTGCACTAGCGTATCGAAAAGGTTGTGAAAGATGTGGAATTATATGTAATTATTGAGAAATGTTGTTCAATTATGTTTTGTAGTGCTTTTCGGGTATAATACAGTTATGAAAAATAAAACAGTTTTACGCATATTATCGCGTTTAATTACTGTGATGACTCTGACATCATGATCTTAGTCTGTACCGAGACCACGGACCCTGGAAAGGGATAAAAACGTACTGAAATAATATAAAAAAGGTACTGTTTTATTATCATGCAACGAAATTTTTCGTCGGTTTTAAATACACGACATGGAACTTTTAAGCAAATTTTGAGAGATTTGCAAACATTGAGACTATTTATGGGATACGGTTGATTTCAAGTTGCAAAAAGTTCAATTAAATATATTCTATGGGAATCTATGTAAATTGTCCACATTTATTTATTATGTCTTGTCGCGTTATGCATAGTGATATTTTTACCAGAGGAAAGTCTAAGTAAAACACTTGCATCATAAAGAAAATACACAATTTTATACATAATTTAAAGTTTAGTTGGTAGATAAGACACTAAAGGGATGAAATGCTAGACTTGTGTATAGATAATTGTTAGTAGTTAGTTTGTGTCCATAGTTTAATGTATTGTTCTATATTAATAATAAAGTTTAATATATTGTTCTATATTATTAATAAAATCTTATGTCATTTAACACGTTGCTTAGCTGTTAACTCGAAAGTCAACACATTTTGCGTTTGTTTTGTCATTTTCGTCGTCTATGAACTGATAACGTAATAAGGTTTCTTATCTGGCTGTTTTCCTCATAGTTTTGTAGGCCTATCGTAATCTTTCTGCGGTTATAATTGTCTTGCTCTTGTTTTCGTAGCGGCAAGCGGAAGTTGCCAAATGCCTAGACGACGTCAACATCCGGTCAGATACACGGAAGTTAGCTACATCAGACAGGATGTTCGTATTTACCGACAATATATATTTCAACTATTTGAACAAAAATCTTGTGTTCAATTAATTTGTACAAAATAAACTATCATTTATATTTATTATCTAGGCGCAATAGCCAGTTATTCAAGTTATTAAATAAATCCGAAAGTTTGTGAGCATGGTACTTTGTTGCTTTTTCACTTTAAAACTACTTGTGGATTTTAATGGAATTTCGCGTAGTTTAAATATCAAAATAATTTATAGGTTATAATAATTAAGGATTTAGTGTACTTTATTCAATAAAGAGCATAACAATAAAATAAAGAGCGTCATGTATGTTGAAAAAAAATCTGCCATCGGCGAGCTATTCTTGGCGAGCTGCAAGAACATTTAGACTTAAAAAGTTTCATGATTATTACCTCGAATCACCATCACTACGCGGGTGAAACCTCGGTGCGAAGCTAGTATTTCGTGTTCATCAAATACGTTTTAAAACATTTTAAATACAACAGTTAAGCAAGTTGCTTTAATTCCAATCGTGTATATCTGCTCTGTCCTGCAATCCATGCTAATATTATTAAAACGAAAGTATCTCTGTCTGTCTGTAAGTCTTTACTGTCTAAATCATTAGACCGATTTCGATGTAATTTGGTACATACTTAGACATAAATGACAGAAATGATATAAGCCATTAATTATCGGGTTGGAAATTCGTCCTTGTTGAACATAACGAACCTATGACTGGTTTTTCCGATTTTGTAGTTTCAAACTGTACGCGGATAAATTAAGGGATGAAATGGTAATGAAAGTCCTTTTGAACATTGAAAAAATATTTGAATACACCTCGCGGGCTTTCCTTTTATTCCACGCAGATGTACCGCGGGTAACGGCTCGTGTAAGATAATTACGGATGTACAACTTATGTTAACCTACTGCGTGCCAATTTACTATTAAATTAATTATAATTAAGCCCTTCAATCTGTGATTGTTATGGTTTAATTATCGACGTTGATTTAATAATAAATAACCACAACGGTATCTAGCGTAATTCCTAAATCACGAGATGTCTCCAGTCTCAGGGTATATAACATTACTTAACCATCAAATTAACTTCTTGCTAGTTTAATTAATTTGGTCAAAGAATTTATGTAAACAAAGATTATTGTCAAACTCTTTTGGCGCCCTAAGTTAAAGTACTCTTATCATAATTACAATGATAATTGATAATACTGTAATATAAATCAAAACGCGTTCGCTTTTTGTTTCAAATTAGATATTTTTTTCATTCACTCCGTGTCTGCATTGATTAAGCTATAGTATCTTTATTCAATTAAAATATAATTCCAGTGGTTGTCCGAACAATCAGACGTGTGTTACCGACAACAAATCATCGCAAGTGGATTAGTGACCGCGTGGTCGCAATTAGCCGAGCCGCGTGGCTCGCGACCTGTGCCGGGGAAATGGATCGATCGTCAGGGGCCGTCTAATGGCTTATTCATTGCGTGCTATTCATTGTACCTGAGTTACCGAGTCCCGGCCCCCGCGTATTCATTACGGCTTATCGGCTGTTTAGAACTTTGACCAACTTTGGGCTGTTTCGATGCGGACTTTTTGACTGCCTGTGTTGATCGATTGTGCACTGATTGACGTGATGAACTACCGGTGGTAGGTCCCTATTTTCCAGGGGACCGTCTGGGTTGGTACTACTGCGGTGCCTATTTCTGCCGCAAAGAAGTACTGTGTTCCGGTTTGAAGCGCACCGTAGCCAGCGTATTTACTGGGTAAACGAGACTTAACACCCTATGTCCCATGGTAGGCAGCGCGTTGGTGATACCACTAATATGGGAAGTGATCACCGACGCCCATAGACCTCGGCAGTCTATGGGCGTCGGTGATCACTACCCATCAGGTAGCCCGACTGCTCGTCTGCCTGCGTAGCCAATAAAAAATAAAAGTTTATTTTTCTTCTGGTGTGTATCTTAGATGCTTATATAATTTAGACGATGTGTAGATGTATCGAAATGAAACAAAGTTTGTTTAAGCGTTGCCATTAGACGATTGTCACTGATTGATTGACATCTCGGTGACAATTTATGAATAAGAAGGTTAGATGACGTCACTTCCTTGCCATGGGTTACAACGTTTACATATATTCCCGCCACCCAATTCTGACAATTCTGATATGAATTAGGTAAAATACAGCTTCCAAATTTCTAAGTTCTAAGGTCCTAAGTCAGGTCAGTTTTTTATAACTATTTGAACGCACCTAGTGTTACAAAATTTAAAAAATATATATATTTATTAGCGAGACAAATGTAAACATATCTTCACATAATCCCGTCCCCAGATTGTCTCCCTTAAAGATCCATCAAACTGTATTTGCGCAACCCCCCTATTGTTTTTGATCGGACAACACAAATACTTGGGTTATTTGACGTCAGCGGTTTCTCGTAGCTTACAAGGGTTCGTCATCGGAGGGGTGGGGGTTCGATACCTTGCGGGTACCACGTGCCAGCTTCCCAAGCTCCCCGTGACGACACGGGAATTGTGTTTAGACAATGATTGCGTAGAATCTGTAAATGGCATACAAAATATTAGAAGGTTGAGGTTACTTATATTATTTTTCTATGCATGTCCATGTTACATGAATAAAAACGTTACCAAATATTTTGGTTTTTGGGTAATTTGAATATTTTTTCAAAAAAGATACAAGTGTACGAACGAAAATTATTTTGACGTCTCTAAGAATCTACTGATTAGGATTAAATTAAACAAATTCGCTACTTTCGTTGACTTGCTTACGCTTTAGAAATCAGAGGACTAGATTTCAAATCCTGCGGAGACTTAACAAACTTAATTATATTGCTGTTTGCAAGTCCTGTCCCAGTCTGTAAAGCGAGATGATCCATACGAGGGATGTCTAAAAAGTCTCTCCTATGCCTGAACTCTTTGCGATCGTGTCGGTCATCCGTTTCATCGGATCATTTGAGAGTGAAGGAAGAGGGAGTGCCTGTCATTACCTCTTCTTCACGTTGTTTTGCTCGTACACTTGTGCACCTTAATAATTTTTTATGTATCGGCCGCAGTAGCCTTGATAGGTCTGGAGAACATTATAATAATTAAGATGTAATTGAATGATATAGGTTAAGCGAGAGGTTTTTTCATCGCCCACCGCCGAGCAGTCGGGCAGCCTGATGGGAAGTGGTCACCGACGGCCATAGACATTGGCAATACCAGTGGTATCGACTACGCGCTGCCTACCGTGAGGCGTAGGGTGTTAAGTCGCGTTTACCCGTAAATACGCTGGCTACGGTGCCCCTCAAACGGGAACACAGCAGTGTTTTCACACTATCTGCTTTGCGGCAGAAATAGGAACCGCGGTGTTACCAACCCAGACGGCCCCCTGTAAAACGGGGACCTACCACCAAAGAGTATCTTTTTGTTTTAGTATTTTTTAGTTTTCGCTTGTAAAACACAACATGTTTAACGTGTTAAATTATTGCAAAAGATATATTTTACCATAAAGCAGTTAGTTTATATAACAAATATATAAACTAGGAATAAGGCCGGTTGTTGCTAACGTCTATTTGTGATAAATCTGTTTTAAAAGCTTCGCGTTTCGGTTGAAGTTGTAAAAGTAACTTTCTTACTATTAGCGCATAATTTTTGATGTGAATTATGAAGTTTAATGCACTTAAGTATGATATTAACATAATACTGACACTAGTTTATAAATAGCTTTTGATTGGAATCTATTTAGCTAATTTCCCGAAGCCCCGATGAGTTGTCCATCGGCTGGAATGTAATGTTTAACCGAACACAATGCTTAATCGATAATCTATTGTGGTTTCTATTTATCTATTTTGAAGTTTGATTGTCTAGTTCTGTTAGTGCATTTCAAAAGAACTGCGAAATAAAATGATTTCCTTTATGTTTTATAAAGTTTATTAAAAATCAAAAAGTTTTATGAAAGTGTGTTGGTTATTAATTAACTAACTGCTGTTCCTATTCTGTTTCTATGCAAATATTCGTTAAAAATATTGTATTGTTTATATATAAACCAAACAGTTAAGCGGTGTCAATGCCGTATATTTAATTATTTATTAATAAAGCAGAACGCTTAAACGCGTTTTATATCTATCTATATACATAAAATCAATCGCTGTTCGTTAGTCCCGCTAAAACTCGAGAACGGCTGAATCGATTTGACTAATTTTGGTCTTGAATTATTTGTAGTAGTCCAGGAAGGTGTATAAGGTCAATAAATTTTAAATGTTTCGATTAAAATAAAAACAAAAATTATGTTTAACCTTTGATGTAAGAGGATAGTTTAAAATTAATAACTTATAAGATTCTTTTTATCTATAAATCTTATGTTTCGTCTCAATTACTTTATGAATGCAACAATATTATTTGACAACTAACTAATATTTCGATCTATCTTGATGCAGTACGAAGTCTGCCGGGACAGCTAGTGGTTTACATGTATTTATATTAGGTTGTTATTATTATGCAATGATTTCACAGTTATTCTATATTTAACTTAAAAATATATAGTACTGAATATTATAATGTATTCTATAATTACTTTGGTAAACGGACAAACATTTTGTAAAGACTACATATCATGTGCAATAAGACCAAACGTTACAAGAGTATTTGAAAATTTTATATTGTAACTTTCGTTACATTTATTATTTATTTAGTCTCTTATAAAATATATTTTATCATGTGAAAGAGTCGACATTTATAAGCGAAAAGAGAGTGAAAAGCTTTTGGAGCATTTGTCCAAGTTTCTATTGGCAACATATTTCAGTATCGCGTTGGGCACACGGACCGAAGCTATGACGTTCATTGCTTTTGCTTTGGATATGTGTATGATCTCTATCTTATCGTTTCGGTCATATTGCTTTTATATCTTTTCATTTTGTATTTGGGAATGGGTAAACGAGAAAAGGAACTTGATGGAATGTTCTTGTCGTCGTTCATTAGTAACATTCAGCATAAAAGCGATTCTAAGCACTTCAAAGTACCGCGAAAAGCCACTTAAACCCTAAGCTAAAGTATTGGTGAAGTAAATATCGCAAAAAAGAAACGATGCGCATGTATTGTTTATGTATTTATCAATTACTTTACTTAAAAAATTATCGAAGGCGTGTAACGTGTTTTATTCCATTTGACGTTTGCAACATTCCATAACGTACATGGCGTTTTTTGGTTAGGCACGAACGGCATTCACGTTTCCGAAAAGCGTTGACCGGGATTCGAAAAGGCGCATTTCGCACCTCCCCTGCTCCGGCGGGGGGACGCCGGAGCCGCCCGGGTTCCGCGCAGGCTTCGGCGCAGCTCCCACGCTCGCCGCCCGCCGTCGCCAGTGCCCGCCGCGACGCCGACCGCGCCGCACCTCTCGTACCCGACAACCCCGCGGACGCCGACTGCCCCGCGACCCCGCGGACGCCGAACGAACCCCGCGCACGCCACGAACCCCGCGACGCCGTACAACCCCCGCGACGCCGAACGACCCCGCGACGCTTCGCAGATGGCGCCCAGTCGTATTGCAGTCTAGTAAGTTGACTACCGCGTCCCCCCTTATACGCGTTACGTAAGTTTACACTAGTGCCTTGTCACTGTGCTAAGGTAGTGTGCGACGATTAATTAACAGCCGATGGGTCGTTGTTGTGATTGGTGTAAGGTCGATGAGGTCTAAGATATTGGAGTTATTGATACTATTTGTATGTCACCGTTTTAGTGCGATTAATATCGGAAAAGGTAAATGAAATGTTGATTGTAAACGATGTAATGACGATGTATGTGGGTTGGTGTTACACAATGGCTTTTGTGTCATAGTTCGTGGTAGTTTACCGGGAAAGTTTATAAATTTAAAGGTTAGGTTTTTTAAACTTTTCTTAATTCGTTTGACACTTTAGCTGCTAGGCAATTTATTATCAGTAAATTATAAGCTGTGTTGTGTGATTTCTATGGTACTAAACGGTGTATTACTAAAATATTAAGCATTTTAGGAAAAATCATCTAAAGTGGGTTTCTATTTGAGCATTTTTTTATACAAAAAAAATACAATTGCTTTTGAATTAGCAGTATAAAGAGCCCCAATCGATTATTGGCGCATCGACCATCAAGAAAAGAGTTCTTTGATGATAAATTTACACATTAAAAACATTATACACTATTGAAGTTTTATTATTATCACATTTTCTATCTTATTTTTCATTTCTTATGTAATACTTTTGAAACTGTTAAAGACATAGAAATTATGTACAAAACATTATTTAATGTGGTCACGGGGTAGTCTACCCAGTCCCACGGCCGGAAAACGGCCACGGAAAGTGTTGGAAACGTCGGGAATTCCAATACGGAAAATAAACGCAATAAAATCGTAAAAAATCCTTTTATTTAATAATGTGTGGTATTCGCGTAAACAAAAGAATTAATTATGTGCCAAACATTTTATTCAACCTTTTTTTCGATGTATGTTTAGTGTGTCTATCTGTCTGAATATCCTAAGTTATATATTTAAATTACTACACTGGTATGCCATATGTATTTCTATACTTACTTAATTAAAGTAAGTACATAGAAACTTTTGATACTTCGTCCTTAATACTTTATTGTAGCTTCTAATAGTTTAATCATATATTAGTATACTTTTTAAAGTTTTCTTTGTGCTTTAGTACGATTACCGTACATACATTGACTTTTACCAAATGCACATTTTTTTTTCTTTCTTCTTTTTTTGTAACTAGCGACCGGCACCTGCTTCGCACGGGAGCTACGCTGATAGAAAATATACCAACAACATTATGCGTGTGGTATACATATAAACCTTCCTATTAAAACACTCTATCTATTAAAAAAAAACCGCAGCCAAATCCGTTGCGTTTGAAAGATTCAAGCATACATAGTTATATAGGGACAGAGTAAGCGACTTCGTTTTATACAATGTAGTGATTAGCCTAATTGTAACACCAGGTACTGACACTTTTACATACTCACCAACTAGGCGACAGTCTGCTGATGTGAAAAAGGCGTAAAACATCTTCGTATATCATTTCACACTGCTTTTACTCTATTAGTGTTGATTATTCATCGTCCCGCGGGCCGGTCAATCAATTAACTACGGGTTTGGCCCCCGCAATTGGCTTCGAAAACTCGCCAGATTAAAAATACGCACCCCTCGCCACCCCCTATGCCATTAACCTCGTTCGCCCTCAACCCCTAGGCGCAATTCCGCGTGTGTAGCCAGCTTTTATAGCCTGCGAGGGCTCCGTATGTTGGGAAAGGGTGTTTTCCTTTATGGACAACTCGTGACGGTAATGAGGATGGTAAAAACACGATTTCAGATTGCGTACATCTAGTAAGCTTGTCTCGTTAAGGTAGGTGAAAAATATAAGTAGCAGTGGTGTCGCTTTTTTTTTGGGATACTAAATTAGGATGATTAGAAAGGATTATATATATAACTATTATTTTTATCGCGTTTAATTACTAGGCGGTATAGTTTTTTTTAGAGAAAGGGTCTGTGTCTAGGTCAGGAAAGTTTAAAAATGATTAAACGTGATTTAATCTAGCCAATCATTTCATTAAACGTGTGCACTATTCGCGTAGACGACTAACAGAGAATTTTCTGCATTTTCTTTTAGTTTTCATTGATATTTGTTCTGCAAAATAATATCGGATAAGATACCAAAATCGCGAAATTCGCTCATCCATGGCGTATCTAATTTCGTATTCATAGAGAGCAGTCGTGCGATAATGCGAATAGTTTCGCACAGTTCATGGCGTTTATATTATTCCTTGTTGCAAATCTACCCCTTGCTTCCTAAATATACTCGGCTTTTGTCTCGTAGAAGTAATTATATACCAGAGTGTCATAAGCGTTCCTGACGAGGTATTTAACCACACATAAGTTAACTATATTTATGATCGTTAACCGACTTCAAAAAATTGAGGGGGTTCTCAATTGGTCTGTTTATTTTTTTATGTTTGTTACTTCTGAACTTTCGCCTGGGTGAACCGATTTGGATGTTTTTTTTTTATGTTTAAAAGCTGGTGCTTCCCGTTTGGTCCCATAGCCATAATTTGGTCCAGTTCTGACAGTGGGATCCATGACAAAACTGAATAAGTCTGAAATTTACATTAACTATGTGCTCGACGAATGGACAATTAATAGCTCAATATCACGCCAATCGATTTGAAATTGTTTTGTTTTTTGTTAAAATTTTATGATTATTTAATTCTATTGCATGCAATGTGTGAAAGAGGATATGAAATAGAAAGGAGTTGAGTTTCTTACGCCGGCTCTTCTTAGGTCAGAGACTTCCATTTCCGAACCGGTGGTAGTTCATTTGGCAATCAATAAGAAAGTGTAATGCTTCCATATTGAATTAAGGTATTTGACTTTGACTTGACTTTGGGAGTCATAAATGAAGAATAAACAACAGAGAGACATGGAAGAGGATAATGTTGCGCCGGTAGAAGTTATATTCATTTAAAATATTATGACAACATAATAAAACAAAAGAAAGACGAAACAAAAAATATTTTTAATCGCTTTCAAACGATTAATGATATCGATTGAACAATTATTCGGCTGTTTTATACGGATGTAATACAAATTTGATTGTTTCTCCTCCCGTCGATTAGCGATATCGCATTGAATTTACGATCCGGGCCTTGTTTATTATTTCAATAGACCGGATATTACAGAGCGCTGAGCGTTCAGTTAGTTTGGTTTATGATTATATTATTTTACATTTATGAGAAACTTTAGATATCTTTGCCCTAGATCCTTGTGCTTGTCTAAAAGTGTTGAGGTTTACCGCCAAACCGCCATATACAATATACAAGTAGTCCATTCGACTAGTGGTATTAGAACTTGGTTTTAAAAGCAGTCCAAAATATGAGCTGATCACGCAATTGCCTAAATAGTCAATTAGACTGACAACTTATCAATCCTTAGTATGCAGTCCACCTTTAGGATTGTGGAGCTCAAATAGCAGTCGCTGGTTAGAATCCATAATAACTTGGGAAAATGTTCGAAGCAAGGAAAGATATGTGATTATTTTTTCAGATAATGTCGTAGATCAAACACTATTTGTTTCCTGACTTCTTACCAGTGATTATTGTCCAACACTTGGAGGCAATCGCCAGTTACCGCCGCATAGTTTAATTTCCCCCTGATTAATACCGATACAAAAAGGCGCGTTCGAACAATGGGGCGCTTGCAATTGTTTGCAGCGAAACTGGGGCAGCGACATGTCCTGGGTTCTCCTTGTTGATGCCGTTGAAAGGACGACAACGCGCATCCTGGTTGCGTTGTGAGCCATTCTGTTAAACTCACTATACAGTGGCTTGTTATCGGGATAGTTACTTACCTCACTACTTGATATTCTTAAATACGTATTATTTATATGCAATAACTATTTGGTATTTGACTTTCTATATTTGTCGTTAGATTTCTTCGTTATTTATTGCTCCAGACGACAGAGTCTGCCGAAGCTTGATTGACTAAACTATATTCGTACGTACGGTGAATAATCGCTCAATATATAGGTTCTTTGTGAATAAATATGTATGCATCGAAATCGGTATGTTTTTAAACCAAATGGAACTTTTACCCTATTTATAATAATCACTAGGCTTTGATGCAATTACATTTTGAGGTATTTGATAAAAAGAAGCATACTTATTCCTATTATGCTCTTTTAATGTCAACTTGATATTAATGTATATTTTTATAATGAACTATATTAATCTTTAAGAAACATTCTCCTGTTATTTTTAATGTGTGATTCGGATATCGTAAAGAAGCGGCCTGTAGGTCTAGGCTAAAGTGGAAGATACAACTTACCAAGTTATCCGAGGGTAGATAGGGTAAATATCTATCCTGCATCCCTCGAAAAAAGAAAATATTAACAGTGACTGACTTCTGACCGCCTCATGGTTTTGCCGGGACCGACTTTTTGCACACCCAATGGCCGCATAAATTATTTTACTTATCCGGCAAAACGGTGACAGCCCTTAGTCCTTAAAGTTGTTTCCCCGCAGGATTCGAACTCGCTACCTTCAGTTTGTATGTGTTTACATACTTATATGTGTTCATATATCCATCTAAGCACCGTTTCTGTGAGAAGTTTTGATTGGTCTTATTTTAATTTGTTACCAAAACTCTTCTTAACTGTCGCCAGACATTTATACATACATACATCATGAGCGTGTGATAGTTCACTGCTGGATATAGGCCTCCCCTAATACACCCCTACCCATTAGGGGGCTTTCGATCGTATCCCACCACGTTGGTCCAATGCAGGTTGGTGGGTGGACCGACTTTTTACATGCCCATCCGACGCATGGATCATCATATTTTTCAGACAATTGGGTAATCGGCCCAAATTGCCCGAACCAACTAGGAAACAAGAAAGAACTTATTTTGAGTCCCCGCAGGATTCAAACCCACGACCTCCGGTTTCTCAAGCACACGCCCATACCATTTGGCTACGGAGGCAGTTAATAGTGTGGGATATTGCTTTAGTTTTTTTGCATTAATAATAATAAAAACAATAATTGAATACAGTTACTTTTCGATCGATTTCAAGGAAATGTAAGTGTACATTAGAGCCGATGGAGACGGTTGCTATGCGGATCTTTTTGGCCGGTGACGTGGGTAGACGACGTGGCAACACTGTCCAGGGTCGTAGGAGGGTCGAAGAGAGAGGGGGGGGGGGGAGAGAAAGTGGAGTGGGGGTTTTGTCGTCGTTAGTGTCGTTTTTGTCGCGTGTCGACGGCTGAAGGTCACTAATGATGGTGGAGTCCTTCAAAATTATTGTAGTAATATGAAAAAAAAAATGAAACTTTAGAAAACTTGTACGAAAGTTCAACACAATCACTAAGATACTAAAAAGAAAATATTTGAATGCTTATTTATGGTATATATTAACAGATAGATATTAATTGGCATAGATATAGTGCGAACAGATTTTCCTTCGTAATTTTTCGTAACTTCGCATTTATCGTGTCCTCTCATGAAGCTTCAGTACCTATACATATGTACATTGACTTTATTCATTTTGACATTTTGATTTTGACAAGAAAGTTTCATTTTAATGAATATGAAAATGTAGCTCATTTAATACGATCATTCATATACAGTTGGGTTTATTCGTTGTCCGATAAAGACCCGAGTTTTCCCGAAGGTAAATAATTTTTCACTACAATCTATTTACAGTCGTGGGACGTGCTTCACACACACATGACATATAACTTTTTTGCCATTAATTGAAGTCAATGTACAATCCCGAATTTTTGCAATATATTCATTAAACTCTAAATAATGCGATTAATACCTATTAATATTTACGATGAACTACGTTACGTTGATAATAACTACAGTAAATATTTAAAAGAAGGGTAAGAAAATGTCCAATCTGCAACAGAGACAAAATAAACTTTATTAACATAAAACATGAATAAAATGTAAGGCAAAGTTGCAGACGCACGCCGTAGTAAATATCGAGTCAATGTTTTCTTTGCACTTTACTTAAATACTCTCTATTTCAAAGTGTACGTTTATTTTTATTGCGAACATTTATTAAGTTTTTGTTTTAGTTTTATTTATCTTTGCCGTTTTCTTAAAACAAAAGTGGTAGCTGCATTTTCTGTATAATGCCAGCTAATGTAACATAAATACTTCGACTATTACTTTTTGACTTTATCTTCATACTTACATTTGTTCTTTTTATTGTTCGCTTATTCTTTTTTTAAATATGAACTTCACAATGTTTTAAAAATGGTTTTAAGTATATAATGAAAATTTATAAGAAACATATATGTGAAGCGATATTTTTATTTTATAATATTTTTATAATGGCTTTTAATTTTTAATAAACTCTCCGGCATTTTATGCATATTTATATCAGAATGCCATAATCTATTTTAATGTACCTAACCTTTATCTTTGGGTGTGGGTGAAAGCAATATTAGTGTAAAGTTTTATCAAAATTCATTTTGCAATTATTTATTATTATTCATGAGGTAGCAAATCTTCGCATTTACGATATTATTAGAATAATTGCAAGTTGTGTAATTAAACCTCAGAATAATTAGACATACTTAAACCTATGCAGTGATTATGACCATTGACGTAAGGTCATGTAACTAATTTTATAACTTTTATGCATGTAATCGTTTCAATTGTATTGTAAAAGATAACAAAAAAGTGCCCGCTGAGTTTCTATCGCCGGTTCTTCTCAGGTCGAAGTCTTTTCCGAACAGGTGGTAGATTTTTTAAAAATCAATAATTGAGTGTATCGCTATGTTAAATGAAGATAATTGACTTTGAACTCATTCGACTTGAGTATGAACTTCATGTCACTATTCAATAACAATTTGTTTTAACCTAATATCAATATATTAGGTTAAAACAAACAAGATTTCTTCTAATTTAAATGAAGAAACTATTTTTAATTGTTATATTTTACATTATAACATGTTGTATATTAATTTATTATCATTTCCTAATTGGTTTCATACGCGTTCATAATGTAACATATATAATCAAAGATTAATTAAACCCTGCTTTGATATTATTTTTACGCAAGATTATGAATACGCCCGCAGTTTCAGTGGAAAATGTTGGTCGCGTGATGTAGGTAGCCCGTTAGCTGGGAACCGTCGCATCGTAACTATAAATACTGTGTGTACGGTTAAATGCGAACGTAGTTTAAAGGCCTCGCCGGGGAATCGAGTCGGGAGTGAGGAAAGTTCCTGGATGTACTAATAGTAATGCAACCGTAAATGATTGAGTTACTTCTTGTTGTTTTGTGTGTTGTTTTATAAAGGTTATTATATGTTCGGCTTTGGTTTATTATGATTTCGATAAATTTAGATTGTTACAGCAATAACTGAACTTGGAACCATCGGTATATTGTGATCGGTTCATTAACCAAAGAATTATAAAAATACGGTATCATGGGTAAAGTGGTTTTCTCTTTCATGTCTTTGTGGTGCGTGTTTGAAATCAATGAGCAAGTGTAAACTCATATATTGAGTCAAAATAGGAGTCGAATATGTTTGATAATAATAATTTATATAACATAGAAATGCTACAACTGACACAGTTAAACACTTGACCGGTGGTAGGTACCACCGCGGTGCCTATTTCTGCCGCGAAGCAGTAGTGTGAAAACAGTAGCCAGCGTATTTACTGGGTAAACGAGACTTAACATCCTATGTCTCACGGTAGGCAGCGCGTTGGCGATACCACTGGTAGTGCTAATGTCTATGGGCGTCGGTGATCACTTCCTATCAGGTGGCCCGACTGCTAGTCTGCCTGCGTATGCCATAAAAAAAAAAACTTGACCTAGATTTATAAACTAATTTAATACTAATGGAGTAAGTACAAATTGTGGCTTAATATTTCACTAACTTAACTCTCCAAACTTGACTTGTGTAGGAGCCTGCCGCAACGGCTGACGTAGATGATTAATGAAGACAACTTTCTTCAGCAACAATAATTGTTCATCGAAAGGGATATATAAGTCGGACCCTCTTGTTGTTTATTGGATTATGACAACGGACCCGATAATATTCGATGGGGCCGATAGGGTTGGCGATTCCGCTCACGCTCCTCCCTGATTGCGAACGCCGTCGGCGCTAATTGTGGCGTCGTTGCCAGCCCTGGTGGAAGCTACGAGCATTCGTAGACCCTCGTTAAGGCTACGCGTTTTGTTCTCGTAGCCCGCTACGCGTTTTGTTTACGTAGCACGGTTTCGCTTGTGCCTACGCCTAATGACGTAGTTATTGATTGAGCTTGTTTTGGTGGGAGGCTTTATGTTGGTTTTGTTTTCTTTTGTAAGGGGTTGTGCATAGATATGATAAATAATCATATTTGCGTTTTAAGTGGCAGTTGAAATCAAACAAGCTTTATTGTAGAGTTAGCAATTGAAACAAGTGTAATAATCTTAATCAAATCCACTATTTTACGGCTTTTCCCTTCGTTTAGGACTCTTTCCAGCATTCATGATCAAGGGCGGATATCATCTTAGTCTACCCGTGAAAACGTGGGGAATAAATTTATATTACAAACGCGAAAATTCTAAAATAGTTGATTTGATATGTATTACAATCGCGTAAATGAAAGAAATGTCGGATGGGCATGTTAAAAGTCGGTCACCACCAACTCGCATTGGACCAGCGTGGTGTTAGGTCCAAACCCTGATGGATAGGTGTTTAGGAGGCCTATGTCCAGCAGTGACTACAAAGGCTGATGATGTATGTTGATTGCTAAACAAGAATGAATATAAGTTTATGTTTATTGAGTAACATGACTTATACAGACAGTGTTTTGCTTTCAGTTTTGTTGGCGTATAAACCCTGTTAAGTTTTACTTACGCCACATAACAAGGACACTATGATCCATATAGATTATATGGATGTACTTTTTGGTTTACGTAACCTTACAATAGTATTAATATAGATTATTTGTTAAAAATGTTTATAATTAACAACTAGATAAAGTGTTACTGTATTTTTAATTTACTTCATTACTGTTGTATTCCTGAAAGTAATATATCTAATTAGTACATTGCGTTTGATGCGTTGTATTTTTTTTAATTTATCGATTGTGATCATAATTTTATATGATTATTAATGTATAAAATAACGATGTTACATATTATTATGCATATTAGTTCTTATGAAATAAGGTAAAACAATAAAAGTTTAAAAATATATTTCCATACTATTACTTACTCGAAAGAAGTTTATATACGGCCAATTCTTTCGTAAAAATAAACAGGACTGTAGAATAAAGTTATTTTCGAATGATGCATTTCTCTCTGCAAAGTGATAACTTACTTTTTTCAATTTCAGGTACGCCGACTGCGGCCAACTTCAACTCGTGTAAGATTTTGCACTTTGATGATTTTCATTTAATCTTTTTTCCACCCGGAGCGACTTTAATCTTGCAACTTCAAAGTTTCCCACCGCCCAAGGAATTCGGAGTGGACGGCAGCTTGCCGCGTTACGTGTAACTTTGAAGCCCCGTAAATTGCTACGGCGTAGACTTTAACGTTAAGCGGCGGAAGGACGTAACGAATTTATCCGGAGTTAGTTCAATCTGATTCTCTGCTCTTGATCGTAATCGAGTTATGCTTCGTGTTTATATAAATTTGTCGCGCCCTTTTTCTCGTTTTTTTGTTCACTTCTTTATGTATGTCGATTATATTGATGAATCTTAGTCTTATTTCGTCCCGAGACCATGGTTCCTGATATATTGGATGTAATTTTATGATAGTTGAGAAATTATTGAACGCGTTAAAATCCGTACAACTGTAGAAGAGAAGACAAGAAGTCGAAACTTATTGTCTTAATATTATTTTGTATTTAAAGTTCCTATGTACTGAGAGCGTAAAAATATTGTATACCAGCAGTTTATTCATGTCCCTGTGCGTGTTGTTTTTGGATTTTTGACGCAATTTTTATCGTAAAAAGTAGCCAAGGATTTTTTAGAAAGGAAGTTTTCTAGTACTGAAAGAATTATTCAAAACGGTTTATTAGCTTCGGAGCCTATTCAAATCACAGAATTAATATCGATAAATCTTAATCTTACTCCGTCACGCGATAACGTCTCAAAAAATTGCGATAAAATTGTACCCTGTTTCATCATACAAACTGTTTTAGTACAGTCAATCTTTGTTACTGAATATTATTTTTATTTTACGTACGTATGTTCCGTCTGTACCGAAATATTACAAAGTTTAATGCATTAATTATGTCAACGTTCCGGTTTTAATCCCTACACTCAATGCCTAGTGGAATTTGCGAAACTTTGTTTTGTTCCCGCTAGTTCTGACGCCTTAGTTGATCTAACAAAAGCTCTACGCCTTTGTCTCCCTCAAGAGTCAATTAGCGTAGTTGTCGAATAGTCGTCATCCGATTGTTTGTACAACTAGGAGCGGTGGAGCCCCCACTACTTGTCGAACCGACGTTTATTCTGTAATGCGATCGGCTTGTGTAACGATGCGGTTTCCGTGTCAATATAGGATCTTTAAATGTGTTTGCTGCCATTTGGATTTCCTTTTGCCGAGCCTTTTTCTAAATTATCACATACCTCTAAATGTCCTGACGGTATTAAATAACTGACAAAGGTATTAATGACAACATATTTAATTTATCTTAATTTTTATACTCTTTGTGGTCAATGTGTCGACTTTTTTATAATTTGAAAAGATTTATAAGAAAGGAAAACGCTTACCCGACCTTAGCGCATTACGATAAAAATATCGAGACTTTGACAGGGATCGGAAAAATCGTTTATGTGTATTATGTATTATTAAAAAGAAGTTAACATTTTTATGTTAGACTATAGTTATCCTACGTGACTGATTCGTTTCAGTAGTCGATTTGTATCGTTCATTTTGTTGTTTTGGTGTACGTAAAAAATTGGCTTGGGATGTCTTAGTAATATTAGAAATAGAGATAAAATTATTTATTTGAATATTAAATTACAAAAGACACTGTATCGTAACGTAATCAAATTTAAACAAAGTTAAACGAACGTAAAAGCTTTTGTAATGATTGAGCATACAATAACGTTGTCATGTTGTTTTCTCTCAAAATAAACTTCGTCCTTTAATCTTTGAATGGCGTAGGTGTTGTGTTGTAATTTCTCTCTCGACAAATTACTCTAATGGTTCATGTTTCTGATATTTGTATTTACATTTAATTGAATGATTCAATTATTAAAAATTTAAGGATAATGTAGTAACGCGTGAATGATTAGAAAACTTTTTTTGTGCCTGAAAAGTCTCTTTAAAAATTTAACAACGTACTATAGGTATATTTGCTCGCGAAAACTATTAAAATTAATATCAATCATAAAGCAATCAACTATATATAAGTCATAACTATAAGTCACAACTTGTATGGATTATAAAATAAATTATAATATTTTGCTTCATATTTTTTCAAATTCAAGTAGGGAAGCTGATCGACATGCAAACTTAAGAAGGTAAGAGATAAAGCCTACTTTGAAATATTACTGTGTGACTCTAAAATACCTCCATCACTGTGATGTCAGGGATTTACGTCTTGATTACCCAGTTATTACACTAGCTATAGTGCTATTATAAAATGACTATATTGTTATTTAATATAGTTTAAAGACTGTAGTCGGCTATAAAGCTACTAACTAAAAGAGTATATAAATTATTAGTTTCTATTTGAGTGAAGTATGAATCTGAAACAACAAATCCTTAACAGATTGATGATTTCTGTCTTGTACAAATACACATACAAACTACAACATTTAAATATTATTGTAATATTGAATAAAAGGATTTTTTTACGGATTCTATCGCGTTTATTTTACAATTTACCGCCCGACGTTTCGAACACTTTCCAGCGGCCGTGGTCACGGGGTAGACTGTAGCAGTGCAGCGTAAAATAAACGCGATAAAATCCGTAAAAAGTCCTTTTATTCAATAATGTGCAGTATTCGCGTAAACTGAAGAATTAATCTCGTGATTAAATTAATTTCGAGTCTCTAAAAACACAAAAGCCTCACAATAGCGCCCCGACATAAACCTTCCGCCTAAACAAAGTTCTAGATCTTTCACGTTGATATGTCGTCCCCCCCTCGGTGTTTATGTACAATACATTATTAAGATATCCCTTCAGAGGGATGTCTTTGTTGAAAGAAAGGGAATGTGGGAAGGCATTACGCTATAGTGGACGTTTTATGCTACGCTTAAAAGGGTTGATCTTTAAATAGATGCTGCTTTATTGCTGTTTTATTTTATTTTACTAGGATAAAAGATTACGCATTCGAGGCAGGTTTGTTTTCTTGTTATTGGGAATTTACTTGTAGCTCCGGTCGGCTTCATTGCGTTTGAAACATAAATAAAACTGCACGGGAGGTGTTTGGCATATTCTTTTCACCTCTATACCTGACCCTGTAATTGAAACCAAAGGTTTTGTATTAAAAGTAAAGATTTGAAAAAAAATCGAACAAGTCTTTGATACCTCCGTTTTAAATTGAAACGTGTGTGTTAGATTTGAGCAATGCCGATATATGCAGCACGTTAACTTAAACAACAATATAAAGTACGTACGTACCTACACAACTAGTAAACTGAGAACGACAAAGCAGTTGGAAAGTGGCAAGCGGTGGACTTTAGCGAACTGCGCCACTCGTCGCCTCGACATAAATATTAGATCGGGCGTCGTCTTGCAATATTCAGTGTGGGGTCGTTTCTGTATTGCTGAGAGCATCAATCATATATGGCGAGACTGGCTACTGAGGAGTGTTATGTGTATATGTACATATATGTGTACATCATGTTTTGGAAAACATTAGAGGCAGCATATCTTGTCTCAGTTACATTAGGTCGAAATGCACACGGAATTCATGTTAATAATGTTACCCATAGCACCCTAGGTGGCAGGTCCCATATTTACAGGTGATCGTCTGGGTTTGGTACCACCGCGGTGCCTCTTTCTGCCGCAAAGCAGTAGTGTGAAGACACTGCTGTGTTCCGGTTTGAAGGGCGCCGTAGCTGGCGTATTTATTGGGCAAACGAGACTTAACACTCTGTCTCACCGTAAACAGCGCGTTACTCACGCAAGTTTCAATTGTTTATTTTACGGTGATACATGTTGTTACGTTGACAATCAATAAGCGAGTGTAATATTTTCATATTGAATAAAACTATTTGAATTTAATTACGTTTCACGTATAAATCTTTTTGTTTTACTTTGGTTCTTCATAAAAGACCTTACGATTACGCAATGAAAAGCGAACGAAACGTGAGAGAATGCGAGTAAAAAACGTAATATAATAACGTTGACAAAAACTGATCCGCCAGTATATTCGAAATGTCCTTACTTTATTTTTGATTTATTCTTGCGATATTAAAGCAAGTGAAAATTGCGAAATATACTCTTGTACATAATCCGTGGACACATTTCATGAAGGCGGCGTGTTAAAAATGCTCTTTTCGTATGATTCGTCCATTATCGTAATTGGACACCGTTTTCATTGTTTTTTTTTTCGATGTTCCTTCGCCCACTTGGAGTATTATATAAATTAAGCAAAGTCCGTACGTACTTTTATTTATACGTAGAATCTCTATGTTGATTATTTTTAAATTTATCGCAATTATCTTAAAGATTATATGTTATAATTCAGCTGTCTTGTATTAACTTCATCTATTCTGAAGCTAAGTGAAGTTTTTAATATTTTTGAGTAAAGAACCTACCAAAAATAATTCATAAAACATCCCTTTTATAAAACTGCTATTAGTAAAGTATATAGATTCTAACTCATAATCATCTCAAATTGATTGTAAACTCAATCAACATTTCCTTTTGGAAATTAAAGTCATTTACCATAGCCAAATTTACCATTAAAAATTATTCTTGAGTTTTACGTAGTTCCATTGTCGAGAAAACTCGATTGAAAGTCGTACGGAATATATAATTTTTTAATTCTTCGTAGATTCAGAATTATTATCAAAGTTTGATTCAAAATTGATCTTTAAAACCTAATGTTTCTGAAAATATGTGAGATGTCACAAAATTAAAAGCGTTTTGAAGGAAACGAGATGAATTTTTAGCCATCCTTCATATCCCCACTCCGCAAAAAGGAAATTATTTTTAATAGGTCTACAAACAATTTTTAATCATGTTGTTCTTTCTATATATATACGTCTGTGTAGATGACACATTGTTGACACTTTAGTTAATCGTTAATTCAATTTTCTCAATGGCGAGTGAGAGTTTCATATCGTAGGCAGTATTTATAGGTTAATTTGATTTGTCTATTGTAAAAACTGTTATGCGAAGAACATTATTTTAACCGGGGGCAGGGTTTTTAACTAACCAACTGGGAAACAACTTACAAATGTAGTCGAGTCCCCGCAGGATTCGAACCCACGACCTCCGGTTTCCAAAGCGCAAGCCTATACCACTAGGCTACGGAGGCAATTTTGTATGCTTGTAACATTTTTATTTGTTATTTTATATTATGTCTATACTTTAAATATTGCTCCTCTCCATTGTGTCGCCTTCGTTAATGCGAGATCACGAAATAACTCATCTCGGCGCGTTTATCATGTAGATTGCTTCCTCGGTAATGTATTCCATTGCGGTGCCCGTTAGTGCGCCCCCGGGGGCACTTGAGCTGAGCCGGCGTTGTATTGTTCCCAATGATTGCGATCGACTCGCCGCCGATGACTGATTGGGGTTTGTTTGCTTGGTTACACCCCCTCTTTGGGGGCGAGAATTTGCATGCATCGAAGGTTGAGGTTCGTGATTTAATGGATGTTGTTTTTTTCTTTATTGTTACGTCTACGATTTCGTCTGTTACACTATTCGTTTGATAGTCGATGGGATATTTCCATGGGATGGGATTTAACTGGTATGTTCGTCCACTCCGATAAGTATAATTTTGAACAGAAAATATGACCGAATTCGAAATATAATTATTTTGGCATCCACTGCGATGTAAGTACCGTTGTAGCACGTCTACCTCCGTTGCAAACACTTAATACTTATAATATATTTTTTAATATTTAGTCTATGCTGCAGACACAACAAACTTTTGGACTTTTGTAGTATATACTTGCATAAGGATATACGCTGCACATTTGAAACTTCGTAAATAACTCGATTACTTCTTGTGAGACACACAATTTTTTGTTATCATGTTATTGATATACGGTTATGCGTTACTAGTAATCAGTCATTCATGTATTCAAATTAATTTTAGCACTATTTTCTAGACCTTAAGGATAACATATCCTTAGCAACCATATTTTTATATATTTTGTAAAGTTAAGCCTCGATTTAGAATATAAGCGGATAACTAAAAAAAATGGCGACAATGCCTTCGGATCTCAGCCACAGCAATTTAAATCTCTCATTTGTTTTAACTTATTAAACCTAATAACAATACTGTCACAGACCCTCTCGAATGCTTCTCATTGCTCAGTACCCGTCGGGGCACTGTCGAGTGCACGTTGCAATCGATCCACCTTCCCCCGTTTGCGGCCTCCCAAATTGCTCTGGATCTCGTCCTCTTATCCTTGGAAATAATTACACTTGTACCGATGAGACGTATCCCTCTAAGTCCCCCTGCTCGTATCACCTGCAGGCTAGTTTGTGTTTGGTTCCGTTGTTTGTGACGGAACGAGATGTGTGTTCCTTTTGATGTTAGGTATGATGTTGGTTCGGTTTAGACTCTCATCTTGGGTGGGACATCTCTTCTTGGGTTTTTATTCCAATTTAACAATTGGTTATCGGTATCAGTTATAAACCTGTTTTTAATTCGATTGGCATAGTCCAAATTATAAGTGTGTTTTACTGATTTTTTTATTCCTTTGGAGCCGCTGTATACCTATAAGGCAATGTACCTAATATTCTGCTTTTGAAAAAAATACTTCTATTTTATTGTTCGACTGACTTAATTAAAGAAGTTTTTTTGTAAACGATAATTTGGATAATACGTCTACAAAACTTTTAATCTATATAAACAATAATTTAATCACAAATCAAGTTGTCAGTTACACACCTTAAGATTATATAATCATGTGCATGAATCATCCCTAAATTGGTTCATTATACTCAGTGATGGGAAACCTGATGTTTATTTTTAGCATCTTGTTTTTTTTTTCGTCAGCTATGAAGTTATGTTTTCAGACTCTTGTCTATGGTAATCTTTATCCAACACAGAGTTTGCGGGAAGCTACCGTTCCCACGGACCAGGTTACAAACACTTTTGCTAAAAGTGAAGACCACACGTATAGAAGGTACGTGAGTTAGGCATTCTTTTGGGCCTCCTAAGGATCGTTGACGTTCGGTTTGCGATCCGTAATACCTGGTTTGGAACCGTGGATCTGGCGACTGTTTTTAATCATTTGGCAGCATCTCTTGTCGTCCGCGACCGTGGAGTCGCGCATCCGAGACGATATCCGCGTTAGCCCTCCCCGCTCAGTAAGCCGTGTAACGACGTAATAGACGAAGATTTGTGTGTACATGCCTCTAATTGAAAGTTGTCGGTTCGGGATGCGAGATGTGGATTTGCCTTTCCATGTATGCGTAACGGAAATATGAACGGAATGCTTGTTATAAGTATAATCGAAGATAGGTTTAAACACGAGGTGTGTATGTAGGAATTCAAATATTATTCAGGACTTGTGAGCGAGATCATGTTTGTTTTACGTCTAATAAAGCTGTGTTCAATTGTTCAAGTTATTGTTTATAATAGTAAGGTGATTATTAAATAAAATGACTTTACGGACTTTATTGGTTGGGTTCTATCACCTGCTTGGGACCCCATAATTAATAAATTAAAATTTAAACCCAAGCATAATACCACTGATGGCTGTAAAGATAAAACCAGTTCATTTTGCATAGGTCGGAGTACAAACTAAAAATACGTCGGGAATATAAAAATGTTAAATAAACGCGATAAAATCCGTAAAGTCATTTTATTTAATAATGTATAATAGTCGCGACAACAATAGAAGTAAGGTGATTGTTTATGATACTAAGATTTTGTGATTCATTTGGAACGTTGTTTGCTAAATTACAAAACTATTTAGGTTTGTTAGATGGTAGATTAATAACATATTTAGTTACTAGAACTAGTTTTAGTAGGAGTTCCCGCGGGAGAGTCGGCCTAGCGGCTATCCCTACGGTGACCGCTTTCAGGACCGAATTGCAACACAATCCACCCGAGCGTTTTTATATTGCGCCCGTGTGAGTGACGCGTTTACACAAACTTTGGTCGGATTGATAAAAGTATACAATTACTAAGCGATTATACTATATTATTATTATTACTTATATTATTATTAGTTTTGCGCTTGAGAGATAATTGGGCTGTACACTAGGTTAAATTACAAATGATTTCTCTAACTGTCAATTTACCAAGCGACCTAACGAACCGAAGGTTAATGGAGTTGTCCTTTAAGGCAGTAAAATAATCACAACTCTTAATTTAAGTAAAGCTCTTTTAAATTTCCTAATTTAATATATAAAAAAACAATATGACCGCCTTCAAACATCGTTTAACTAAAATGCAAGTAGTACAATTATGTAAATCATAGATTAAGTCTATATCTTCAGGTTGAGGCAGCGTTAGCAATTTAATCGCACGGGGTTATTTTTGACGTCATAATTATATTTATTTGTTAAAAATCTGTTAAATTACTCATTGTAAAATTGTTAACAATTTGGGACCAAACGACAGCTAATACCTATTATTTAAAGAAAGAATTAATAAAATGAAAGCGTTATAATTGGAATTAATAAAATAAAATGAGGAGCGGAGCCACGAGGCAATATATATTAAAAAAAACATGCGATCCGAATGGAGTACCTCCTTGTTTTGAGAATTCTGTCAAAAATACACGTTCATAGTTTGCATTTATTATGGGGTAAGAGAATAAAATGATCAGTACATATTCATCATCATCACCCTGAGTTTGTCCACCGCTGGACATAGGCCTCCCCTAATGCACGTTAACCATTAGGGGGTTTCTGGACCGTATGCCACCACGCTGGACCAATGCGGGTTGGGTTTGGACCGACTTTTTACATGCCCATCAGATGCATAGACCATCATACTTTTTAATTAAATAATTAAATAATGCCGCATCCGTTTCGATAAAGCGAAGCGTATAATATTACCGCTTACTTGGCTGGGTTTTAGAGGCAATATCTACTTTACATTTGGCGTGTGCAATGTAGTGAAACGTGGGGACGTGATAGTAAATTTCCTGTGATGTCTTACAGTAATGGTTAGTCTGTTATCGTAGCAGGGGAGGGTGGAAGCGATCAAAGTGAGGAAATTCGCAATGTTTCACAATGTTCTTGTAACGATGGTTTGAAGTAACCGTCTTTGGGTATAATTTGATGACTTAAAATAGTAATTTGATTAGGATTATTCGTTTAAACTGTATTGTTTTAGTAAAATAACTAATGCAATTATTTTTGGAGGCTTTTAAGGTGGTTAATTGTAGTATTTGTGTGGTTGTAGAACATGACAATTTCACTTTGCTTCCATACATTTTATAGCTGGAGGTTCTCGGATAGGTTCATCATCAGCCTGTGATAGTTCTCTGCTGGACATAGGCCTCCCTAATACCCCCCTATCCATTAGAGGTATTTTGGACCGTATCCTATCACGCTGGTCCACTGCGGGTTGGTGGGTGGACCGAGTTTTACATGCCCATCCAACTCATGGATCATCTTACTTTTCAGACAATTGGGTAATCGGCCCAAATTGCCTTAATCAACTAGGAAACAATTAAAATTTGATGAATCCCCGCAAGATTCGAACCCACGACCTCCGGTTTCTAAAGCACACGCCTATACCACTAGGCTACGGAGGCAGTTCGCGAATAGGTTAAGGTAATTGTAAGTAGTCTACTGTTTCATTTGATTGAAGTAACTTAGATATTCCCTTTTTGAAACATTAAATTATATCCCATTATAAATGAAACTCTTGTAGCAACAAAAAACTTAAAAGTTTCCAGGTTCTGAAAATGGATTCATAATTCTCCTGCGAAATTAAGCAAGCCGAAAACACTTTTAAATGCCTGAAGTAAAATAACATCGCAACGATCCGTTGACACGTGACTAAGACGCGAGAGATGAAAGGAAATATAAAAAAGGCAAACCGTCGATTGGAAAGCGGTCACGTTTTCACGAGTCGAGCACGCGGTTCGCGTTGGCTCATCAATTTGGGCGGTTTCGATGTAACGTTTCGTTTTCGGATAAATTTCACTTTGTGTTATTTAAATGGGACGGAAATGTTGTTTTGTTATTTGTTATGTCTTTAAGAATAGGAGTGCATAAGTCGTAATGAGAGTCGCTATTGTATCGTTAAATGTGTGTTTATCATGTTATATATAGCTCTCAGTAAGATTTAAAAAAAAAAGTTAAGGTGGGAAAATTTTGTAAATTATTCTTGTAGTTAGTATATCTTATCTGAGACTAATATTTCTTATTCAAATGTTATGGTTAACGTTGTGAACATTTGCACTGCAACTGCTGAACATTGCGACTGTTTTACCTAATATCAATAGTCTGATCCTTGAATTTAATATTACTAGCAAACCAAAATCAAATAACACTCCCATAGGCATAACATGTTAGATGAGCTCGTATGCAATCAACTCCCGGGGCGTGCACGTGAATGCATGTAATTCGCCTCTCGCAGTAAATATGTCAGTTTGCGGCCGACGTCTGGTTAGACGCTACCAGCTATGAGTTGTACTGAATGTGGAATGTTCTTGATTCATAACTGCTATAACGTTTAGTCTATGGTTTAGGTGTTGGTTGATTGCGAGCGATGTTTATGACCTCACTTTTGGCGATGTAGGTGTGATTTCTAATCGTTTATTTCGCGTTTGATTTGTTGTTAGGTATTCTGGCGTATTTGAAATAAATAGCAAATGAAAAATGTACCAATGGGTCATAATAGTATTTTAAATCAAAATTTGTTATTCAAATTGTTAAGTGCTTTACTCAATTTAGGCCTGTCGAGCTCTTTTGTACGTCAATCTACCACCGGTTAAGAAGTTTTGACCTGTTCATTGAAGAACCATCAAGAAACTCTGCAATGTAATTTTTTTTACAAACGCTTAATCGATACATTTGAACATTACACACAATCATCTATATAACACAATTCAAACAGTTGCCATGGGATATACTAGTGTAGGAATTATCATTTATGACAATTTCTATACACCTCGATCCTCAATGTAGCCTCTTACAGGATAAAAGGCTTTATAATCAACGTTATCCTTTAAAACTATTGTGAAAATTGAAATGCATAATTTTATTTTATGCAGTTTTATTTTTAAACAATTCGTAAGACAGCCAAAAACCAACCCAAATTGGTTGCATTAATAATCGGTTACTTGTTGGTATGCACGAAGCTTATTGCCAGCAGGTTATTAAAGTATATACTATAAAAAAACTAATCTCGAGTATGATTTAATAATGGAGATGTTGATAATGCCACGGTTTGCTTGAGATTTTTACTCGAGTAATATGATCACCTGATAGTAAAGAATGCATCGTAGGGCGCTACAAGTGCCGAGATACGTCGCCCTTAAAACCGGCACACTGTAGTGTTTCGATAGTATCATAAATCGTAGTAATCTTCCGCGTTCTCAGTCCTGAAGCAACTTTACGCTAGCTCATGTTTTATTTGGTGTTTGTATCGCTTCTTAGTCATTATCTTGTTTATAGAAGTACGAGAAAAAAATATGAAAGGTATACCGAGATGAATAGGCGTCCCACTTAGACAAATTGTATGAATAATCATTCCGAGTATGACCGATTGTTCAGTCAAGGTTCTCTCCTATTGTGTACCGGATACTAGGCCAGCAGTGGCGACTGCGTATAAGCTTCAAGTTATAACGTCTTTTCTTGTGTTTATTTTAGTTTCTGCTTTTTTATGTCTATGATAATTGATGTTATTAACTTTGCGGCTATGATAAAATAGACGGCAGCTGATAAATGTTTTTAGTCATTGATCGTATTTTGCGATATATGAATGGAACGTTATATTTCTATGAGTTTCGTTTTACAAGTTCGTTGTCAAGCGTGAATGATTAAATAGTATTATAAAGTATACGAATATTTCTTCTTTTTAGTTTAATTTTTGCCACGTTTAATTTTAACCCCTAAAGGTAACCGTTCTCTCCTCCATATTTCTTCGTTCTCCGCAGTAATGAGGATCTTTCCTGTATGAAATTTATGTGAGTCCATACAGCAAATTTTCAGACCATTTTTTCTATTCCTATTATCGCCTTTTGTCAATCTTTTGCTACGTTATTTTTACGATCTCTTGATCTGGTTAACTATATATTCGTGTATTGATATTTTATATTTTAAGTTTTTCGTCGGATGTAAATTAGGTGATGTATATTTATTTCCACAAATTCAAAGTCGCTCAGCGAGCTATGGAGAGGGCTATGCTCGGAGTATCTCTGAAGGACCGCATCAGAAATGTCGTGATCCGTCAGAGAACCAAAATCACTGACATAGCCCACCGGATCAGTAAGCTGAAGTGGCAGTGGGCCGGTTATATAAGCCGCAGAACTGACGGCCGCTGGAGTCGAAAAGTTCTGGAGTGGAGACCGAGGCTCGGCAAACGTAGTGTAGGACGCCCTGCGGCAAGATGGAGTGACGACATTCGCAAAGTGGCCGGTGTGGGCTGGATGAGAGTGGCCGAAGATAGGAAGCGGTGGCGTGCATTAGGGGAGGCCTATGTCCAGCAGTGGATTAGCGCAGGCTGATGATGATGATGATATTTATTTCGGTCCTACGGTCCATCCTTTCAGATAAACACGTTTGAACAAATGTAACGCTGACACATGAAGGTTTTCGGCTCCCCTCCCCGCATCACTTATTCAACGGAGGCGTAGGAAAAGATGCAATCAATTATCCCGCGTCAACGGGGCACCCTGTTCGGGTTAAGTCGGGACGCGGGTGAGATATTGCTCGGGTGGTTTGACCTGGCGGTGAATATTATCGACGGTCATATGGTCACATGGCCGGCCCCGAAGTAATTTATAACTGTTTGGCGTTGTGGTCAGTGACTGTTGCAACAATGGGATAAATTGTTCTTTAGTTTAACCGAATAGACTCAGGAATTGATGTAAAAAGTAACCTTGTTTTTACGTTATATGCTTTCGCGGGGACAAGGAGGGTTATGTACGGGCAGCAAGGATATCCCAGTCCTCGCAGACACAAGCCCACAAATGGGAGAACTTGAGAAATCCTTGTTACAGCTACTTACTTACGTTACTTGCCATGGGTTAAAACGTGTACATTAATTTCTTTGGCTCACGATTAGTTACACCTATTCTATAACTGCCTCCGTAGCCTAGTGGTGAGGGCGTGTGCTTTGAAAACCGGAGGTCGTGGGTTCGATTCCTGCGGGGACGCAACAAATTTTCATTTTTGTTTTACTAGTTGGGCAATTTGGGCTGATCACCAATTGTCTGAAAAGTAAGATGATCCATGCGTCGGATGGGCATGTAAAAGTTTAGTCGGTCATGTGCCTTACTCTCTCTGGTCGTGTCGGTTATCCGTTCCATCGGGCTTTGAGATTATAAAGGAACAGGGAGTGCGCTTGTGTTTGCGCGTACACTTGTGCACTATAATATCTCCTGCGTAGTTGGCTGAACTCTAATATAGATCGGCCGCTGTAGTTGTTATCGACTGGAGAGCGTTATTATATATTTACACTATTCGCACAATATTGAACCATCGCTTTTAATAGGAACTTAAAGCATAAACTAAACTAATACTGAGGCCCAAATATTGACCTTAAAACATAAAAACGTCTATCCAACATTTACATTCACCATGTTACTCGTTAATTTTAATCCTAGCTCACATTTCAATTACACTTTAGTTTATATATGCGGTTTGGATGTTGTTAATTAAATTTAAGTAGCGTTTAAAAATTATCTCACGGAGACCGCACCTGTGAAAGCGGTCGTAACATTAAAACTCGCACCTATAAAAGGCCGAGAAATAGTAACGCCCGCGTTAAGTATACACGCCTAACGTTTAAACTGTCTGGCAGCGGTTTAACTGAGTATTTAATCCCAATATCAGTCATACCGCAATATATAAACGATTATTAACTAGCGACCGCCCGGCTTCGCACGGGTACAATATATTTATCTGTAAAATATTATGTACCAATTATTCATATAAGGCTTCCTTTATAATCACTCTATCTATTAAAAAAACCGCATCAAAATTCAGTGCGTATTTTTAAAGATTTAAGCATACATAATGATATAGGGAGAGGAATAGCGACTTTGTTTTATAATATGTAGTGATATTGCTTATTTGAGTAACCGCAGCTCTATAAACCGCAAGTGTTGCTGTATCTATACTCGTCATCATCATCATCATCATCATCATCATCAGCCTTTGATAGTCCACTGCTGGACATAGGCCTCCGCTAATACACCCCTATTCATTAGGGGGTTATGGACGGTATCTCACCATGCTGGTCCAATGCGGGTTGGTGGGTGGACCGCCTTTTTACATGCCTATCCGACCCACGGATCATCTTACTTTTTAGGCAATTGGGTGATCGGCCCAAACTGTCCCGACCAACTAGGAAACAACAACGAAAATTTGTTGAGTCCCCGCAGGATTCGAACCCACGACCTCCGGTTTCTAAAGCAAACACCAATACCACTAGGCTACGGAGGCAGTTATCTATACTATGCCATCTAAAATGATACCTTCATCTATATATATGAAAGAGGTTCCCACCGATATATTGATTCATCACGATATCTCTGGAACCATAAGGCGTAGCAACTTGAAATTTGGTGGGAATATTCTTTTCGCCGAGTAGAGGTCAGCTAAGAAAGGATTTTACGAAATTCCATCCACAAGGGGGGTTGGGGGGTTGCTAGTTATCTACATGTGTTTAAGTTTTATTTGATTTCATGATGTTAAATTATAACGATGCGATTCGTAATGCGACGTGACTAGTTAGAGCCGCGATACGTCTAAAATTTTGACATTAGTTTTTTTTCAACTCGAACTCGCAAAACCTCTTTCGAATGTGACATCTTTGTTAAAACCAAATGAGTACGTAGAAAAAGAAGAAGTTTCAATTCATTAACAAGATTCATCTATGTAATATACTTCTGCTAATTTATATTGTAATTTTATCTACAAAACTAAGCAGTCGCCTTTAGTTGGATTATGCGAACTTGCTAAAAAATGGATATTGAAAGTTATTTTGAAATTCTCAAATAATTTATAGGTAGTTTCGATGTAAGTGAGAGTGGTATTTAGACTTAGTGAAGCAATATACAGTCCACTCATTAAGAGTATATCAAAATTTGCACCTTTCTTTTCTTTTGAATAAAATCTAGATGTCCTATTTATTTTTAAAGAAACGGAAATAAAGCAATTAGCTTCTTAGTTATTAAGCAGCTAAGACAGCTATGTTTTATGCTTAAATATTGTAATGGAAACACAGTTTATTAAAATAACTTGAATGTTATTGTAAATCCATTAAACTTATGGCCTTTATAAAACTTTTAAAAAATTAAAACGAAATCATAATAAAATCAATAAAACAAAAAATAATAAAATCTATATCAAGTTGTTAGATCATTGTTAGTTCACCTGCGAATTTAAGTTGTATTTTTCCTGATCCAACAAGTTCTCGCGACGTCAAGACTCCCAGGTGCCCTATTAGGGCAATCCGTTTCCCTCGGGACATGTCTCGGCCGTTTATCAGGTGGAAATGCGCCTCAGGATCCAGTCTAGACTTGTATACGTCTGTACAGCAAGTGTATGGTGTTTATTAAAAACGTTACTATGGTATGGTCGATGTTCGGTTGCTTTTGTCTATTCTCTAGTGGTATTTTCTAGACCTAGTGATGGTACCTAGATGTCATCCGACGAAACAAGATATTTCTATACATATCACATATAGAATATATATAGGATATATTCAATATGCTTCAGGGTCTCAAACATGATATAATTTAAGTAAAACGTAATTTAATGCAATAAAGTAGATTGTTTAAGTTCTATTGTCTATCGAATACATTTGTATTTCAATAGACAATAGAAAGTGTAACGTTTATATCCTTGAAAAATTATGAAACTATGCAAAAAGTTATTCTATATTTTACTTTAAACAGGATACCTATTATATATATATATATATGGTATCCTGTTTATGGTGAATGGCTAGATTAATACCGCAGCACGCTATACCTAGTATTGCGGAAAAGATGTAGTGTGCATACACTTTTACCACGATTACATTTGTTGGGCACTATTTCTAGTGCAATGAGGTAAATATAGGTAAATAGGCAAAAGCATTCCACGACCGAAAATAAAAGAAAAGTTCTGGAGTGGAGACCGAGGCTCGGCAGACGTAGTGTAGGACAACCTGCGGCAAGATGGAGTAACGAAATTCTCAAAGTGGCCGGTGTGGGTTGGATGAGACTAGCCGAAGATAGGAAGCGGTGGCGTGCATTAGGGGAGGCCTATGTCCAGCAGTGGACTGACACAGGCTGATGATGATGATGATGATGATGATTCCACGATACGGGATGCCTAAACGATTATGGGGTTTTAGATGATATTTGTAATATGTAGATCGTTAACCATCAGTAAAACGTTTTGCTTATGCATTCATTTGTTTAATTAAACGAATAAACTGCATGGTAAGTCCAATAATGCACTATTACTTTTTGTGTGAGTAGCTGCGAACCATGCATATGCTATTTTATTCGTGAAAGCCATTTGGGAATCGAAATCGAAATTTACTCCTGAAACTTTGTCGAGTGCGTTTCCGGTTGGGTAAAACGGAATATGTAATTGAAACTTAGAGTTGGATATGTTGCTTTGATGTAAACATGGAAATGATAACTGATATTCACATATAAGTTTGTTTATTGTACAAGTTATTTCCTAAGGTTTAAACGTAAAAACATTTAATTTGTACTTTAATAGTTTTTTTTATTAAAAAACGTTGACGTCTGTACAATAAAACTATAGAATTTTGCAAAGCAAGTATGTAAAACTCTACTTGGATTGATGGAATTTTAATCAAATTGCTCTGTATGATTAAAGTATATATAGTCACAGTAATGTAAATTTATCTTTTTCGAAGTATATTAATTTTTTTCCATTGGGTCTATTACCCAGTTAAAATGTTTGACAGTTATCTCGATGAATCACTCGGATTGTAAATCTAAAATAGGTTTCAAGCAAAAAAGTTTTCTTATTATTATCTAGAAAACGGTCACACGACAAAACGACGCCATACACGAGGCCAATGTCCCTAGGAACCGACCAAGTCGGAATTCACAACAAAAACCACAACGAACAGGCTATCACTCAGACATTGCTTATGTTAATGGACTTGGAAAACTTGTTCAGAGTCGCTTTCGATGGCAATAAAAGGAGCTGATTCGTTAGAATTGTTGGTTAGAAATAGTTTTGGTTTATTTTCTAAATGGTTTAAAGTATTGTTAGTAAGTTAAATGATGTCTAATGATGGTGGAGATATTAAAGAAATATCTTATTAAAGAGACTTAACATCCCACGTCGTAGAGTGGCTTTGGTATCTCCATAGATACAGTGAGAAAAGATTTTCCTTCGTAATTTTTTCTCTCTCAAATAGCTTCAATACTTATACATCTCTATATTACACAATGGCATTATTAACTTTGACATTCGTCATTAAACAATAAAGTTTCATGTTAATCGATATGAAAACGTATCATTTAATGCGATCATTCATTGACAGTTCGGGTGTATTCGGAATACGATGATTCCGATAAAGATATGAGTTTTAGGAATAGACTAGCTGTGTAGTAATAGAGCTTTGAAATCATAATCCACCATGCACATACAAATCTGGAGGCACGGGTATACATATATTCGAAATTAACTTGACAAAAATAATTTTGTGCTCGTTGCAATGATGCAATACTATTATTACAACGATCGAATATACCTATTAGTATTAGCGTAAATCATTATAATTGTGTCTTCTTACTTGATACGCACAAGTTATAAAGAGGAAAGATTCTTTTGTGTGTATGTTTGCAATGAATAAACTTAAAACTTCTGTGCCTATTTGAAAAACCTTTTACCATTGGTAAGTAACTTAGGCTACTCTTTACCCCGGTAAAGTACATCTTAGAACTCTAAAAATTACACGAACAGAACCGTGGACAGATTGCTAGTATTTGATAAGTTACATTTTTTCTAATTCAAATTAGGTACAGGGTGTACTCAAAAGGGTAAATAAACGTAAAAAAAGGCAATCTAGCCGCGTAACAGCAAAACAATCTCCGTTCGACAGTTATTAGAGTAAAAATAAATCCTAGTTTCCATTCCTACGCTTATTTTTTACCACTTATCGTATTAATCTAGACTAAGATATGACTTACGATCTACTAAAATGTCTATTTAGTGGCAAGACGGTGGTTTCAGGCGCCAAATGTCTAGACACCCCGACGCTTAGTTGCCATTCACCTTGAGCGGTTGCCAGTGGTGCCAGCCGCCCTTGGCCGACCTTAGAGCTTTTCAGCGGCTAGATATAGGCTTCAGGGTGTATCTAATTGAGCCCTTGGTTAGTTAAAATTGGCGTTTTAGCAAATGTTAGTAACACTTATTGGCGGGAATTTAACGATCGTTTATACGTTATTGCATCTACAAGTTTGCTTGTAAATTGTTTAAAATTACACATACGTTTTGAATTATTAGTAAACAACTTGTTGATATATATATTTATATATATTGTGTGAAAAGTTCTATATTTACTTGAAAGATTTAATAATATATGGAGAAAATAAGGTCTCTGGTCTAATCATACAAATGGGATTAAATTATCAGCAATATAAAATAAATTGTCCCCGGGAATGAAATAAAAAGTAGATAGATTTAATTTTATCGTATATATTAATCTTAATGTCATTATGCCTTTACTTGGATTGCAATAGGTATAGTCTCTTCGATCTTTTATAAGTTTTTATAACAAAAAATGCGACTTGTGAACTGGAATACATGAATATTATAAGAAATTAACTTCGTCATTAAATAATTCATTTTGGTTTTCCTTCTAAGTTATCGTGGTTGTACTACTTCATGGGGGCTTTGATGTTAAAACAGTGACTCGTGTAATAAGTACAATCCAATGTATTAATCTTAACATACAAAATTACATCGTATTCAATTTGATCGCACTTTATAAACCTTTAAAACCTTTAGCGGCTCTACAAACGTATTAACGTACACTCGTAAGCACAGGAATTAACAGCTGAACTCGATTCCTTCTAATGTATTACAGTGTAGAAGGGTCTTTGGCAAGTTGTTCTCTCACTCTGTCGCAATCGACGACTTAATACAACGATTTGTGCAATGCGTACAATCCGATGTATTAATATTTATAGAGCGATATTCAATTAAATTGTATTTTATTAACCTTGCACACCCTTAGCAGTGCTAACAAAAGTTTTATTGATTACGCAGGCAGACGAGAAGTCGGGCCAACTGATGGGAAGTGGTCACCGACGCCTATAGCCAACGGCAATGCTAGTGGCATCACAAACGCGCTGCCTACCGTGAGACATAGGGTGTTAAGTCTCGTTTATCCGGTAAATACGCTGGCTACGGTGCCCTTCAAACCGAAACACAGCAGTGTTTTCACAGTATTGCTTTGCGGCAGAAATAGGAACCGCGGTGGTACCAACCCAGATGTTGTTAGGTAGCTATTGGCCGATTGTAGAAGGGTCTTATGTAGGGCGTTCTCTGGCTGTGACGTCATCGGCGACTAGGTACAATGATTTGTGTAATGCGTTTGTACACATTACATAAATCATTTGATTTGAAATTGGATTGTTGCAATGTCAAATCATTTTTTTAGATAATTGAATCGCATTCTATTAGATTGTACTATATAATCGTGTACAAGGATTATAAAGTACAACCTTAGCAGTGTTAAAAAACGCATTAAACTCGCTCATAAATAACACTGTAATAATGTCTAATGTATTGGCAGGTAGGTATTAGAACGGTCTTATGCAGGGTGTGCTATAGCTGTGACGTCACCGACGACCGCTCGCCATCCCTGATCAATAATACAGAGCCGCCCACCGTACTTGAATGGGGTTGTTCAAACGTTGAGGGCCAGGATAATTAGTGTTCCTTGAGATACCGTATTTGTACGTAGGTGTGGATGTGTAGGAAGGCTTTGGTCTGGATCGTGATATTTTGGAACAATTTTGGTATGAATACTTAATATTTCATGGAAATCCTTTCTTATAATATACTGTGCTTTTACAATTGGATTTTGTGAACGTTTAATCCTCAAAGAAAGTGTGTGATACTATTTGTGTTTGTTTAAAAGTAATGGCGGCTGGACATAAAGCTACTTTATATTGTAATGTAACACGTTTTAATCTAATTCATGAATTGTTTATTAGCTAAAGATTATTACTACCAGTCTGTCCGTTATTGGAGTAGATTTTTTGGAGGCAAAAAGTAGCATGAGTTATTTACTACAAGCTATAATACACCTTGAAGTGAAAGAATATTTCAAATCGGTTCAGCAGCTTCAGGTATTTTTTTTATTATTTATATTGCATACGCAGGCAGATGAGCAGTCGGGGCCACCTGATGGAAAGTGGTCACCGACGCCCATAGACATTGGCCATACAGGTATTACCAACGCGCTGCTCCGGTAATTACGCTAGGCTGACGGTGCCCTTCAAACCGGAACACAGTAGTGTTTTCACACTACTGCTTTGCGGTAGAAAAACAGTGAACAGTGGTGGTACCCACCCAGACGGTCCCTTGTAAAAAGGGGACCTACCACCGGTAAAAAATAAAATAAAGGTATATACAAAACCAATAAAAAGGAATCCGTGGTCACGGGGTAGACACGGCCGCTGGAAAGTGTTCGAAACGTAGGGAATTTAATATGTAAAATAAACGCGATAAAATCCGTAAAAAGTCGTTTTATTCAATAATGTGTAGTATTCGCGTAAACAAAAGAATTAATTAAAACTTTCCACAAGTATAAAACAGTATCGACAAATGAATTGACAAGTCTTATGTTTTAAAGATATAAGAAAATCTACTCTTCACAACCTACAAGTTATTTAATATTCGTTATATTTGTTTTAATCTTTTTCCATCAACGTTTATAATGTTATAGAAAATAAAATATACAGCGAAAATGATGATCTGACAGATGGAATATGTTATCGTGTCCGCGAAACGAATAAAACAAAATCTAATCTGAAACTATTGACGACGTATTCTCTTTCTTGCTCGCACCTCACGCGTATGTTTCACATTATGTTTGTTTAATATCACGCGGACGTAGTCGCGGGTAACGGCTAGTAAGTAAAGATATATGTTGATACACTCGGCACGTACATATACGTATAGGTGTTCAGTTATTACTCTTGTATTTAACTTTTAATAAAAGGTAACTGCATCGTTCCCTCTGTTTGTTGCACCTGGGTCAGCAGTAAGCTATTCATAACGTTTGCCACTGACGAATAGCAAAAAAGATTGAATTGCATGCAAGCGAGCTTTTTTGTTTACTATACAGAGGCACTATTCGGTTTAGACTTTGCTGTTTCTATAGCGAACGTGTTTGCAGATAAACGTATAGAAAGACAAACAACTTTCGTTTCATATCTATTTTGACCTTTTGATAAAATGTTTTAAGGTTTTTGGTGTGCCTTTATTGTTTATCAAGTAATAAATATAACAGTTGCTTTAAATTCAAACAGTACCGGTAGCATAATGTTGTTTACGGCAGATTCATTATGCAATGTAATGAACATTGTATAATAAATTTGTTTTAAATAAAAGACAGTTTCAAGATAATTGTTTATTTGACATATATTTCTTTGTATCTTTATCGTTTGATAGCTTTGTCTTTTTGAACTTGTCTGTTTCGACCATGCGCGTAGCTTCATGTAAAACTTTACTTGAAATTTTAATACCTCTTTTATATTTGACGTATTTTCTATAGATACGTACTTATTTAAATGAGGACAAACGTTGCACGTAAACCAGTCATAAACATTTGATCAGTCGTTCTGGTTTAAGGGTCTTTCCCGATCAGGTCACTTTAAAGAAAGGAGAGATCTGAGTTCCTGTTATGTTTCTGTAAAATATCTCTACGATTTCAAGTCCACGTTTAAAGAAGTCGTCTTTTTCTGCGCACCATATTTTATGGAGCTTGGATGATAATTTTGTATAGATTTGTTCCAGTCAAGTTTATAGCTTTCGAAGAAAGAAATAATAATTTTATAGACTGATATGTTTTCTTTTACATCTCTTAACTGTGCATTTAATACATTTTATTATTTTTGGCTACGATCTCTTTTATTAATTCATTTTCTAAGGTTACGTAAAGTTTTATAATTTTCATTACAAACATTACATAGAGTGCATTTATTAACATTGTACTATATACCTGATCTTTTAAAAAAAATAACGTTTATACAGATTGGCTTAGTCTGCTAGGCATTCCATTGATTTTTCTTTAATTTCTCGAAATATTATTATTTCCAGTAATAAAAAAGAGCTTTGTTACTCAGTGACAGCAAGCTTCCTAATCGTAAAATATTTTTAGAAACCCGTTCAGCTGTTTTTATGTTTATTCGTTACTTACGAAATTGGATTCTTTTTGATATTCATAAAAGTTAAATAAAACAATTATAGAAGTTACTTAAAACTTTCGTGTCCGTGTCCAAAATAATTTCTCTACATGGCCGAATATATTGCACTTTCCACTCTTTTTTTAAATAATTACTTACGGCATATTTTAGGACGATAACACAACAGCATCTAGTTTTTAAGTAAGCAAAGCTTGTACTATGACAATAAGATGACTGATGAATACATAGAAATACTCTTCTTTTGTAAATAAATACATATATATTAATAAAATACCCACACATGAGAAAGGCACTATGCTCATCACACAATATTTTCCCCGTATGGGGATCGAACACTCGCCCTCTGGCGCAATAACCAGGATCACTGACCACTGCATCTTTTACATCATCATTAACCTGTGTCAGTCCTCTGCTGGACATAGGTCTCCCCTATCGCACGCCTTCTTCATCAAGGGGGTTTTTTGGACCGTGTCCCACCACGCTGGTCCAATGCGGGTTGGTTAGGGGACGACCTATTATCGCCCATTCGACGCATGGATCATCTTGATTTTCAGACAATTTGGTGATCGGACCTAATTGTCCTAACCAACCAGAAAGGAACGATAACACAGAGTGGTTTTCCCCTCGGCATTCGAACCCACGACCTGCGATTTAAAAGCAAAACCACTAATACCGCTAGACCACGGTGGATTATCTTTTACAATGTCTTTTAAAACTCAGCGTAAACTACGCGATGCCGTGTTTGTGCCTTGTTGTATACTTCCCATTTTATTTCCCTAATTTGCATCAGTCCTAACGGCCCTCCATTGCTCAGGCGGACGTTTCAGATCGGCTACGGGAAAAGGGGACGGGTGAAAAAATGTTAATGCCGTATGCAAACGAGGTTTTTTGCATTCACAAAATCCTGCCCGATGTTTAGCCGCTGGGAAATGCTTCCCGAAGGACGAGGGGTTTTATAATGATGATGGAGTTGTTTTTGTGAAAAGTTTTTTTTACTTGTAAAGGTTTAAAATTTATGGATAAAGTAGCGTATTTACTGGATAAACGAGACGTAACATTGTATGTCTCACGAAGGCGGCGCGTCGGAGATACCCTTGGTATTGCCGATGTCCATGGGCCTCGGTGACCACTTTCTGTTCGTCTGCTTTCGTTTGCTATAGAAAAAACAAAATATAGGTTTTATAATTTACATAAAACTAGTTGTCTATTTGTTACTTATTATTAGATTAGATTATATTTAAAGTGTCGAATAAGACAAGAAGCTGATTCGACCGATTGCTCATTTACCATTACTTGTTACATTACCACTAGTAGTCTCTTCTATGACAAAAATTTTCCATTAAATGTCTGTAAATTTATCAAATTGCCTTTATTTATACCAAAAGGCTAAATAAATTTCCAACCTGTAAGTAGCCGGCGACGGACCGCAAATTATTTCATATGTAAATAGATTAAATTCTTAATGAAAAGGGCTTAATAAATTCGCCGAAATTCCTGAAGACTTACGAGCTAAAACAAACTTTTCTAAATTGACTTGTCGCATTTCAGCGAAATATCAAATTGGACGTTTCCTCCCCCTGTCCGGAATAATCTCAGTGTAAACGATTTCAACTTTTCCCGGATTCGATGCTTAAGTTTAATTTCATTCTGACTGAAGCGTGTGGAGAACGAACCTTTTATATTTATAGTACATTAACATATCCTCAGAATTAACCCTTTCAGGTCGTTAACCAGTTAAAATCATGTCAACTAAATGCATACTTGAAAATAACGACAAATAAATATATTCAATTGAACTATTCGGCACATAAGCCAACCAAACCAGAAACTCGCAAAAGAATGGAAATTAAAAACGCCCTAATTTCAAGATAGATGATGATTTGCTAATGTCGCTTGCTTGTTCTAATTATTCTAATTTCTTTACAAATATAAAGCCCACGAATACAACCTCTAAGTTAAAAATAAATAGGTAGTCCGATTTACTCTGACATTTCGACGCTTAACATTTTAGTTTGTCCCTTTATATTAGGGATATGTTCATGATAAGGGTCTGAAACGCTGGGTATAATTGTAACATCGTTGTAAAGTAACTGCCTCCGTAGCCTAGTGGTATAGGCTTGTGCTTTAGAAACCGGATGTCGCGGGTTCGAATCCTGCGGGGACTAAACTCAATATACCTGAGATCCAATATTCCCTATAAAATTTTAGCGTCGTCTCCCAAAATTACTCAGCTTCAGCGGAGCACCTCTTTCTTGAGGTTACACTCAAAGGTACAAAACTGGTTTTAACTGTTGTTTACTGTCTTTTAAATGAAGACCATTTTACTAACTTTGAGTTAGTCTTAGAATATTTGGGTTCACAATATACACACTTTGTTATCATGGGAGATTTTAATACCAATCTCGTCTTTCCTAAATCGCCACGAACCCTTAAACTCCTTCATATCGTCGAGTCAAGTTCTTTACATGTATTGCCCCTTCAAGCCACAGCATAACCTCTCCGGTGAAGATACTTCGCTCAACTTGATCCTGTCATCTAATCCTTCCTTGATATCCTCTCATGGCCAACATTCAACTCCTGGTTTTTCGCTCCTTGACGTAACTTTCCTTTCTTACTTCCTTCAACCTCCTAAACCTAAACCTAAGGTACTGTACTTGCGTTCTTTCGCTAAAATAAATGTCGATAAACTACACATGGACGCACAGAATGTCGAATGGGGATCTGTAATCGAGAAGGACAATATTGACAGTAAGATAAGCACTTTCAACAATTTAATAAACAACCTCTTTGATGCCCATGCTCCCATCAGACCTGTTAAATTAAGACGTCCGCCAGCACCCTGGTTGACCGAAGGTATCCGCATGGCCATGAGACGCAGAAATCGCTCGTTTCGGAAATTTAAATTAGACCGTACTGACGAAAATTGGTCCGTTTACAAATTGGCACGGAATCGGTGTAATCAGATGATACGCAATGCTAAACGCCGTTACTTCCTAGAAAATATAACTAAATCTTCTCCTGCCGATATCTGGAAGTTTCTTGGAACTTTGGGTATCGGTAAGTCGCGAATGTCAAATCTCTCCAGTTCTATTAGCTTGGATGATTTAAATCACCATTTCTCCACCACTACTTCTTTAGATCATCTAACAACATATGATACCATTTCCTACTTAGATGGTTTGACGCGACCCTGTATTCAATCGTTTAAATTTTCTCCAGTTACTTCCGATGATATAAAAAAAACAATCCTTTCTATTAAATCAGGTGCAGTTGGCTATGACAAGATTGGCCGGCGAATGATTATTTTTATCTTAGATTTCCTTCTCCCAACGCTCACCCACATTATTAATTTCTCCTTATGCTCAGGTTCATTTCCTTACTCCTGGCGTATAGCTCTTATTCGTCCACTCCCAAAGTGCCCCAACCCATTACTTCTCACTCATTATCGACCTATCTCTATTTTGCCCTTCCTTTCTAAAGTATTAGAGTCTTGTGTTCATAAACAAATTTCAAACTTCATATTCAGCAACAAACTGATTAGTCCATTGCAATCTGGGTTTAGGCCTGGACATAGTACGACTACTGCCCTGCTCAAAGTGACTGGCGATATAAAGGCGGCCATGGATAACACCATGGTCACAGTTCTGGTGCTCATTGATTTCACGAATGCCTTCAATACAGTCAGTCACGACATTCTCCTTGCAGTCCTATCCCATGTTATGATTTCGGAGGAAGTACTGGATTGGTTTTCCTCCTATCTTCGAGGGCGCCAACAATCAGTCGTTGCTGATGAACTGTCATCGTGCTGGCTGAATCTCAAGTCTGGTGTTCCTCAAGGCGGTATACTTTCTCCACTATTGTTTTCGATTTTTATTAATTTTATCACTTCTGATCTCCAATGTGCGTATCATCTTTACGCCGATGACCTACAGCTGTACGCTCACGAATCCACCGATAAATTGAATATAGCAATCAGCAAAATTAATAAGGACTTAGCCACAATAAAGACCTGGTGTGACAAATTTGGTTTGGTGTTAACCCGTCTAATGCCAAGCTATAATTATTGGCAGTTCACGCAATTTGGCCAAGGTGGACTTAACTGTAATCCCATGCATACATTTTAACGGCAATCACATCCCATTTAGTGAAACTGTAAAGAACCTAGGCCTGCTTATCGACAAGTCACTAAATTGGAACAGCCAAATAGCTAGTGTTGTTCAGAAAGTCACAGGTGTCCTGCGGTGCTTGTATCGATTTAACAAGTTTTTGCCCATTCAGACGAAAGTGACGCTTGTGCAGGCCCTGATTTTTCCTATTATCGACTATGGTGACGTGTGCTATCTTGACCTGAATGCAGATCACCTTAATAAACTTGACCGACTTCTAAATAACTGCATTCGATTCGTTTTTAATCTTCGTAAATATGACCACGTCTCTGCGCATCGTTCCCAACTTAAGTGGTTACCTATACGCCAGCGACGCTCCTTACGAGCCCTTACCACTCTATACTCGTTTCTTAATTCTCCTGTGGCCCCGTCCTATATATCTTCCCATTTTCAATACTTATGCGATGTCAGCAACAAAAATCTTCGTTCGACGCATACTCGTCTACTCCAATGCCCTATTCATCGTTCTGACTTCATGCATTCCTCCTTTTTCGTACAGTCTGTCCTCTTATGGAATGAGTTACCTCTAGAAATCAAGACGGCGGAAAGTTTTGTGTCTTTTAAGAGAAAGGTAAAAGAGCACTTGCTTATGAACTCAAATTTAACTATTTAGTCAGATATGTTTACAGATATAATATTACTATTTTAGATATGTATGTATATATATATATATATATATATATTTATTTATTTATTTATGTAAAATATATTTAATACATCAAATGCTTAAATGTAAACATTTATATATGTTTGTGCGTATATATATAAATATATATATTATAGAATTTATTTATTAGTATATATTTAAATTACTTTCTCTTTTTCTAACTTACAGATATTTGCACCTCCCTACTTTTTTATCTCTGCATCACCCCAAGGTTGACTGGCAGAAAATGCCTTTGGCATTAAGTCCGCCTATGTACACTTAGTGCTAAAGTTTAAATAAATAAATAAACTACTTTTCTAAGTTGTTTCCTAGTTGGTTAGGACAATTTGGGCCGATCACCCAATTGTCTGAAAAGTCCATGCGTCGGATGGGCATGTAAAAAGTGGTTTCACCCACCAGCCCGCATTGGACGAGCGTGGTGGGATACGGTCCTAAACCCCCTAAAGGCTAGGGGTGTATCAGGGGAGGCCTATATGCAGCAGTGGACTTACACAGGCTGATGATGATGATGTAAAGTTATGTAAGGCGATAAAATCTGTAAAACTATATTATTTGCAAGGGTAATATTTGCGAAAGCATTATAAAAATGTAAAAGAAACACTTTTAAATTGAGTATATATTTCAATTTAGCTATTTTAATCCATTACTTTATGTCAATGCTTCATATTGGTACGGATTCAAGCACCGGAAGAGGTGCAATTACGATGTGGAGTGCATCGTGAGGAATATTAGGAGCGTATTGTGCTACGGTACTGAATAGAAGTGGTCTAAGCAGTGTAGAGTTTTAGAAGCAGTTTTATGCTCTCTAATTTTAGCAATTGTTTGATGAAAGTTTCGCTTTGGCTTTCCACGGACGCGGTAAATAAGTTAGATGTTATGCTTTTGCACTAGCTTTTGTGTAAAATAGTTACATTTTGATATAAATGTACGTCCTCCGTAGTCTAGTGGCAAGAGCGTGTGCTTTAGAACTAGGTGGTCGTGGGTTCGAATCCTGCGTAGACTCATTTTAATTGTTTTTCCTAGTTGGTTAGGGCAATTTGGGGCGATCACATAATTGTCTGAAAAGTAAGATGAGGCGTTGGACCAACCCGCATTCGACCAGCGTGCTAGGATACGTTCCATAAACCTAATGGAGAAGGCGAGGCCTATGTCCGGTAGTGGGCTTACACAGGCTGATGATGATGATGATGATAAATGTACGATTTTTTATCGCGTTTAATTATTTTCAAATAAATACAGATAAAATGTTAGACAATTATTTTTATGGTTATAAATTAATAATTATCCTTTACAAACCTTTTTGTTATGTTGAAGTTATAAAAAAATATTTTTATTAGTAGTTATATTAATAATTTATCATGTCGATATGCTTGACGTTTTATATTAGGTCGTCTTTTGTTTAATCTTATATTCAAGAGAGACGTAAGGTTATGTGATACATTCATTTGATCCACACTAGGGATGTCGGAATGTAAAAAAAAACATCGATATATATTATACCGATACTTTAGAAATATATCAATATCTTCCATTACTAGAAAAAAAACTAACGTATAACTGTCATTTATAATTAAATTACGGAAAATTATAAAAAAAAAACTACTTTTTTATCTTTTTAAAGCTACATTTATCTAATACCGATATAAGAAACCTCTTTGACCGAAATATGTGATCAACTGTAAAACGACTAAAACACCATTTAAAAAGCAACAACTTTAGTATAGCAAAAACAAAATGTAATTTCTTAAGAAAAACTGCTTGTATTTATTAATAAAAAAATATCGATTTGTATACCTTTGCCATACTTGATAATAGGGATATTTCGATTTAGAACTGAACAAAATAAAAATAATTTAGCCTTATCCTGAAATATATAGCATTTTCGATACTTGCAATTAATCGATACATCGATATATCGGCTAAAATATCGATATTTCGAGTAAACAATATCGATATGTTTTCGACAAGTCTACAATGCTCTTATCTCAATAATTAAAATCGATTCCCTCTGTTTATTTCATTTTACGAACATCGCTTATTTGAACGTAAATTTTAAGAAGGTTACTCGCAAGCTTTCACCTCATTAGCGTTGGATTAGAACGATAAAATAACTTTTAGCATATTTGATATTTCACGAGAGAAGTTTTGACGCTGGTCTTTTAAGGGTGTTTAATAATTCCCTTGTTATTTTGTTACAGGTATGTATTTTATTGGAGTGATAAGTAGACAAATTATGTTTTGGTAAGTTTTACAGAAACAACGTTTTGAGTGTTTTTGGTTAATTTAATTTTATCTATTGAAATAAATAATATAGGAGTGTTTTGTTTTAACATTAAAATAAATGTTCTTTTTTATGAGTACGTTACTTGTACTCTTGTAACATCCGGTTCATATAAAATAATAAAATTTTTATCTGTATCTCTGTTCGTTCTGGCTGATGGAACAGTTTGTTTGATTTTGAAATGATTTCGCACTGGAATGTAACTGATGTATCTCGGAGTGACTTATAGTATTAATAACAATATGTCAATAATTTTTATTTTTTAAATATATTACCACGCGGACAACAGCTAGTTTGCAATAAAGACAATAGTGTAACTTTGAACATTCGTATCTTGCGGCCGTCGTTTGACTGTTTTCTCTCTTCTTACATATTAAACGTAAATTTCAAGTCTAAGTAGGAGTACCTACTTTTTTGCCATTATATGTCCCTTATTTCCCTATCGCAATTAGGAGTGTTGTTAATAAAAGTTCACGCTCTCCTTCACATTCGAGTTTCCGATCGAATTAAAAATAAGCTAGGCTTTGATTAATTCACCGTTCGGTTGTCTGCGCTGGTGTTCAAGTCCCTCTGCGTTTGACAGACCTCGGGGTCCGTCTGCTGTTGGATTACGCTTCGTGGAATTCTATAGGATTCGATGAATGAATGCATTTAATAGTACTGTGATTCTGTTTGTTTGTTTGTGGTATATATTTAAGTATGTTTGATATGGACTGGTGGAGCAGATTTGTTGGGGTTTATGATTGTTTGTGATTGTAAGAGGCGTTTGCAATCTTTTGCTGTTAGTAACCATAGACGTGTATGTTTAGAGGTGGTTATTGAAGAAAGCATTACGATATTATAGAAAAAAATATTCATATCTCTTTTGTTTTTATTTTGCTGATAAAATAACAAGTATGATTACATAAAATGATCATAAAATTGGTAATTTAAGCAAAACATTATGTTAAAATATCGAACTTTATTATTATACCAAATTAATCTTCAGATTGTATATTTTTTAGCTTATATTACATAAATATTTCAACACGAATAAAATTAACACCTTGTTTGATTGATTATAGCCTTACATGATGTTAAAAAATACAGTTGGTATTGAACAGAAGTAATTGATGCCTAACTTAGATTATATCTGGCGTTGTGCCAAAATGGATGCTTAGAAATGGCAAAATAGCCTTCGGGCAAATGGATTTCTAAGTAGCTCTCATTTCTAAGTTGTTGAACAAAAGATTAAATAGTTTCATACATAGGGTCGGTTCCAACTCCGATTTCGCGTAGACTGTATATAATTATCAAGGAGTTTTAGTGTCGTAATATCGTTATCATTAAGAAGCTTTACACTTATTGATTGTTAAATTACCTATTACTTTTATAAATAAATACTATAATATTACAATTAATTCTGTACCTCAAAGGTATTGAATTCATTTTTAATATCCTCGAATAACATTGGCCATTTTTACCTCAGGATAATCCATAAGGAAAAACAACCAAGTGTATTTTTTAGGTTAATTATGGTTATTTATCCTTGAGAACAGAACTAGCAACATCGACTTGATTAAAAATGTTACTCGGTTGAAATGAGGTCTTGAAGGTTTACAGAAATTTATATATGGTTATGTTACCGAATTGTTTTTATTACGAAACTTACAGTATGTTAGTTTTTCCTACAAATTTTCAGCCTTACGTCTGTTTACATAAACTCTCTTTGATACGCTCAGGGGTCAGCTCATAAACAAAGTCGAAAGTCGTATCCCAATATAACACAGCCATCCCTCCCTCCCCCGTGTAAAAACGAAGCCAATTACACTCACACCGCGAATAATAGCGGCTGGCCTTTGATACCGTGGGATGAGTTCCCTTTGAAGTTCGCCGCCCGTAGTAGCGGTATATCGTGTGACGTTGATTGGTTCGTTTGATACTAGAGTGGATTTATTTTCTAAAGTGTAGCAGCAGTTTTAGAAAGTGTATTTTGATAAGATTAAAGATTAATTTTAACGCGATCAGGCACTGCCTCTGTAGCCTAGTGGTATAGGCGTGTGCTTTGTTGTTTCCTAGTTGGTTAGGGCAATTTGGGCCGATCACCCAATTGTCTGAAAAGTAAGATGATCCTATGCGTCGGATGGGCATGTAAAAGTCGGTCCACCCACCAACCCGCATTGGACCAGCGTGGTGGGATACGGTCCAAAACCCCTAATGGATAGGGGTGTATTACGGGTGGCCTATGTCCAGCAGTGGACTATCACAGACTGATGATGATGAATGACATAAACACGGTCATCTTGTGTTTGGGTCTTTGTAAGGGTATAAATCTTTGTACGTTTGTATGTTTATATGTAAACTTCTTAAATTATGTTGATTATGCTTGAAACTTTGATTAGACGTTCGTTTGATATACAACTACATTAAAATACGTTTTATATTGCAACCATAAGTAATTAATGTCTTGTTTCAGTTGTAATACATGTATTTAAATTAAAGGTAAACGCAACGTTTGAAAAAAGAAACTGATCATTTAAGAGGACACGGATTCAGGCACGTATACATATTTTGAAATTAACTAAAAATATGTATTAAAAGTCAATTACGGCCTTATAAAAAGTTATCGATTGTTAATTCGAATAATAAATAAATAATCCATACATAATAACGTAACGCACTCTTGACATAATATATTGCATATGTAATATAAAATGCTACTCGACCTGTGGTAATTCTCTCGTAAACGTACGGTGAATATAAAAGATATTCCGATAATGTATAAAATAACACTACCGACTGGAAGTTAGGTGTATGAACGTTTGGAGACTATTTCAGTGCAGCACTCACGCTTTGGCAATTGGAAAGATAATTTTTCCATTAAGAAATAGAGTGCATTCGGTTTGGAGTCATGGTTTGAAGCGTTTTAGTTTTATAAAGGTATTCTCTTTTTTGCCCGTCGGTTGAAATGTTTGATGTATGCGATTATGCTATGGATTTTAATGACGATTGCGGCACCATATTAGTGTCACATTATCTTCTTTTGGTGTACAAGCTCTATGCTATATAAGTCAGCAATTAAAACATGCAATTCAGGTAGAGGCACGAATTTAAATCTAAATAAAAATTGACATACGTGACTACTTTAATGTTGGACAATGGTATGATATAAACATTTTACAAAACGAACCACTACAATTGCTGCAAGCTATTCGAGCCACTTCTTGACTAGTGTAGATTCCAGTGTATCATGTAAAAATAATGTTGTTTTCCAGTCGATTACGTCTACGGCGGCCGAACCATATTAGAGATCAACCAAATCCGCACTAGATATTATAGCGCACAAGTGTACGCGTAAACACAGGCGCACTTCCTGTTCCTTTGTACTTTCGAAGCCCGATGGGACGGATAACCGACACGACCGAAGAAAGATAAGGCGCAGGACCAACAATTGGGTGGGTGATCGGCCCATATTGCCCCAACCAACTAGGAAACAACAATGAAAATTTGTTGAGTCCCCGCAGGATTCGAACCCACGAGCTCCGGTTTCTAAAGTACACGCCCATACCACTAGGCTACGGAAGCAGTCGTAAATCACGTTTAGTTTATGAGCGCTTTGTATTGCACATTTTTCGTAGCGGCGCGTAGCAATTGTGCTACGAGTTTAACATTAAGGCCGAGACTAAACGCGCATTGGTAAACCTTTTAATATAGTTTTGTATACATGTTTCTGTTTTAAAAACCTTACTTGCTTATCCGTTAGGTTTAATAAAATAATGTATTACTAAATCAATTGAATTAATTTTTAATTGTTTTTTAATATTAGGAACATTGTTAATATTAAAAATAATTTATAACTAGTTAGATATATGCCTTTTGTTGCAAAATAAGTTTTAATTAAATACTAATCAGAAAATAAATTTTTTAATAGAAATAATATTATACGCTTAATAACATCTAATAATAACAATGTCCTACAGACCAACGAACTGCGCAGAAGATGTTATAATGCAAGTTTACGCGCAAACACAGGATTAAAACAATACGCTTTATTCTTTAATACTTTAGGTCCGAAGGGATGGATAACCGATAAGACCGCGTACGGATAAGGCGCAAGACCGACTTTTTACTTTAAGAGGCAATCAGGTGTTCAGCCCGCATGGCACTAATCAAATAGGAAACAACTTAAAGAAATAGTTGAGTCCTCGCAGGATTAGAACCCACGACCTTAGGTTTCTTAAGCGCAAGCCCATACTACTAGGCTACGGAGGCAGATAATAATTATGTACTATCGGTTCCGCTAAATATACTATAAAAGTAGATAAATTAAATTCTTTAATCTTTGATATATTATTTATTAATCTGTGAATAATGACAACACAATTGATATATTTAACGATAATTGAAAATAATTTTAAGCTTAAATACTCAAATTTCTTTACATTTGTAATTTGTTCTACTGTTTCTACTAATCACCTTGCAGGTTTTTGTAATAAAGATGATGTCATCGTACCACATGTCTATATATCCACGCTGTAACTACGTGGATATATAATCTATCTAGTAATAATATAAGTGGAATCACGTTATTTCTTATTATCGTCACATTGTTATTGTTGGTGGTTCTGTAAAATAAATAAATCTATCATTTTTACTTTTAAATTATCGTCACTATTTTTTCAATGACCTATCTAATTGTAGTGTCTGCTATTATATATTTATAATAAGCTTGTCCTTTCATAAACGTTATAGATGAGAGGATCAATAATTTCTCACCCCCCGCGGCGTGTTCGCGTAATGAATAATTCCGTTTTATTTCTATGGTCTTTTGATGTTCATAACTTTGATCCCACCCTAGTCCAGGTGTTATAAATAAAAGATATAAGACTCTATCTCACTTCCGCAGTCATAATTATTATCTTGCGTTACAGTGTCGTAAATGGGGGGTTCGAAATGGGGGGTAATGTAAGGGTGTGGGGTCTCAAAAACTTTTTACCAACTTTACTTGTAGCTGATAGGGTTAAGAAAGATACTAGTTACAGTATTTTCGCTGGCGGGTTCAAGAAATATGCAAGCAAAGGCTTGTACTAACTAAAAACTGTTGTAGGTTTCCAGTAGTAGGTGGTTTTACAAGGCTGGTAGAGTATCATTACTGTGATTATTTAACCAGCACTCTAATAATATTCATCCTGTTTTTAAGTGCATGAATTAATTCAATACATATTATCCCTATGTTTTAAAATATTGTAAACAAGCATACGATTCTGATGCGATGTGTTTTTTACATAGATAGGATTGATTGATTGATGTCGAATCGCGTACTATCGTTAAAGATTTCTGATTATGATCTCATTTACTTTTAATTGCATACGTTGTGAACCGTAAACACATGTCTTTTTGCAAGTATTGTTTGTTTTCTATAATCAGTGAAATGTCCATTACCCAATCGACCTTAGTTTGTTTATTCTGAGTTAAATATGAATATCTGTTCGTTGAAGACTTCTAAGTGTACCTTACAGTTAAAAAGATGACGTCAGAGTTTAAACGAACGTAATAACCTTAGTAAAGTAGTTAAATGTATAGACATTTTAACATGAGCTTTTGAAAGAAGCACGATACTGATTATTTACTTCTTTACTACAATGTTTTGAATTACAAAATGAATTTTTATAAAAGTTAAATTGCGAGTAGTCAATTCTAGCTGAAATAACTCGATGAAAAGCTGCCTGTCTGTGCTACTAATAAAAACCAAATTTTGTCGTGTTGCCTTTGAACCACTTAAGCTTGCCAGTTTCATTTGGACTTCAGTCTTTCTGTTCCATCCCTCCCCCCAGGCTGTACTCAGTTCGCTTTTGCATCGTTCGTTTTGTCGAGTGACTATAATGGGGGGAGGAAAAATAAACAGATGGTGGCTTTATATTTCAGTTTTGTTTTGCATGATTCGTTTCTTCATGTTATAAAAGATTTTTAAAGTACTTTCAAATACACAGGTGATTTTTCTGTTTTATCACTGGATCTGCTGTCATTCACTTAAAGAATGGAGTGAAATAGATTCTTTAAATCATTAAGTGTTATAAGATTTTTCTGTTTCATTTTCTTCACTTCTTACGTTTTTCACGATTTTTTGCTAAAAGAAGAAAAAATTTACTATCCTACCCCTCGGCTGAGTTAATTTGAATTTATTGTTGTAGCTTTGAAAACAGAAAACAATCGCTTAGTTATAAAGTATGCTAATTCAGTTGTAGCATTTGCATACTAACTCATAGAAATATTTATGGTACAGCACTTGTTGTTCTACAACTTGCATTTAGAATTCGCAGCGCATTATTTTTGTTTTAACTGTTTATCCCGTTCACCCCTAGTTCCCCGTTTCGTGCGAGTGAGACGCATATATCGTGTCGTCCCCCTCTCCCTAGGGTTGCCAGATTCGAATTGGGATAAGCCGAATCACGTTAATTAATGCTGAAAGTTCCCCATAAACTGGTCAGCCTGTTGGGAAATTGCTTTTGCCTTGTTTTGTGGTGTTTATTTATTTTTTTGACGGTGTTTCGCTGAGCTGTAGTTAATACGGCGCATTAGTTTCACCATGACTTTGTGGAAGTCACTTTTGTTTATCGGAAAGTGATGTAATAAATATTAATATATAAATAGTTATAAAATTATAATGAGGAAACATTAGTAATTTGGTATGTAACAAATGAATTCAAAAGCTGGCCGACTTATAAAATTCTTTTACTTAGAAACTATGATTAAAAAAAACAGAAATGAAATTGAAGTTTTATGCTTTAGTAAAAAGCTAGTATCGATTATCTTTTGAATATGTATAAATAACTTTTCTTCGTGTGTACATATATGTCTGACTGATAAAATAACTTGATCAGCAACGATAATATATACAGATTACACTGATAATATATTTTTATATAGTGTAATCCATTTCTGGCAACCCTAGGCACAAGCACGAGTGTGGCTCAAATAATTAATATTCAGATATTAAATATTTGCATATTCCGATCGATACATGTACATCCGACGGCGACTGGTATATCTTGGTGTTAGCGGCAGTCAAAACTTTTTACAAGACGATGAAGGAGATTAGGTAATTCTTCCACCCGTCAAGTGCAATATCCCTTAGAAATCGGGAGTCCAAGAGCTAGATTGTGACTGCATCCTTTTTTATTATATTGAAGGAACGCTTAATCGACATGATACATAAAACACCCAACAAGTCGGGCTGTGTGTAACCTCTATTCATTAGGAACAATTTATTTATTTTGATCGACCACAAATCCTTGCTAAAGAACACCAATTTATGCCAAGGATAATCTGCAAGTGTTGAAAGTTGAAAAATATCCAAATTTTTATAGAGATAATGGTCATCCATTATCGCCTGCTAGACAAGGTGAAAAAAAGGATATTGTTGCGTAAATCAGGATACAAGGATGCAATTTAAAAATGTGTGGTGTGTCATGTGGGCAATCATGCATTGGCAAGGCAACGTGATTCCCGACATCCCAGTCCCTGTGAACAGGCGCTGAAAATGATTTGGAATGTCGATACTTCATCATCATCATCGTCATCATTATTATTTTGGTAGTCCACTGCTGGAAGAAAGGCCTCTCACTCTCTAATGCATGCAAAAAAAATTAAATCCATAAAATTTGCTTTAGGTGTATTCAAATATTTATATTATCCTAGAAAATAAATCAAATATTTGCAACAATCTGTACACCGAAAAGAGGCTTAGGCTAGCACCAAAATTTGTATAGGTTAGCTATAATACAAATTATTAATTAACTATAGGTTTATTATTTTTGCATCATAACTAGTTAATTACTTCAACTGTTACCGCGTCTAATTACTTTCGGCTTATCGATATTTGACGGTGAATCGAATAGGCTGTGCCCCGGCAATAAATATTCAAATCGCAGTCATTGCCGAAATGATTGTCTCGGAAGTCAATTGGTCCTGTTATTGTTCTAATCTAGGGGGGTTATGTTGCGTAAGGTTGGGGATATTAGGGTCGTTCCGATACAAGTAAATACGAGTAAATTACTCAATGCTTGCGACTCGATACCGAGTACTTTTATTATCGATTCAAATCGTGCGATAGTAAGTCATCATCATCATCAGCCTGTTTAAGTCCACTGCTGGACATAGGCCTCCCCTAATACACCCCTATCCATTAGGGGGTTTGGACCGTATCCCACCACGCTGGTCCAATGCGGGTTGGTGGGTGGACCGACTTTTACATGCCCATCCGACGCATGGATCATCTTACTTCTCAGACAATTGGGTGATCGGCCCAAATTGCCCTAACCAACTAGGAAACAACAATGAAAAATTGTTGCGTCCCGCAGGATTCGAACCCACGACCTCCGGTTTCTAAAGCACACGCCCATACCACTAGGCTACGGAGGCAGTCAAATCCTACGATAGTAAGTAGTAATTTGAATAAGAATTGTGTATTAGTAAGAATTGAATCGAATAAAACTGAATGAGACTAGTTAAGCCATCTTATTAAACATATTTTGTAATCGGATAGTATAGCGTAGTTAATATAATTTCCTTTTTATTTGCAATAATCGTAGTAGGTCTGGATGTAATAATTACTCAGCTTGTTTTAAAAATTTGCTATTTGCCCTTTACTTATTCTGATTTAATTAAAAATGTATCGATATGAGAAAGTATTAATTCTCGGAGGATACTTATATTTAACGATCCTCTAGGCTTAGTGGTTAGTGATCCTGATTATCGCGCAAGAGGATGTGGGTTCGATTCTAATCGCGGGAAAAATATTATGTGATGAATATAGTGTTTTTCTCGTGTCTGGCTGTTTCTATTTATATTATATGTATTTATTTACAAAGGAAAAGGATGTACATGTATTTATCTATCATCTAGTTGCCGTAGTACAAGCTTCGTTTCGTTTTGGACTAGTTCGTGTTGTGTTATCGTCATGAAGTATTAATCTATTTATAATTTTGTACGCAGTATCGTAAAATGATTTGAGTAACAATCAAATCAGCAGGTATCGAAACTGTATAGGTATCGAATCATATGTAGAGTACGAAGATTCCTAAAGTAGTACTTGATCAATTGTTAAGGTATTCTATTGCGTGAGGAATCGATGCTTTCGTGTATTGGGTTAATCGATTTTTTTTATTTGTCCATGAGGGTGTGACCTTGTTATTTATATAATAGTTAATGTATTACGTCTATGATACAATAAGTATTGTTGAAATATGTCTATTTTGTATCCGAATCCTACTTATGGTCTTAGAAAAAAAAAGAACAATACAAATAAATAACATTGAATTGTCTGTTTGTAACAGTTCAAATAATCGTTTTCGAATGATGTTTAATTTAAAAATTAAACAACTTTATTTATTATTTTTTATCTCTCTGTCTGTCTTTTTGTTCCGGCTAATCTTTGGAATGGCCGATCTGATTTCGTCGGGACTTTCGGGATAGAGAATGCATTCGAAATTAAGTTAAGCTACTTAAAAATGAATTTTTTAAAATATTATCAAGCAGACGAAATCCGGGAAACCAACTAGTCTATAATAAGAGAGAAAAATTGCGCACATTTGTTAAATGACGCGAATGGTGGTTTATTTGACAATCAATAAGAAAGCGTATTACTTCCGTAGTTAATAAACATATTTGACTTTGACTTTGAGAATAATTTAGTGCAATAAAGTTGTATAAGTTTTATTTTCTGTTTTAAATATACTCTATTATTAAAATGGATTTGTATAAAAAAAGCTTTTACTCTAATCATGTAAAATGTGTCCTTATATCGAATTGTTTAGAAAGTTTACAGTTACGAGCAATCGTGTGTTTTGCTACTATCAGAGATTAGATTGACTGTATAGATTATGTTTTCGTAATTAAACTGTCTGTTTCGAATGCAATTTAATTGTTTATTGCTACAAGGGAACCAAATATTATAATCAATGCAATAAAGGTAGGACGGCACCTATGTAACGATATTTTTAAATTCTTTGTAAATTGATTTACAAATTATGAAACAACTATTAATAAAAAACCAAACGCCACGCTATAAAGTGCCACCGTTCACTGTAAAAACTCTAAGAAAGGAAAATTGATTCTGGTTAAAGCTATTTTATAATGGAACACTTACATTTTTATATATTTTAATATGTGATGCTTTTGTAAACGTTAGCCTCGTGAGAAATTTTAAACTTTTTCACGTTATGTTTTATTAGCTATTTCTGCTTTTCGAGTATATTTTGAATAGCAACGAATCTTTCACATCATTCATCATCATCAGCCTGTGATAGTCCACTGCTGGACATAGGCCTCCCTAATACACCTATCCATTAGAGGATGGATGGATCCATGGATCATCTTACTTTTCAGACAATTGGGTGATCAGCCCAAATTGCCCTAACCAACTAGGAAACAACAATGAAAATTTGTTGAGTCCCGCAGGATTCGAACCCACGACCTCCGGTTTCTAAGCAACACGCCTATACCACTAGGCTATCGACAAATCTAACGAAACGAATCTTTATTCAAGTTTATTAAATATTTAAACGAATCAAATGAAGTATATATATTGTAATTACTAAGCGGATTTAATGTACGTTTTAATAATACCAACAGCTTGGCGCATTGAAAAACGGTTGTGCGACTGAATAAATCATTGGCACATGTTAATAAACTTTTGGATGGCGTCTGCATGTCGTAATAGACAGCTGCATTCATCTCAACTCATTTTCATTTAAGCCAAACGGTTTAACTATCTGCCTCCGTAGCCTAGTGGTATGGGCGTGTGTTTTAGAAACTGGAGGTCGTGGGTTCGAATCCTGGGGGACACAACAAATTTTCATTGTTGTTTCCTAGTTGGTTAGGCAATGGGCCTGATCACCCAATTGTCTGAAAAGTAAGATGATCCATGCGTCGATGGGCATGTAAAGAGTCGGTCCACCCACCAACCCGCATTGGACCAGCGTGGTGGGATACGGTCCAAACCCCTAATGGATAGGGGTGTATTAGGGAGGCCTATGTCCAGCAGTGGACTAACAAAGGCAGATGATGTGGTTAAACTATTAACTCATAAAAATAAACATTACAATACACACAAGCATTTGTATTTTTGTTTATTTATTGGGTAATTTAAATAATAAAGATTCTGGAAGGAGATGACTCAATTGGTATTTAGAAGGTAGTATGTCTTGCAGACTTGGGTTTTTTGCAGGTAAAAAAAATAGGTAAGGAACACAACAAAAGAGAAGGGGAGTAGGGAAAAATATTAGGAAGAATATAAAAGAAATTGAGCGAACCTTTAAAATAATAACCAACATATCCTACGCTTTGTCACAAGTTCTAAAATTAAAGTGGCAGTCACATATCACGGCTTCAGGAAAACAGATAGTTTGTCTACAGGTTTTCTTAAAAAAGAACACATACACAAACATCATCCGCCTGTGATAGTCCACTGCTGAACATAGGCCTCCCCTAACACACCCCTATCCACAAGGGGGTTTTGGACAGTATCCCACCACGCTGGTCCAATGTGGGTTGGTGGGTGGATCGACTTTTTACATGCCCATCCGACGCATGGATCATCTTACTTTTCAGACAATTGGTTCATCGGCCCAAATTGCCCTAACCAACTAGGAAATAACAATGAAAATTTGTTGAGTACCCCCAGGATTCGAACCCACAACCTCTGGTTTCTAACGCCCATACCACTAGGCTACAAAGGCAGTAGAAAGAAAGAAAAGAAGAACATCAAAGATTAATATAAGAAAAGGGATCACAAGCAAGAAATAAAAGTATAACAAACATATTTGATATGTTCTGCGACGTCACGTTTTCTCAAAAATTTAAGGACTGCTTAATCAAGCCAAGCCACAAATTGCTTTGGTTAACCTTTCTGCTATAATTAAACATTCTTGATTTAAAAATGTGTGTCCCTATTTTTAAGAGTAATATACAGACGTTAAATTTAGGGGTGATAGACATTTTTATCCAGATTCTTTGTATTTAACTGTAAATAAAAGCTTAGTTTGAATGTAAACAGCTTCGTATGTTACTTAGTAAGTTCGTAAGTATCGTTAATTAGTTAATGAATGAATAGTCTAACCTGTAGGGTCTCACTGTTGGACAAAGGCCTCCTTCAACGCTATCCATTCTTGCCTGTTCTGTGCCAATCGTTGCCAACTGTCGTTGCAGCGATAGAGTTCGTCCTGCCATTTTATTTAATGTCTCAATTTATTATGAATTTATTTAACAATCGTTAAACTTAACGTTATCATGTACAGCAGAGAAATGAAGGATTGGGAATGCTTGCTATTAAATCATTGTAGTAATTTTCATAAGTTCTGTTGTTAGCGAGTACGTTATACTAAGAACGTTTCCTTGCTGCCTCAAATATGAGATTACCTTATATTTACATCTGTTTTTAATCAACTACTATAATGACGATAATGAGATTTTGATATGAAGATGTTTAAACCTATTATATTTGCCTGAGGTGTGTGATAATTATGCGTTTGTACAGCGTAACTCTCATCCGTACTTAACGTAATGTACATAACATCACATAACACGCACTCGGCTCGTTCAACGCCACGAAACGACGCTGAATATTCAGCGGTTCGCTCTCGCATGAAAATGCACTAGTGGCTGACATGAGGCTGTTGTAAAATATAGGGGTTGCATTATTCCACGTGAAATTTAGTAACCGCACGTAGCAGCGCATATAAAACAACTGCCGAAGGCCAGCTAACTGCTAACTTACTCTTTATACACGTCACTTTATAAAATCGTAATGAAAGCTAGATGTTTTTAATGTAGCTAAATCTAGTAACATACTGGTGGTAGGGCCTCTTTTACAGGGGACCGTCTGGGTTGGTACCACCGCGGTGCTTATTTTGCCGCAAAGCAGTAGTGTCAAAACACTGATGTGTTCCGGTTTAAGGGGCACCGTAGCCAGCGTATTTACTGCGTAAACGAGACTTAACACCCTATGTCTCACGGTAAGCAGCACGTTGGTGATACCACTAGTATTGCCGATGTCTACAGGCGTCGGTGACCACTTCCCATCAGGTAGCCCGATTGCGTAGGCAATAAAAAAAACATATATACTAGGATTATCTGATTCGACGAACTAATCTCCTGAGCTGCAGATCCTATCGGACTTATAATTTATCCAATATTGGATATTACAAAAATGTATGATATATTGTTCAACCTTTTCCCACACATCAATATGAAACAATGAAAACAAAACTTCATTGCTTAAAGCCAGTGTACAATTGAATCATTGTAAGATTTCCCTTCAAACATAGCTCTTAAGTCTTAGAAATGGCGCCAACTTGAAAAAATTAACATAAAAAGTAACGTTAATTTGGACCATTATAACATTCACAGCTGACTACGATCTCATAACGCCGTCGCATTAACTGTTTAATGAAGGTTGGAAGTACACGTACACTCTGAAAATATTACACGGGGCATTGCAAAGTGTGTATCAATGTGCCCCTTGAAACATTTTCCACAGAGCGTGAAAATTTTATCCGCGGAACGAAGTGTCACTATAAAAGGTTACGATTTCAATCGCCGAGCGCCGGTGGTCGGAAATGTTCGCTGAAAACGCGGCCCCAGAAGCCTCCATAGGTCGTTACACCGAAATGTAGGATTATGGGTTTTTGATTGTCTTGCGTATGGTAAAATTCATTTCCTGCCCTCTGGAATACAAAAGATTTTTTCGATTATTCCAACTGTACGTAGTAATAATGAGACTTTATTTTGTCCTTCTACGACCTCCTTGTATGGTCTATAAAATACTGTGCCATTTTAGAAATTGCCACCGATGTATAGTGCATGTATTTGTGTACATGGAAACGGGTTTTAGTATATATTGGTACGAGCTATGAATACGAAATGACCAATGTATGCATATTGCAAGCTATATACACACAAATACAGTATCATGAAGAAGCTCATGTATACATTATTCATCTAGGTCTCTTAAAATATTAACCATCATGTATCATATGCTATCTATATTGATAGCTTTGAATTGTTCGTATTTTTAAATCTTATTTGCTTTTTTTGCTTTCATCATCATCATCATCATCAGCCTGTGTTAGTCCACAACTGGACATCGGCCTCCTCTAATGCACGCCTTTTCCATTAGGGGGTTTTTTGATCGTAACCCACCACGCTGATCCAATGCGATGGGTGGACCATTTTTTACATGTCCATCCGACGGATCGTTCATCTTACTTTTCATACAATTGGGTGACAATGTTTTTACTTACATGTTATATTTTCTGAAAGAAATTTTTACATTCAAATCTTTAAATAATTTATTTGGACGAGAAAACGTTACGGGGAAACTGTTTCCATTGCAAATTTCATTCCGTCATTATCCGGACCTTAACCGGATTGTATATCAACAGTCCAATTATGAATGCCCCCTTACAAGAGAGTGCACTTAAATGCGGATCTAAATTTGTAGAGCGCAGCCTCGCTTCAGTCGGGAGATATATAGAGCGAAATATATACAGCTCTATTGGTTTTAACGGGATTTTTCGTTCAAATACTTCATTTTGTCAATTACAGTAATTATTTTTAAGTCTACTTATGAGTATGAGTTTTTTATGATGATGAAACCTTAACTTAAGGATAACTTTGTGATTATATGGTTGTTATTCTTGATGATCTTTCAATATAATTTAAATAAATCAAAATTTAGCTCATATATATTTGGTTTGGCTCTATAGGAGAATAGATAAGGCGTGCAGTAGGGGAGGCCTATGTCCAGCTGTGGACTAACACAGGCTGATGATGATGATGATTACGACTCGTATAACGTTGAGTACGGTAAGTGTAAAACTGATTCATAAAATAAGTTATTCATATGCTTGTTACTCATATTAAGTTTCTGTCGCAAATCAGCAGTGTGTGAACATGTTTTCGCATTTATTTAGCGAGAGGTATGCAGATTTTTTATAGTGTAAAAGAGATATGATATCCCATGTCAAGTTGAGCTCAGTTGTAGCGTCTTGCACTGCCTTTATGATGGATAGGGTCTATATATGGGTAACTAACTGCCTCCGTAGCTCGGTGGTATGGGCTTACGTTTTAGAAACCGGAGGTAGCGGTTCTAATCCTTCGGGGACACAACAACTGTTCATTGTTGTTTCCTAGTTGGTTAGCGCAATGCGGGCCGATCACCCAGTTGTCTGCAAAGTAATATGATCCATGCGTCGGATGGGCATGTAAAAAGTCGGTCCTGCGTCTTATCTCTATCCGGAGAGGAATGGGAAGTGCTCCTGTGTTTGCGCGTACACTTGTGCACTATAATATCTCTTGCACAGTTGTCTGATCTCTAATGTAGATCGGCCGCTGTAGACGTAATCGACTGGACAACATTGTGTAGGGGTATCACTTGCCATCAGGTGAATGCCCTGCACGTCATATCGCTATATGTAATTATATATATATATATATATATATATATATATCACGCTCCATTACACCGGACAGTGTAAATCCGCCCTAATAGTCTGTTTACCGAATAAATAGCGCGGTGCAATCAACGCGATGGGCGGACGAGCCTCGCCATTCTGTATTCGTGTGCACAAATACGATTCGATACGAATTAATCTGCGCTGATGGACTCTCACAATGGGACCAGACATCGGATCGGAGCGGATCGGCGCTGCACTTTGGGTGTTTCGGTTTGTTTGTCGTTTATCGATTTATGTGTTTATGCAACGGTCAAAAACATATAAAACAATACGTATATCATAGTGATAATGCATATGATAGGAAAGATTATTTATGTTTATGCAAGAATGGCGAACGAGGATTTAGTATACTGAGGTTCCGGAATTTTATCTTATCTAAAAAATACACATTTTATTAATGCCTTATTCCTAGTTTTAGAGACAACGTATGTTACTGATCTGAGAAATTATCGTTAAGCTTAATTTTCGACTTACCTAGCATTTCGTATAATTATATTTTACTGATTGGTCAGATCCATTTCTGTGTCAATGTCATAATTTAAATAAAAAATTAAGGACTTGTGTTTTTGATAACGGGTTTGTATATAATAATAATAAAATATTTGACGTATATTTTTTCTTTGCAGATAGACGTTCATACGTTCCTGATTTAGTTGGTGAGTGATTTTTTGTCAATATGCATACATTAGTTTTAATATCAAAGAAATTATTTACTTTTGTGTTGGAATAAAGTTGTCCATTTTATTACACGATTGAAGAATACATCACGTATTATGTCACAACGCGCTGGTCGCAGTCTGTCACATTATAAAAATCATTATTAATGACTCCAGATGTAAAATTTAAGCTAGGACTTATTGCAACCGCAATGTATTTCAGTTACGTCAAATAGATAAGTGGTGATTTAGTGTAGTTTTAGTGACATCATATGTAGTATGGAATAACTACTAAACTGCCTCCGTAGCCTAGTGGTATGGGCGTGTGCTGTAGGAACCTGCTGCAGGTCGTGGGTTCGAATCCTGCGGGGACTCAACAAATTTTGAATGTCGTTAAATGTAGGTTAACCCACCAACCCGCATTGGACCACCATTGGGATACGGTCCAAAAATCCCCTAATGGATAAGGGTGCATTAGAGGAGCCCTATGCCCAGCAGTGGACTATCACAGGCTGATGATGAATGATGAAATAACTATAACGCTATAGTTTATCAAAACTATACGCGTAATTGATATAAATATAGTACGTATGGCGTTTACGGTGCAATCCATCGATAAGAACGCTAGATGTACGACGCCATTCCGTTGCCATGGGTTACGATATTTACACCAAATTCGAGTCTTATTTGTCAAAACTATACATCACCAGCGTGGTGGGATACGGTCTAAATACACCCTAATGGAAGGTCTTTGTCCAGTAGTGGACTAACGCAGGCTGATGATGATGATGATGATAATGATATATTTACAAGCATTGATCAACTCACGTGCGTTTCAATATGTTTTACATCTGACTCGGTTGAAGTATAGGTAGCGTATAATAATAGATTCATTTATTTTTTTATACACTCAAACTTTTTGCGAATATAAAGTGTACACAGGCGGGCTTAATGCCTTAGGCATTTTCTAACAGCCAACCTTAGGGAGGTAAGGAAATTTGAACGTAGCTGCACTAGAAAATATTATTCCACATAATCCACACAATATTAAGAAGAATTGGTATTGTATAATTGTTCCTCACAACTTTAATTAAACTATATATAATATGAGTTATAAAAAAGTACATAAAAATATTTAATATCTAAAGGCATATACATATTCTATACATAAATATATACACGCATTTGTATATGTTTGTTTAATCAGGGTATAATTAATAGTATTACTACTGATATTAGTTCCTGATTTACTTCTCCTACTCTACGAACTCTACAGGAAGCTGTAATCAGACGTAAAGCCTCTGTGCCCCCATTCCTTTTCAATTGCACCTCGCTAACGAGCCTTTGAAGCATTCGTTGCAACTTAGTGTACGAGTTTGTTCCGTGTGCCAAGTTTAATAACAATAAATACTTCCCGTTCCCCTCTATGCTATTCTGGACTGTGTTTCCATTGGATAAAGTGGAAATTGGAATGGCCTTATTTTTTCTACTAGTCACTTGCATGGAGCGATATTTACATTAAGTTTGGTTTAACATTCGTTGGGTTTGGTGAAAGCTATTTGGAAGGACTTTCTGTTGCTTATGATAGCTGAGTAGGTATTGAATTATATGTTATAGTTCGTAAGTGACAATGTTTGAAGCTTTTAGATGTTTTAGTATATACATAAATTTGTATATATATATATCACCGGCTCTTTTATTCACGTTCACCCGGTGGTAAGAGATACCCTGTCCATAGGAAAAGCAGTGTAAGGGTCCACAAATCTGCTCATCGCCCTGAGACGAAATGTTATGTCTCATATGCCTAGTTATTACGCTGGTAAAGGCGCAATTTAAACCGGAAGACAGTAGTATTTATTCACTACTGAGGAGGAAGTAGCACCACAGACGGTCCCTTGTAAAAATCGACCTACCCTTAACAAACCTCTCATTATTTTTTTGTTTACCATCTTTAAAACCCAAAAATAAGCTAGGTGCCAAAACAATAGAGTTTATAGAATGGCTCTAATATGTATAATATGTCTTAACATGTTTTTTACGTGCGATAAGAACTATATAATATCATATCAACTATATAATATTTACGAATTTTTCGCGTTACTTAAATATATTTATTCCCTACCTTTCGGATTCTTTTCAGCATCCATGATCACGGGCAGACTAAGTTGGTATATGTCTGCATCTCTATGTTTTCGAATAACCTTCAGTTTTTATTTAAAAAATTGACATATCTTTCGATGTCTTAATATATATAATATATGAAAAGAATCCGAAACGTCGGGAATAAATAAATTTAAGTAACGCGAAAAATCCGTAAATAAGTGGATTTGATATGTATAATAATCACGTAAATAAAATAAATAATTATATATAATATCAATCATATCAAATCTTGAAAACCCATGAATTGGATTTATTTGTAATAAATAGTTTGTTAAGCATGCAGAATACCACTGATTATTAATCAGAAGCTGCTAACTAAAACGTTCGCAATATTTTCTGGGCACAGGTAGAAAATAAAATGTATAAAATAATGGCAGTATAGATATCATGTTGAGTATAAATAAATCACTTATTTGCTATTATGGATAATATGCCACCATATATAAAACTTTGTAAGATTTTCTTAAAGAATTTTGAAAAGTCTCGGACAACCTTTCAAAAGGTCGTTCTTTACGTGTTACGCAGTCATTTTGAAGAATTCATAATAATCGTGTACGTAAATGTGTATGTAAATAAACTTTTGGGACGCGCCCACTTTAAAAAGTTTCGGAGCTCACAAAAATTTACTTATTCAAGTTTCATCAAACCTTTTATGTTGTTTATCTAACTTTTAACATAACATAGAATATTAAGTAATCCACTCCAATGTATTTTTAATTTACTGTAGGTTTCTATAGCGAGGTTCTTAACTGTCATACTTATACGTAGTTATAACGAATGGTGTTTAATGATGTAAGTGCTGACGATGTTTGATAACATTTTAATGCACCTAACCTTTTTTAAGAAAATGCCTTTTGTTATTTTCTAAAGGTAGTTTCTCAACAATATTTTTTTTTGATTGTTCAATTACACAATAAATATTGTTGAGCCGTCCAGAAGGCCTTTATTATTAAATTGACTTCTGGTTTAATAATAAAACCTAGGTCGTTATTTAAAAACCAATACAAAGGTTGACCAACACGTCGTGTGGGTATGTAAAAATATCAGAAAAATCTGTTAACTTTACATTATTTAAATCGTTATTGTAGGCCTATTACTCCAAATACTCTGTTCATTTAGAATAAATTTAAAATTAAAGTAGAATACTTGTTTACTTAGAAAATAAAACGAAACAAAATATTCTTTTGCGTCATTACACATTCTGTAAGGCTGAAGTTTTACATTTCGCTCCAACAGACCGCTTTGAACAGCATTTCTGAGTAGCTTGAACTTTATTTAATTTACAAATACAAGCCAAGTTTATTTGCGTTTTTACGTGAACTATTCAATATTTACCAATATTTCTTTACGACTCGTTTGAAGTTTGTAGTACGTATTAACTGACATTGGCAACATAATTTTTTATCGATATCAACAAACAAATCAATAGTAATAGTAAATTAGAAGTAATTTATTAACTCTTGGACTGAAAATAGGCTGTTTTGCATATCATCATCATCAGCCTGTGATAGTCCACTGCTGGACATAAGCCTCCCTTAATACACCACTATCCATTAGGGGGTTTGGACCGTATCCCACTACGCTGGTCCAATGCAGGTTGGTGGTTGGACCGATTCACATGCCCATCCGACGCATGGATCATCTTACTTTTCAGACAATTGGGTGATCGGGCCAAATTGCCCTAACCAACTAAGAAACAACAATGTAAAATTTGTTGAGTTCCCGCAGGATTCGAACCCAAGACCTTCGGTTTCTTACTAAAAAAATGCTGAATTACTGCATAGTATAAAACAAAGTCGCTTTCACTGTCCCTATATACCTACCTAAGCTTAAATCTTTTAAAACTTTGCAACGGATTTTGATGCGGTTTTTTTAAATAGATAGAGTGATTGAAGGGGAAGGTTTATTATGTTAATAAAGTAAATTTATATATTTTTCCATAGAATTCACAGATATCAGTATTGCACCCGTGCACAGCCGGGGCGGGTTGCTAATTTATTGTATTTCAAAAAATCTATTTAATTACATTCTTTTGAGACTGCGGACACAAACACTTGAAACGGAAATAATAAAACTATAGAATTCCTTTAGATATATCTGTAATTGTATGAGTTGAAAGATATACTTTGTTAAACAAAAGGTTCATCCCATATATACTGTCGAGGTTCATCGTATAATCTTCAGTTTGTATAATTAATGTGGATCCTCGTATTAGAACATTTCTGTAGTCTTAGTAGGGTATGATGTATGGGCGCGCATGTCCATGAATAATCAACTAGGGAGCCGTCTGTTACACAAATAAAATCAAAAAAATATTTGGTAAGGGTAGAAATTGAACAAAAACTGAAGAATTTTATTTGTTTTTATACGAATATATTATAACTTATAGACGGATTATCCCTATGATCCATTTCATAGGTATATCGCGTTTTTTTTAATTTTGTCAACAGAAATAGACATCTCTCGTCAAATATGCTAGATAGTCTGTCAAAGAGTGTCGCATACACAATGAAAGAGTGAAGTAATAATTATTACTTCATACATCATCAGCCTGTGCTAGTCCATCGCTGGACATAGGCCTTTCCTCATGCTCGCCTTATCCATTTACGGGGTTTTTGGACCGTATCCTACCACGCTGGTCCAATGAGGGTTGGCGGGTGGACCGACATTTTCATGCCCATCCGACGCATGGATCCTCTTATTTTCAGACAATTGGGTGATCGGCTCAAATTGCCCTTACCAACTAGGAAACCACAATGAAAATGTGTTCAGTCCCCGCAGGATTCGAACCCACGACCTCCAATTTCTAAAACACATGCCCTCACCACTAGGCTATGGGGGCAGTTTAATGTATTGACTGTTTGAAATATATTATAGCGCTGATTGTATAGGAAGGGCGACTGGTTCACAGTAATAACAAAACTTTACGTTATCAAATATATTATCATTTGCTCTGTCTTCTCAGATAATAATTATATACTTTATAGGATTTCTAAAACACGGTTAGGCCAGTAAAGAACTTAAGTGCTATGTTTTATATTTGTTCAAATATCGACGGCAATAGTAATAAATAAAATCATGCAAGATGGTGATATGTATCCCTCATAATTGATTGGGGTGTATTCGGGGAGGCCTATGTCCAGCTGTGGACTACCACAGGCTGCTGATGATGATGATAATGGTGAAATGTAGACAAACTTTACAGTGTGACTGACGATAAATGTCAAAAACAGTGCCAAGTCTATAACGCTTCTTTGTCTAAAACTATTTGCATTTTGTCAAACTCGTCGCTGTGAATGCTAGATGAGACATGTCACTGTTGGGCAGACTGTTCAGATTTCGAATAACTTAGGTTTCGATCGTGGATGAGGAAGTATCCCTTGTCTGGAGTTAGTTCGATTCTTCTGAAAGCTGTATTAACTTCGATTTAACTTGTTTTATTTTGTTAACGCTTGGGATGTATTAGGATACATATTTTGTAAGGTTCTTATTTTTTTATTTTGTTTTTAGTTGTTCTCGTAATATAAATTGCCAGTAATTAGCTACTCAGCATACTTTTAAATTGCTTACTTAAGTCTCTGGTCCCTAATCTTTTTTCTTCGTACTAAGTTTGTCAGTTTTTTAAATTGTCACATCCTTTTTCTAATTTTAACATAATGAACTATCAAAAAAAGATTAAAAATTTAAAAAAAAACTATAATAGAGCTGCCTAGCTATTTTTCCAAACTCTTATGGGTTCAATTTGTAATCCAGCCAGTTTCTCTCAAATTTTTAATTAGCGTTAAATGTCCACGACAATTTAATGACGTTGGATCAATCAGGTAATAATATTACTGATGTCACTTAAAGATCGTAAATGATGGTCTGAACAAAAATGGCTCGACTTCGACGCATTAGACGAATAATGAATCTTCCAAGAACTACTAAAATCCATAGTTTTCCTGCCCGATTTGAACCAACAACCTTTCTTCTTCACTAAGCCTCGGAAGCGGCTCATAAAAACGCCATTGCTATAACGCGTTTAGTATTTACATCAACATAATTTTTATGAAAATTACGACGCGGAACACGACCGAAATTATGAAATATTTCGTCTATGAGCGAGTGAAATTCGATTTGGGGGAATTTCACGGAATCCCTCACCTCCGGCGTAGGCTACGTGGCAGTTGCTACGGCTTGTGGCGTCGTTTTGAGGTGAAATTTCGACGTAAACATGATTCCCCCTAATGGAAGCTCTCGCCTGATATTGCCTATTCGGGGTGCGGCGGCGTGCGCCCGTGAAATTATCTCAATCGAATTTTGCCCCTGTCTGTTGAAGAGACCAATTACAGGTTACGCGCGATTGTATATATATATATACAAATGTATGTTGTTATTTCAAATAGGCTAAATAGTTTAATTTGTATGTGTAAATACATATATGTTTACATACAGTCGTCTCACACTATCCTCTGTACGGTACAGTATCCTTTTGTTGGCTCATTGAGTTGGATATTAATGAATGTTTGGTGTGTATTTTGAGTTATATGTTATTTTCAACAAACTTTACACTTTTTAGTCGAACGTAAAACACATAAGTTCATTAACATACACGGAATTCGGTGGAAATGGTTGCTTTTGAAAGTAGATTTTAGAAAGAGCCTTTATGCATCCGCTTTTACCAGTTGCGTCGGTTTATTTCTTGTGCTCTGCTAGTTTGCAATGTGCCTTCTCACGGCGCGTGTTCTTGGTACCTACTTTGTGCCTTTGTGTACACTGATCCCGTGTAGTGTGCACACACTAAAATGTACGTTATGGCGTTGGAATACGGTAGAAGGTCGTTGTTTCTGTGCTTTCGTTATGTCTTCGCTTGTTTGCACCACTTATGTGAGACACTTTCAGCATCCATGCTGTCGGGCTTACGCCTTGTAGCGCAGGTTAATTGGTGACAAACATCATGTGTGTACATTGCATACGTGCACACGTGCACACGTAGTGTGAGAGAAGTTACTGTAATAATGTATCTGTATAGTGTAATGCTACCAAGAAAATTATAATGTAGAGTTGCAATAGGCAGTGATAATTGTAGAGGCGAAACTCACGTAAAATAGTAACAAAAAGTTCTTTTGATAGTTTTCCCTCGACTACTTTACTTAAAGATCTTATAAAAACACAAATTTGGAATTATCACACGACAAAACGTCATTTCAAAATGGCGTCTCCTTACAGCATTACAACCGAGTAATCATTTCAACAATAGTGCAGTCGTGATTGTCGTATACGAAATTCAGTTGAACAATAGTGTAGGCTACGTTTTTTCAGCTGAAGTCAACGCTCCCTCCTCGCTGTAGTCAGGACAATGTGCCTTTCAGCGAAAGCGGGTCACTCGGTCCAAGAGGGTGGCACCGGGAGCACTCTTTGCTCCCCATTGTGCTGATGCGATTTTGAATTGTGTCTGTGTTGTACATTAAGGCAATGGACTAATTAGTTTCTATAGGTACCTATGTAGGAGTGTGTATCATTTTTCTGATAAAGTTGAAAATTTTACATGCTCTGTAACTAATAATAACAATATTTCGGGACGAATTACACAACATCATCTAGTCCCGAACTAAGCAAAGCTTGTACTTTTGAAACTCGATGACTGATATGACTGAATGATAAATACCCATGTGGTCCGTATCTTTTAATTGCAATTGCATTTGCTATTCCTATTTTAATTCTCTTATATTTTGTGCGGCTCTTTAACTCGTTTTCCGAATTTATAGCGTTTAGTTACTATTATAATATTATTAATTATTTCCTATTACATAACTCAATGGTCTTAATTATCCTAGTTACATATAAAAAGCTCATAACCGCCTCCGTGCCCTTGCGATAAAAGTAAGATGATCCATGCGTCGAACAGGCATGTAAAAAGTCGGTCGACCCACCAACCTGCATTGGACAAGCGTGGTGGGGTACTGTCCAAAAAGCCCCTAAAATTGAGAAGGCGTGCATTAGGGCAGGCTTATATTCAGCAGAGGTCTAACACAGGCTGATTATGATGATGATTCTTATTCCATAGAATCCTTTGTAAAAGGTATATATTTCTGTTTTACAGAGCATTTTCAATAAAAATACATACATCCAATACATACTATAGCAAATTTCGCAAGCACTTAGTGTCTTAACACGTACATCTTTACAATACTATTGTAATCTGAACATTAACAATGGCGCGTCCAGTGCATACCAACTCTTTCTAATTAATAAATTGTCAACCATATAATCGTGCATAGTCCTGCTAATATGGCAATAACAGATTCTAATTGGTCTCCCTTTAATTAACCATTGGCTACTGTGGTCTTTGGCACGTTGCCAAGCTATCGCAACGAATGGTGCGTTATCGCCGACACTAGTTGCCAACCCGTTTTGCCACCCACAGCGTACAGTTGGCATCCGTGTCTGGCACGTGCATATTTGATTACGATCTAAATGGTCGTTTAGCTCGTATTTTTTTGTTTCGTGCTGTTTGGCAGCTGTTTTTAAGCCGTTTGTAGATGTCGTTATAGGTTTAATGGTTTTTTTTTGTTGCTCTGCCATAGCAAACAGTTATGAATAAAAAAAACGGGATTTATAAGTCTCTCAATCATAACTTTTTATAGAAAAACAGTTGTTGGATATCTAAACATTAAGAAGACAGTTGAAAAGTGTGTTATTAGTATTATATTCGTTTTCATTTTATAATTATTTAGCGTTAGGTATTTTGTTTGTCGCTATCTAAATTTTACTTTGTGCTTGTCTAAACGCTGAAAGATTACGCTCAAGAGCATTTATATCCAAAAACCTGTTAAGGGGTTAAGTGTAGCAAACTTTGATTAAGTTTTGATTTTAGTTATGCAACTCGAATACTTTACATGCAACGCAATTTAGCTATCATAAAGCAATAAAAAATAGACAGGGTAGCGTTTTTTTGAATTTATTTATTTAGATTTAGCGTCGATGTTGTCGTAACTATTTCATCGATTGTAACGATTTCTATATTATTGCTTTTGAATTATGTTATACGGGATATTTTGTTTGTTATGTATAGCTTAATAATTTTAGAGATATCCACGTTATTATGGACATTGTTTTTCATGTGTGCAAAAAAAAATTAAAGTTAAACTACAGATTTTTTAAATTGTGAGGTTTGAGGACATTAAAAGTCTGATCATATTATTCTTCAGTAATGTTAACCTATTTTTAGGTTCCGATAGTGGGTCAGATGTGGATTAAAGGATGCTATTGTGAGCGCACGTATAGTTCTGAAATATTTCCCTGAATTGACCCATTTGGCTGAAGCCCAAATCGTTTCAAGGTTTTTCAGGCTCGTGCTAAGCTTTTCATTTTTTATTATTTGTTACAGTTTTCAGTTTTATTAACAAACTTTTTAAACAATTTTGAAAGAATTCATATGCCTTATCTTATTCCTTGGAAATGCTGTTCTTTTATCATGATCTTTTGTTAAAGATCTTTAAGTATGATGATAATTGCATGTTTTTTTAAGTATTCATCAACATCATATCTGTGATAGTCCACTGCTGGACATAGGCCTTCTCTAATATACCCCTATCCATTAGGGGGTTTTGAACCATATCCCACCACGCTTGTCCAATGCGGGTTGGTGGGTGGACCGACCTATTACATGCCCTTCCGACGCATGGATCATCTTACTTTTCAGATAATTGAGTGATCGGCCCAAATTGCCCTAACCAACTAGGAAACAACAATGAAAATTTGTTGTGTCCCTGCAGGATTCGAACCCACGACCTCCGCTTTCTAAAGCACACGCCCATACCACTAAGCTGGGAGAAGTATTATTTATATTATTTATAATTATTGTGAAAACGAGTGTAACTTTCAAAGATAGGGTAACATTACTCTCAGCTCTTACTTAATATTATAAATTACTAGTGACCCGCCCCGGCTCCGCACGGGGCAATGCTGATAGCTAATCTATGAAAAAATATATAAATTTATCAGCGTTTCCCTACATTGTTATGCATGAATTATAAAAATAAAACTTTCTCTTCAATCGCCCTATTTATTAAAAAAAACCGCATCAAAATCTAAAGTTTTAAAGATTTAAGCATAAATAGACAGATAAAGCGACTTTGTTTGATACTACGTAGTGAGTAAACGCAAAGATTTAATATAAAATTTAATAAAACCCAACTAATATAACATCGTCATATATTACAAAAAACCTTTCTTAAAAGGGAGATAAGAGAATAAAAATATAGTCCCGTAGTGGCTTAATTTCCTATTCGTTTTAATTTCGCGAACACTGTCTAGACACGTGAGTTAATATTGAAATCGCTTTGGGCCCCCAAAGAGATTATTATCGCCAAGTGCGACTGAGTCAATTTGCAGAGGACGTCCCCTTCTGTATTAAGCTACCTAAATTGAGTCTGGAACTTACAGTTGTAACATCTGAGTGAGGAACTCGTAACATGGGTTTGAAGGTACTTAAAGTTTCCTATCAGTAGTCATCAAGTGGAACTATAAAAAAATAATAATATTGAATTTTTAATAACACGAAGGTTACGAATATCATTTTGGAATAGTTTAAAGTGGCTGATAAAAATAATTTAACACACAAATGTAATTATTCCCAGGAGGGTGTAATTCAAAGTCATTATTATCAGTTCACGAATTTAAAGTTTAGGTCTTTTTTATTACCACTAAGCTATTTAATTGTTGGTTTTGAAAGAGTAAAAACATCGTATGGATTTTTTTATTAATAGACAAATTTGTAATAAAAATAATTCAATTGCGAAATAATACTTCGTGCATTGATAGTTTATTGATATAAGGGATATACAGCAAATATAAGTAAAGAAACAGGGTAATAGCCATGAAGCCAATATATTATGTTTTGGGTTTGATGTCAGTCATTATTGCTTACGGTTTCACAATAATTGTTCATGATGGAAAAACGTTTTTCTACCAAAAATAAAACGGCAATATATGAAAGCATTCTTCCAAACCTTTGCCTTATTAAATGCCAAATTGACCAAATTACATTCAATTTAATGCAGTAAAACGTAAACGTTATCTACAAAAACAAATCTTCGTAACGTTATTTCAAGCTACTCGACAGCTCTATACACATAACACAGTTCTAAGTTATTCACATATTCTTCCGGTTTTGCCTTTTCCGGTATTTTTTCACCCGCAACTCGGGACGGTATATCGAATGGAAATAACGCGAGCAATACGTTATTTATCATTTCGCCCAAGCCGTCGTCCCTCAGTCGATTTTCCACCGTGACTGCAATAAATTGTTATTTACGTCTCGAAAGCGGACCCTCTACAGTACCACTAAAAGCACTCAATTCTCGCTAACAAATAAGCATAACAATACTCGACCGGCTCGAGCTACGCCCGCTATAAAGTTTGGGCGTTCCGCAAGGTTGGTTCCGGTGCCGCAACTTTTAGTGTCGAAGGGAAAAGGTGCAGATGAGAGGTGTTGTTGTTTTTGCCATGTTTGTGATTGATGTTATTCTTTTCTTGATGTAAATATTCTGAGTTTTGTTGTATTATAAGGTTTCGCTTAAATAATAACTAAAATTTGCAGTTCTCCGTGTAGTTTACCTTGTATTTTAACTCAATTTATCGAATCGAAAAAGGTTTTCTTGGTCCGCTTGCACTGTGCTTACACTACTGTGCGCTGCGCACACTTGATTACTTCTGAAGCTTCTTTTATAGGAAAGCTTCTTTCCACCTTATATAATAATTTACACCTTATATAATTATACTTGAATTAAGTATAGAACTTGTCTAATTTCATGACATCACATCACATCATCAGCCTGTTTTAGTCCACTGCTGGACATAGGCCTCCCCTAATACACCCCTATCCATAAGGGGGTTTGGACCGTATCCCACCACGCTGGTCCAATGCGGGTTGGTGGGTGGACCGACTTTTTACATGCCCATCCGACGCATGGATCATCTTACTTTTCAGACAATTGGGTGATCGGCCCAAATTGCCCTAACCAACTAGGAAACAACAATGAAAATTTGTTGCGTCCCCGCAGGATTCGAACCCACGACCTCCGGTTTCTAAAGCACACGCCCATACCACTAGGCTACGGAGGCAGTCATGACATACATAATTAATTCTATCTGAAAATCACCAAAGTTAATTGACGTAAATAATATTTTACATTGGAAATATTTCTCAGTTGGGATTCCGCGTCTATGAAATGTTATCAACTTGATGTTTACCTTTTAATTGCGCGTGTCAATTTAGAGGTCACTAAATTAAGATAGCTTTTGAACATCCTTTTTCTATGACAATTGTTGTTTTGTAATATATATTGTATAAAGAGACGGAATCGACGCAATCATTTTGTACATGTATTTTCTATCACCGACCTTGTTATTAAACAATTAATCAAGAGTCAACGAGTATCTTTCTACCTAAAACCAACCCTTCTATTATTTTTTTATAAATTCATCATCATCATCATCAGCCTGTGTTAGTCCACTGCTGAACATAGGCCTCCCCTACTGCACGCCTTCTTCATTACATCCACGTTGGTCCAATGCGGGTTGGTGGGTTGATCGACTTTTTACATGCCTAACCAACTAGGAAGCAACAATGCAAATTTGTTGGATACCCGTAGGACTCGAACCCACGTCCTCCGGTTTTTAAAGGACACGCCTTTACCACTAGGCTATGGAGGCAGTTATTATTGATTAGATATATGTATTAATCCCCTGTTCCCATTCTGTTAGTGAAGTGAGGATTTGTCATTAATAATATAAATTTACGTTTACATGACAATTGGATTAGTTTTTACTACAATTTTCCAGTGTAAAAGGTCTGAAATCATCTATTCTAATCTCCAAAACCCTTCAGGCGTAAGAAAACCGCATAATCGTGTACCGACAAGCCGTAACTAGAGGTGCCACAAAGCGACCACTCTCTCACTCCAAAATAGTTCACTCGTATATAACCATTGACCGATTTTACGCTGAAACCGGCAAACGTGCGCCGTTTCTGAGGAAATGGGAATCCCCGGCACTGGGTCCAATTATGCATTCTACCCTCGGAATGTGGGGGGCGCCCCCGCGAGCAGCCTACCGAGAATTGGTCGTTACGTGGCGTAGCTTGAGTAGAGCAGCGTACGACAGAGGCTAATTCTTTGTTTGCTTTTGATATCTTTTGGTATATTATTGTGAAAAAATGCATATTATTAACTGCAATGATTAGTTCTTCTTAAATGCAAATGATTAATTATCTTGTTTTTATGTTATTACCAAGTCTACAAATATTATATTATAGTTTAATTGGTTATGTTGGATACCCGCAAGAAATTTCGGATTTTATTTATTTGTTTTTACTATTTGATATTAAAAGAGTAAGTCATGTTTATCTATATCTTGCTGATGCACGTATGTTAACAAAGTTATTAGTAAGCAAGTGCACCGATTGGAAAACATTATTTTGTACTTAATAAAATGTAGCATAAGTCTGGTCCAGTTTGAAGAAAGTGTTACTTCGTACCATGTTGTCAAGCAATAATAATATATTGAAAATTTCATGCTCTAACGCCTATGCAAAATCACGCACTTTGAATTATACTTGGAATTATAAGTTTCGTAGATTTTGGTCAGAGTATTGTATTGCATCCGTTAGTCTCCAAATAGATTGGTCGAAATTACACCGAATCCCACTGCGCGTTATTCCTCTGTATGTCTAATCAATTGCTTCCGCGCCCGCTCCGGAATAAAGATTAGTGGTAGATTCCCGCAAACCCTCGCGGGGCCACCCTTTCGCGGCGCCTCTTTGTCTCACATAGCGAACGGAGAATCGATACGCGCGAAGGATTCTCGTAATAGTCGATCATTAGTATGTGTTTTCGGGACTGGATGTGCGGATGTAAGAATGTGGATTTTCGCTCAAAAAGATTTATGCGAGTGATAGGAATTTCAATGAGTTATAGACGTAATAAGGTTGACTTATATACTATGCTAGCAACTCCGCAATTCCCTTGTGCGTGGAATTTCGTAAAATTCGTTCTTAGCTGACCTCTACTCGACGAAAAGAATATTTGTACCCAATTTCAAGTCGCTACGCCTTATGGTTCCAAATATATCGTGATAAGTTTATATTTAGGTGGGAATCTTTTATATATCTTTTACTATATCTTATATATGATAAGATATAGTATGGGGTTAAGTGAGATCGAGATAATTTTCACACTAAGTCGTATATAAAACTCTAAACTAGTAGCTTTCGATGAATCTATAGCGGCATTTATTAATTATTAGCGGAGTTTCGTTGGCATTGGATTTGAAATGTGTAGATTCTTCTTGAGCTGGTAAGAGCTAGTATTTAAATAATTTATTTCTAATGAAGGGATTGCTAATGTTACGAAAATGTTTATTAGGGCAATGTAGCAGCAACCAGCGCTGGTACTTTGCTTCCAATGATTGGGCTGAATTGCACTATTTTTGATGGCATTGATGACCTAACTACCAATTATTAAAGATGATGTTATTAATTTGCAAAGATACATATTAATTTTAAGGCATTTTAACCGACATCATGTATTTTACCAACCTGGCTGGGTAGCGTTTCTTTATAGATATAATTATCATCAGCCTTTGTTAGTCCACTGCTGGACATAGGCCTCCCCCGTGCACGCATTCTCCATTAGGCGTTTTTTGGACCGTATACGCGCTTGTCTAATGCGAGTTGGTGAGTGAACCGACTTTTTACATGCCCATGTGACGCATCGATCATCTTACTTTTCAGACAATCGAGTGATCGACCGGTCTAAATTGCTGATTACTAACCAACCAGGAAACAACACAACTAGACCACGGAGGCGGTGAATAGTGAGTATAGATAAAAATAATATATAAAATACATCAAACAGAATTACAACTGTGTAACAATTTTCCTTCCTAACGATTTTAAATAGTTGTCACCGCATCAGTTGCGATATCTAAGGATCCACAAAATGGGGTGAAATTTTTGTAAAAACAACGCAATCCGGTTCATGCGAGACATACTGCAATCGGTTGGCTGCTACACGGCTGCGGCTTCGCAACATTAAACTGAGGGAGGTCGCTCCACCTATGTTACAGATTTAGCCCCCGTGTGCTTATGGCGGTTTGGAAAGTTGCAACGAATTTTCGGGGAACGAGAGTGGAAACAAATGGTGTGTAAACTGTACCTATTTTAGGGTTTTGACTAATATTGATCGAAAACATTTTATAGTTTACTATCGACCCGCGCTGCTTTCGCACGGGTGCTATGCTGATAGCAAATATACCTGCAATATTAAGCATTGTTATACATATAAACCTTCCTCTTCAAACACTCTTTTTATTGAAAAAATCATATTAAAATCCGTTGCGTAGTTTGAATGATTTAAGTGTACATAGACACAGACAGAGAAATCGACTTTGTTTTATACTATGTAGTGATTGTACGATTATTTTTATGTGACGAAAAATGACTTACTTTCTTTCTATCAAAGCGGCACACGCCTTTAATAATTTTGCTATCCAATAATTTAGTGACAAAACTATATTTAGCCGTGGTCACGGGTAGACTACCCCGACCACGGCCGCTGGAAAGTGTTCGAAACGTCGGGAATTTAAAAATGTAAAATAAACGCGATAAAATCCATAAAGTCATTTTATTTAATAATTGCCTAATACATTATTATTCGTTCAAAAATTTATCCGTTAATTAACATATAACACATTTGAGTTTGTAACTTCGTGATAAGAAACTTCAATCAAACCTTCGAATCAAGCGTAAAACCGGTTAACGTGTCCCAAAATAAGAAGTCGCGATAAATCACCGTAATCTTTATAAATTAGGGGCAGCGGTATCGGGTACAAGAATTGCCACGAAATAGTTTGGGGGCGCGCGTGGCTGAGGCGAAGTTACTTTTATTCGCGTATATAACCGTTAAATTGTCGCGATTACTCTCGCGGCAGTTGAAAAGACGGTTGGACAGCGACTTGTCGAAATGCGCAAACGTAAATTCGAAGATGCAGTGGTCGAGAGTTTACCATCTTAATTAGGTGGTTCCAAGAAGCGTGACTATATAGATTTAGATATTGTGGAGTGTAAATTATTAACTTTCGTTAAACTGTAAAAAATGTCATCCATCATCATCATCGGTCGACTGTGATGGTCACTCGCGGACTGTGAGCTCCATAATACCTATCCATTAGAGAGGTTTTGGACGTATCCCACCACTGTGCAAATGACGTGAGTGGTGGTAAAATTGACTAATTAAGCTTTACAAAACGGATAGATATCAAATGTCAATCTTAGATAATCAGACGTTTAGATTCAGAATTAATAGCATTATCCAGAGACTAAATATCTCAGAATCTAGTTCTGGTCACTAAAGTAATCAGCTGGACTTCGTGGTCTACTCGCACTTTACAGCCGCAGGTCCTTGGACCGGCCTCGATTTTTAAATATTTCCTTGCACGTTTCCGCTTGGAAATGCGGTAATTATCGTTTTCTTTCAATGGCTCTCCGTCTTGTTAGCCGGTTCAATGATTGCTACAGGAATGATGGCGTGTGTATGATGAATGGGTTAATTTGTAGAAAGAATTTAATCCTGAAATAATCGTAATTGTGATTGCAATTAGGGTTTATATACATTACGTCATTAAGTTGTAATATAATTCTTATTTGTTAGTTATGTTTTGTAACTTTTTCATTTGTTTTTAAATTAGATTTGAAATTGGATTGTGCTCTGATATATTTAGAAAAACTATAATAGCTATTATTCACCCACCAACCCGCATTGGACCAGCGTGATGGGGGACGGTCCAAAGTCCCCTAATAAATAGGGGTGTGTTAGGGGAGGCCTATGTCCAGCAGTGGACTATCAAAGGCTGATCATGATGATGATGATGATGATAATAATAGCTATTGATTCCCAAATCGAATTTTTGAAGGTTATTTTTCTTTCTCTTTATGGAATAAGTACTAACGCGGAGCCTTTTTCATCGCAAAGCAGCAGTGTGAAAACACTACTATGCCCAAGTTTGAAAGCTGGTATAATAGAACATTGTATATCTCAGTGGGACGAACGCTACATTTCTTATGGACAGGGTACATCGTTTGCCCTTGGATATAATCCTGTACGTATTCGACATTTGTGTATAATCAATTATCTATCAATTTAGTGGGTAAAAATAGAAAAAAACCTAAAGAGTTTTATTTATTTAAACAGGACACCAACAGTACATACATTGAACATTAGTAAGCAACATTAAAGTGTTATTAAGTTCTGATGCATGCACCATATTAGGTGAAACGGCATTGATACAGTTACATCATTTACAACTCGTGCGTTTACAAAATAATATAGCTAGAATAAAACAGAACAATAAGTAATTTATTACGAAGATAGGGTATACGTAAATAAAATTACTAAAATATTATGTTGTTTTTCATTTCGTCAAAGTAGTTACGTATAAAGTTCTTAAATTTTTAAAGCTGGTGATTCCTACGACGCTTCTTATTATTTATTACCTATGAAGACGAACAGATAAACGAAACGGCATGATTTTTTATTATCAGCAAAACTTTGGGTTTTTTACACAAATGTCGATTAGAATTAACAACATTTACTCGATATAAACCGCAGTAATGCATACCCAATTATGCATATAGCGATCCCGAATCCCGTTCTAATTGCATATGTCGAGCATCGGGCGAAATTTATCTACGTTGTTTCAGGCTAATGGCTTTATATCGATAAATCTGCCATCATAGCGCCTATGAGCCCGCTCGATTAAACCGCTGTGCAAACTAACCGTGTTAGGTCCCGAGAACGGTGTCCCCGGTTATGAGAAACTTTGTGATGTAACCTATTTACAAGATCTGACCTATTTTTAAAGCGAACATTGCTACAGATTTAAGTGGGTATAAAACAGTGTGTGTAACAAAACTTTTGAGGTGGTGGGTCCCCCTTTTACACTGGGCCGTCTGCGACGTTACCACCGCGGTGCCTGTTTCTGCCGCAAAGCAGTTGTTTGAAAGCTCTACCGTGTTCCAGTTTGTAGGGCACACACACACGGTCCATGGGCGTTGGTGACCACTTTCCATCACATGAGCCGAAAAAAATTATTGCAGTTTACTCAAAGTTTCAGGGCGTTTGTTGCTTTTACGTTGACATTAAGAATTTTAGTTTTAATATTTACATTGGTGCTTAACTAAGCTTTTCTTTAATATTAATAATTTCTGCTATGATGATTATAGTTGATTATCTTCGGGCTTGGCTTTCTGATTCAGTCTAACCTCAGTTCTATCAGGAACTGAACGGTGCTTAAATATAATCACATTTTTTTTAATAATATTTGATACTAGTAATTGAAATATGAATGAATGTCTGAGATAACTTTGTATTGTTTTAAATGGTATGTGAGGAGTGAGAATTAAGAGACCTATATCCAACAGTGGATGATGATGATGATGAAAATAGTGCTTGTAAAAGCATTCAGAAGATAATAACTATTAATCAAGAAGCTAAATTTAAGCACCAGAGACTAATAATATTATTTCCTTACCCAAGCTATTACTCAACACAAAGTACTTTAGATTTGATTTAGAAGCCGACAGCTTGTAATGGGGTCTCTGAAACTCCAACATAATTAAGATCCATCCCTTATGAACAGGGTCATGTCTGACCCCGTAACTATCTGACCCACTGGCTTAAATATCAGTCGAGGCTTGCCACGCCGAGGCACTATGTTGTGTTGAATTATAGACTCGATAATGTCACGCACTTTTCCAATGATGCGATTGTGTTGTTCGTTTATATTATAAATATTTGATTGCTATAATGTAATGAGAATTTAACTTAGGTTTATGAGATTAAATCTGGCTATGCCCCGCGGTTAGTCGTGTATGAAGAATGAAACATATTAAAACCTCAGCCTTACAAAATCGCAATATCAATACAACGACTTTTTATGGGCTTGCGTACCGACATGAGCTTATTTACAGGAGAATTTAGGATAGAGGGCTCCGTTACTGATTTCGTACCTGCACAATATTTCCTGTATACTGAACACTTACTGTTAAATTTGGTTTATTTACGTCGTATTTATTTTTAACTGCCTCCGTAGCCTAGTGGTAAGGGCGTGTGCTTTAGAAACCGGTGGTCGTGGGTTCGAAACCTGCGGGAACTCAACAAATTTTCTTGGTTGTTTTCTAGTTGGTTAGGGCAATTTGGGCTGATCCACCAGTTTTTTGTCAATTGTCTGAAAAGTGAGATGATCTATGCGACGTATGGGCATGTAAAAAGTCAGTTTTGCACCTTATCTCTCTCCGGTCGTGTCGGTTATCCGTCCCTTTGGGCTTTAAGAGTATAAATTAACAGGTAGTGTGTCTGTGTTTGCGCGTACACTTGTGCACTATAATGTCTCCTGCGTAGTGGGCTGATCACTAATAAATATCGGCCGCCGTAGTCGTTATTGAATGGAGAACGTAAATATAATTTATATTTATATATATGATGGGCCATAAGTTATTCTCACTTGAATGTTAAAGTAAAGTTTAATTAAAGTCAATTCAGTAGTTTTTGTTTGAAAAAGTAAAAAAATACATCCATACAATTTAACACTCTAAAAGTAACTGCATATACCTTTACTCAATTAACTAAACAAGCCATTAAATTTTTTTTGCTAATAATTTTATATATTTAATAATATATAAAATTTTCAATGTAAATACATGAACCTAAAAGATAGTGGGAAATGTTTAATTGCTTCGTGGAACTAGACCCTTGAGGCGTGGCGTTACATTACTTTAAAATGGGGCATTATACTTACGCCTGCTGTGAAAATGTTGTTAGTTTCCCACGTTTGCCTTTGGGATTCCGCGAAAAGCGGTTAAAGGGTTGCTTATTATCGGTAATGGTGTTATTTATTTTAATGTTGAATGATTGCTCGGAAATCCGTTTTCTTTTGGAATTTACGACTTTACCGCCTCCGTGGCCTAGCGGTATTGGCACTAGCTTTATAAACTGGAGGTCGTGGGTTCGAATGCCGCGGGAAACAACTTTGTGTTATTGTTGTTTTCTGGTTGGTTAGGACTATTTGGGACGTTCACCCAATTGTCTGTAAATGTCTGACTGAAATGTCTGATGGCCATGTAAAAAGTCGGTCCACCCACCAACCCGCATTGGACCAGCGTGGTGGGATACGGTCGAAAAATAAATCCTAATGGAGAAGGTGGACAAATACAGGTTGATTATGTATGTGTTTCTTAAATTAAAAGTGTGTAAATATTGTCGTGAAGGTAAAAGAGAGAAATCGTAAGTTTGGATGGACAGTGTTTTCTAACCTTAAGATTTAAGGTATTGCTACCATAAAATCAAAACCCCCTAATGGATAGGGTGTATTAGGAGGGCCTATGTCCAGCAGTGTGCTATCACAGGCTGATGATGACCATATGATGAGGAAGATACGAAAAATAAATACAATTTATATTTTTCTTTGTTCAAGTAATACTTTAAAAGGCCCCAAATTAAGTGAGATACTTTTTTAAAATATTGTGTTATCATCATCAGCCTGACTCACTTCACTGCCGGAAATAGGCCTCTCCTAATGCACGCCACCGCTTCCGATTTTGCTATTGTCATCCAGCCCACACCGGCTACTTTGCGAATGTCGCCACTCCATATCGCCGCAGGGCGTCCTACACTACGTTACATATTACATATTTTAACTCAAAATTATGATAAATGACGATACTATTAATGATACTAAACTGCATATCAAATTAATATAGCAGTAAGAAAATCAAAATGAGGTCTTAAATGACTAAACTTAACGGTGTGAGTGTACTAAAGGAATTTTCATTTTGCCTTGTTGTGACTCCGTAGAATGTTTTATCTTACTGTATGTCTGTCTATGTATGTACGTATGTGTGTGTATGTGTTAATTGTGTGCGGGAAACGATTGACCTAGATGTGCGATGGTTCCCCTTTCCAGCCTCACTTGTGGGGAAATAGTTGAGCGTCCGTAACCCGAATGTGCCCACGACTGCTGTGTGTGAATAGTTTGTACCGTTTTATGTAGTGTCCTAACACTATATAATTTCTTTTTACATCGTGTGCGTTAATACAAGCGTATTTAGTGATATGTTTTTTAAGTTATTTCATGCGTAGCGGGTTTAAACGTGGTAGCGTCCTTGACAATCAATAACCGATTGTTACACTTCCATATTGAATAAAGATATTTGAATATGAATTTGAAAAAAGTATGTAGGATGTTATTAACAGGAAATATTTGACCTCTGTTACTTTCCGAATTTGCAAAAGATTACATTTGTAGTAAAAACCAATCTTGCAATTTTTTTGTGATCAAAATATGACTGATTAATTCTTAATTTTGGGTCTGTTTATATTGCATAGTAGTTGCTAGAAAACAATCGCTAGGTTTGTACTAATATATATTAGACGTCTACGGGCATCATATGCGCTTATCTTTAAGTTTGAATTTATAATGATGATGATCTAGGTACTTCATTTAACAAAACAATACAAACTAGTTAACATCTAAGCAAAGCTAACAATAATAGTGATTTCTTGTCCCGAGAATTCCTTTATAACATTTCTCACCTAGCAACGCCTCCGGCTACGTCCAACTGTAGCCAGTCTATTCCCGTTTGTTTGTTATCCTCTCAGACCACTTTTACATTCATCGTGCGTGGATTGAGCAAACATTGCGATTTTCCGGGACCCTCCGACAGGAAAGCTCGTTACTGCGGCATGTAGGGCTGCCTGTTTATATCCAAAAGAGGCTTTTTTAAATGTCTTGGAATTATAATACGTTTTTATATGATCACTTGCTGGGGCCCTCGACTTTTTCCGCGTGGTTATATAATAGAATAGTAAATTTTTCGATTTTTTCTACGAAAAAAGTAGCCTAGGTTACTTCCAGTATCATCTGGGCGTATCCTGAGGTGTAATAAAAATCCCGGCAAAACCGGACCATCTATTCATGATTAGTCAGAACAAACAGACAGACAGACCACAACAATACGAAAAGGTTTTTTTTGTTACATGTAGCGGTTATTTACAATAATTTACTCGTTATAAAACGGTAACTTTAATATTACAAATACATCATCAGCCTGTGGTAGTCCACTGCTGGACATAAGTCTCACTCATAAAGCCCTATCCATTAGGGGTCTTGGACCGTATCCAACCACGCTGGTCCAATGCGGGTTGGTGGTAGACCGACTTTTTACATGCCCATCCGACGCAATTGGGTGGCGCCCAAATTGCCCTGACCGTCTAGGAAACAGCAATGATAATTTGTTGAGTCCCAACATGATTCGAACCCACGACCACGACCGGAAGGGCGTGCACTTTAGAATTTGTCATAGGGCAACTGTTATTTAGCTAATTAAAAGATAGAATTCGTGATAAAACAGTCAAACCCACTCATTATATATGTCATATTTATTTGGCGCTAAAAAATGAAGCACTACTATAAGTCACCCTGAAATAATTGTAGACATTTTTATAAAACAAGAATGTGAACTTTTGTCGACATTTCACAATGTCTATGGATCGATATATTTATTAGTTTCCGGAGATTACATATCGATAGGTCGTCCACCCTTAAAGGTCGATAACTAGTGTACACTACCTGCACATTTTCAAAAGCGTATATTAACCTATTGTATCAAAAATGTTGTGTATACCTATTTTAGGCATAAACATAAGGATCACAACCTGATGTTAATAATACGTTTATGGAAATGTAATTGTGTTCTATGCTGTTTTTGTATCGTCACTACATAGTATGAAACAAAGTCGATTACTCTGTCCCTATATCCGTATGTTTGCTTAAATCTTTCAAACTACGCAACGGATTTGATGCGGTTCTGTTAATAGATGGAGTGATTGTAGAGGAGGGTTTATTTGTATAACACATGCTTAATACTGTAGGTATATTTTCTATCAGCATAGCACCCGTGCGAAGCAGGGGCGGGTCGCTAGTGGTTAATAAATTAATAACCAAAAGCGTCCAATTCATTCAAATACACATATATTCTCTTTAAAGTTTTGCGCAATGCGTCCGTCATATTTTATTTTTTGCATAGTTTGTCGAGTTTTTCAGTCGCTTTTATATCTCTATAAAAAGATTGAAAAGGTTTAAGTTGCTCTCCAAGCGACCGGAGCGCGCGGACTGAATTCGCTTAGTGCACTCCAAACTTCAGACATGGAGATTTCGTTGAATAAATGCAATACTAGTAATTAAAATGGGAGGCACTGGTACCTATCACTGGCGCTCGTCTAGTTCAAGTTTGTGCCTGAATCGTGGTTTTTATTAATTTACGTAAAAAAAATAAAACTGGCTGATATTTTACTTTTTTGGTGTACCGTTAACTTTGTTTTAAGAGTTGAGTCAATTGTATTTAATATTAAAATAATAATATTTGCAGGACTAATAACACAACATTATCTAGTTTTAAACAAATCAAAACTTGTACTATGGAAACTTGATGACTGGTGTATACATAGATTTACTTTTCTTTTGAAAATAAATCACAGCATAACATTCTTCCTGTGGTCGGAATCGAACCCACGCACTCTGGAGAAACCGTCAGGGTTACTTACCACCAAGCCGAACAGGTCGTATTACTTCCTATATTTAGGTTATTTCCTTTATGTACGCTTTGTACTGACTAAGATAGTATTTATTTCTCAAAAGCCTAACTATTGTTTAGGAATGCTATCACGTCAGGCACCACAGTCGGCCTCGTGATTATTAACTCAGGTAAATCTACGAAACGTATAAATGATGTATGCTAGTAGCTGTAGCTATAAGTATGTATAATATCTTTGTACTTGCTGTGTACATGGCTGTGTACAATGTGTGTAGACCACTGACGTGTATAATCCTATTAATTCACTGTCAATAAATAAATGGTTGCCACTCGATCTTATTATCTGTTAGTACAGTAAGTTCACATGTTGATTGGCATACACAAAGCATAATATATAATATCTTTACCGAGCAAATAGATATTCTGAAATTATAACTTACTTTGATGTATCTACCAATTTGTATACGTATGTCAATATTTCATGTTACTGTCAAAACCTATTGATCATATCAATAAGTGAATAATATTGTTCTCCGTTATGTATGCCTGTATTTATCTTGCGTCTGTATTTTTTTTAAAACGTAACTCTGGCAGAATATACGATGGATGTACAGACAGCAAAGGGTTTATAATTCGGGCTGGGTCTCCGTAAAGACTAGGACTTCATAGTTGTCTATAACTTATCATCAACAAACTTCTAATTGCACTAATTGATGGAGCAGCTTAATAAGTCAAAAACTGTGTAATGATATAATAAGTTCATTTTGCATAGGTCAGAGTACAGACTAAAAATATTTTATTGCAATTAAAATCTGGCAATCCCGCTTCAGCACTGGCAACAAGATGAATGACATGTCAGTCTACCTTATTATAATCGCGATAAAAAACGTAAAAAGGCCTTTTATTCAACAACTAGCGACCCGTCCCTGCGTCGCACGGGGGCTATGCTGATAGAAAATACACTATAAAGCATGTATTATACATATAATCCTTCCTCTTCAATCACTCTATCTATTAAAAGAAACCACATCGAAATCCTTTGAGTCGTGCGAAAGATTTAAGCATAGGATATAGGGACAGCTGCCTCCGTAGCCTAGTGGTATAGGCGTGTGCTTTAGAATCCGGAGGTCGTGGGTTCGAAACCTGCGTATGATGATGATCCATGCGTCGGATGAGCATGTAAAAAGTCGGTCCACCCACCAACCCGCATTGGACCAGCGTGGTGGGATACGGTCCAAACCCTCCAATGGAAAGGGGTGTATTAGGGGAGGCCTATGTCCAGCAGTGGACTATCAAAGGCTGATGATGCAGTGATTTTCATGTAGTAGTACTTTTATGACAAAAAATACCATAAGCTAGAAATACCGCAATATTTATCAAGTATTTCCATAAATAGTTGAAGTGTCCAGAACAATACGACCTACAACCCTATCATGTGTAGGGTGGGGGTGAATACGATAACAAGCAAGTGGCGTGCCTTTCATGTAAGGCTTTGTTTGATGGTCGCGAAGGTCGCTCGTGTATGGAATGATGTATGTGTGTGATGTTTGCGTGTCGTTTTTTGTATTAAATGTATGATGATAGAGGTATGGTGACTGAAGACAGTAGAGAGCATATTTGTGTTGTTGAATATTTTGTTTATTGTTGGACGTTGACTGTGAATAGTTGGTTGGCTATTCGTGTTAGATGAAAATTTATTGGAGTTTTATTTATGGTATTGAATAAAAAGGACTTTTTACGGATTTTATCGCGTTATTTTAATTTTCAATTCCTGACATTTTGATCCCTTTCAGCGACCGTGCTCATGGAGTAGACTGCCCCAAGTCCTAACAAAAGGATTAATTCTTATTTATGTATAAATTTGTTAAATTTTAAGTTTAAGTCAAATCCGAATTAAATGTAGGGCTAACCGGTGGTAGGTCCTCTTTTTACAGGAGACCGTCTGGGTGGGTACCACCGCGGTGCCTATTTCTGCCGATAAGCAGTGTGAAAACACTGCTTTGTTCCGGTTTAAATGTCACCGTAGCCAGCGTATTTACTGGGTAAACGAGACTTAACACCCCATGTCTCACGGTAGGCAGCGTGTTGGCGATACCACTGGTATTGCCCTTGTCTATGAGCGTCGGTGACTTCCCATCAGGTGGCCCGACTGCTCGTCTGTCTGCGTATGCCATAAAAAGGTTTTAAAGAATATCAAGCTATGAAAACTTGTTTAATTTTGATTGTGATTAAGTGATTTATAGTAAAAAGTTAGCGTTCATAGCATTACCTAGAAACATAGTTAGTCATTATAATATATTAATATTATAAAGAGGAAAGATTTGTATTCTTGTGTGTACGTTTGTAATAAATAAACTCAAAAACTATTGGGCCGAATTTAAAAATCTAACCAACAGAAAGCTACATTCACCTTTAGTAACATAGGATTCGTTCAACCCCAGTGAAACTTATTTCAAAAAACTAAATATAACACGTGCAGACGGACAGCTAGTATTTTATAAAGGTTTCACTATATTAAAATGCTAAATCACACAACAACCTAGAGGTGGTAAGTCCCATTTTCACGTGGGGCCATCTGGGGCGGTAGTGTGAAAACACTATCGTGTTCCGGTTTGAAGGGCATCGTAGCCAGTGTTTTTACGGGGTAAACGAGACGTAACATCCCATGTCTCACGGTAGACAGCGCCATGGTGACACTTAGTATTGGCGATGTCAATGTTCGTGGCTGGCTCGACTGTTCGTCTGTCTTTGTATGTTTAAACAATACAAAATGGTTTTCTACAGAAATTGAGTAACCTAACACAATCACTAGAAACATGACTCCCCATCGCTTAATATAATTCACACGTATAAGGAAAACACGTCCGGCGAAATTCCTAATGGTACGCGCTCGCTTACTCGTGTTCATATTAAAATGCCGCAATGCAGCAACCTCACCTCGTCGATTCAAGGGCGCGGCGTGGATCGGCCGTCGCCTAAAATGTTACGAGATTTGTCGGCTATGTGCCACCACCGGACTCGTAAACGGAGCCGACCCGTAAAACTCGCAAACGAACCTTTCGCAAGTTTTACGGGTGCGTCCCGTATAAATTATTATAATAAGACCGATCCGAGCGGCGCGTGATGACGCCAGCGCTGTGTATCGTTTGAAATGTCAAAGTGTTAAGGTATTTTTGTGAGATTAAATCGTCATATCTTCCGTATGAATATTTCATTTAGTCGTTTGCATAAATACAATATTTCCACTCTTCAGAGTCTTGCCTCATTTTTATAAGAGAAATATTTTGTTCGTATTAAGTAAAAAGAAGAAGTTTTGTCTGTCACGAGTATTGCGTAACAGTCAATCTTATTAATGTGCTAAAGATATTAGTCTATTGAAGAAGAATATGTACCAATTGTATCATAAGTGTCTAGCGAATTGTGATAGTTGAATCAATTTGTATTAAACAAACAATTGGAGTACTATACAATTAAATTATCTTTTACGTATTAAATTAAATTACTTTAGGATTTTATCGCGTTTATTTTTACATTTTAAATTCCAGTCGTGGTCACGAGGTAACTCAGTTACACCATAATTGTATAATATTCGCAAGCAATAGAAATAATTATATCTTTAACGGTCGTATATTTAACATTTCCGATAAACGCGAGAGATCATAAGACAGTGAATGTAATAAATAATTGCACCTCAACCATAACAAAAAATTTTGGGGTTTATATGCAGATTGGTTAATTTAGTAAATTTGATTTAGCATTAGGGAATTATTCGACTATATTTATGCTACACGTTATCTTGCCTAATAAACGTTCTTAAACTAAGCAAGTTAGCTTCACTGCTTTCTGTACACCCCACAAAGTTACTCAAAGCGTAAAAAAAACCGTTTAAGGAACAATCGATCCGCGTTCAAACAATTATCCGAGCCATTGAAGGTGCACCTGGGTACCATCGTCCCGTTCATTTCCCGTCTCCGCGCAATTTTCCTGTATAGGCTTTGTCGGCTTTTGTACGTTGTGTACGACAATGGTGTACACATTGTACTATCTATATACATTGATGTACATTTAGTAAGTTTTATGAACGTGTATTAAACGTATGTTGTGGTTCGAAGGTTAATAAAGAAAGTTGGCTTCTATTTCGGAGTCATAAGATGTAAAATGTATTTATACATTCATTGTGAACCTGTTTAGGCGTTTACAAGTTTTCTTATTGGTCGAAGTTTACGTTGTGATCGCCGTTAGACGATAGAAACTAACTAATAAGCTCTTCATTTATAATTAATTCCAAAGTTTATTACCTTGTTGTTAAGATTAACTTAAATTTTTACCGTAATATGATATCGTATACGATATACGTATATCCGAATGTACGTCATACAAATTATATTATGCTTTGTCTTGAACAAAAAATAATTAACAACGTAAACTTATTGCTTAAATTTACCTAAATTTCAAGGAGACCTATAATTCAAATATATTATTCCTTCATGTATTATATTAATCACTTTTTATTATTAATTATTTTGTTTACGCGAATACTACACAATGTAATTATAAAATAAGTCCATTCTGCAAAGGTCTGAGTACAGACTAAAAAAATCTTTATTACAATTAAGATCTGGAAATCCCGCTTCAGATCTGGCAACAAGACGCATGGCATCTCAGTGTATCCCATGACCACGGCCGCTGGAAAGTGTTTAAAACGTGGGAATTAAATATAAACGCCATAAAACCCGTAAAAGAACATTTTTTTTATCTTTTATTTGTATCTCATATGTCGTGTACTTGGGATATTAGGAATGTTTTAACTTAAATTCAAATATTTTTATTCAACACAGGAGTGATACGGTCACTTTTGATTGTCAAAACGCTACCACCCATTCGGAAAAGGACGCCTCAAACCTTGAGAGTTAATAAACAGCAGTCATAGTATTGGACTCTTTACCCGCTCACACCACAATCTGAACGGAGCTAAACTGCTCCCGTAATATGTGTCACATAATTTCAGACTAGCCGTCCCACCCTCGTAACAAGAACAATCTGGTAACATCATGACGGTTTCGGTTGAATGTCCGCAAAGTTTTGGGAGCGATAGTGAATTACACGGACTTCCTATTCGATTATAGTCACTTTTCCAAATAGATCCAGACTAAGTTAATTTAACTTTAGATTTATCCAGGTATTACACGAGCCGCGGTGGCCTTCAACCTGGAACAAAGAAGTGCTTTCATATTACTGCTTCGCGGCAGAATAATATTTTGCGATGTACGATGATGAAAAATAGTAAATAGAAAAGGATACAAGCGGTTCTACAACCTTTGCATACTTTGTTTATATGTGAATTAGCGAATTTGTAGCTTAATTTTACACATTAAAGTATAAAACAAAGTCGCTTACTCTGCCCCTATATCCCTATGGTTAAATCTTTAGATCTGCTCAACGGATTTTGATATGATTTTTTTAATAGATATAGTGATTAAAGATGAAGTTTTATATGTACGGTTCATGCATAATGTTGTAGAAAAACGATAAATCTATATATTATTCCGTAGATTTTACACAAATCGTATTGCACCCGTGCGGAGCCGAGGCAGGTCACTAGTGTAATATATACGTATTTTAAGTCGCTGATTGTTGCACCGTAAAATGCTAACTGTCGGAAATTATCCCACTCGGTTTAACATATCTTTATTGGGGTCTGCAAAGGGAGATATATGACGGTTTATGGGACAGAGGTCCGGCGGTCCCAAATACCTAATCTAGTGTGAGGGCGGATGATTGATTTACATTTAAGGGTGCCTGGTACTTTGTACGTTCAACGGTTAGATGAATATATCATTGGACGTTTTTATGATGATAAGATTATTGTGGTGTTGGTTCGTTTGTATGGCTCATCTTAACAAATGGCAACCTTAAAGTATACACAACTAAGACATGGTGTTTGTGTATACATATTCTTTAGGTAAACTCCATGTTTTCCTTTGGTATAATGGTTTTAAATTTGGGTTTTATATTCTTTTGTTATACCACCACCAATACCATCAGCCTGTGTTTTCCCACTGATAGACATAAGCCTCCCCAAATGCACGCTTCCTCCGTCAGGGTGTTTTCGGACCGTATCCCACCACGCTGGTCCAATGGGGTTGGTGGATGGACCGACTTTTTACATGCCCATCCGACGCATGGATCATCTTATTTTTCAGACAATTGGTGATAGAATCCCCGCAGGATTCGAACCCACAACCTCCGGTTTCTAAAGCGCACGCCCGTACCACTAGGCTACGGAGGCAGTTTATATCTACTGTTAAATCTATTAACTAACTACTTTTATATCTTTTGTTTTAGATGGTGAGCCCTCGACCTTTATATAACCGGTACTGACACAATGGATGCGCGGATCTTATGGTGAGTGTGCTATCTATTTATTTATAGCATATACTATAATTTTATTACTATGAAAAAATGTTGACTGAAATAGGAATGGTCGAAAATGCTCAAATGTTTAGCTTACTAACATTCCTTGATGTTTTTACTGAGGTAGATCCTGTTTTGATAAGGACCGACGGAGGTAGTATCTCTCTGTCTTCCGGGTGGAAGGGCACCGTTGCCAGCGTAGTAACTAGACATAGCATTTCATGTCACATGGCTCGTGAGCGGATTTTTGGCGTTTTAGTCTGCTTTTCTGTTGATCCGGGCAGTCATCGCTTACCTCCAGTTCAACGTCCTGTCTAATCGCGTTAACCAATAAAAAATTGAAGAAAAGATGAGCGTCATCCGTTCGTAAAACATTGAGTGTACCATTATGCTAGAAGCTGGCTGAAAAACTAAATAGATTAACAATTTTCATATGAGGTTTTTAAAGCAAAATCTTACATTTTTAACATGGCTAGTTTCTACCTAACAGTATATTTTGTCCTAAATATAGGAAATAATCATAGAGTACCTAGTAGTCTCAGTTTATTATTAAAATGTCGCCATTTCAAGTGTTCTTTCGGCCTGGACTCTATTTGGATTATTTGCACCCCTCGAAGAGAGATATGAATAAGACGATTTCAATTTAGCGGACCGTTCGTCTGGCGGGTGCTCAATCGTTAACTTTGCGTCGAACATCCTTGAAACTTTTATATACGAAAAGTTGTAAAGTTTCAAGTCAAGTCTTCGTCGCATGTTTCGTGTCTCAGTTGTCGGATTTCATCTAAATAAGCCATTGAAGTGTTATTTATAGTCTTTTATTTCGTAGCACAACCTAGTGCGTTAGTTCACTGCTGGACAAAGGCCTCCCCTAATGCACCGCCTTCAGAAGAAGCAGGGGCGCGTCGCTAGTACAATATAAAAGTTTATACCGTCCTAAAGCTCTAATGTTGCATGAGAAAAGTATATTAACTTTACTCGTCTGCAAGTTTTCCCAAGTTTTCTTATGTTTCGAGCAACTTTCTTACTTGTTCTTCTTTCATAAGATTTTCTCCTTATCCCTAAACGAAAAAGAATTAGCGGAATTAGTCAAGCAGTCTTAGCGATTGTTAAGAGATGTGTATAGTTTGTTGTCTTATATAAAACTAAAAAGGATGGCATTTCATCCATACTAATGTTATAAACTCAAAAGTAACTCCGTCTGTCTGTTACCAATGTCTATGGAATTTAATACATACTTAAAATAGATTTTAAGAAAAGTCTTAGGTTATAAGTTGTTGCGATAAAAGTGGTACATAGGATTGAAATAGGGATAAAATTATTCAGGCAAATTCGTCATTGTTGAACGTAAACGATGCAATTATGTGCCTAGATACAGGAAACGAGCCATAAGTTGTGTTTTTCTAGCAGTTTTGTAGTTTCCCACTGTACGGGAAATAACTAGGGGATGAAATGGGGGTTAAAGTCTATATAGAAATACGTTACAGTCGAAGAAATCAGTAGGAAATAAATATAGAAAAAGTTCCCAAACTGATTAGAATCCCAAACATAGCTGCTTGCTATTGATAATAGGTTTCAAATTCACGTCGATGCCCAGACCATCTTAGTATTCCTGCAGTCTGCATAGTTTCAAAGTCATCAATCGAGCTTTCAATGCATGCCACGGTTCACGAGGCATTCCGCGAGACGAATAGCTTGAGATAGCGGCAGATTTCTCAAGTTACCTCAGTGTATGTACAAGTGAAATACCCGTAACAAATCCAATGTGAGTAAATCTTTGTATGTGTTTATTGTTTTGTTTTGACTATGACATATTTATTTCATAGAAAATATTTATGACACATTAAGTTTCTAAAGCTGATATTGACAACAGTTTTGTTTAATCTTATAAGCCTGTTTCTACCGTGTTAGTAACGGCACGGTACCTGTATTTTTCGTTTTTACTCATAAAATATTGTATTAAGCACCAAACCCGAAAGCAACTTAATATTTACGGCTACTATATAATATTTTACGTATGATTAAGCAATATTTATACTGTAGATTATGTCTAGTAAATAATAAAACAAAATCTGAGATCCAGGCAGGGTTGCTAAATGATAGCCTGAGCACTGTTATAACGAATGTCCTAACTTATTGCTAGATCGTGACATACTCCCGCAATTGCTGGCTTTCAGGATCAAATGGACGTAGCATTTTTCATCCTAAAGTCCTTAAGAGCACTGAAAGCGCTTGCTTCCTAAAGCGTGGGATAACTGCACGGTTCAGTCGTAGTTATTGGAGTGACTTAGTTATAAATGTTGGGACGTGTCTCCAATACCTTTGGCCCGGAAGTCTGTTATGGTGAGATAGTTCTTGTGTTATAGACCTACGTGCAGTCTTATGGTAAAAACGTGACTCGCCTTCCGTCGCGTTTTGTCACGACGGTTGCAACTTGTGAAAAATGTAAGGAAATACGGCTTTTATAGTGTTTTTTGCAAAGAAATTGAAGACTTTAATTTCTTTTGTGTGGTTTCTTTGCCTAGGATTGGGATTGAAAAAGTGGGTATCAGTCGGTTTTTTGATGCAAGTATTTTGCCTTCTAGGTTATTTAAATGTTTATATGTCTATGAGTCCTACATTATTGAATTTATTTTGCTAATGCATCGAGAGATTGATACGTAACGATAAAATATATGCGTATAAAGGTGGAAGACTAATTGTTTTACCCAAATACCTTGCTAGAGCTTGAAGGAGACGAATAGACGGTTGGATGTTAGTAAAGGCTTTAAGTCCGCCTGCGCGCACTTTACGGTCTGAATATACGTAGATTTTGCTAAGGTTAAGTGAATTAAATGTGCATCAATGTGCGCTCAACCAATTAACGCTGTATCATTATTATTTTATTAAACTAGAGACCATTATTGTATGATATAATACAAAATTTTACTTAAAGTAAATTCTCAAATGATTAAGCTTTTAAACCTCTTTATTGACTTTACTTTTCAGTTTCAGTACTTACAGTAAGTACAGTTTATAAACTTTAGCAACGAATACACTGTGCACTGAAAATTTACTCAAAGAACGCATTAATGTTGAAATTGCATTCATTAAATGAGCCTCGACTCATTGCGGAATGTCGTTGTTTTGCCGCTCTCGTTGTGCATTATCGTTGTAATTGCGTTTAATTACACGAAATCCTAATTAATTGCGCTGCAGTCTAGCTGGCCGGCTTTTAACTGCTACTTAGTGCAGTGAAATGGGATTCCGTTTTATATAGTTTCAGTGTTTGCTCTTTGTAAACCGAAAAGCGTAGAATTAAGGCGCCCATTGTGTGTGAATTAATATCAAACTGAGTACATTAAATTGTATGTAGTCTTATTTTCAGGCAGATCAATATACAACCCATTAACCCTGTGATTATAAACAATTTCATAATAATAACACAGTACAATAGGAGGCTCATTAAATGTTGTTGTTCTCGTATTGAAGTTAGACGCGCTATACTTATCAATATTCGCAAGTTCGAATCCCCTAAAAAATGAGAATTGCAAGATCTTAAAAAAGTATTATGACTTCGATATTCTTATATATTTTTAGTATCTCAGTTTTGTTGAGCTTAAATGCACTAATGGCCGAGCCATCCCTTAGGATAGAAGATACAAAAGCAGGCAGAAAAACTATTTTATTTATCAGTGCATGTATTTTTTTTAAAACGCGAGAAATAAGTCGTAACTCAAGTTTATATGTTGACCATATGCCATCTATTAGTTGTGTTGAATTTTCGTTGGCTACACCATCCTTTCTACCGAAACAAACTAATAAACGTGACACAGCCTTATTTTATACTTATTGGTTTCAATTTATCATCATCATTATAAGCCTGTGATAATCCAGGTTTATAATGATGATATAGGTTTTATTTAATGCTCGCCACCACTCCACATCTTCGGCTACTCTCATCCAGTCCACACCGGCCACTTTGCGAATGTGGTCACTCAATCTTGTATAAGTTCCCTAACTTCTATCTTTAAAGTTTTTTCCAATTAGTTAATTTTAAAGTATCATTGTATAGGAGGGAAACAATCGCTTAAATTTAATCACTTAACGGGCAACTGGCAAGAAACGATGAGAAGCTCGGCATTATCGCCTTCAATAAACTTGAAAGCAGATAAGCTGCAACCGTTTCACAAAGTTTACTTATTCAAGTTAGTCTAACTTTGAAACGATAAGGATGATACTAGCATACTTATAAATTAACTGCCTCCGTAGCCTAGTGGTAAGGGTGTGTGCTTTAGAAACCGGAGGTCGTGGGTTCGAATCCTACGGAGACTCAACAAATTTTTATTGTTGTTTCATGGTTGGTTTGAGAGCAACTTGGGCTGATTACCAAATTGTCTGAAAATAAGATGATCCATGCGTCAGACGGGCATGTAAAAAGTCGGTCCTGTGCCTTACTCTCTCCAGTCGTGTCGGTTATCCGTTCCATCGGGCTTTGAGAGTATAAGAGGAACAGGGAGTGCGCTTGTGATTGCGCGTACACTTTAATATCTCCTGCGTAGTTGGCTGATCTCTAATATAGAACGGCCGCCGTAGTAATATTCGACTGGAGAACATTATTAATTAGTAATAGATTAGAATTCGAGTTTCAGTATAAACAATTTAACTTTGTCATGTATGTTTGTTTAATTACTGAAGCTCAGATACCGGAACCGAGTCCGCTTGCTGCTGTGTTATGGGATTACTCGTCTCATTTACCCAGTAATTACTGCTCTTGCAAAGAGATGGAGTTTATATATACAAAGTCTAATGTCAAACACTAATTGAGCGGCCCATGTCTAACTCCTACGCAATATTGAACCAATAAGAGTGCCCGACTTTTTAGCGTCGCTTGAGTTTACTTACTTTTATACCCTGCAAACTGGAACACTGTGATGTTTTAAAACTGGTATTCATCATCATCATCATCATCATCAGCCTTTAATAGTCCACTGCTGGACATAGGCCTCCCCTAATACACCCCTATCGATTAGGGGGTTTTGGACCGTATCCCACCACGCTGGTCCAATGCGGGTCGGTGGGTGGACCGCCTTTTTACATGCCCATGAAACTGGTATTAGGCACAAAAAATTCTCGCAATTGTACTTCTCTAGTACTAAGTATAAAAAAATAATATGTATTATTATTGCTATTTTATTATATTTTTTTATTAATTTAAATCATTGCTTTTTTTTTCTCTCATTAACTTGGTGCACCTACATTGATCTCTCTGAATCGCCCTAAGGTTGGCTGGTATAAAATGCCTCACGCATTAAGTCCGCCTTTTGTACTTAAATTGTGCAAATAAGTGTAAATAAATAAAATAAATTAGTATAATACAATCTAATAGTATAATCTTTCTTTCAGTTTATTTTAAATAATCACTCAATTATATATTGTATTTAAAATTATGTTTTAATTCTCTATTCGCATTTATCCGATGATTTATTGTGTTTAACACAGGTCAATCACATATTTAATCGGGTTTTTTTAATATATTCTTTGGTCTTTGGGTGACTTTGACTTTTCAGAAGGAAGAAAAATGTGTTACGTAAATTTACTTTGAGATTTCTATCACGTTCCTTTCCGATTTTAAGTTTCGCTCTTCGATTACTTTGCAACTTTAACGATCGGGGAAATTGATGGGACGCGAAGTTCTTATCTCCTGTTGATAATACCGCCTGTCGTCAATTTAAACTGTTAATTAAAAGTGAAGACGATACGATATCGTCGAATTTATTCGTAACATTCTCGAATAAAATGAGTAAAGTTTTAATGTGACATGTATATAATATGATGTTCATTATTGCTGTATAATTTCAATTGGCTTTAAAAATTCTTTTCTCCAAAGGAATTTATTAGTTTAACCTAAAAATATCATTTATTTTGATGAAATTTTGTCGGCATTTTGTCTTTTCTTGTGCCAATTTAAACATATCTCTTTGCCAAAAACAAGTTTTAGTAATTCAATCATTTAGATATAATACTATTGACACCCGCGTTATTAATAACAAGTGCGCCAAATATACTGAGTGTACGCAGAAAAAAAGACCAAATTATAAAATTTTCTGTCCAGATTAAGTTCATTTTCTTAGAATTCATCGCATATGCTGCATTTACGACGGGAAGAGACACATAGGTATATATGCAACCCATCATATGATTTAATTATTATTCAAATATCTTTGTTCAACACAGGAGTGATACACTTACTTATTAGTAAAAACGCTACCACCGGTAATCTGTACAGAAATCGCGTTAATACAAGAAATAATTATATTTTGCGTTGTTTAAGTTTTCTATAATATTGGTTTTCGGGTCTGCGTGTAAAATGCGGCTGGCATAGAATTGAAATAAAATTATTTTGTTACTTTAATTTATACAGCTCTGTACGTACGTATTGGTATAGCATTTTTAGTTACTTTTTTAATCTCATAATGATTATTCATACATACTGAGAATGATCCTCTTGATCGCATTATGCGAAGATTTTACGTTTATCGAAAGTTATCTAGTAATTTCGCTACTCCAGTGTGATCGCAAACTGCATATAAATTTGAAAAAAAATCTAGGAGTGGATTGCGAAGGGCTGTTTTACGATGATATGATGGCGATGATTTTTATTGCTGAAATGATAGAATAACTATTTATTAACAAAACGAAGCAATTTAATAGCCGGGTCTAATAATTTTTTTTTAAATTACGCAAGCAAACTCCTAAAACAACCTGTAAATAGATTGGATCTATTAATTGCGCTTATAATCTATGTTTGTTCACCTAAATTCTTCTATCTCTTAAAAGGTACTATGTCGCATTTGATCTTAGTTTTTGATATAAATCTTTTATTTTCGAAATCGTTTATATATTTATATCCCACATTCTGTTACGAATTACCAAAATTTGTTACACACAAAAAACATCCCGGTGTAACAAACCGTATCTTCGAGTTGTTTAGCTATTCGTTGGATTGTTGTGTAGACAATTGTCGTCTGCAAAGTTTAAGCTACCGAGTGTTATATTGAATGTACTTGTAGAGTAGCGACAGAGAACATTGCGCGGCACTGCTAAGTAATAATTAAGATTAATACCAGTATTTGTGGTCTTTTATAATCTAGATGAGAGGTTATAATTATTCAATCGTATTGTTTTCTTCCTTTAATATGTTAAGGAATCCTTTTTGTTGGTTGATAAAATTAAATTTATGCTTTGCCTCGATTAGGCATGTAAAAAGTCGGTCCACCCATCAACCCGCATTGGACCAGCGTGGTGTGATATGGTCCAAAACCTCCGAAAGCACAGGGGTGTATTATGTCCAGCAGTGGACTTTCACTGGCTGATCATGTACGTATGTATGTATGTATGTATGCCTCGATTGTTATATAAAAGAATATGAAAACCTAATGACTGTAGGTATTGATTTCTATCGAAATATTAACTTTTAAAAGTTATATTATTTTAGATTGCCACAATCCGCGTTGACTTAGACGCGCGTATTACTCATTAATATTGTATAATATATCTAACGTGACAACTTAAAATGGTTTGTTCTTTTATTAGGAGGTAAATGTTACTTAATTTTTTTAAGTGGATATATTTTGCCTTCGTCGAATTGCTTGTGTATGGCAACATGGTCTACAAATCGAGAATTAGAATTATATTGTTTTACAATTGCATCGAAAAACAGCTCTCTTATTACTTTGCCTCGGACCCAAATGTCTAAGAAATATACTATAACATGTTTCTTAGCTTATCAGGTTATGCAGTAATTGTGGCGCTCTTTAAGCCTGGATACAGTATTAATTACTCATGTTTAAATTTACCTACATAGTTTTGTGAATAATTTAAAAAAAATCATGTTTTTATTTATATCCATATAATTGAAGGGACCGTCTGGGGCGGTACCACTGCGGTGCCTTTTATGCCGCAGGGCAGTGTGAAAACCCTACGGTATTCCGTTTGAATGGCACCGTAGCCAACGTTAATTACCAGGGTAACGAGATGTAACATTCTATGTCTCACAGTAGGCAGCGCATTGATGATACCATTAGTATTGCCACTGTCTATGGGCGTCGGTGACCAATTCCCATCAGGTGGCTCGACTGCTCGTCTACTAGCGTAGCCAATAAAAAGCAAATTATATGCACTATAATCATATTGCTATCACAACCGAGGAGTCGAACTGTATACTATTTGAGATTTGAACGGGTTTCATACGAATCCTGTGCGGATACAGTATGAAGGAGGCATCTGGTGCAACTCCCCTTTTATTATTCGCTATAACTCTTCTGTCCACTCCGAGAGTTCGCTTGATTTATGCCCGGTGTGGGTGGCGGGGGCTTCCTTCGGGTTTTTCGAGGCATTTGTTACTTTTTGAGGGATGCGCTTTTTGTTACAGTAGGAAATTGTTAAATTAGCGATTTGGGCTGTTTGGAGGGGTATTTTCAACGGATTCCACCTTTCGAAACTCGAAGAGAAATATCTTTGTTGAAAAAAAAGGGCTTTATTACACTTTATATGGTCGTTTCGAACACTTATCGTATATATAATGAGGTAGAGCAATTTGGGCCGATTACCCAATTGTCTGAAGAGTAAAATGATCCATGCGTCGGATGGGCATGTAAAAATTCGGTCCACCTACTAACCCACATTGAACCAGCGTGGTGGAATACGGTCCAAGGCCCCTTATTGGATAAGGGAGGCCTATGTCCAGCAGTGGATATATAGAGGCTGATGATGATGAAACACATTTAATCAGTTTCCATTTTTTCAATATGGAAACATTACACTCTCTTATTGATTGTCAGTTTAGATTTGTCGATTCGGTAATGGAAAAGAGAAACTGACCTGAGAAGAACCGACGTAACAAATTCGACAGGACGTTTTATGTCCACCTTATTCAATTAATCCTTCAAAACATAATATAATTTTCTCAATTGGAGTTAGCTTGTAGCGAACTCTTCGTAATCGATACATTGGTTAGAGTTTAACTGGCGTAAAATTTTATTACCCAAAATTCGATTGAAAGAGAGTGGTTTGCGGTTTCCCGTTTACTGAAACTGCGTCTCGGAATAAAGCACACCGTAGCATATAAGTTTCTGAGTAATAATAATTAGAAGAGTGAAATAATAAAATATTTATAAGTGATAAGTGATATTTATAACTTTTAAATAATCTTAAATATAAAAAGGGACTGTATGCTCGTTTATGTTACGGTGAAAATTTAAACTGACAAAGCGTGCATAAAACATATTTTTTGTAATTTATTGATAGTATGTACTTAAAATATAATACCAGACGACTAATAACTATATATTAGTCGTCTGTTAATCCCTGATTTAATATGTAATTAAAAATATTAATTCGAATATTTTCGAGTGGATAACAACTGATTATATTTAACAAAATTCTGCGAATCTTTGTATGAAAATAAATATATAGAAATATTCAAACTCAAGAGAAATACTATGCACATTGCTCTATACAGATTATTTATACCGTTAAGGGAATGGACTTTGCAACTACATGCTATCACAAATAACCAATACTCATGTTATATTGTTATTTATAAAAAAACAATTCGATAACACGCCACACCGGAAAAAAAGCGGATAATACTACCCCATAAAGCTGTCAGCGAGCGTTATGTTCCAATAGAAATCTCCCTGGAAATTTGAGGCTCAGTAGCAATGATCGTAATCTTTATCCCCTCCCTTTCCGCCCTCATCCCCTCCCCCCTCCTCCCCCCCTTTGAGCTCTTGACTCGACATTTTCCTATAAGGGTAAGTAGCAACTCGTGGATTTCTGAGGCCGTTGTGAAAAGAAATTTCGGTTCACTTTTAACGTTAATTAGTAAAGTTTGGAGCCCCTGTTAACCTCATTATATCTGTCATTTCGCTGTACATGCTTATTGGATGTATAAGTATTACGGTTTGGAGTTTATGCTGTACGTTTGTAGATGGTATGAAGTTTGTGTAAGGCAGTTGATATATTTGTTGCTGTTTATGTGTAGTTAAGACAGTTGCAGTAATAAGTAAAGAAATTATAGTCATCATCATCATCAGCCTGTGCTTGTCCACTGCTGGACATAGGCCTCCCCTAATACACCTCCATCCATTAGGGGATTTTGGACCGTATCCCACCACGCTGGTCCAATGCGGGTTGGTGGGTGGACGACTTTTTACATGCCCATCCGACGCATGGATCATCTTACTTTTCAGACAATTGTGATCGCTAGAATTGCCTTAACCAACTAGGAAACAATGAAAATTTGTTAGTCCCTGCAAAAGTGTAAGATGGAACAGAATAGTTTGTTTTATTATTAGCAGTCAGAGTTGAAGGTATAACAGAGCGATGATTAGAAAGAGAAAGTGAGCAAACTTATTTTATGTTATTCGTTGAGTACACATCTTAGTCGTTTAGTTGGTGATGAAGGAAAGAAAAATCAAACAACCTTAAAACCTCAACAACCTGTTGTTGTATTGTCACCTATTATGATGATATAGATTATATTTCCATCAGCGTGGTGGGATAGGTCCAAAACCCCTAATGGATAGGGTGTATATGAGGCCTCCCCTAATAAATGTCCTGCAAACCGGACAAAATAATGTTTATTATGTTACTTCTCGGCCTAGTAATAAATGCTGCTGTCAATATTATGCAGTATTATTGCATTAAAAATTGATGTTACGGGTAAGTAATGTGTAATAAAAAGCAGTAAATAAGCTATTTGCAATTTTTTTTTCATATCAATGACTTCTTTCAGGCTGAGGGAAAAGCATTATTGAGCAATTAGGAGAATTTACTCCAATGTGTTATCGTATACATTAGTTTAGCTTTTATAAGCTAGTTCAGTTCTCTGCTGATACTGGACTTCCAGCATTGACGACTAACACTTACCATGGCCAGTATAAAACGTCCATCGACTTACTGCAATTATGCAATGTCAAGCTTATATCAATAATGTGTAGTCGACAATGGATGATTCTTTTCACATTTTTTACTCAAATTGAATATTTTACACGGTTTTTAAATCAAACCTACGAACGGTGAAGCTAAATATATACACACATAATATATTTACACAAGCTAAGCCGTTTTATAAGTAGTGTTCACGAAATACAAGATAAGAATAGACCTGTCGGTATATAACTCGTGAATTTTCAAGCACCTTAGCGAATGTACAACGCTACGTTATTTAAATGAAACTCCGTGCATTATGCGCCCTCAAACGGCGGATGTTCCGCTCGGATGGGCGGAAACTTCCTCTGGGCGTCTCTTGATCTCTCATGAATGAACGCTTCGGAATAGTATTAACAAGTTGCGTTCTCAACGCTCTCCTTTGAAGATGCCCGCTTTAACCGTTGAAATAAACGGATCTGCATGTTAACTCGACTTTGTACTGTTAAATGTTTTTGATGTAACGAGTTGAAGGGGACGTTTAATGGATCGGAGGTTTAGTGGATAAATTATGACGAACGGATTTTATATGTATATCTAAATATCATCATCATTAGACTGTGTTAGTCCACTGCTGGACATAGGCCTCACCTAATGCACCCCGTTTCCTTAAGGGGTTTTTTGGACCGTATGCCACCACGCTGGTCCAAATGCGGGTTGGTTGGACCGACTTTTTACGTGCCCATCCGATTCATGGATCATCTTACTTTTCAGGCAATTGGGTGATCGGCCCAAATTGCCCTAACCAAGTAGGAAATAACAATGAAAATTTGTTGAGTCCCTGCGGATTTGAACCCAAGACCTCCGGTTTCTAAAGGACACGCCCTTACCAGTAGGATACGGAGGCATTTGTGAATTTATTTTTAGATATTATTATAAATGTATTTACAACGCGGTATGTTTAAATACTGCAAACTTAAAATAACACAAATTAAAGGCTAAAGTTTTTTTTATTTTACTTGGGAACTAATGTATGAAATATGTTTGGTTTAATGAAACTATTACGACTTTATTGTGTTATAATTAATAATTAATTAGTTTAAGATTTGGAGTTTGTCTCGTCATTTTTTTATCTAATTGATATTGTTTAATTATGGTATGTAAATTGAAGCCTAGTAGTGCTTTGTTTTAATTTTGGTCTGTATAAAAATCCCAACCTAGTGCTTAACCTAGTACCTTTACTGTTTTATTCAGAAATGTAGTTAGTCTAATTACTGGTAATCATGAATTCTACTTTTTATTACCAGTCAATTAAAAATTATTTGGATCCTAAGCTCGAACGGGTACATTATTTTTATCGCATTCGAAGACCGATGAACAGTCGTCCCACCTCATGTTAAATGGTCAAAGACGCCTATAGACATCGGCAATAGCAACCAACCAACAAAGAATGTTGGTTACGTCTCGTTAACCCAATTAAACCTCTGGCCTCGTTCGTCCTTGCTTTTGCGAGGACGTGATGGCTGGAAGGAGGCCGCGGAAAGGGACAGGGAGGCCTTGAGCGCCCTGGCTATCCGCAGAAGAAGGCCAGGGCGCCGAAGAGTGGCGTACGCGCGCAACCTTCCCCCCTGACACTGAGCCCTGGGCGGCCGGCAAGAGGTGCCCGCCGCCCAGAGAAGGGCTCAAGAGGGAGCGCCGTGCTGTTTGTTCCGGCACGGCGCCTAAAGCGACGGTCCGGTGTCCCAACACACCCGGAGAGAAGAGGCCCGAGAGAGGCGAGGGCCACGTCGCGCCGGGGTCGCCAAAGACTGTCATCAGCGCCCGCGGCCCCGGCTACAGCGACACGAGAAAGGAACAACCGTTGGTTTTTTAGTGGGTATACCGGCCGCTCCATCTTGGTCCGGGGAGCCCCACATATCCCCGCTGCCCCCTCACTTTGGCGGCGGGAATCCTAAGCTGGATTTTCCAACGGCAAAAAAAAAAAAAATTAAACCTCTGGCTATAGGCACCGTGCCTATCAAAGCGGAACACAGTAGCGTTTTCATACTACTGTTTTGCGGCAGTAATAGGCGCAACGGTGATATTACCCCAGACGGCCCCCACTAAAAACCACCTCAAAAGTACGTAGACCCGGTATCCTTACAAGTTTATTAGGAGCACATTGTGAATAGTCTCAGATAGAGTATGAAGTAGATAGCCCGTAGCTCGTAGCGCGTACGTCGTAGCTCGTAGCGCGCTACTAATTTCCCCGAACGCTACGTAACCCCACTTGGATATAGTTCACCGAGAAAGTTAATCCTCGCGAATGACGCATAACTGAAACGTCTACGAGAGTTTGTTTGTATGTAACATTTATATAATTTAGTTGGTTTGTTTGTTACTGCTATATGTTCAACTTGTCGTGTTTATTCAAGTTTTGTTTACTTGGCGTTTTAGAGTTTGTATCTTTGATCACTTGATATATTTGAGCGATATATAATAGGATGGTATGGATGGTAGACCGTGCTTCATTTGCCTTTTTTATGACTTCGATAGCCGAAACTTGATCATAATTCTCGTAATGACTTGTAACGCTAAAGAAACGCCTAAGCTTATGCTTCTTTCGCTCTCGAAAACCGAATTCGTTTTTGATCAACATAAACTACAGCATCCCCTCGGTCAGCGTTCACTTAAAAACTTTCGCCGTTTAGCTGACACGGCGTCCGCCTATCGATTGTTTTGTGACCCCTCGGAGTTTTTTTTATGCGGACTTTACGATGGCGGGGGGGTTCCCCGTTGCCCGAGGAAGGTGAAGGCACTTTGATTGTTACGGGGAAACATCTGCCCGCAGTATGAAAAAAAAGCCGGTGCAAATGTCACTTTACTAGAGTGAGATTTTATTTTGAGGGTTTTTTTTTTGCTTCAGCTAAACAGATATAATTCATTATATACAGATGATATAATAAGCATTGTATTGCGTAAGAAGTCTATGTCAAACAAATATGCCACCGGAAACATGAAGAACGTTTTCTGGTGATTGATTTTGATATTAAATTTGTGTCGCAATTTTTGAAACTTATTTCCTGGGGTATAGATGCAGATCTTAATATCGTTAAAACTGGAAATTTATAGTATCAAGTAATGTTAAAATTGTATATATAGTAATAGGTATGACTGCCTCCGTAGCCTAGTGGTATGGGCGTGTGCTTTAAAAACCGTAGGTCGTGGGTTCGAATCCTGCGGGGACTCAAAAAATTTTCATTGTTGTTTCCTAGTTGGTTAGGACAATTTGGGCCGACCACCCAATTGTCTGTAAGTAAGATGATCCATGCGTCGCATGGGCATCTAAAAGTCGGTCCACCCTCCAACCCGCATTGGACCAGCGTGGTCGGGTACGGTCCAGACCCCCTAATTGATAGGGGTGTATTAGGGGAGGCTATATCCAGCCGTGGACTATCAGAGGCTGATGATGATGATGATGATGGTATGATCTGTATATATCAAATTTAGTCTTAATCGTAAATATTTTTTTAACCTTTATTGACTACACCTCCTCAACATTCTCTTAACCGTCAATTGGTTGACTTTTAGATAATGCCTTTGGTATTAAGCCCGCCATAGTACGATATTTTTGTACATAAAGTGTAAATATAATAAATAAATAAATAATAAAATATTATCGATAATGTTAAGTTATGTTTATACGGAAGAGGGACGAAACATAACAAAAAAATGATATAGATATAAACCATATGGAAGAAAGTATTTATTCCAAGTGTATTAAAATACATTATTAAATAAGATTTTCTAATAAAAATGTATCTTTTTATAAGTTTTATTCCTTTTATATTTAAAACTAAATGTTTTCTGTAAGTTATAGCCGTAGGTATATAAACTTAATTATACCTATATATATATATATATATATATATATATATATATATATATAAGGTATAATTATATATATTCACACCTTACAAGCTCGACATGCCATCTTAAACATAAACCTGGTCCTTTATCGATGATATTCCCAATCAGAATTTGATCCCTGCGAATATTGTTTTCGATTGCTTCTCCCTTCGGCTCCGTAGTTACAGGGATTGTATTTTTTTCTTGAACGTTCTCAGGTTTTAGGGTCGCAGTCCCTTTGTCATTATCTTTTCGGGATGTTGCAGTAATATTATCCGGTTGACGGAGATGCCGTAAAAAACGTCGAACGGTTCGCGTTACGCTTAAGGAAAATATAATTTCGAACTTTTTGGTGTAATGTCGCTTTTGTTTTGCGTTAATTGGTTTTCGATCAGATGTATTGTACGATACTTTTTTTTCTGCCAACAAAGACACGAGCAGTCGGGTTACCTGATGATAAGTGGTCACCGACACCCATTGACATCGGCAATACGAGGGGAATTACCAATGCGCTGCATGCGTAAGACATAGGATGTTACGTCTCGTTTATCCAGTAAATGCGCTGGGTACGGTGCCCTTCAAACCGGAACACAATAGTGTTTTACACACTTTGCCTTGCGGCAGTACTATCCCAGACGGCTTCCTGTCATAGGGCAGCACCTATAAATTTTTTTTTACCATTTATATAGACGATATATAAAGTAAAATAAGATCATTCTTATGAATATAAAAAAGTAAAAGCTTTAAAGTTTAACATGTTTTGTAGTGATGTGAGATTGGTGCCAGTATATAATATTTTATCAATTCTATTTAATAGATATGATCTCTTGTTTAAGCAAAACCTACTTGGTAGATTTGGAGTAGACAATTATATAGGTGACACGTCAGAATATGTACACTCCAATTTATATAGATATATCATATATATATTATATATGTACGCCATGTTTGATCTATTCTGGCGTGCACATCAAAAACTTAACTTAATCTTACAAATGTTTCACGTGTAATTATCATTATCACGAATTACCCCCAAGCTTGTGAAATCGCGTGCCAAAGGAAATTACAGCAACCAATAAACAAAACGCACTGATTTCCACGCATCGACTATTTCATATACCAATACATTCAAAGTTCTCCCTCCCAGGGTGTACTTTTAAAGTCTGAAATGTATTTCAATATGCACTGTGTATTTACCTATATCTGTACGTACGTTTGTACGTATGTATTGAATACTGAAATGTCAGTTCCGCGTTCATTTCCCCAGCGTTCAATGCGCGCTCCCGACGCTCTTGTACTCCAGTGACAATCGACGACGCCATTTTGGATTTCATTATGACCAGTTCCCGATGGATTCGGGACGTTGACGTTGTCCTATTGGTGTTCATATCTAACGGAAATTCGTCTGGAGACGTCTGAGTTGAGTTTGATAGGTGTTTGAGAGGAGTGAGTGTGATAGTGTCAATCAAAACTGTGGTTCAGTAGAATCGAGTGAAATAACCTATCATGTTTGTTTTTACTGAATGTTCTATACTTTAGACATAACTTCTTGTTTATGCAGGGGGTACCGCGGTGCCTGTATCTTCCGCAAAGCGGTAGTGTGGAACACTATCGTGTTCCGGTCTGAAGTGCTCGTCGCCAGTGTTTTTACTGGGTAAACGACACGTAACATGCTATGTCTCGCGGTACACATTGCGTTGGTTATACCCCTGGTATTGCCGATGTTTTTGGGCGGCGGTGACCACTTTCCATCAGATGGGCCGAATGCACCGCTGTCTTCGTAGCAATAAAAAAAAATAAATGAAACTTATTTTGCGCTTATTTACATTTATGGATATTAAATGCGAAATGAGTTATGCGACTAAGTCTGCATTAATTTAAATATTCTTGTTTTACATCACAAACCTAAGTCGTTTCATGTAATTTTTTTAGACTTTTCCCCGACATAAGTTTTTACAAAACCTATTTGACTTATAGAGGAATAACGTTTCGTTCGTTTCGTTCGAAGACGTTCGAATGTCTTTTTGAATACACTATAAAGACGTTTATTTCTTTTTTAAACTCGTCTACAATTACAATGAAATTCTTTAAGTTGATTATGGAATTAATGAACGCAGACAAAATCGATCAATATCAGTGCTGCCACATCAATGCAGCCAGCACTCCCAAGAGTTTTTCCCCAAAGCTTTCATTATATTTCCCTAGAAGGAGTCCTAAATTGATAGGCGGCGTCCCCCGCACCTGTATGCGCCTGTCCGATAAATTGGTCGGAGCATTTTGTAAGCATTAGAACTCCCCAATCCTCCGTTATAGGTAGCGTTGAAATGATTGATACTTGTATACTAGCACTATTTACTGTCGATTATGAACTCTATAGTATGTAAGATAGAGTCTAAATTGTGATGTACCGTTGCAAGAATTGAATGAGTGAGTCGGTATCCCGAAGGAACTATAAACGCGAACGCTCGTAGGAAAACTTAAACGCCCGCGTCTGCGGAGAATTGCAAGCAATTTGGACTCGCTCGTTGCAGTGTTGTTACAATCGATTAATTTGAATCGTTGTAGTGTTTGACAACTGTGTTGAAACTTAATTTGTCAAACCGTTATCTTTATTATTATACATACATACATTATACATCATCAGCCTGTGATAGTCCATTGCTAGACATGGCCTCCTAATACACCCTATCCATTAGGGGTTTGGACCGTATCCCACCACGCTGGTCCAATGCGGGTTGGTCGGTGGACCGACTTTTACATGCCCATCCGACGCAGGGATCATCTTACTTTTCAGACAATTGGGTGATCGGCCCAAATTGCTTAACCAACTAGGAAACAACAATGAAAATTTGTTGTGTCCCGCAGGATCCGAACCCATGACCTCCGGTTTCTAAAGCATACGCCCATACCACTAGGCTACGGAGGCAGTTATTATAATTCAAATGATTATTTGAATTTTGTATTAATATTACACATATTAACTGTTGCCTCCGTAGTCTAGTGGTGAGGGCGTGTGCTTTAGAAACCGGAGTTCGTGGGTTCGAATCCTGCGGGGACTCAACAAATTTTTGTCCGAATATCTGTAAAGTGAGATGATCCATGCGTGGGATGAGCATGTAAAATGTCGGTCCTGCGCCTGATCTCTTACTGGTCGTGTCGTGTCGGAAGAGGGAGTGCACCTGTTTTGCGAATACATTTGTGCACAATATATATATCTCCTGAGCAGTTGGCTGTCTAACATAGCTATAAAATATACTCATAGGCAATCAAGTCAATACTGTTATATTCTGAATAGAAATAATGTAAATACTAGCGTAATTCAAAATGCGATAACTTTGCATAACAATCGTGTGATGCGTAACAAATTATTAAATGATAGCATTTGATAATGTCAGAGTCTCTATATTTTGTTTATTGTTTCTAGATTCTACAGAGCTTACTGAATACCTAAACCACAAACTAAATATATGTAAATGAACGCCATAAAATCTGTTAAAAATCCTTTTGTTACGTGTAGTAATCGCGTAATTAAAAGAATTAATTAAAGGAATTTTTTTATGTTACTATCTACATGTACTCGTTATAGCATTTTATAAATAATGTTCGGATTCCGATCCTTATTGTTAAATAATTTTACCTCGTAGCGTTTCGTGCACAATATAAATTTGAACATTAATATATTGCTCGCCGAAGTATAGAAGACGGCTGAAAGTATACGAAACTGTCGTGAGATAAGAAGATTAAGTGGGAATATTCGGATCCGTGGATGTTCGTGAGGGGGCTTACATCCCTCCCGAGTGGATACCCTGTTGCCTTTTCGGGATTTTTCATTGCGCATGTGGGCGTAAGATATGACAAATAAAAATATTTTGATGCGTAATGGTTAGTTATATTATTTATGGCATGTTTTGTCCTAAAATAAAGACAAAAAAACGTTTAATAGGTCAGTTTTTTTGCTAGGAGTTTTTATCCTGAAAATACTGTTCTTTTCTTGGTATAAATAAATTACGTATCGCATGTGTCAGAATGAGGTTAAAAAAATATTAAAAACAAATAATAAACAATTTGTTGCTCGACTATTAACGTAAAAATTATACAAGATTCGCTCTCTGTCGAACGCTGTGATTTAAAGTACAAAATAAAGATTTATTATCATCGTCGTCTATTTTCTGTTTAAGCTTTGTGCCAACAGTAAGAGTTTAGGTATTTTCTTTCACCGAAATGCTTACAAAATTATAAGAATTTATTCTTTATTCCAACAATCATCCCCAAGGAGAGCAGGGTGAATAATGGAAGCTGGTATTCCATCAGTGTTTACGTTCGCAATCGTATCTCGGGCGGGTTCCATTCGCGAAGCACTCGTGCGCCCGCCGTAGAGGCCTCTCTCGCCCCAATTACGGCCAGCACTTGACACGTTTCCTGCCGCTACGGTGCGACAACTCGGTTGCTGAACGCTGCGAGCGACGAGTGTGTGCCACCGTTGCGGTGACGTCATCGACGCAAGTCGTAAATGTATCCGCGTGAAACATCATTAATATTGGAGGCAGCGTACTTCACTTTACTTTGACATTTTTATATCGTCTTTTCTAGGTGGCGAATGTTTTAATGCGAGTAGATAGAAGCGTATGATTAATAATGATATCGATAGTTACCGATTTTGTAAGTTTTATAGTGATCAGAACCGTAGATATATGATATCATGATTTTATATATCCTAAACGAATAATCAAATATCAAATACTATTAGCATCAGAAGTGAACGCTTTCTTATTGGCTGGACCGCCGTTATTCCTATTTCTCTACGCCATGTTAAGCCAATGAGAGAACCTTCCGACGGCATTAAAACTTGTAAATCCATATGATATCTATTAAGTCTTTGTTTAAATAATAGCTGATATAATAATTTTGCTAGATATAAAATGCAGTACACTGTCCCAACATTACAAAAACTTATATACATGCAACTCTTTACCATATTGTAATTTACTTAAATATACTAATCAATCCAACACTTAAGGACCAGGAAATCATTGATACTGACCCCTGCAAGACGGTTACAGAGCCTAGTGCAGGGTCATTGATCAAACACAAATCGAGGCCAAAATGTTTATTGCTCACTCAAATTAAACAATATATACGTGTTTTATCTTATTGTACGTATCTTGCTTAATGTGTATAAATGCTGTACCTTTAGTTTAAATAAAGATTTTTATTATTATTTTCTCCAGCCGATTACGACTACGGCGGCCGATCTATATTAGAGATCAGCCAACTACGCAGGATAAATTATAGTGCACAAGTGTACGCGCAAACACAGGCGCACTCCCTGTTCCTTTATACTCCCAAAGCTTGATGGGACGGATAACCGACACGACCGGAGAGTGTAAGGCACAGGACCGACTTTTGACATGCCCATCCGACGCATGGATCATCTTACTTTTCAGACAATTGGGTGATCGGCCGAAATTGCCGTAACCAACTAGAAAACAACAATGAAATTTTTTGAGTTCCCGCAGGATTCGAACCCACGACCTCCGGTTTCTAAAGCACACGCCCTTACCACTAGGCTACGGAGGCAGTAGTTTAGATATAATAGGCAATAAATAATTACACACCACAACACTGGACAGTTTTATTTATTTTTTAATTATTTAATAGTCTATTAAAATAATTGCAGTTGTTTTAGCGTGTTCATGTCCTTATTCTCTCATACTCATGCATAAATGTTAGCGTGACGAAACATCAAACTTTGTGCAAAGTTCCTCTTACTAATTTCACGTCGAAACTCTGTCGCTAATTGAATGAAAGTTCAACGTCGGATTAGATCCTTCGTAAGCGCTATGTTGCTGTAATAGGTACTACGCTTTGAGGGATAATGAAATATTTTAACTACGATCACACATACGACTTAGCTGTAGGTACTTGTGTAGTGTAGTAATGTAAATCGTGGGTATCGTTGGACAAGACCATCTTTAGCAGTCTTCAGAAAGTGATACCTGCTCTGCCCATAAGAAAAGCGGCCTTAAAGGCCACGAGTCCGCTCCCTGCCCTGACACGAGACGTTATGCCTCGTTTCCCTAGCAATTAAGCTGGCAATGGTGCCCTTCAAACTGGAAGACAGGGTTTAGACATTACTGATTTGACAGTGGTAAGGAACTACTCCAGACTACCTACCTTTGTATCTACCCTTGTAAATGGATCCTGCCTTCTTTAAAATGTGATTTGTAATGTCCACCATTACATTTTGTTTACATGCTTTATATTGTTGATGTGAAATGCAATTCACTCTCTGAAAAATCGTAATTGATAAGAACTCTTCACTATGCTTATGGAAAATAGCTAGATAGAAAGACCATACGCATATGCCCCACATTCATTATCCAATAATATTGTATTTCAATTGTTAACACTAGATATACCAGCTTTTATTTTCAAAAGTAAATGTCCTCCTGAAAATATTAAAAATGACTGCTTTAGTAAATTTGGTGTTAATAATGTGTGTAGCCATATCTAAAAACGCGAAACTGTTTTTTATATCGTTAGATCTGAGATTTAATTGCGCATAAAAACATCTATATAACCGATTCAAAGCATAAGTAGAGGAAGAAGGAAGAAGAAAGAAGTTTGAAAGTTTAGATGGTAAACAAATGACAAAATTTAATTTGTAGAAAATTTTCCTTCGTTAAGTTTTACTGCCGCCTTTCCGCACTGCAACGCTCAAGTCGGTGATACAAAGTTTAAATTGCTCAACTTTTATCTGCGTGAACTACTCTGTAGTAATAATTTAATGTCATACGAAACGTCTTGGTTTTTTCTAATATTACTTCTTTTTTTTTTGCCATCGCAACAATATAATATATCGAACAGCGTAATGTGACGAAATCATATTTTTCTGTGTAAAAAATGTGCAAAAAAATTTTTTTCAATTGATTTTTTGTTGTAATGTTCGCCATTCTTGTTCTTCACTACCTATACATTGGATTAACCCAAGATTATTATGAAATTTTTACAACTGTAGTGCTCAATGCAGTCGAAAATCATGTTGTTTTCATCCCAGGCCGCCTAATAAAAGGGAAATTGTCTTATTAAAAGCACAATAGTAAATAGAGCTCAAAATCTAGATACTTACTGAAGTTATAAATCTTATAGCACCAAGTAATGAAATTTAAAATTTGCTTAAACACGGTATATATCTTTATAGTCTAAACTTTTGCAGTAAAAGTAAGTTGTAACTTAAACTACGCCTTAACTTGATGGAGTAATCCTAAGTTTGGGCGGGAAAATCTGAATGATAATTAAATTTTAGCCACAGTGAAAAACTTATGTAAATGATGCTCGGGCTTACTTTATTTAGAGAGCTTTTGTTATTTGGATAAGTTACAGGCTTTCACGTAATTGCTCATTTTCATTAAATTTGTATCTTTTTTCTATGGTATTTCTAGCTTGCACCATTTGAACTCGATTTCGTATTTAACAAGTACTGATTGGTTCACCCAATTGTCTGAAAAGCCAGATGATCCATGCGTCGGATAGGCATGTAAAAAGTCGGTCCACCCACCAACCCGCATTTAATCAGCGTGGTGGGATACGGTCCAAAAACCCCTAACAGGCATGCAGTCGGCAAATCGTCGGCATCTTACAAACATGTAACCCAAAGTATTGTAATGCAGCCTTTCAAAGTTTTCAAACTCGTTATAATCAGAGGAATCTAATAATACGAACATTTGGAGATCTTGCAGCTATTCATTTTGAACCTATCTGAATTTTACACTGAAAATATATCCTTTCAAAAGTCTTTCTACAATGATTAGTGGCTCAAAAGGTTTACGGGTTTGGGTAAAGTGTTCGATCGTAATTTTATGCCGCCGAAATAAGCCCGTTTGAATTTTGCAACGTCGGATCGAGCCACACTTCAACATTTCCGTCCCTGTTCCGTAGCAAATATAAACTTGAGCCAATCGCATTATGGAGTAAACGACGCGGCGTCACTCCGCCCCGGCTGCCACTTGAAAATGCAAATGAGCAATTTTCCAACGAACTCGAAATAACTCGCGAAATGATCCGACGCCCGGATGACGTTCAACGGAATAAGCTGTAAACTCGCGGACGTGATTATGCTTATCTTAGTTCTGCAAGTGTTATCGTGGATTGTCAGATTAATGGTCGACATTTCTTCTGTTCTCTCTTTCTCTCCATCGAGTTTGCTATCACGGATCGTGAAAGAAACCTTTGGTAATTTAAAATAACTGATATAAACGAGGCGTTTCATTTCATATGCTTCATTCCATTTTACCACCCGGCTTCAACTTATCTTTAAACTGGTTAGATTTTTTTTTAAATTAATTTAAACTATTTCTCAATGCTTATACAGTTTTCTTACTGCTGGCTTAAATCTTTGTGTATCTTGCTCGCTAGCAGTACGCACCCACGTACAGGTCGCATTTGCGTTGGGTGCCATTTACACCCCCCCCCTTATTCACCGATTTGGCGTCTGTCTATTTATATCGGTTTCCCAAATTGAAGGAATTCTTAATGAGAAACAGGTAAGACGACGATAACGAGGAGACGGATGGCGTAAATAGCTTTTAACAGGACCAAGGCAAAACTTTCTTTTTAAAGGTATTGAAGTCTAAGAGAGTGTTCGTCTCGGTGTGGAGCCTCGGAGACTGTAGAAAAATAAATTATGGGAACTAATATTCATAATATCTCATTCTCGCTACTTTTTGATCTCTCTTCATAAAAGACACATATGGGCACTTTTATACATGATCAATACTAAAGAAGTCAGCTGTTTGCGGTTGTTGCTATTGAAGTGAATAAAAATCTCTTTGTTTCAGACAAAATCAGCTTAGCAAAGTCTTCCAGTTTGCCGCAAGACTGCATCTGTGATAGCTCGACAATAGTCGTACTGCACCCGCTGCGTATCGCAAACTTCGTTCTGGATTCGTTCTCTGCAACTGCAACTCCTCTCTGCACATTTCCTGCACACTGCGAAGCGAGTAGCGGCACATAGTGGGCGAAATAAGCAAGCGACCGCGATATATGGACAGATCGTATACGTTCTATACGGACAACTTTGCAAAGTGAGTATAATGTAGAACCTCTTTGATGTTCAAGTTAGTTTTGACCTTTTAAAGTTCAACTTTAAGTTGGTAGCTTCGCTTGAAGTTACCCAAAACATTCATCAACATCAGTCTGTGTTAGTCAGCCACTGCTAGACATAGGCCCCCCCATTAGGGGGTTTTTGGACCGTAGCCCAACACGCTGATCCAATGCGGGTTGGTGGGGACCGTCATTTTACATGCCCATCCGACGCATGAATCATCTTACTATTCAGATGATTGGGTGATTGGCCAAAATTCTTCTAACCAACTAGGAAACAACAATGAAAATTTGTAGTGTCCCCGCAGGATTCGAACCCACGACCTCCGGCTCCTAAAGCACACGGCCTTACCACTAGGCTACGGAGGCAGTAGTGGACTAGGGTCCACTACTGCCTCCGTAGCGTAATATTGTAATACCGTAATATTGTACAATTTTCTAGTGTCTTACTCGATATATTACTTGACGGAAAGTTATTTTAATGTACTTTTTTATTAAAGCATTAAGAGAAGCAGAACGTTCGCTAGATGTTTAGACATACGCCTTGCTTATAAAAAAGGAATCGTAAGGCGCCACGAATTTGCTTGCCGCCCTGGGACCAACCAAGTTACGTTTATTATACCTAGTAACTGAGCTGGTAAGGTGCCTTTCAAACCGGAAGACTACAGTAATTACACACAACTATCTTGCGACAAAATAAGGCGCTGCGGTGGTTCTTTGACTTCCTCTATTAAAAATTATTTAGGAGTCGGATACAAAATTCTAAGTCCATAATGTCCGACCATCAGATGTTTTTTAAGTTATTGTTGTCTACGATATATCGCCTTATTTCACTGCGTTGGTCACAAGGTTGCCGACATACTTTCAGGCATATACGTAAATGCCAGCGATTAGCCTTCATGTGTATAGGATAGAATAAAGCGTAGTTTTATAAATAGTGATCAGTTAAAAGTAGAGGAGAATTTTTAATTTTAGTAACATATTACTAGCGATTAATAGTGATACTTATTGAAAGCAGTTAACTTAGATAATCACAAGATAATTTAGTAAATATTTAAGCGGTGATATTGCCTAAATAGCAAAATATAGTTATTTTGTATATTACTGCTTGCTCTTAAGTTAACTGCTTAGTAAATTTATCTGAGTTTTATACTGTTTTCGCCTCCGTGGCCTAGCGGCATTGGCCCTTGCTTTAGAAATAGAAGGTCGTGGATTCAAATCCCGCCGGGAATCAACTTTGTTTTATCGTTGGTTTCTGGTTCGTTAGGATAATTTGGGCTGATCACCCAATTGTGTGTAAACTAAGATGATCCAAGATTCGGATGGGCATGTTAAAAGTCGGTCCACCCACCAACCCACATTGGACCAGCGTGGTAGGATACGGTTTAAAAACCCCTTATTGATAGGGGTGTATTAGTAGAGGCCTATGTGGACAAACACAGGCTGATGATGGTGATGACTTTTTTTTTATAGCATACGCAGGCAGACGAGCAGTCGGGCCACCTGATGGGAAGTGGTCACCAACACCAGTAGTATCGCCAACGCGCTACCTACCGTGAGACACAGGGTGTTAAATCTCGTTTACCCAGTAAATACGCTGGCTACGGTGACCTTTAAACCGGAACACAGCAGTGATTTCACACTACTGCATTGCGGCAGAAATAGGCACTGCGGTGGTACCCACCCAGACGGCCTCCTGTAAAAAGGGGACCTACTACCGATTATATTGTAATCTAAAAGATATTTTCTTAAAAATATCAAACAGTCTGTATGCTTGTCATCTACCGTTTTAGGTGTTGTGTTCTTAAAAGGAAAGTTTCCTTTTAAGAAAGAACTTACAGGGTCGGCACTACAAACGTACTTACTTTGGCTTTGCGGAAACGTTTTGAGGCGTAATATATAATATTTTAATGTGGAAGAAACTTTTGGTTGTGTACTGCCTGTTTCGCTGAAATCGGACTTTGTCAAGGCTTCAAATAACTTCTAACGCGATTCGCTGTTTATTTTAAGGCCTAATAAATCCCAATGATAGTTTCCAGATTAGATCTAAAACCCTATAACTAAAAATATTGGTAGCTAGAACTTGCTTTGATTTTAGTTACTCCCTTGTTTCATTTCCTTTATGCACTGGATACTTTACATGAAATATAACTTGATTAGCATAAGTAGTTAATCATCATCATCATCATAATCATCATGAGCCTGTGTTAGTCCACTGGTGGAGATAGGCCCCCCTAATGCACTCCTTTTCCACTAAAGAGTTTTTAGACTGAATCCCACCACGCTAGTCCAATGCGGGTTGGTGGGTGGATCGGCTTTTTACATGCCCATCCGACGCATGGATCTTCTTACTTTTCAGACAAATGGGTGATCGTCCCACATTGCCCTAACCAACTAGGAGACAACAATGAAAATTTATTGAATCCCCGCAGGATTCGAACTGATGACATGCGGTTTCTAAAGCATACGCCCCTACCACTAGGCTACCGTTGGAAGTGCAACTGTATGATGCATATTGAAACATTGTGATATAAAACGATACATAACAAATAAAACCACATTTTTTAAAGTTTTTGTATTTCTGTTTGTTTGTTACCACCATGCATGATCCAAGGCCAGTGGATCATCAAGTTGTCCTAACTAACCAGCAAACAACAATAACACAAAGTTGTTTCCATGCGCTATTCGAGCCCGCGACCACCGGTTTATAAAACAGGCGCCAATACCGCTAAACCACAAGGGCGGTATCGATAAATTAAGCAATTAGAATATACATTTACAGTATGTTCATTAATGTGTAATATATTTGCCTGAATCGAAATTTAATTATTTTATAAAATATAATTTATACGAAACATAATAATATTTAGATACTTAGGTTAGATAAATGTAGGTCTGCATTAATCTACCAGTGCCAGTGTTCACGAGTTACACGTAATTCTTGATGATGATTACTATAACTTAGGAATAGCATGAATTAAGGAGAATATTGGTCCTTTATACATAGTAAATTTATTATCTATGTTCAGGTAGGGGTAGTTCATGCCCCACGCGGCGCCAGCCACCGTGATGTCGGCCCAGCCGCGCCACCCTCACTTCTACACCGTGGAGGTGGGCGACACGCGCTTCACCATCCTCAAGCGCTACCAGAACCTGAAGCCGATCGGATCCGGCGCCCAGGGTATTGTATGGTGAGTACCCTGCCCAAGCAACTGTAATCATAATTATAATAACTCACTTAGTCAATCCAGCACACAAGACAAAAAAACAGAACCATAATACCAAAAACTAATAATTATTCTGAAAATTAAATAATATGAAATAAAAACAGTAAGAAAAGATAGGAAAAGTGTTTTCCGCAAGGTCCAATGTTAAGATACATACAAACAGAAGAAATAAAATAGTTTTATAGAGCATAAAAACGATATTTGCAATTGAAATAATAAAATACAGCTAAAGTTTTGCTATGAAAACCATCTAGCTGGAAGTATACTACGATGCCGTATAGGTAAGGTTCCAGCTCAGCATTATGTTGGCATACAAAAATCGCTGGTTAGATTGTATAAAAGGGTCTTGTCGTTACCTTTATATTTTCTTTGAACGAAAGACAATTGAGAGTTTTCTTATACCCTTATGTTTGTTTGTAGAAGAAAATCGAGAAGAGAAAGAATTATTTGTGTAAAGTGAACTGACAATCATAAATTTACACTTAACCAAATGAAACATTTTGAGAAATTATCTTGTCTGCTCGAAATACCTTTTGTGATAGTTTCATGATTAGACAGGGTTGCGACAATGATAATAGTTCCAAATGGATTAAAATGTACGCATGTTCTCGGCTGACAGTCAAGTTGGTGTGGGATTGTAATAAGGAGTCGACGTCTACGACAAATTCAACACATTGCTCATGCTCATTCGTATTTAAAGGTTGGACTCGAACAAGATATGTCATTAATCGCTAACTCAGACCAATATTTTTTTTCTAAATCTACCTGATAGCTTGCTTAGCTCTTATCGACTGCGCATTATTATTTCCTCTTTTCTTGACAGTCTATGTTCTGACTTCATTACATAGCTATCAAATACTTTAGCTGTCCGTTTCCTAACTATGACAAGTATAAGATATTTGATATGTTTTGGCGTGTTTTTATTCCAAGTGTGTTTCAAGTTACCCTAAATTCTATTTAATATTGCAAATCATTTTTTCTCTTTCACGCGGTACATGGCTTGTTTCTTTGAAAATTTTATTAAATGAACTAAAGTGGAATGTTGTATATCATAAAATCATTGATTCACCGTGACCACTCTTTGATCAACAATACTTTTTAAACATTCCTAAGCAAATGAATATGTCTTTTCTTTCACGTCAAAAGCAGCACTATTAGATAATCGTCATAGCACAATCATAAGGTTGTAAGCAATCTACATTTCGATTATAATTGTAAAACGTCAAATTCTCTTTTCACCTTCAGTTGGAATATGTTTCCCCTGGTAACTTGATAAACTTACTAGATCTTTAAACGAAAAGACAAGTATGATTTTACTTTACTGCTTGGCAATTTGTTGACCTCCTGAAACGATCTTAAAAGCTTTAATGAATGAATACGTGATATTGGTCGACCAAGCGTTGTCTTTGGGACATTGTCGTTATTTATGATCATGACAAAAATTTATGATCTTTGCTAAAGTCAAATACCTCTTTTTAATATAGAAGCATGAGACCTCTGACCTGAGATGAACCAGCGTTAGAAACTTTTTACTTCTCTTTTCAATAAATTTTGCAAAACTTATTTATAGACAGAATATCATATTTTCACAGATTGAACTATTCGTTTATTACCAGCGTGTATTATCAAGTAGTCATCACTGATAAAATATCCTTTACACTTAAACGTTCCTTTACAACTTTTTTAATTTTATTAACAGATAATAGCCGAAAGTTTTTTTTAACTGGTAACTAGTTTGTTTTTTAACAAAGTCCCATTTGCTGTAGAAGCGTACACATTGTTCAATGAAAGATTTTATTGTTGAATCTTGTTTCTGGAACCACAAAATTATGCTTAATCTAAGTATTTATATATATTATACGTATCAGAATTTTCGGGGTCCAAGTCATTGGCTAAAGTTAATATTTACACGAAAAATAGCAACACATCTTAAGTCTAACTATGTAACGTAAAAATTTGGGTTTACATTTTCAATCATAGCGGAAACTATAGGGTTTTTAAAGCACATTTTTAACACACACTTAATATAAAAACGTTGCTGGAACATTATTTGATATTTTTCTCTAAACTCAACTTAATTTTTTGCTCATTCCTTGGATATTCCCAAGTGATTAGAATTTTGTGTATGAGAGAATTCTTCAAGAATTTTTGTGTGAATCTTTTATACACAAGTTTTTACGCTTCCCTATGAACAGTGTTACTTATTTCGGTTTTTCAAAAGTTAGAGTCATCCTAGAAGGAAAGAGAAATATTGTGAGAATTTATTACGACAATTTTTCTTTGAAAGCTTAGGAGGGTTTTTTTATTTCTTTTAATTTATTTGTTTTTAAAAGCATGCAAAATTATTTAATATCTAGTATGCTAGCTACTGAATTTCTTCCAACTATTCGAAAAGACATATATATATAAGGTGTTTTCTACATTTACCTTTCCCTTTTCTTATTGTTCAATGTATATACTTATACTATACTTGTTAATCTGTAACACAATATTCTGTGAACCCACATTTTCTTTTAACTGTCTTCAACTTTTAAAAGCACTTCAATGCACGCGATCATTTTCAAGCACTCTAATAATGGCACGTACGCTTTTTACACTTAGCTGGAAAGCCTAAGTCATTTTCTACTTTATAGTTGTTTGAAATTTTTGCATTGAAATAAATGGAAAAGATATGCACTGACGTTCGACTGATGGTAAGTGATAATCCTGCTAATAGGAAACGCAGAGACAGACGCCTCAAGTATGTTTTCCGCCACATGCTTGACACATTAGATATAACGTTTGGTTTTCCCAGTAAATACTCTAGCAACGGTGCCCATTGGAAAGGAATACAGTAGCGTCATTGTCAGCACAGATTCCAGATCTGTAAAATGACATATAACTTTATGACTCTGTTTTTACAATACAAGCTTAAATATGTCGCTTCAAGACCTGTTCAAGGTCTTTAAAACTGCGTTTTGTTACAACAATTCTTGAGTTAGTAAGTGTAAAAGTATGCAGTATATTATAAGTATCATAACCATTCATATCCATCAAGGCACAAATCGACACAATCACTTCGCGAAGCCACCACATATAGGTTAAAAGTTACTAATAATAGTAGAAAAGAAGGTGTCAAGTGATTGCAAACGAATAATGTGTATTATAATGTAATTATAATTGTAATCAAGAGCATTTATATCGAGATTATGCGTTCGCTTTTAAAACTGAGTACTTGAGAAAGTTTTTGTTGAAAGTCCAATGTCCGACTCCTACAAATTTGTTATATTTATATCATAGTTTCAATTTTACTATACTACTGGCTCTGCTGTAAAATAACCTTATGTATGTAAAGAATTATTAATATTTAGAAGATACGCTACGCGTTAGTGTCAGATACTAGAACATGACATCACCCAAACATCTTAGTACAACATTTTTCGCTCAATAGTTATAAACGGTCTGTTACACTATGTTTTTTTCTTTACCCATTATAGCTGATCCCGGTCAGTTAAACGAGTAGAGATGATACAGTTTTACTCGGTTACCTTTGGTGACATCGTATTCATTAAATACCCACCGGTCACACGGAGCTAGTAGCATGCCGCCGCAAACCTAGCAACTTTCGTTGGTAAAGGTCCTTGGGCTGATCACTCAGGCCGCTTCGCTTACGACCATGTTCACCCCCCACCCGCTTTGGTTTTGGACTAACCACCACGTCAACCCTTACTTCTATATCTACACCGGTTCACATTCCGTTTGATGGTTTTGTCAATGTTTTATTTGATTCAAAGATATGTGTCGAGAAGTGATCGATTTCAAATAATTTCGTATAGTGTTTGTATCTGAACTATCGCCTACTTGTTGGTATATGACTTGTCTTGTTTCGTGATTAAGTTTGAATTGCAAGTTTTTACAGCTCATGCTAAGTAATTGAATTTAAATTATAATTCTCTTTTTGGGGATCTAATAGTTTTACTGATTAGGAAAAATACTTTAATCTTTTTCATATCATTGCTATTACTAAGCGTTATATTAGACAACAAGAAGCTTCTATTATAGATGATTTTTGATTTTCAATGTAATTATGATTCGAAAATCTTAAGTCTTTATTAGTGATAACTGTTTATACGTTGATAATTATTGACAACGAAAGCTTCTAGAGTTATGTTCATTAATATAGGCCTTCAACCAGGTTCTATCATGAGTTTATTATAATAGCAAAGCTATTATAATTGTTGGTTCTGGATTTCTAAAAAACTTCTAAGTTAATAACTTAGCTCCGGATAAACATCGGTATCACTTTGTATTTTGACATTCATGAGAAACATAATAAATATTTTCACTTCATAGAGAATTTTAATAGGAACAAACTATACAATTTGCTCTAACATTTCTAACGTCTTCGTGCTTAGCCTTAATTAAATGTTTTTTGACTAACTTTAACACTATTTTTTAACATTTTTTCGTGACGTTATTATCACCGTTCGTACAAAGTATAACTAAATAGGTGACAACTTTAGTTTGCTACGTTTTACTGAACAATATGATTCGTGCATGTAATCTATGTGTTTTTGATATGATTTTTGCGTTTTTCAAAACATATTGATGATAAATAATGATTGCTACTTTAGTCGGATATCATATAAAAAAGTAAATATAATGTGTGTTTAACGGATTTTTCACTTAGTGTATATATTATTCCCGACATTTCGGATTCTTTCCAGCATCCATGATCTCGGGCAGATGGGCAAGACAAAAAGGAAAGATATGTCAATTTTAAATAAAAACTGACGGTTATTCCAAAAACATTGAGATACAGACATATACATAAACATAGTCTGCCCGTGATCATGGATGCTGGAAAGAATCGAAACGTCGGGTATAAATATATATAACTAACATGAAAAATCCGTAAATAAGTGTATGTATAATTATCGCGTAAATAAAAGAAATAATTATAATGTGTGCTGTTTATGTAAATTCTGTCGTTTTAAAATATTTCTTATGTCTTTTATTTTTGATGGTTAATAAATAATTAATAATTCTTCTCCATATAAAATCTACAAAAAGTAACATAATTTGCATAATCATATTTCTATTATCACATATTTTAACGAACACTTCTTCCGTTCTTATTTAAATATTATATATTAAAGTAATGATAAGGGTTTTCTTTAGTAGCAGACTTTTATAACAATTTACTTAAAATGGTGTGATTAAAAAGGTTTGAATGCAAAATTTATATTTTGTTTTATAAATATGCTAAAATTTTTGCTACTTTTGTTGACATTAATTTTACCTTATTTATTAGCAATTTTCTCTACTTTATTTTTGAATTAACGTTACTCACGGCGGTGACGTATGTATTCTTATTGGCCGTATTTATAATATTATCAATCAGCCAATCATACAACATTACGTTGCACACGGCGCTATGATACGTTGTTATCAAATATTATGTATTAATATTAATTAATATATCAAAATATTGGGAATTCCGTTGATTTCCGTCTGCCATGCTTTTTGATTGAAAGACGGAAGAATTTTCTTTAAATTTTGTTTAGGTCTCTCATATATTTCTGAATGGTGTTAACTGTTTTCATCCGTATCATATAGTGTTTATTTTTTAATCATCCATACAATAATATATATACAATTAATAAATTAATTTTTAATGTTTTTTTTTTTCTCTTCTAGCGCCGCGTACGACACGGTGACCCAACAGAATGTGGCCATCAAGAAGTTGTCGCGTCCGTTTCAGAACGTGACGCACGCAAAGCGAGCGTACAGGGAGTTCAAGCTAATGAAACTTGTCAATCACAAGAATGTGAGTATAAATAACTACGTACAATAATTATAGTATTTCTAGGCGAATAGAACAGCACCAATCAGACCCAAAATAAGCAAAGTTTTCTCTATGGAAACCGGACGACTTCACATTTCTTTTGTGAATAAATACATATTATCTAGAAGCACCACCGCCTCCGTGGTCTGGTGGTGTTGGCCCTTGCTTTGTAAACCGGAGGTCGTGGGTTGGCATCCTGCGGGAACACAACTTTGTGTTTTCGTTGTTTTTTGGTTGGTTAGGAGAATTTAAGCTGATCACTCTGTATGATGTTCCATGCGTCGGATTGGCATGTAAAAAGTTGGTCCACCTACCAACCAGCATTGGACCAGTGTGGTGGGATGCGGATCCAGAAACCCCCTAATGGAGAAGGCGTGCATTAGGGAAGGCCTATGTCCAGCGGTGGACTAACACAGGTTGATGATTATGATGATGAATAACCCACCAAAAAATCGCGAACTTAGCAAAGCTTTTAGTTTGAAACCAGACGGCCGATAAATACATATACTTACTTTTCTTTGGAAATAAAAACATGGTAATTTGAAACGAATACCCAGACACGAGAAAATCACTACGTTCGTTACGCAATATCTTTTCCGGTGGTAGGAAACGATCCACACCCTACGGCGCGATAATTATGGTCGCTAACTACTACGGTTAGCGGGTACAATATAACTTTAAACAATGTAACCTAAGGCAACGAAGTGGCGACATACATTCATAGAAATGTCAATCATTGATCGATATATATTCTTCTATATATATAAAAAAATCAATTGATGTTCATAAGTCTCGCTAAAACTAGAGAACGGCTGAACCGATTTGGCTAATTTTGGTCTTGAATTATTTGTGGAAGACCAGGGAAGGTTTAAAAGGTAAATCAATATAAAAATTATCGGAATTAAACAAAAAAAATATATCTTCCTAACTACATATTTGTTTTTAGGAGACGAAACATAAACATATTTTACCTAACTACAGTTAGTATATTTACTACAGTTGTTTCTTATCTATCAGATTGTTTTATATGTAGATTGATAGATCTTGTACAATAGAATGGATCTTTTATTTATCGATTGATAAATAAAAAATCCACATTGAAGTCTGCCGGGTTAATTAGTCGTCTAACAAAACGCCGGCTTTGTACTTTCTTGTTATGACTGATATTAATAACATCGATTTGAAGTATAATTTGGTATATACATTATATGAATAGCTACAAACTTAGGTATCTATCATGTTCTATTATTTAGTTTTATGTTACTACACACAGTATAATTCTTGATGCATAAAAACGTTTTGCTGTTTTGTGTAATGTAACGTTAAACATTTCCTTCACTTCCTTTCCTTTCCCCGACATAGATAATCGGCCTCCTGAACGCGTTCACGCCGCAACGCAGCCTCGAGGAGTTCCAGGACGTGTACCTGGTGATGGAGCTGATGGACGCGAACCTCTGCCAGGTGATCCAAATGGACCTGGACCACGAGCGCATGAGCTACCTGCTCTACCAGATGCTGTGCGGCATCAAGCACCTGCATCTCGCGGGCATCATACATCGGGTGGGTTTCTTATCATTATTGCTTGTTTATCATTATACATTTGACTTTATCGCATTTGATTACCGCCTGTAAGGTACGTTTTTTATAACAAAAATAACTCTAATTTCTTGGCGTGACGTTTGGCTGGGAGAATGTTAGTTTATTTAGTGCAGCAAGTTATAATACCCGACAAAGAAAAGAACATTCGTTGCATATTTTTAAGAAGGGACTGTATGAAACCATAAAACATTAAGTGTAAAAACTCGTATTGATCTTTAGTAAAATCAAATTATTATTTAAGATCTTTAAGTTTAACCGTGTGATCTTAAAATACCGCGTGATTGCAGTACGTTGATAAGTTTAGCGATTTTTCTTATTGCAATTTTTTCTTTCTGTAGGATCTGAAGCCGTCGAACATCGTGGTGAAGAGCGACTGCACCCTGAAGATCCTGGACTTTGGGCTGGCCCGCACTGCCGGGACCACCTTCATGATGACGCCATACGTCGTCACCAGATATTACCGCGCCCCGGAGGTGAACTATTTCTTTCTTAAAGCTATCTCATCCTTTTCCATTCCTTTCTATTTGTCAATTGACTGAACTACCTTGAAAGCCTTATGGGTTTATGATTAGAAACCTTATATAATAGTCTCTAATTCTGAGAGGGTAAAATTGTATTATTGTTTCCTAGTTGGGTAGGGGAATGCGGACTGATTATCCAATTGCCTGTAAAGTAAGATGTTACGTGCGTTGGATGGGCATAAAAAACGTCCGTCCTGCTTCTGTCTTCTCCCTGATCGTTTCGGTTATACTTTCGTAAAATGCATTAATTATATAAATATTTTGGTGGCAATAGTTTTATTAATAAAACTGTGGGAATTCAAATTGAGTTTGTTATCAACTGATACGGGTGACTAGGCTTGTTAAAAGCATTTTACTTGACTTGAACAGCATTCACACATGCCCTACGTGGTTTCGGTATTCTCGAGAAGTACTTTTTGATTGCGTACATCTCGAGATTATGGTCGTTAAATTGCTTCAATTTGTTATAAGAAATGATATGCACAATCTACTGTCTTCGTACAAAAGCTACCTATCCCACGGGTTGACATGAATGGAAAAAGAAGAGCGAAATATCACTCGGGGCCCTGGTAAATATGGGTGTACTGCAAGGATCTATTCTGGGGCCGTTTCTCTTCCTTATTTGTATAAACTATTTAAAAAATGTAGTAAATAATAACGAAAAGACCGTGTTATTTACAGTACCCCTCGATATATTTAGTTGAATAAGAAACGTTAATAAATGATAATGTAAGTAAAGTTGTTATAAAACGCCCACAGGTGATCCTGGGCATGGGGTACACTGAGAACGTGGACATTTGGTCGGTGGGCTGCATCATGGGCGAGATGATTCGCGGCGGAGTGCTCTTCCCGGGCACCGACCACATCGACCAGTGGAACAAGATCATCGGTGAGATACTATGTTGTATATATCTGAATACAAGTATATGTGTATAGCTCAAGTGTTGATTCAGTTGCGCGCTATATTTTTTCGGATTGTAATGGTGTAATATCGTTTTAGCACAGAAAAATGTACAGACGCGTACTAGTTATATATCTGAATAAAATTTTACTTATATTATATTAAAATCGTACAGTTTTTTCTTTAATTTACAATAGTATATTGATATTATAATATAAATCTTTCAGTCTTTCCGGCGATCATAGACAATGTCTTAAACGCATTAAACAAAATAAAAGAACTTGTTAAAACCTCAAAACAACAGTGTAAAAGGACGATCGTTAAAGACTTTTCAGTATCTTTTAACTCGTGAACTCGTTTATCCCATCCAGAGCAACTGGGCACGCCCTCCGCGGCCTTCATGTCGCGGCTGCAGCCCACGGTGCGCAACTACGTGGAGAACCGGCCTCGCTACGCCGGCTACAGCTTCGAGCGCCTCTTCCCCGACATCCTCTTCCCCAGCGACAGCAACGAGCACAATCGGCTCAAGGTGATGTACCGTACTTTTTGACCCTGCTCACTCTTCTTGATCTTCTAGACTTCTTAGTCACGCTCGATACTTTGTGATAAGGATTGATAAGGCTTCTAGCGCGTTTTCCTAGACAAACTGTTTACCGGCGACAGCAACGTGCGCAACCGGCCCAAGGTGACATACAGGGTTATATTCTCTTGGTCTACTTTATCTTCCTAGGTATTTTGTCTTTTCTTAATATGTTCTGAATTTCCACACACAGATAAATCACTGCACCCCATCTCTTCCCCGTCTACTTCTTTAGCAACATCATCGAGCACAACCGGCTCAAGTTGACGCCCGGACTGTATGTTCTATACATAGTTTACTTAGTCTTGCTCGGTCCTCTCTTGATATGGTTTGCTACTAGATGAGGGAATAAATGCAGATGGCACAGGATCGTAACTCTTGAATGGTCATGGTGGAGGTCTACTCTCAGCGTTGGAGTTCTTCAGGCTGATGATGATGATGATGACATGTTTTGATGCTTCTCTTTTATACTTGCAGGCGTCACAAGCACGCGATTTGCTCTCGCGCATGTTGGTGATCGACCCCGAGCGGCGCATCTCGGTGGACGAGGCGCTCTTGCATCCGTACATCAACGTCTGGTACGACGAGGGGGAGGTCAATGCGGTGAGTCCTAACTATTTTCACTCGCCAAGACGTCACGTAACGAGATATGGCTTTCCTCTACATGATTACCACTGTTACCCATGACACTAAGATGATGATTATGATCGATAGTACACGTCATTTAATAAAATTACTCCAAAATACTGAAGTAGAGTTAAATCGTCCAAAATTACATTATCGTTGACAAGTACGTAGTTGCTAAATCTTAAGACATATCTAGAAGCTTAAACGAAATATAAGTGTTGTGGATTGGCTTTAAATTTAGGTATGTTTCACATTGTTATTAATAACGCTTTAAACGACACGGGCCACGATATCCTCTTAGCTATTCTATCTCACTTAATGATATCCGATGGAGCGCTGGATTGGTTTTCATCATATCTTCGAGGGCGCCAACAGGCGGTTTATCACAAAGACTTGAGTTCCGGATGGCGAGATATTTCCAGTGGCGTCCCTCAAGGCGATATTCTTTCCCCTATTTTAAACTCAGTTTTCATAAACTTTTTCACTCAAGAACTTCATTGTGCGTATCATCTGTATGCTGATGTTCTTCAGATATACGCTCAGTCTGCCATTGATTCGCTCCCACAAACACTTAAAAATCAATTAAAACTTAAACTTAATTAAAAAGTGGGGTGATCAATCTGGGCTTAGTATGAATTATTCCAAATGTCGAGCTATAATAATAGGAAGTTCGCGCAACATGCAATAAGTTACTGCCTTCAATTATGTTAAATGATGTTACTATATGAGTAACGGTCTAAAACCCTCTAATGGATAGGGGTGTGATAGGGGAAGCCTATGTCCAGCAGTGGTCTATCAAAGGCTGATGGTGATGATGATGTTACTATCCCCTTTTGCAAAAACAAAAAAAAATGGTCTGATATTTGACAAAACTCTAAGTTGGAAAGACCAATGTCATGCGTTGTCTGTATAGACTAAAAATGTTTTGCCTACAAACACTAAGAATTGCTGGTTCCCGTTAATCGACTATGGAGATGTGTGCTATATTGACCTAAATGCAGATCAACTCAATAAACTGGACCGACTTCTGAATAACTTCATTCGATTCATATTCAACCTCCGTAAATATGACCACATATCGTCCTATCGCTCGCAACTGCACTGGTTGCCTGTTCGTGAACGTGTTCGTGACGTTTGCTGAAAGCTTTATCAACTGTGTATTCATTTCTTAACTCTTCCGATACTGCTTACTTGTCCTCCGATTTTGAATAGCTTTGCTCAATTAATAATAAAAATCTTCGCTCAACGCATAACCGTCTTCTCGTATGTCCTACCCATCGCTCTAACTTTGTACATGCTTCCATTCCCATCCAGTCTATTCATCTGTGGAATGCATTACCCCCGCAGATCAGGTCAGAGAAGTCGCTTTGTTTTTAAAAAGAAAGTAAAGTATTATTTCATAAGAAAAGCTGTCTACTGAATAGTTAATCAATATTTATATATATATTCTTGTATGTATGTATAAATATGTTTATGTGTTTTAATATATGGTATTATATATATTTTTTATATATAATTTAACCTATCCCTGTGCATTATCTATGCACCACCCATCGATTTCCTTTCCTCAGTATAGAATAAAATAAAATAAAATATAAATCATATAAATAAAGAATAAAATAATAAATATTAGTATTTATATTTAACCATTAACCATTTTGAAGATGGTCCCCATCGTATATAGGGCCGCAGGCTGCAGAGCAGTGAGGTAAAAACACTACTGTGTTCGAAAGTTTGAGGGCACCGTAGCCAGCGTATTTATTGGGTAAACGAGACGTTTTATGTATGTCTTACGGTAAGCAGCACGTTAGTGATGGTATATCCCTTGCCCATGAACGTCCGTGACACTTTCCATCAGGTGGCCCGACGACTCATGGCTTCAAATACGATAAAAAAAAAGTTTAAAATTAAATAAGTAATAAAATGGAAATTGGGTAAATATATTTTATGTACCGTTTGTCGGCAGCCGGCGCCCGCGTCGTACGACCACTCGGTGGACGAGCGCGAGCACACCGTGGAGCAATGGAAGCAGCTCATCTACCAGGAGGTGGTGGAGTACGCGGCGCCCCCTCCCGCGCCCACGCACCCGCCGCCGCAGGACCACGCGCAGCCCGCACTCACCACATAGGTCTGTGCCCTTCCCATGGCCCTAGGTCTCCCTCTGTGCCTAGCTCTAGACTGAGGCACCCGCTGCCGCAGGACCACGCGCAGCCCGCACTCACCACATAGGTCTGTGCCCTTCCCATGGCCCTAGGTCTCCCTCTGTGCCTAGCTCTAGACTGAGGCACCCGCGCCCAGGACCACGCGCAGCCGCACTCACCACATAGGTCTGTGCCCTTCCCATGGCCCTAGGTCTCCTCTGTGCCTAGCTCTGACAGAGGCACCCGCCGCCCAGGACCACGCGCAGCCCACCTCACCCATAGGTCTGTGCCTTCCCATGGCCTAGGTCTCCCTCTGTGCCTAGCTCTAGACAGAGGCACCCCCGCCACGCAGGACCACGCAGCCGCACTCACCACATAGGTCTGTGCCCTTCCCATGGCCCTAGGTCTCCTCTGTGCCTGAGCTCTAGACAGAGGCACCGCCGCCGCAGGACCACGGCAGCCCACCTCACCACATAGGTCTGTGCCTTCCCATGGCCCTAGGTCTCCCTCTGTGCCTAGCTCTAGACAGAGGCACCGCCGCCGCAGGACCGCGCAGCCCCACTCACCACATAGGTCTGTGCCCTTCCCTTGGCCCTAGGTCTCGCTCTGTGCCTAGCTCTAGACAGAGGCACCCGCCGCCCAGGACCACAGCCGCACTCACCACATGGTCTGTGCCCTTCCCTTGGCCCTAGGTCTCGCTCTGTGCCTAGCTCTAGACAGAGGCACCCCGCCGCAGGACCACGCGCAGCCCCACTCACCACATGGTCTGTGCCTTCCCTGCCCTAGGTCTCCCTCTGTGCCTAGCTCTGACAGGCACCCGCCGCCGCAGGACCACGCGCAGCCGCACTCACCACATGGTCTGTGCCCTTCCCTTGGCCCTAGGTCTCCTCTGTGCCTAGCTCTAGACAGAGGCACCCGCCGCCGCAGGACCACGCGCAGCCCCACTCACCACATGGTCTGTGCCCTTCCCAGGCCCTAGGTCTCCCTCTGTGCCTAGCTCTAGACAGAGGCACCCGCCGCCCAGGACCACGCGCAGCCGCACTCACCACATAGGTCTGTGCCTTCCCAGCCCTAGGTCTCGCTCTGTGCCTAGCTCTAGACAGAGGCACCCGCCGCCGCAGGACCACGCGCAGCCCGCGCTCACCACATAGGTCTGTGCCCTTCCCATGGCCCTAGGTCTCGCTCTGTGCCTAGCTCTAGACAGAGGCACCCGCCGCCGCAGGACCACGCGCAGCCCGCGCTCACCACATAGGTCTGTGCCCTTCCCATGGCCTAGGTCTCCTCTGTGCCTAGCTCTGACAGAGGCACCGCCGCCGCAGGACCACGCGCAGCCGCACTCACCACATAGGTCTGTGCCCTTCCCTTGGCCCTAGGTCTCCCTCTGTGCCTAGCTCTGACAGAGGCACCGCCGCCACCAGGACCACGCGCAGCCCGCGCTCACCACATAGGTCTGTGCCCTTCCCATGGCCCTAGGTCTCGCTCTGTGCCTAGCTCTAGACAGAGGCACCCGCCGCCGCAGGACCACGCGCAGCCCGCGCTCACCACATAGGTCTGTGCCCTTCCCTTGGCCCTAGGTCTCGCTCTGTGCCTAGCTCTAGACTGAGGCACCGCCGCCCAGGACCACCGCAGCCCTGCACTCACCACATAGGTCTGTGCTCCTTCGCCTAGGTCTCCCCTGTGCTAGCTCTAGACAGAGGCACCGCCCTCGCAGGACCACGCGAGCCTCCACTCACCATACTAGGTCTGTGCCTCTTCCCTGAGCCCTGCAGGTCTCCCTCTGTGCCCTAGCTCTAGACTGGAGGCTCTCCCGGATGCCGTGCTATAACTTCTTGCAAAATTTATTTTCTATTGTTGTATGTTAAACGTTTTATAGCAGTTGTTATACGTTCCAGGTCTCGGCCGAACTGGGCGGCGGAGTGTAGCGGCGCCCCGTAGCCGCGCGTAGCACCGCCGCGCCAGAGTAGCGCTCGCCGCGTAGCGCCGTAGCGGCGTAGCGCGGCCACGCCCACTTCCCACTTCTCATACATTACGTAGGTTAAGCTCGTTCGCGGCCTCTACGCGCCGCTCTACCTTCGTTTTTATTCGTTTTGTGCGATCTTACTGTGTTGAGATTCGTGTCGACGGGCGATTTTTATTTGAGAATTTTGGTTTTATGTTGTATGTATAATATGTAAGGAACATTCGCTCTGACCCGCTACGAGTGACCTCTGACGGGTTGGAGCTACGAGTTAAGTACTACGTATTAGTTAGTCCGAGCGCGATATTAGTGGCACGTCGTGTGATTCGGTGAAGTTAATAGTCTCTTGTAAGTAGTACCCTAGTTGCGTTGTTGATATATTGACGTGGGCGTAGTTTGAATAAGTACGTTTCTTAAGTAGTTCCCGTAGGGCGTTCAATGGCGTATCGGGTTGCGCGTCGTCGATAAGGTAGAGTTTGATTGTGGTTATTGTCAAATTCTAGAGTCAGTTTCGGTTGTTTCCTCTTCTCTCTCTGCTTGTACCGTATTTACCTAAAACTTACACGGCAACAAGTAGTTGAACTGATTATTTTGTTGTCGTTGATACTAAACATTCACAAGTATAATTACTTCCGACAGTTGACTCTATGCTTTACCGATCATATTTGAATGTTCACATTCGGTATCCGGCGCGTAGCCTGTAGTCGTTTGAACCTCACCGTACGATAGTCTTAGTCCGCTACGGAAATTATGTAAACAATGAGTTATATGAGAGCGATCGATTTGTCCGTTTACATATCACGTATGTATCTCATCGGACAGTTGTAAAACTCTATCGATCGCTCTACCACAGGGCGTAGTAGGGAGAGAAATTTCAGATTATTAAATGTATGCAATATTTGTAATTTTTAACTGAATTTTAATTAGCGTTCCTTTTCGTATTTTAATGTAATTATTTGTTGTTTTTCTTTTATGTTATATTGTGATGTATTCGATGGTTTTGTTTGATAGATATAATTGTTAGTTTAAGTTTTTTAACATTGTCCGACCCTCTCTCGCGTACTGTCGACGCCCGTGCAATTGTTATATAGTGTTGCTTGACTTTTGTTCCAATGAGTAGGTCCGATTTCCGACTTCCCACTCTAACGTAGTATGATAAGAAATCACGGTAGAGTCTACGTAGAGTTCACTATAGATATTCAGTACAGTTAGACTTTAATAACTCTGTGAATTGTACGTAATAATTAAAGATGTGCTCTACACTAAGTACATTGATTGGTTACAAAAAATTGGTCATAAACTCAGGTCTTTTAAGATGCTATAGTGTCTACGTAGATTCCTGTAAGTTCTACGTAATATTTGTAGAGTAAGAGGGAGTTTGTGACGCTTTCGTGAGGCTCTCTCGACGGAGCGGAAATGGTTTTAATGAAACAAGCGACAAATAGAGCTGTAAATAATCGTAGAGTTTACAAATGGAACGGAAGCGATGGCACTTAAACGCTATATATAGTAAATATATATATGAAAGAGATTCACAAACTGTACGTCCAAATTGTCCATTGATATGTTAAATGTAACCTACAGAATGCCGTATTGTAATCGTTAGTGTTCTAGTCGGTCGTTCGTCGGCAGCGGGTTCGATCCCGCGCCACACTTTTGTCACGGCTACCCAATGGATGCTAAATGAAACTTATTTTTACTGTACTCGTAAGTTATTTCATATTTTAACTGAATAAATCGAAATGGTTATTATTTGTGATGTTTCATTTGCTTCCTTGTTTGTTTGTTTGTTTGGAATTCGTACGTAGTGGTGATGTGACCGAGATAAAATGTAATTAGAACGCTTTGCAGCATCTTTGTAAAGTTGTACTGTGCCAGCTTGCTTCTTTTAGAATAAATAAAATATCGGACATAAATACAAATAAAAAATTATGTTTGTTCCCATGTATGAAAAACGTATTGAGAAGTTTAGAAGTAATATATTACAAAAATTGACTATTTACAGTATGATAATAACCCACATGTGCTGTATAATACATTATTCTCTTTTATAAGGAAAAAATTTAAATCAATATTTACTTCTAAAACGGTTAAATCAAAAGGTTCTGTAGCTTTTAGTGAATGGGCAACAGTTGGAATTCACAAAAGCAGGCAAAGATATATGAGTTTTACAGTGAAAAACATATAATCATAATAAGACCTTTGTTGCACATGTCAGTGCTTATTCAAAAATATTAAAAAGTTTGTACTGTCCTTGAAATCCCTATATATAAAAAAATTAAAATTCATCAGACAAAATAAAAATGACTTAGAGTATTATCAACAGTGAAACTGGAAGAAGTACTAAGAGCAACTCTAATATAACTCTAAATATTCATGACCGTTCCATAGAAGCTGACGAAGATGTTGCTACTTATTTCGAAAAATTCTTCTCGGACATTCCGGTTTCTACTACCAAAGTCACTTTTATCTTCTCCAACAGTTGCCGAGTCACTATTAAAAGATAATACCAATTAATGTACAGAAATTTTAATTTTACGGACGTAAATACCGGAGATATTGTAAGTACATTTAAAACTTTAGATATAAAAAAACTACAGACCTATGGGGATCTCTGTTAAGGTGATAAGTTCTGTTATCGATGTAATATCACCTCACCTAGCAGCAATATTCAATGTAAAGTATCAGAAGGGCAGAGTTTCCTGACCTAATGAAGCATAGCAAAATTATTCCGATATTTAAATCAGGATGTAATACGGACCCTAATAACTTCAGACCAATATCTATACTGCCTACTCTTAGTAAATTATTTGAAAACTCTTACTAAATCAATTAGTTAAACATTTTAATCGTAATTGCCTTTTAAATAGCAAGCAGTATGGATTCACTAGGGTCGCTCAACAACCGACGCAGGCATCAGGCTAGTCAAAAGCACTTTTGAGGCTTGGGAAGCATCACAGGATGCTTTAGGCATTTCTGTGATCTCAAAAGGCTTTGATTGTGTTCACTATGAGACCCTGGTCAGAATTACGTCACTATGGTATAAAATACGCACTCAACCTTCTGTCTTCGTACTTGAGCCATCGAATTCAGAGGTTGACGTGAATATAAAGATCTCCGGGCCCCGGTAAATATGGAGTCCACAAGGATCCATTCTTGGGCCTTTCTCTTCCTATTTATATAAACGACTTACCATGTGTGATAAATAATAGCGGAGAGATAGTATTGTTTTAGATGATACCTCCCAATTTTAAAATTAAACGACATACGTCAATAAATGACGATGTAAATAATACCTCTCTAGAGTAACGAATGGTTTAGTGTTAATAACTTGCTATTAAACCAAAGGAAAACAAAATGTATAAGATTCATGACTCCTAATGAAGCATGGTAAATTTGAAGTGGTTATAAATGGGAGGCGTTAGACGTAGTTGAATCAACTGTATTTCTAGGAATAACTGTAGATACAAAACTACAATGGGGCCCCCATATTAATAGGCTAGCAAGTAAACTAGCTCTGCAGCTTACGCAGTGAAAAGAATTAGATTATTAACCGATGTGAGACAGCTCGTTTAGTATATTTTAGCTATTTTCATAGTATTATGTCTTATGGCATTCTACTGTGGGAAATGCGGCAGATACTAATACGATCTTTGTCCTCCAAAACGCGCAATTCAGTCAGTCTATAACCTGGGCCCCAAAGAATCATTAGAAAGTTGTTCACTGAAATAAAAATAATGACCGTTAGTTCTCAATACATATTTGAAAATTTATTGTATGTGCAAAATAGAGATGATTTCCTAAGACATTGTGATGCACATAACATAGATACAAGGAACAAACATAATTTAATTTCTTCCAGCAACTAGACCGGAAGAATAAGTAAGTCTTTTATGGGACAAATGTATACGTTTTCCAACAAAATTCCCAGTAAAACGTTCAGAATTTAACTATTAATAAATTTAAAAAGGTAACAAAGAACGTTTATGTGTTTGGCGGTTATTACGATTTAATGAATTTTTAAAGAAAAACAGTTCGGCAAAAAATGCTCGTTTGGTCCTGTTTTCAAAATTGCCTTAATATGTAAAGTCGAATTATCAAATTGTTTGTTTTTTAAAAGATGACATAAAAAATAGCCCCTTGATTTTTTCGCAGGTTCTTCTTGTGGCCCGAGGCGTCCTTTTTCCGAACCGGGGTAGTGTGTTTGGACAATCAATAACAAGGTGTAAACTTTATATTGAATAAAGATATTTGAATTGAATTTTTATTACAGCTTAGGTAACAAAAATCGGGATAAAAATTTGGAAAATCTTTTTCAAGCCGAAATCAACGTGATTAAAAATTACTCCTAATTCCTACTCCAGCTATTCCTACGCCATTTATATAATTATTTAGCCTATATCACAGAATTTAAACCTTATAATTATTAACATTCCTCTTAACAATACAAGCTTGAAAATAAGGTATTTCTCCTAGGCTTTTTTATTAAATTAGCATGAAGTCGTTCTTTAACTCATGAATAAAATTTTACTTTAATATACGCAGAGACTGGTTTGAATTTTACTACCCAAAGATTAATTTATTCTTTGGTGTCGATTTCATCATGGATCATAATCAGTCGGATTCCACTGCTGGACATAGGCCTAATGTTTGCCTCCTCCATTAGGAGGTTTTTGGACCGTATCCCACCACGCTGGTCGAATGGAGCTTGGTGGGATGCGTCAATTAGACATCAGCAATTTCGACTAACTGACGGCCTATAACGACTGCAAAAGATTGAACGAGGTGACTTTTTATATCTTTCTTGAAGAAGGGGACTTTCAAGGATCGTATTTGGATGGCACCACTAGGGGCATTTTTCCCGCCAAAAAAAAAAAAAAATCGGGTAGTGCAAACACCACTGTCTTTCAGTTTGGGCAGGTTTTCGCCCATCCACTCCCTGGTTTGACTGAGGATACTTGCCTCTATCCTATATATATATAAATGGAAAGAGACGTTAAAGACTGGATAAACAACTCGATAATTATACATATGAATCCATGATTTTTGGCGTTAGTTTCATATATTTATTCTCGACGTGTCGGACTCTCCCCAGCGTCCATGATCACGCGCAGACCGCTTCTTTAAGATAAAGACATTCACCAAATTAAATTGGAAGTGATTGTATGAAATTCCGAACTGTTTATTTAAGGAGCAACTCATTTAATTGATATATTAATTGTCCTTGACAGTGTCTAATCACATTAAATAAATTACCAAAGGGAGCAATCATAGCTTTTGAAAAGTCATATATTGCATTTGCGTACCATATAATTTACGTGACACGCGGGCGAGTACAATTTAAACTGTGTATTATTAAATAAACTACAGGTTTGCGTTAAACATTGTGCAGCACTATGTTGTTAGAATCGCTGTGTGTTTTGTGATTCAACACGTCGCATTAACCGACTCACTCACAATTACGATATAGCTAACTGCTTGCGTGTTAGCTTAGTGATAAGATACAGGTTCAAATCCCGCCACGAAACAATTCTTTAACAAAAAAAATATGAGTTTATTAAATATACGATCTTTAAAGTCACTCGGCAAGCTATGGAGAGGGCTATGCTCGGATTATCTCTGAAGGACCGCATCACGTTTCCAATACGACTTTTGATCGCCTGTTTATCGAGATTGTCTCCATATGCGGAAAATTAACAAAAATACTTTTGTAATGGCCAATTTGTCTCAACTTTGTTCCCGTTTTTGTCCACAGCTTTTTTCTATTTCGCTAACAACCAATGGCAATATAGATGATCAGGATGCTACAATGCTATACAAATTATTATATATTTAATGATTGTATTCAGTTATACAAACCGATTAATATTATCATAGTAATATTTAAAGGTTATTGATTGTTATTATTTCATTACATCTTGTTTTATAAAGGTTTATAGAATAAATGGTTATGTTTATGATCACAGAATTGTATAAAAAGGGCGGTAGATTAATATTAAAGAGAATCTAGAGCAGTCGTTGGTCGAGAGTGGGTAATCATCATTCCTTATTCCATACGTCGTTATTCTGCCTGAAATATAGTGTTACTTTAAGTAGTCCTTTAATATAAAGCCCCGACTTCCTAATGTTTTTCTTTCTTTAACAATATCGCAATTTTTTGAGATATCGCAAAATAACCGTCGTTTCAGTTTTTGCAGAAAAGCAGAAAAATTTGAGTCCGAACTGATTAAGAGGCATGAAATAGAACTTACTGTATAATATGCATCAAAATTCATTCTTGATTGCGACATTGAAAGATATCAACATCGTTGTGTGACTTTCCTTTGGTTTAATAATTAGGAAATTAAAGAGTTATCGATTGATTATATTTTAAAGCCTCCTTGGCCTTAAATGCAACATACACAAGTTCATATATAACAAATATATACATATACATATTTAATGACTACTGCATAGTCTTATTTAAAATTAATAAAGTTCCAATATGCTTTGAATTCTGACGCTAGTTTAAACTATGAGAAAAATGTGTGTGTTGTGTGATAAACTTAATTTTATTATTATTACTTACTCATGTGCATACAGCTTTACTAACTAATACAAAAGGCGGATCGGCATTAAATAGCCCTCAGTAAATGACATATTAGTGTCGGTCCACTAAAGTTTCGTTATAAGACATTTATATCGACATTGTTAGTAATTCGGAAGTGGAAAAGTAAGTATAAAACACATTTAACTTTAACACATAATGTTTAAATAAGTTTTATTATATCTTTTATAATATGATTGTAAAATACGAAGAAAATTTAAATCTTATGACATAGTCTAATTATTTTCATCTCAAACTTTCCCGAACGATAACTGCCTATCGACCAATAAAAATAGAAAGTCATATAATTGTTATATAACTAATTAGGTTTACAATTTATTTCTAGGTATGCTATGTTTCGCATTATTCCTGGCTGCGTTTGTGTGTCTTCATATTTACATGCAGTTACTTTGTCGTCGAGAACGTGCCATGCTAAGGAACTTACCGACATATTCCTGTCTCCCATTTATTGGCAACACTCACTGGTTCGTTGGAGAAGGAAAGAGTAATGTTGGGTTATAAGTTTCGTTTTATATTTCGCTTACATAATTTACTTAGGCTACATATAAATTTCGAAGACAATACGCTGAAGCTTTGCTGAAATGTTTGTCTAAATTTCCCTTAAGCTATCTAGTTTAAATTATTAATACACTTATATCTTATGCGCAACTTAGCGTGAGGAAAAGAGTAATCTCCAAAAATAAAAAATCTACAACTTGAGGTTATTATGGAGTTATCAGTATTCGGATTGTTATTGATTTGTGGATTATTTTAATTTAAATAACATTATTTTAATATAATCTAATAAATATTATCAAAATTAACAGGAGCAATGCGTCATTTGAACGAAGTTTCCCAGATAGCCGATAGAGCAGGCAAACCATTCGTTATATGGGTCGGACATCATTGTTTATTGGGTGAATTTGTGTATTATTTATAGTATAGTTTGACTTAGAATAATTATTATTGAAAACTTAAAGTATTATCTATTTACAGTTTTGTCGAGTATTGAAGACACAAAAACTGTTGCAAACGCTTTCTTAGAAAAACCTAGTTTTTACAAGTTTGCCCAAATGTGGCTCGGAGATGGACTTCTAACGGCACCAGGTAAGTTCTTTTGATTTATTTTTTACCATGACTTCTTATTTCCCAAGAAAATATTCGAAACAATTTACCTACAATTTTATTTAACTACACATGTAACAGATACGTGTAATTAACTGAGTTAATATGTGATGCAAAATCTCAAGTAAAAGTTCGACCTCTTTGGCCCATCATATTTAAGCCTTCAAAAAATTTTTGCCTGTCTATTCAAGTAAAAATTTTTATGTACATTTAAAGTTTCTTCCGTAGAATTTACAGTTGCCAGAAGATATGTGTTTATCATAAAATATTACACTAAAAAAAAATTTAACTATTACTATCTTGGCCCTCGGTATATTGTTAAGTATATTTCAGCTATTTTCATAGTATTATGTTTTATGGCATTCTACTGTGGAATGAAATGCGGCGGATACTAATACGATCTTTGTCCGCCAAAAACGTGCAATTTGTGCAGTCTATAACCTAGGCCCCAAAGAATCACTAAGAAAGTTGTTTACATTATCTCAGCTTATAATCAAATCTTAGTAGTTAACTTTGCCCTTGTTCATTTACGAAGCCTGTTACATATAGCAGAGTCTAATCGAAAAACTTGACGTTGGCGAAATCTACAATGAAACGCCATCAAGCCAAAGAACTGAACTGAACTGAAGTTGTTTACAGTTATAAAAATATTGCCCGTTAGTTCTTAATACAGATTTGATAATTTTATGCATTTGTTATACACATACAATTTTTATAACTAATCCAATATATAAATAATAATAAATTAAATACATATTTGAAGGCGTAATCTGGCGTTTAATATCCTTTGTGCTGATAAAAGCCAAATTACAGGAACGGGCGCCAAATTGCAAAACTTATATTCTGACAATTTCAATATTTATCTGCAACTTAGAATCGACAGCATCTTAAACACATGTTATATACTGACCTATAAAATAATATGTTTTCAGAAATAATCAGGCCATATATGGAAGAAGAATGTAAAAAAAATTAAAGCTACGTTCAACGTCACGATGGTCGACGATTTTTTGCCGATTTTTAATATGCAAGCCGATCAATTAGTAACACATTTGAAGAAGGAGGACAACTTGGAGCCCTTTGACCTGATGCACAAATATCTAGCGTTCATAACGTTGGAGGCAATTTTTCGTGAGTTCAGATTTCATCTTTTTGGTAATCAGACTATATAACACTTTGTAATGATGGTCGTCAAATGTGTTATTTTAGGATTTTTGCAATTCATCATCATCATCATCATCATCAGCCTCTAACAGTCCACTGCTGGACATAGGCCTCCCCTAATAGACCCCTATCCATTAGGGGGGTTTGGACCGTATCTCACCACGCTGGTCCAATGCGGGTTGGTGGGTGGACCGACTTTTTACATGCCCATCCGACGCATGGATCATCTTACTTTTCAGACAATTGGGTGATCGGCCCAAATTGCCCTAACCAACTAAAAAACAACAATGAAAATTTGTCGAGTCCCCGCAGGATTCGAACCAACGACCTCCAGTTTCTAAGGCATACGCCCATACCACCAGGCTACGGAGGCAGTTCTTCAGTTTCAGTTTGCAATTGCTTAATCAAAAAATTGTATAATATCAATAAGTAATGACCATTAATAAAATTATTACACAGTATTGCTATAGCTTAGTAGCGTTATAGTTTAGTTAATTAGTTAGTATATACTGGGTAAACGAGACTTAACACCCTATGTCTCACGGTAGGCAGCGCGTTGGCGATACCACTGGTATTGCTAATGTCTATGGGTGTCGGTGACCACTTCCCATCAGGTGGCCCGACTGCTCGTCTGCCTGCGTATGCCATAAAAAAAAAATAATTACGTTGACTAAATCTTCCCTAGAAAAGTATAAAGCGGTAATTGTAGGTTTCAAACTTTTTAATGAATACCTTTAAAAAATGCGAAATTCTAATCAATTTGAGTGCTTTCGGACACAATTTAATTGACACGCGTTTACTTAATTTGATCTCTTAAAGTTTCTAATCAGATTATGTTGTACGACCACAGGAAAAGCTGCATAAATATTATTTTAAATGTTTTAATTATGTGTATTGTTTCCACAAGAATTATAATAACCCTGTCAATTTTTTAGAAACCGCCATCAGTAAAAACTTGGCAATGGAAAGCAGTTTAACAAAGGACTACTATATTGCATTGCAACGGCTATTGGAATTGATTTTTAATCGAGCAATCAATATATTCCTTCACCCTGAAATAATATATCGCTTTACCCCCGCTTATCAAGAGATGAAGAAACATGTCGACTTAATGGACACAGTATCGAATACGGTGAGTGTTTTTTTTTCCTATCTATAAGCATTTGATTATCAAACTTTGTATTTCGAGAGGAAGATATGGACTTTTGAACATTTTCCCTTTTAAATGTCATTAACCTACGATAAGATGTTAATCATCATGTATAATATACATAAATGCCTCCGTAGCACCTAGTGGTATAGGCGTTTGCTTTAGAAACCGGAGGTCGTGGGTTCGAATCCTGCAGGGAATCAACATTTTCATTGTTGTTTCCTGAGTTGGTTAGGACAATTTGGGCCGATCACCCAATTATCTGAAAAGTAAGATGATCCATGCGTCGGATGGGCATGTAAAAGGCGTCCACCCACCAACCTGCATTGGACCAGCGTGGTGGGATACGGTCCAAAACCCCTAATGGATGAAGGTGTGTAGGGAGCCTATGTCAGCATGGACTATTAAAGGCTGATGATGATGATGATCATGATATTCATGTAACTCTGACTTGCTTTAGTGCTAGAAAAACGCTAATTTATATGCATATTAGAAAGAAAGAAAAAAATGTGTTAGTACTATATTTGCGAATATATTTTTCAAAACCATTACAGATTATAAACAAGAGGAGGAAAGAGCTACAGTCAAATAAGCAAAATAAAACGACTAAAGGTTAATAAACTTCAGTTTATTTTTCTTCATGGATATTTAACGACATAATTTAAATAGTAATTTGAGGAAATGTTTACTAAGTACCACTTTTGTACTGTTTTTGTAACATGCTACAAAGTTCTTCTCATCGCAAGCAATACGCTCTGCCAATTAGAAATAGCATTAAACTCATAAGTCCGCTTGATGCCCTTTAATTCTTCACAGTACTGTGTTGCTGCAAAAATTGGCACCGCAGTGGCACCTTCAAGCCTTATCCATATCTTATAAGGGTCTCGATAATAAAAATGTGCTCCTAACTAGTCATGATTCGAAGAAAAGAGACGAAGACTCGCTAACTTGCCAAATTTTATCCACGTCACTTAAATCTATATTTATAAAAGAGATTCCCACCTATATTGACTCATCACGATATCTCTGGAACCATAAGGCGTAGGCGACTTGAAATTTGGTAGAAATATTCCTTTCGCCGAGTAGAGGTCAGCTAAGAACGGATTTCACGAAATTCCACTCACAAGGGGATTGGGGGGGCTAGTATATTATAATTTTTAAATTATTCCTATTGCCGCTAACTACTACCACCAATCTAATCTTATTGGTTATGTTATATTATATAAAGTAGTCGATCCTGAAATAAAAACAAACACACTTTTTACCTTTATTGTATGTCCAAGTACAGATGATAAAATTGATGATATTGATTTTTAATTAGAACCAAGGGCAGATCCTAAATCGTTTCTGGACACGCTCCTGGAATTGAGTTTTGATGATGAAATTTTAACTGAAGAACAAATACAAGACGAAGTGAACACGATAATGTTGGCGGGTCAAGAGACCGTGACGACTGTCATAAATTTTGTATTCCTTATGCTCGGATGTAAGCCGGACGTCCAGCGAAAGTTGTACAACGAGTAAGTATATAGATATAAACAGACGTTGGATCTTATATTACACCCTCACAAAGTAAAAGATAGCCTCACACATTATAATAATTGCTCGCTTAAAGATCGAAAAAGGTGTAGATGAGTATTAGCATTACAAAACTGTCTAAAAAAGGTTACGAAAGCAAAATGTCCGGTACCATTATGTTCATTATCTCATATTTGATTTTGGTCTAGCGGTATTGGCTCTTGTTTTATAAACCGGAGGTCGTGGGATCGAATCCCGAGGGGAAACAACTTTGTGTTATCGTTGTTTTCTGATCGATTAGGACAATTTGGGCCATTTACCCAATTGTCTGAAAAGTGAGATAATCCATGCATTGGATGGGCATGTAAAAAGTCCGTCCATCCATCAACCCGCATTGGACCAGCGTGGTGGGATATGGTCCAAAATCTCCCAAAAAGAGATTGTGTGCAATAGGAGACCTATGTCCAGGAGTGGACTGACACAGGCTGATGATGATGATGATGTTGATTATGTGGATACAAATAATAGAATTACATGGTATTTCTAGAATTCAACAAGTTTTCGGTAAAGACAAGCGGACCGTTATGAAGGAGGACCTTCCACGACTGAGATACTGTGAAGCGGTTATTTTCGAGACGATGAGACTTTTGCCTCCAGTCCCAGCGATATTGCGCTACGCTGACCGTGATTTAGATCTAGGTAAGGCTTTAAAAACCCAGACCAGACCAGGTTCCGGGATCGCTTATATTTCTTAAGGTATGAGTAATTATTATTAAATTATATTATGAGCACTGCCTCTGTGACCTAATGTATATAACAACATAAAAACGTGGTCAGTGAAGGAACAGTCATCGATGTATTAGATGATCACAGATATCAGATTATTTAAATAAATATGCCGATTACAAATAACAGTCGTCACTGGTTATAGTTGCCCTTAAGTATCCTGGCATCTAATCGATTAATCGTATGGATTTATAGACTTCAGTAAAGATTGCTATTACCATATGCTAACAGCTACACGTGAAATAAATACATTTGTTCTAACATTACTTAAAATTACAATCAACCCAGAATATAATCCGAACTTATAATAATCTAATCTGTAAAGAGCTCGCTTGTAACAATATGTAACTAGACCAGAATAATAATTGAACCGTCGCCAAGTTTACGTATTGGCACTTATAATGTACTCTTTGAACATCCAGAGTCTTGTACGATACCAAAGGGCGCGACTTGCTGCGTCAACATGTGGGGCTTGGGGCGGTCGCAGCGCCTTTGGGCCGATCCGCTTTCTTATCGACCGGAACGCTGGCTACAGCCGGGCACTGAGCTTCCAATTCTCAACTTCAGCATGGGCAGGAGAGCCTGCATTGGTACGACTAAATTGACCGATAGCTAGATAAAACTATTCCAATTGCATATTTTGCTTTGGAAATACGTCCAAGTGTGGATCGTTTTCGAAATATAAATAGATGACTTTGTCATATAATTAAGTTACTTATTTTAATTTGTATATAGGTTTAAAGTTTTGCTTAACCTATACCGGTTGTGATCTAGTTTACCATTACATGTACCAAAATTTGTTATTGCTGATTTAAGTAAAGTACACGTTACTATATTAATGTAAATGTTGTATATAACAAAAAAACATTTTTTTCTTACAGTAAACTTTCTCGTTCTCTGACAGAATTAGCAAAAGTATTACGAAAAAAATTGTTCATTGGTTGCAATAATAATCATGTAAATAACTTATATTTATCTTTAATAATTATTACAGGTAAAAGATACGCCATGTCACTTATGAAAATCATCATCGTACACTGCATTAGAGAATTGGAATTCACATCTGAGGCTGAACAAATGGCTCTCAGATTTGATGTTACTTTGAGACCAATACACGGTAATTTGGTAAGAGTGCGTGTTAGAGACGACGCATAAAACATAAGATTTACAAACGAAATTATTAAAATTGATTTAATAAACATTTGCCATTTTTTTTATGTCCTTTACGGAAATAATTAGTCCTTTAGTTTACGCGATTACTACACATTATTGAATAAAAGGACTTTTTACGGATTTGATCGCGTTTATTTTACATTTTTAAATACCCGACGTTTAACATCTGGAAATCCCGCTTCAGCACTCGCAACAAGACGCATGTCATCTCGGTCTACCCTGTGACTATGGCCGCTGGAGAGTTCTCCTTTACAGAAATATTAATGTATCATGTCTCTTACGCTAGCCTATGAAATACCGACACTCCTATTTTCATGCAGTTAAGAAGAGCTGCAGCCATGCCTTCTTCCCCGTCCACCGCATCCTCCTGGGTGCATATAAAGCGGGCTTCTTCGACCCGCTTGGAGCTGTCTTCACGGCCGACCTTACGTGACAGGCAAGCCAGGTTCCTCTCAACTTCCTCGTGACTGACCACGTACCTCACCGCTACGACAGTGTCATTTGTCCTTTACTCAACATGGTTGCGAACCCCAATAGAACCTGCGAGTGTTTTTCGATGCTCCGCACTTGTGCCGTTTATGTAGGTATATTATAAAAAAGTGTCATTTGTATTTTAATACCAGTCTCTTTCAATATGTTATCTGATAATTTGATTTCCACCAGATCACGTCCTATAAAGTGTATTGTGTTATTTAAAGGTGACATAGACTACAATATAAGCCAACTCTCAAGTCACAGTACAGTAATCCTTTTCTCCAGGCGCTAGATGTCTCAAATTACGTTAATTGATTGTATTCGTCCCCTGGGTTAATGAAGTCACTCTAGATTGTTATTTTGTTCTGAACTCGCTGATAGTGCTTTTTTGAAATGAGGCAGCTGTTGTCCTAGAGCGCTTGAGATCCCCCGAACAGGTTCTCGCTTTGTGGTAGCGGTGGGGCTCAGTACCTGCGACTTGGGCCAGCCGCGGGGAAGCTGAGGAGTAAGGCCGGCCGTGGAAGTTAGAAAAGCCAACTTCGGATGCGCCTTAGAGGGTGCAGCGGACGGGGAAGAGGCGGTAGTAGAGCTGTCATCCCTGTCATCTGCAGCCAAGGAGGAGTCGCGGGGGAAGAGGAGTGTCGGTATTCCGTGGGCCGCTCTCCCTATCCTCCGCAACTCGGCGGGGCCGCACTGCTGATGCGGTGTGGAGGGGCGTTGGGAGGAGGGGACATTTGGCATAGTGTAGTCGCGATCCTCCTTCCGCGGCCCAAAATGGAGCTAGCGGCGGAGCTTAACATCGGGGCCGCCGCTGGGGGCTTGGAGTCTCGTCCCTGCGTGGGATGGGATTTCCTGGCTTCCATGGCCCCTGAGTAGCAGACTCGGGGGAGTTTGTTACCTAACTACAGGGGCCGAGACGAAGGGCGCGTTAGTTCCGGTTCGTCCAGAGGGAGGCAGATGGCCGTAGGGCTGAGATGGGGCAGCTTCGGCGTCCAGCGCTGGTAGGGTCGCAGAAGGCAGCAAAAGAGATCCTGTGGCCACATCTCTAAGGCGCCAAGAAGGAACAACGTGGTAGTTTTAGTTGGTGCGAGTCCGACATAACCCGTCCCACTCTTAGACGGGTATGCATGGGCATTTTCCCACGATAAAAAAAAATTAAAAAAGGGCACTTGAGATGTTGTTCGTCACGCAGTTACAATTTAGAAAACCTCTCTTTTGTTAATATGAACTTGCTTTGACAGTTATACTTATAATGTTACAAATCTCTTGTCTAATATTATTTTAATAGTTTAGTTTTCGTTTAATTTTTCTATTTATAAAATTCGCCTCATTAACATACTGATTTGATAACAACTAGCAAACGCATTGTATTCTAGATAAAAAAATATAACGTTCAATTCAACGTCCGTGAATGGTCTAACTTATCTAACTTAAAAAAAATAAACGCCACAAAATAGCGTTAATTCCTAAAGTTTTTTCTTTGTAGTATTCCACAATGCCAACGTTTTGCCTATTATATATAAGTATTAGGATAAGCTTCCAGCATAAAGTAGTTTTCGCAGTTCTATTACGAGTCATATAGTGGTTGATTCGCTCGCAACAACCTCCGGTTCTAAACTATTGGAATTAAACTAAGAATAATTGCAAGGTAAAGTTTGACATTTATTTCTATGAACCCTTCATTATATTTTTTATAAAATAATTTTTTATCTGATTAGAAAGCTTTGATCTTATCTATACAAATGAATAAAATTGGAGAATCTGTTTGCAACATTAAAATAACCGTTGTTAAATAATTACATTCTGATATGTCATCGATTGATATAACAAAATATATGTTTTAAAATTTTGCCTGTCTGTTTGTTCTGGCTTCTCTGGTATGACTGTCCTGATTTTGAAGGGACTTTTACTGGAAGATAGCTGATGTAACTGGAAGTTATGATGATTGATGGAGATAACTTTTCTAACAAAAACCACTAACTAAATTATAGCGTTCCGTTGCGTGGTGACTTTTATCCTGTAAGTTGCATTACAATTGATTTAGAAACGTAAACAAACCGTAGACTCGAAAATGTATCGTAACCACGTACGTCCTACTTGTCGCCCTTAAACATATATTAAGTACTCTGACTAAAATTTCATAAATCTTATCTTGCCATAATACTGCTGTTGTTCACTTTTAATTAATTTAAACGTGCTTCATTAACACTCAATAACAACACGAAACCTATAATAACATGTCCGCGTCTTTATTTATATGTTATTTTATTCTTAAGAATCGCTATTTTGATTACAATACATCGTCGTTTGGAGTATCGAATCCAACATTTCCGCTTTGCAAATTATTATTTCCTGACGGAGGAATCCCATGATTAAAATTTCTCTAAATGTTATTATATAAGTATATTTTTTCGAGACATATTTCATGACTGCCCTTGAGAGCACCAGTAGCTGGCCCGTAAATCTCCTTACGTGATGGTAAAATATGCTTAATAATAGAAGTATGAATTGGTCTTATTCCTTTAAGACTAAACATTTGAAATTGCCAGTTTGTACGAAATAAGCAAGTCTTTTTTATACCTAGTTTATTAAAGAATTTCTTGTAAAAATCAGCTAGAGGTCTAGCTCATTTTTACAAGAAATTCATTGAATCATTTAATGCCTGACAATCATCTGGCATTGAATAATTTTTCAGCGAAAAAGTATTCTAATTTTGTAATAAGTAATTTCGTGGGGTCGAGATCAAGTATGTTGGTGAATAAGAAGGATTTTTAACCATAACTTTTCCAGATGCAGAACCTCAGACTTAGTAAAAAAAATTTCATGTTCTCATATAAGATTTAAAGTTGGTAATACACTGTCAACCCAAACTTTTTTTGTTTTAAATAATTCTACTACTGCAATGTCATGTGGCATAAGTAAAGTCCTAACGATTCCTCCCTTTTCTCACACGACGATATTTACAAACTTCTAATTTAAGAAAGCGGAGTCATAAACTTACTTCAGTTTGGCTTTGTATTACCGCATTATTTTATTTTATACATTTAATTAATGTAACAAAAATAGTTTAAAAGAAAATGCGACGGTTTACTTACAATTCTCATTTAGCAAATGGATGTATTATTATTGCTTTTTTCAAAATGCCTAGAACGGTATAAGAAATAATTTTAGTTGTACCGGGGATCGTTTAAACGGCTACTAATTAAGCATTATAAAAAAAAACTTAAACTCGGTTTAGTCTATGAATATTAATATATTTTTTGTCCGCAATAAATGAATATTATACATAAAATTTTAGCTTCACATCACATCACATCATCAGCCTTTGTTAGTCCACTGCTGGATGTAGGCCTCCCGTAATACACCATATCCATTAGGGGGTTTGGATCGTATACCACGCTGGTCCAATGCGGGTTGGTGCGACTTTTTACATGCCCATCCGACGCATGGATCATCTTACTTTTCAGACAATTGGGTGATCGGCCCAAATTGCCTAACCAACTAGGAAACATCAATGAAAATTTGTTGCGTCCCGCAGGATTCGAACCCAGACCTCCGATTCTAAAGCACCGCCCATACCACTAGGCTACGGAGCAGTTTTAGCTTACCGCAATTTTTTTTTATCCATGAATTTTTTTATCCTTGAAGTTATGCTTCCAGACTCATGTCTTTAGTAAGCTTCATCTAACACAGAGTTCGAGAGCTCCCGTCCCACGAACTAGATGGCCCATTTTTGCTAAAATGGAGGCCACACGTACAAAGGTACGTCAGTTAGGTATTAGTTTATGTCTCCTAAGGATCGTCGACGATCGGTTTACGGACCGGACGCCGACGGTCTGGCGACTGTATTAATCGATTGCTGGGGCGGTGAGAACCGCCCTGGAACACGGGTGTATCTAGTATACGCGGTGTGTGTGTGTCGCTGTGCTCGTAAGCGAGGGCGAACTACAGGTGAGTGTGTGCTATCCCTACTCGTGTGATGAATAGGGTCTAATCTCGGACCCCGTTGGGTCCGGAGTCTCAGCGACCCTTCCTCGTCCGGGTCGAGGAGAACGTTTCGCGGTCTACGCTTTTGACTAGACGCGTTTGGATCGGCCGTATACGTTGCTGCTTTTACCAGCAGAGGGTTACTGTGGTTGACTACTTTATCTATGTGTTTGCGAGTTAACTTTTTAAAGTGCTCGCGGAGTGTCGGCAATTTGCAGTCGCTGTGTAAATCTACGTTTCGTTGGTACCACTGCGCCCCGGTGGCGCGGCGGATGAATTTGTTTTGAACTACTTGTAGTTGCTTTAGGAGTGTGGAGGATGCGTGAGCGAAAGTTTGGCATGCATAAGCCATGATTGGTCGTATGCATACCTTGTACAATAGAAGTTTATGTTTGAGTGACATTTTACTGTGAGAATTCGTTAGGTGATAGAGTCTGGTCGAAACGAACAAAGCCTTTCTCCTAACGTCCTGAATATGACTTTTGAACGACAATGATCAGTCGAAGTTCACGCCTAGGTATTTGGCCTTCCTTTCCCATGGGGATCGGTTGGCCGTAAAGTTTTATTTGCCGTAGTGTCTGGTGTCGGCCAGCTCGTGGCCTTATCCTGACGCCTGGGTTGATTCCCGCTAAAACCGCGCCTTGTCAGTTAGGCCAAAAAAAATACACAATTTAGATAATTTTTTTTGTCGAAAAAAGTTTATTTCAAATGTAATTAAACTAAAATCTTGTTATGTAGTTAAATTAAGCAAGAAATGTTTAAATTAGTAAGTAGTTAAATACAATATACGGTGAGGATCAAATAAATGGTTACATATGATCTTTATGATCAAAGTCATTCATTTAGGAATGATTCAAATTAAAATATCTTTATTCTACGTAGAAGAATATCTTATTATATTCTCAATTAATATTAATAACTTTTTTCACTTGCTTATTGATTGTCAAGTATGCTACCATCAGAAAAACTGCGGATAGAAAATTTTACTGATATATTTTACTCATAATTTATACGTTCACCAGAGTGTATTATCCATTAAAAATTTATTCACATTTTAATTAACAAAGCAAAGTGTCTTCGTTGACAATAATCTATACAAATAAATATGATTGGAATGTCTGTTTGTAATATTAAAATAACAGCTTTTTACTACATGCATATGAATGTATAATCGGTAATTTTTGTCTGTCTGTTTCTTCCGGCTAATCTCTGGAAGGGCTGTACCAATTTAGACGGGAATTTCACTGGATAGATAATGACAACTTATTTTAGAAAAAATCTTATATTTAAAAAAATAAAGCAATGTTGCAATACCTGAGTACTGTCCGGTACCGCGCGTAGCTCACGCGCATGCCGCCACTGTGCCGTCACGTCTGACGCCTCCCACTAATTCTGGCACCGAATCAATGTCACAAAGGCTACATTAAATGATAATTAAACTAATTTCAAAGACAAAAAAGTAAATAAACTATATATAGGAATATAATAATAAAACTAACACATCTCAAAAACTTTTATGCAGATGTTCATGATCGCTTTGTTCGTGATAACGGTGGTTTGTCTCCACGTTTACGAGAGGCTGATCACGCGACGCCATCGAAAAATGCTCGCCCATTTGCCCACATGGCCTACGCTTCCCTTCATCGGCAACGCATATAAGTTCCTGACGGATCGAGGTATAAAAACTTCTCGTTCAATCAATTCCTTCTTTTGAATAATTCAAATATAATGGCGAGATAACCAATTTCCGATTTGAACTGATTGAAACCTCTATAATAGAGTTGCCAATTGAATAGTAACTGCCTCCGAAGCCTTGTGGCATAGGCGTGTGCTTTAAAAATCGGAGGTCGTGGGTCCGAATCCTGCGGGGACTCAATAAATTTTCATTGTTATTTCCGATCCCCAATTGGCCGATCACCCAATTGTCTGAAAAGTAAGATGATCCATGCGTCGGACGGGCATGTAAAAAATCGGTCTGACCACCAACCCGCATTGGACCAGCGTGGTGGGATACGGTCCAAAACCCCCTAATGGATAGGGGTATATTAGGGGAGGCCTATGTCCAGCAGTGGACTATCAAAGGCTGATGATGAAGTGAATAGTGATTTGGCCGAATACCGAATTTTCGGCCACCGAACATTCGTCACAAAATACACGTTTGACGAGCGCATAAACAAGAATGATATAAGTCCAAACCAATCATAATGACCATTTGATAAAGTTTATCATTGTTCTTCTAGGAATAGCGTATTTAGTAAATTATTATTTTCTGAAGCTGAGACCATATGCAACAAAGACGTAATTGTTAGCTTTGTTTGAATGCTGAAAATCTTGTTTTTATCTATGACCACTGATCATTTGATCATTGTTCTTAGTTAAGTATTGCAGTTTGGTAACGAACCTATATAATAGTTAGTACTATATCTGACTTTTTATAATTCGATATTGGGCCGAATAAACCTTACTATTCGGCCGAATACCAAATAACGAAAAAAGTGGCCGAATAGGACGAATACCGAATAGTAACCGAATCCTTATTACATCTTTAGTCTATAACATAAAATTTTATTCAGAAATATATTCTTGTAAATAAAAAATGTATTTTTGTAAAAAAATGTGTAGATAAGTTAGAATATCATCTAAAGTTATACTTTAAAAATTAACTGCCAATTAATAACACCGTTTCTGTTGATTTCTTTCTTGTTGTTTATTAATTTGTATAGTATCTAAGAAAAACTACACTTGTTTGCTAACTTTTATAAAAATAATTTTATACGTTAAATTTAAATATTTCAGTTTTAAGCTTAAAAATAAGTAAAGGAATTGGCTTTATAGCCGTATTAACGTTATCCTCCTCTATCCTTAACAAAAAATATTTAAAAAATATTAAAAGGACAACTAAGATCAGTCATATCTTATAGTCGGTCATATTTCATTACAAGAAGCGTTAAAAAGCATTAATTATTTATTATTATTATATTCTCTCTCTCTTGAATCGATACACTCAAAGCTGAGGATCGTGACCCCCTAATGAGTAAATTATGTGCTCCCATTTTTGGCGATTGGAAGCCTTAAAAAGTGCGGTATTTAAGGTCCCGAAGTGCTCGGATATCAGATCAGTCGAACGTCTCGGGCTGCGGCCCCTGCGTCTCTTGCCAACACTTCCCGTAATCATCAGGCGTTCCAAGTTGAGGTCCTGATAACTTCTACGACGGGTGATATGACCGAAATATTTGAAGACTTTTGTCCACAATAAATGAATATTATACATAAAGTTTTAGCTTACCGCAATTTTTTTTATCCTGAATTTTTTTTTTATCCTTGAAGTTATGCTTTCAGACTCATGTCTTTAGTAAGCTTCATCTAACTAGGAGTTCATGAGCTCCCGTCCCACGAACTGAGGCCACCTACAAAAGGTACGTGTGGTTTATATCTCTAAGGATCGTTGACGATCGGTTTACGAACCGGGACGCCGACGGTCTGGCGACTGTATTAATCGATTGCTGGGGGCGGTGAGAACCGCCCTGGAACGCATGGTGTATCTAGTATACCGCGTGTGTGTGTGTCGCTGTGCTCGTAGCGAGGGCGAACTACAGGTGAGTGTGTCTATCCCCTACTCTGTGGTGAATAGGGTCTGATGTCGGGCCCCGTTGGGTCCGAGTCTCAACGACCCGTCCTCGTCTGGGTCGAGGAGAACGATTCGTCTACGCCTTTGACTAGATGCGTTTGGATCGGCCGTATATGTTGCTGCTTTTACCAGCAGAGGGGTTACTGTGGTTGACTACTTTATCTATGTGTTTGCGAGTAAACTTTTAAAGTGCTCGGGGTGTTGACAATTTGCAGTCGCTGTGTAAATCTACGTTTCGTTGGTACCACTGCGCCCCGTGGCACACGGATGAATTTGTTTTGAACTACTTGTGTTGCTTTAGGAGTGTGGAAGATGCGTGAGCGAAAGTTTGGCATGCGTAAGCCATAATTGGTCGAATGCATACACTTGGACAATAGAGTTTATGTTTGAGTAACATTTTACTGTGAGAATTCGTTGGGTGATAGAGTCTGGTCGAAACGAACAAAGCCTTACTCTAACGTCCTGAATATGACTTTTGAACGACATGTTGCAGTCGAAGGTCACGCCTAGGTATTTGGCCTTCCTTTCCCATGGGATCGGTTGGCCGTAAAGTTTTAGTTGACCTAGTGTCTGGTGTCGGCCAGCGCGTGGCCTTATCCTGACGCCTGGGTTGATTCCCGCCAAAACTGCGCCTTGTCAGTTAGGCCAAAAAAAATTACACAATTCAGATAATTTTTTTGTGTCAAAAAAAGTTTATTTAATTTGCGTTTATTTCAAATGGAATTAAACTAAAATCTTGTTATGTAGTTAAATTAAGCGAGAAATGTTTAAATTTGTAAGTAGTTAAATACAATAGACGGTTAGGAACAAATAAATGGTTGCATAATTAGAAATCTAGTTTTTATGATCAAAGTCATTCATTTAGGAATAATTCAAATTAAAATATCTTTATTCTACGTAGAAGTATATCTTATTATATTCTCATTAAATATTAATAACTTTGTCACTTGCTATTGATTGTCAAGTATACTACCATCAGAAAAACTGCGGATAGAAAATTTTATTGATATATTTTACTCATAATTTATACGTTACCAGAGTGTATTATCCAATTAATTATCAATTAATTTATTCACATTGTAATTAACAGAGCAACGTGTCTTCGTTGACAATAATCTATACAAATAAATACAATTGGAGTGTCTGTTTGTAATATTAAAATAACAGCTTTTTACTACATGCATATGAATTTATATTCGGTAATTTTTGTCTGTCTGTTTGTTCCGGCTAATCTCTGTAAGGGCTGTACCAATTTAGACGGGAATTTCACTGGATAGATAATGACAACTTATTTTAGAAAAATTTATATTTAAAAAATAAAGCTATGTTCAATACCTGAGTACTGTCCGGTACCGCGCGTAGCTCACGCGCATGCCGCCACTGTGCCGTCACGTCTGACGCCTCCCACTAATTCTGGCACCGAATCAATGTCACAAAGGCTACATTAAATGATAATTAAACTAATGTCAAAGACAAAAAAGCAAATGACCTATATATAGGAATATAATAATAAAACTAACACATCTCAAAAACTTTTATGCAGATGTTCATGATCGCTTTGTTCGTGATAACGGTGGTTTGTCTCCACGTTTACGAGAGGCTGATCACGCGTCGCCATCGAAAAATGCTCGCCCATTTGCCCACCTGGCCTACGCTTCCCTTCATCGGCAACGCATATAAGTTCCTGACGGATCGAGGTATAAAAACTTTTCGTTCAATCAATTCCTTCTTTTGAATAATTCAAATATAATGGCGAGATAACCAATTTCCGATTCGAACTGAATGAAACCTCTATAATAGAGTTGCCAATTGAATAGTAACTGCCTCCGTAGCCTTGTGGTACAGGCGTGTGCTTTAAAAATCGGAGGTCGTGGGTTCGAATCCTGCGGGGACTCAATAAATTTTCATTGTTATTTCCGATCCCCAATTGGCCGATCACCCAATTGTCTGAAAAGTAAGATGATCCATGCGTCGGATGGGCATTTAAAAAATCGGTTCACCCACCAACCCGCATTGGACCAGCGTGGTGGGATACGATCCAAAACCCCCTAATAGATAGGCGTATATTATGGGAAGCCTATGTCCAGCAGTGGACTATCAAAGGCTTATGAAGAAGTGAATAGTGATTTGGCCGAATACCGAATATTCGGCCACCGAACATTCGTCACAAAATACACGTTTGTCGAGCGCATAAACAAGAATGATATAAGTCCAAACCAATCATAATGACCATTTGATAAAGTTTATCTTTGTTCTTCTAGGAGTAGCGTATTTAGTGAATGATTGTTTTCTGAAGCTGAGACCATATGCGACAAAGACGTAATTGTTAGCTTTGTTTGAATGCTGAAAATCTTGTTTTTATCTATACCCACTGATCAATTGTTCTTAATTAAGTGTTTCAGTTTGGTAACGAACCTATATAATCGTTAGTACTATATCTGACTTTTTTATAATTCGATATTGGGCCGAAAAAAGTGGCCGAATAGGACGAATATCGAATAGTAACCGATTCTTCATCACATCTTTTAGTCTATAACATAAAATTTTTTTCAGCAATATATTCTTGTAAATAAAAAATGTATTCTTGTAAAAAAATGTGTAGATAAGTTAGAATACCATGTAAAGTTATACTTTAAAAATTAACTGCCAATTAATAACACCGTTTCTGTTGATTTCTTTTTTGTTGTTTATTTATTTGTATCATGTTAATTCTTATAGTATCTAAGAAAATACTACACTTGTTTGCTAACTTTTATAAAAATAATTTTATACGTTAAATTTAAATATTTCAGTTTTAAGCTTAAAAATAAGTAAAGGAATTGGCTTTATAGCCGTATTAACGTTATTCTCCTCTATCATTACCAAAACAATATTTAAAAAATATTAAAAGAACAACTAAGATCAGTCATATCTTATAGTCGGTCATACAAACATAATGAGGTATTCCAATGATGGCGCTGCCTGATATAGTTCCTCACAATTCTCCCGCCATCTATCTGCTACCTCAATAATATTACTCATTGGTTTTCCATACTTGTCATCAATTAACCACGAGACAGGTTTGTTCTTGCGGGTAATTGACCTAGCCTTGCGAAATAGATCAGCAGTCTGGAATTTCTCTGCATGATATTCTATTTCGGCACAGATGGCTTCAAGGAATTTGTTTTTGTCTCTCCGACATTTTCTTTTACTTTTCTTTGACATCCGTGAATATTCATCAAAAGACCCGGAATCACTTATGTCAGCCTTTAATTTCTCTCTTTGTTCTATGCTTGCCCAAGTTTCATCCGAAATCCAGTCTTTCCGAGTAGTAATTCTTCTAATCAGTTTGAAGTGTTTCCACTTGATTTCCGTGTCAAATTCACACTAACTAATGATCATTCTAGGCTCAGTTTTATTTTGAAACTACTGATATTCACATGGTGCTATTCTGATACCATTTCTAATCCTCTTCCGTATAGTTTTAAACGGACACGTTGATCAGCGACCAGCATTTGATTATCCGAGCCGCAGTCGGCTCCAGAAAAAATATGAGTATTTAATATTAAAGATTTCCAGCTGTTATTTATGGCCATATAATCAATCTGATTGCGGTAGCAGCCACCAGGAGAAATCCAAGTGTATAGTCTGCGCCTGGTTAGATTCTGTTCTGCGCAATAGTCAATAAATCGCTCGCAACGGCAATATTAAGTGGGATTGGTGTACATTTCAAACGGAGGGTCAAAATTCTGTCAGTAATTGCTTTGTAGCCGGTAACAGCTTGGGCAAATCTTCTAGATACTATAACCCCGACACTATTCTTACTTTTTAATTCATGTCCTGACATAAACATTGTATTTCCACCAGATGTTTTAAAGTGGCCTTTTCCCTTGAGAAGTGTTTCTCCAAGTCAAAGCCCAATATCATAAGGTTATTATTATTTTAGCATTAATTATTATTTGGGATTTAAGGTGGTTTTTGAGTCGCACTTATAGGAAGTTTGTTTATTCCAGAAGAAGATTGAAAACTTGGTCTGCTTACAAACATTTACGCCTTTTTTCTTTGAAATTTACCAAACATTGTTGGTTCTAACAAAATATCAGCTCGCAAGCCCTAATTATGTTTATCAATGTTTTCAAACAGATAATTTATTTATATGCCGAACAGGTTGTAAAATTAAAAATTAACGCAATAAATAAAACTGATGACTTAATATTGATAGAGCTAGATTAAAAGAGGCAAAGGTTGCTTTGTTTAATGTACATTTCTTTTTTATTTTAGACATCTATAAACACTACGAGAATGTATCCGAAATAATCGAAACAAGAAATCAACCCTTTGTCCTTTGGATTGGAAGATACAGCGTAGTAGGTTAGCAAAATGTTTGATAATATTCATTTGTCTATATTATTACACAATAAATTGCAACTGTTTTTGTAAAACTAGACTAAATATTAAGTTATTAAAATGTCCTCCTAGTCGATTTTTGCTACGGCGGCCGATCTAACTATATTAGTGATCAGCCTACTGCGCAGGAGATAATATAGTCCACAAATGAACGCGTAGACACTGGTTCATTCCCTAACTCTCATAGTCCTCTATCGGAAAAAGATCAGGCGCAGGACCGACTTTTTAGATGCCTATCCGATGCATGGATCATCTTACTTCACAGACAACCCGATAGCTATTGATCAGCCCTAACCAACTAGGAAACAATAATAAAAACTACCTCCGTAGCCTAGCGGTATGGGTGTGTGCTTTAGAAACCGGAGGTCGACGGTTCGAATCCTGCGGGGAATCGACAAATTTTCATTTGGTTGTGGTTAGGGCAATTTGGGCCGATCACCCAATTGCTGAAAAGTAAGATGATCCATGCGTCGGATGGGAATGTAAAATGTACTATTGTAATCGTAAAAGCACGTAGTTTAAATTAACATTGAAAAACAATTTATGTTCTTATTATTTCAAGTTTTAACGGATCCCGATGAAGTGCGCACTGTGTCAAATGTCAGCTTAAACAAAGCTTATGTTTATACCTTCATGCGGAACCTTTTTGGAGACGGCCTAATAACGGCAAGAGGTAAGTTTGCGTATTTTGTATTATAATCTGAGGCGAATAACACTATAAATCGTAACAATAATAGAAGTGCAATAAGTAATATTTACTGATATTGAAAATACTACGAAAATTAGATCAGATTTCGGTGCGTCCGAAGCAAATCTTATTTTCAGTCGTAAGTTGTATTTATTTATATCTTACAATCAAATTACGTAAACACACAAATACATATCTTGGCAAAATGGCTAGTAAAAAGAATAGGAGTGATAACGTTTGATGGTCAGAACAAGTTTATATCGACACAGACAAGTTATTAAACAAATATAAATGTTACTAATTGTTACGCAAAGTGATAATGTGATTATTATTATGTAGGCGCTAAAAAAATTATTTACAAAAATTAATTACATTCAAATACTATATTTGACGAAAAAATAGTAACGGCTTCAAAACCAAACGATGTACTAAACGAATCTTCCTATTAAAATTGAAGCATGCGCTTATAAATGTTTCTTTTTTTCTTTTTAAGACTTACAAAGATTACAGAAAGCAATAATATTAATAACAAGATGCCTTAATTAACTTTTATATCTTAGGGTCAACTTGGAAGCATAATGTTAAGAAACTCGGCAGCGCTTTTCGGGCAAGCAACATAGACGCGTTCCAAGACATATTTAACGCGTATTCACACCTATTGGTTAAAAACCTGGCAGTTGAGGTTAATAACGAGCCCTTTGAAATGCTACACAAATATCTGACTAATATTACGTTCGAGGCTGTAAGCAGTAAGTATCCTTTATTTTTTATTAAGCAATAAACAGATTAGTTATTTATTTTATGAAGTAAAGTAATCATTACCATCATCAGCCTGTGTTAGTCCACTGATGGACATAGGCCTCTCCTAATGCTCGCCGTCTCCATTAGGTGGTGTCCCATTACGCCGATCCAATGCGGGTTGATAGGTGGACCGACTCTTAAATGTTTAAAGTTTATTTAGTAGTAATAGGTATTTGTCGTACCGAACGAAACATCTGTAAATATTTAGAGGGACTAGTCTCCATAGGGTTCCTATTTCCATTATTCTTATCAATTATTAGATTTATTGTTGCAACGGGACTTTATCCAACCTACATTTAGTCATCTGCTTTCAACTTTATCCAATTATTTTTTATGTGACAGCTTGGGTATTCAGATCAAATGCTTTTGATAACTTCAGAATTAGTTATTTTATATTTACCTATCCTAAAAGAACTTTAAAACTAAAATTACTATAGAATTATGTGTGATTACTTTAATTTTTGCCTGTGTAAGATTTGTATTTTTAAAATCAAATAAGATAGATGCACTTTATAAACAGTAACAAAATTTGCAAACCTCTATGTCTAGGATTCTTCACATCACCCCCAATTTTATTTAGTTTACTTATTTTAACTACCTGTTGTCCGCGACTACGTTCGTGTCTTAATATAAAAAAATATTTGAGACTTTTACAAAAAGTTGACTAAATTACTCCCAGTTACATCAGCCATCTTCTTGTGTAAGTCTTGTTTAAATCCGACCCCAGAGATCAGCCAACGCAAACAAACAGACAAAAAAATTGAAAATGTTTTGTTACATCTATCGGTTATATATCACAATCATATAATCAGGTAAAACGGTTATTTTGATGTTACGACAGTCCATTTTTATTTATTTGTATTTTATGGGTATTTCTTATGAAGTAAAATAACCTACGAGAGAAAGATCTTAATCCATACCAATGATGCATTTACAGAATCGACCCTTGGTGTATCAATTGAGGGAAAAGGAGGAGAGGATTTCTCCCAGGCATTTATTCAAACAATGAATTTATTCGTTAATCGAACAATGAACATGTATTTACACTCTGAAGCTATTTATCATCTGACTTCTGCTTACAAGGAATCAGAAAAGAGTGCAGCAATTGTCAAAAATGTGACAGAAGCAGTGAGTACGATAACTAGTATGAACCAAGACAGAATAAAATATTTCTGCGCTGGAAGGCAATGTCATAGTAATCGGACCTTTTCTTGTAAAGTTTGCTAAATTTGTCAACCAAATATCAAACACATTCCAAATATAGTGCCTATAGAAATTTATTAGCAATTCAATTACTTGAGTATCAAAATTTGGCTGTAAAAGAAAAACAAAATATGACGTAAATTAAAAAAAAACGGCCAAGTAAAAAAAATACCTTTCAATTTTTTTTAATTCCCCTAAACGATTAATACCTAAATAGTATTCAAATATTTTTTAGGTTTTGAGGCAAAGAGTACGCTCAATGGAAGATAAAAGCGATGCAGATGATGACGGTCGATATTCTGCTTATTTTTTTACAATAAAAATACATTTTATAAATATAAAATAAAGTTAACGTTTTATTTCATTTAGGTTTCGATAGGACGTCGAAATCGTTTATCGAAATTCTGTTGGAAATGAGAGAAGCAGATCCAACGCTAACTGAGGAGCAAATAAAATACGAAGTTACCAATATTCTGCTGGCTGGTCAAGAGTCCACTGCGACATCGCTGAATTACATTCTTCTTGTGCTTGGATTCAGGCATGATATCCAAAAGAAATTATATGACGAGTAAGCATTAATTATTATGCCCTATATTATAAACTGTTTCATCGTTATCATCATCAGCCTGTGATAGTCCACTGCTGAACATAGGCCTCCCCTAATACACCCCTATCCATTAGGAGGTTTCGGACCGTATTCTACCACGCTGGTCCAATGCGGGTTGGTGGGTGGGCCGACTTTTTACATGCCAATCCGCATTGATCATCTTACTTTTTAGACAATTGGATGATCGGACTAAATGTGCCCTAACTCAACTAGGAAACAACAATGAAAATTTGTGTGAGAGTCCTCCGAGGATTCGAACCCACGACCTCGGTTTCTAAAGCTACACGCCCATACCACTGAGACTATGGAGGTAATGTTAAACTGTTTATTAATCCTTTCAAAATTTACTATCGGTAGTCAGAGGCTTTTCGAAAGTTATATCGATCAGTGCTTTATCACCATCGATCATCCACATCAGCCTGTATCAGTCTGAGGACCTCTCCGAATGCTCCACCGCCTTCGATCTTGGCTTCTACGTTATGTGAACCGTGATGTACAGCTTAGTAAGCATTTTGTCTTTTTATTATTATGTTTTATTTTGCCTAAACTATTTTCCAAAGGGCCATTAAAATGCTCATCGAGCTGCTTTGCCGCTTCGCCGTATCTAAATCTACACCTACATGAGAGAATCCGTATTCTTTATTGAACATTTTAGAATATTAGTTTAAATCAAAATTAATAAATATATATCTATATTATATAATTTGTACATTATCTTCTATGTGGAAAATCAACATTGATATAGCGAAATTTTATTTAAGATCAATACTATAATTGAGTAATGTCCATTTATTAACGACAGTCAAAGAAGAAACATTGTAAAAACAATAAAATATTTGCACTGACTTTCTCCATACAGAGTCCTGTACAATCCCCAAGGGATCCTTTTGCGCCTTCAACATTTGGGGCAGTGGCCGCTCGAAGCACGTCTGGGGTCCAGATGCCTTGGAGTTCAGGCCCGAGCGTTGGCTGGACCCTTCTACAGCCTCTAAACAACTTTTATCGTTAATGTCTTTCAGCATCGGAAAGCGGACTTGCATTGGTAATTAATTTTTGTTTATCCTTCCTGTTACTCTTAACTATTTTAACACAGGTGCCTACAGTTGATGAAATGTAGTATCTGGTAGTAATTGCTCTTTGCTCTGTTTTATTACTGTTCACCATAAGCAATTTGGATAGTTAATTTAAATTTACTATGTCTATGTAATGTAAATAAATTAACGTTTTATGGGATTTTGTTATAAAACCGTGTGCATTGTCCCATAAACGATTTTATTGTTCTTCGTAGTGTTGTTGTTGGAAGAACAAGTTTATGCTTATTCTTTTAATGATGAAACTTTTAGAGGGACATACGTAACATTTATTAAAACTTCTTCGTTCCATGCAGGGCGACGGTACGCGATCAACTTTTTGAAGACTTTGCTCGTGCATTGCCTTTTGGAATATGAATTTACCTCCGAAGCAGAGAAGATGACCTTTCAGATGGATATTATATTGCGACCTAAGAGTGCAAACTTGCTACAAATTCAAAGGAGAAATCCGCAGACATGAGAAAATGTTTGTCGTATTTATGCTAGATAGATTTGTTGCAAAAACATTAGCTCTTTGAAGTCTATATAACCATAGACGCAGCGAAGGGCAAAACAGTTTTATTCAAATAACTGAAGACTTTATTAACTCCTTATGCTGTTATATCTTCATTGATTATTAGTTTAATAAAATAAGGTTTTTAACATATTGTCTGTTTTTAGTATCTGGTATTATTATCTATCTAATATTGGTGTTTCTTAGTTACGGAAGACCTCTCACAGGCTGACCACCAAGATCCTGTCGCCTACAAATTTTTATCTTAATGCATATTCGGGATAATATATATCATATTAGCATAATATAAATAAGATTAAACAAATATATGTATATTACCCTTGTTTTCCTAAACTGGTTTAGAAATTTGCATTTAACCCTAAAAAAATTAATATACAAAAATTCGGCCTGGAAAATAGTTACGTCCATTTGACGTTTCCGCTTAACATTGTACGTGATTACTTTTTGCAACTAATTATTCCGTTTAGGATATTTTTATAATTCATCATATCAGGTTAATTATTTGAGAAGTTAATGCGATTTGAAGATAATTAAGTTAGAAGTCGTTAATTTTCGCGTTTAAACAACCACCGTTTTTTGTAACAGTAAGGTAAATTTCAAATAAATATAAATTCTTTCATAGACCTTTTTTCTTAGTTATTATGAATTCTGCTTCTAATGCACCTAGTTTCCCCTGATAATAATTACCCAAAAGGTAGACTACACATGTCAGATAATGCGTACAATTGAAGACACTGGCATACATGATATAGTCTTGACAATCGGGGACGACATTTCACATGCCTATCTAGTGCAAAGATCATTTTACTTTTAGACTAAAAGTGTGCCCCCGCCAGGTTCGTCAACATTAAGCCACAAAACGAATAAGTATACAAACTAAAGAAAAAGAAATTAAATAACCGAGGTAAATAAAAGTAGTATCATTTATAATGTCCTCTATATTATTCACCTTGACTGCCTTCGTAGCCTTGTGGTATGGGCTTCCGCTTTAGAAACCGGAGGTCGTAGGTTCGAATCCTGCGGGGACTCAAAACTTTTCATTGTTGTATCCTATGTGTTCAGAGCAACGCGAGGCCGATTACCGGATTGCCTGTAAAGTCAGATAATCCATGTGTTGAATAGGCATGTGAAGAATCGGTCCTGCGCCTTATCTTTCTCCGGTCACACGACCAGAGAAACATAAGGTGCGGGAACGATCTCTAAAAGATAGCTGATATAACTGGGAGTGACTTAAGGTACTTACTTGTAAAAACAACTGATAGTTTTTCTCATATATTGCCACGCGGACGAAGTCCCGGGCAACAGCTAGTATTTTATAAGAGTATAATAAAAGATCGACTTCCACTATCCGGAATATATCAATTGCCTATGAACAATTCAAGTTTACGCAAGTGAAAATGCGCGGTAATTACTATTTAACAAGATTCTAACTTGCCTCTAAGAAATTTATTACCTTCGTTTTACGCTTCGATGGTTCCTTTAAACGTATCACTGTGAAGTAATATGAGATTAAATCTTGGAATTAGTATTGATAATAGGATTGCGTCCGATACGAAAAGTAAATATATAAGTTCAAAATCATCATCATCATCGTCATCATGATCAGCCTGTAATAGTACACAGCTGGACATAGGCCTCCGCTAATACACCGCTATCTATTAGGGGGTTTTAAACCGTACCCCAACGTCCAATGCGGGTTAGGGGGTGGACCGACTTTTTATATGCCCATCCGATGTATGGATAATCTTACTTTTCAGACAATTGGGTGATCGGCCCAAATTGCCAACCAACTAGGAATCAACATTGAAAATTTGTTGAGTCTCCGCAGGGTTCGAACCCACGACCTCCGGTTTCTAAAGCCCATACCACTAGGCTACAGAGGCAGTTGTTTTATATACTCATAGGTATATAATTATATCCTTTTTCAATTATTTCATTCACATTTTTATTGATAGCTCAACTATGTAGTATTCCTAAGGATATGTTTAGTTTCCATCGGCAACCATTATAAAATCTTGCGCAAACAAGCAATTAAGTAATTTTGATTATAAATAGTGTTCTGCCACTTTTGCAATTATTTTGTAGAACGTAATAACATCAATAAAGTTCTATTTTCAACTGATTTCTTGGTGATATCTATCTATGTAAATAAAAAAAATGGTGTTTATATCAAAATAAAGACAAAAGTCTTTGACCAATGCGTACTACGTACTACCTACGGGGCAGAAACGTGGTCTCTCACTATCGGACTGGTCCGCAAGTTTGCCGTAGCTCAACGTGCTATGGAACGCGCTATGCTTGGAGTTTTCTGTCGGATAAAATTCGCAATGAATTCATCCGGCAAAGAACGAAAGTTACCGACATAGCGCTCGTTGAAGTGGCAGTGGGCCGGTCACGTGGTTCGAAGAACGGATAGCCGAGAGGCCCATAAGGTTCTAGAGTGGAGGCCACGTTTAGGAAAACGGAGTGTTGGTCGACTCCGTAGCTGGTTCAAGTTGGCAGCGAGTAGTAGGGATCAGCCGTCTTTGCGTGTTGTAAATGGTTACACTCTGATATATAAACAGTATATGTGACAGAACCACAGGTTTTAAAGTTTTTGTCTATCTGTATGTTTGTTCTGGCTAATCTCTGCAATGGCTGGACCGATTTTGACGGGACATTCTCTGGAATATAGTTGATACAACTTGGAGAAACTTAGGCAAATTTTTTTATGTTACCAGGCGTACGAATTTGGGGGCAGCAGACCATTTCTGAAATTCATTCCAACGAAAACAAAAATTAAGATGTTCAAAGCAAGGTCATAAAAGACTTGTGCAATAAAAATTAAATAATATATTTTTAAGATATTTAATTTTGTTCAGATACCATAGACAAAGTTTTCTTTCAGTTATAACTTCTGTTTCTATTACGTATTTGCAACAGATTCCCAGTCCTCGGTCGCAACAGAACGTCCATTTGCAATGTCATCTTGTTAGCTTCCGATATGAACTCGTATTCATTTAAACAATGCACCAGCATAGTTTTTAGTATGTTAAGGGCATAGCGCTTCCCTGCAAATCCAAAAAGATTATTCGATAGGTCGTCTGGTTTGGTCGTGATGTTTTACTAAATATCTATTTATGAGAAATTTGTAAAATATTTTTTTACATACACTTATTTTATAAGTTTCTTCTTCTATCCTAATTCTGACTTTAGCATTATCAGTATAACGTAGTTTTTAACATTTTACTTAATCTTCTCAATTTCAATAAGGCCAGAGGCGGGGTTGGCTCTAGGCCCGAAAAGACCACGTGGGGACCATGAGGATTGGCATGTTTAGTCATGTAACGTGTACACGTAAAACAGGCTTATATTGGTTTTAATGTTAAGGCTACTCTTTCTTCTGTTCTAAATGGACAGAAGAAAGAGTAGCCTGATGTTGATTGCTTGGTAAGAAATGCAAAAACTCTCGTATCATCTCGCTGAATTCCTTTAAAGCAGGGCGTATTGATTACGGGTTTTACAAAAACAGTAATTTAAACCTAAGGTATTTGCAGTCCTCACCTATGCACACCCGTTTCCCGATACCAAAATTGAGTAACGTTGAAGCGTGCTTAGAGGCTGTAGAAGGGTCCAGCCAACGCTCGGGTCTGTACTCCAAGGCATCTGGACCCCAGACTCGCTTTGAGCGCCCGCTACCCCAAATGTTGAAGGCACAAGTCGTTCCCTTGGGGATAGTACAGGATGCTGGGAAATTAGACATTTATCAGAAGCGATGTGTCTATCACATTTGAATAATTTAATGAACCAAGCGATTACTGTATACAATGTTTGAAAAACATCAATGTATAACTGCCTTCGTAGCCTAGTGGTATATGCTTGCGCTTTAGAGACTGGGTTTACATTCTACGTGTACTCCACTGTTGTTACTCTAACCGACTAGGGTTAGAGTAATGTGGGCTGAGCACCCAATTGCCTGTGCAGTAAGATGATTCATGGACGGGCAAATAAAAAGTCGGTTCTGAGCGTTATGCCGCCGGTGTCCGGATTTTCCGTTTTATCGGACTATGGTATTAAAAGGCAAATATATTTGCATGTGTGTTGCGCAAACTTTTTCACTATAATATCCACCGTATAGATAGATGGCCGTTCTCTAATTATAGATCATCATATTCAAAATCGACTCAAAGGATATACTTTTATTATCAACGTATAGCAATAATTTGTTAAAAATATGCTTAGTTCAGACTTACGAAGCCGCACGTCATGATCCACGTGGCGTAAAATGCCCGGCACTGGGGGTATAAACGCATGGTCTCAAAGATCACAGCTTCACAGTAGCTCAAACTTGCAAGGTCCTCTTTTGAGACGGCTCGTTTACAGTCACCAAATATGCTTTTTATTCTAGAAAGGAGTCCATTCATGAATATGATTTCTGGTTATTATGAATCTATTTTAAATTTTCAACAGCACCATATGTATTAATTTCTATTATCTTATATTATTTTTTGTTCAGTAGCATGGAGTTCTTTTTATTTATATTTTAACGTAATTTATAAAAAAATTGCTGTTATATCGATTAGATACATTAACTGTCACATAATGATAAGTATTAACAATCTCCGTATTCTTGTGGTATGGGCTTACGCTTTAGAAATCGGAGGTCGTGGGTTCGAATTCAGCGAGGACTCAATTACTTTGCTAAGTTATTTCCTAGATGATTTGAGCAATACGGGCATATAACCCGATTGCCTGCAAAGTAAGGTCATTATGCATCAGATGGGATGACTGGTTAATTACTATCATTATTAAATGTAATGCTGGATATACATTAAATGCAATAAAGGACACTTATTTCGTATTTGTAGTAGTACCAATGAATATTTTGCTTTTACTTACTCATCATACAGTTTATTTTGGACATCCGGTCTTGATCCCAGTATGAGTAAAATGAAATTAAGTGTTGTCGCGGCTGTCTCTTGGCCCGCTAGTAGTATCGTGGTCACTTCGTATTTAATCTGCTCCTCGGTTAATTCGGCATCATGTTCCCTCATCTCCAACAGAATTTCAATAAAAGACTTCACTCTTGGCTTACCGAAGTCTAAAAAAAATTAAAAATTAAATACACCATAAGTTGTGGTTTGGGAAATATAACAAATATGTATTTAAAAAAAAATTACTATATGAGAACTTAAAAACGTTCGCATAATAATTGAATATTTACTAACCCTCAACAAATTTGCATTGCGTCTTTTTATTTTTCATTTCGTGTATAATTTGTCTTAATACCTGCAATGTTTTCACAAATATCAGTTATCCTACTCCTTAATAAAGAATTTGTTAGAGATTAAAGTTTTAAAGCAAATGTGCATTAAAAACAGCTTATTTACGAAACCTTGAACGCAGCAAAGGCTTCTGAAGCAGAAAACATATCTGATAATAGTCTACTAAATAGCTACGACTTGGATTGGAAGTTTACATTAAATTAATTTTAAAACTCGTCATTATTGTTTGTACTGTCTTTTTTTAAATTTTGGTTTACCCAATATCGACCGAAATTTTTGTTCTATTAACAATTTACAATAAACATGTAAAATACAGTCGAAAAGTTTATGATCTACAATATTATTTCCTTTACTTACGTCTCTTACTCTCTGTCCTTTTAAACGGAAACCAATTTTAATTAAGATAGTATGTGTATATTGCACACTCTTTTTTTAGGTAGTCATTGAAAATGCTTATTAATTAATAGTTCTAGATGTTACAACAGCAAACCAATTTTATCAACATGATAATGGAATCATCACAAACTCACCGTTACAGTCAAGTTTTGCACAATCGAGGTACATTTTACTGACTCTCTATAAGCTGGTGTGAGGTTATACACAAACTCATTATGCAGATATATATTCATAACTCGGTCTACAAGTAGATATAGCGAACGATTAAATGCATCGGTGAAATTATCGTCTATCATATCGCCTTTTGTAGACACGCCAAGAGCAGATTCTGAAACAAAGGAAAGCCTGGTTTTAGACACGTTTGCATTTATCTACTTGAAGTTTTAGACTTGCTTGTAAATTATCAACAATACTACAGGCATAACTACCTACAGCAAACAGTCTTTAACTTTTCAAACTTATAGAGGAACCTCCAAAACGCTATTTCTACAAGCAGGATCTGGTTGTGGAAATAAATTTTCAACTTTACGTACGCAGGTCTGCAACGAGTCAAGAAAACTAAGGAAGCCACTCAGTCATTACTCTGTATAAAGAAGCTAAATTCTGCCTATTCTAGTCATTCTATCAGGAGTACCAGGTAAAACATAGCGCAGCCAGTTCTGACGGAAAGATTTTATCTTCTATAATGTCTACTTCATTCGACTCGAGGTAAGCAGCATTATGCAAAGCTGATTGAAGTGGTTGCAGATCTTTACTTATCAGTGGGGCATTTAAAGGCGTGAGGCGCCGGATGGACATGTAAAAAGTCTGTCCATCCACCAACCCGCATTGGACCAGCGTGGTGGGATACGGTCCAAAAACCCCATAATGGAGAAGGTGTGCGTTAGGGGAGACCTATGTCCAGCAGTTGACTAACACAAGCAGATGATGATGATGATAATTAGGTATTTAAAGAAGAAAAACCGGTTAGAAACAATAACGCAGATTTTTTTAAAACGTAGAGTTGGTTTCAAGTGGCAGTGCAGGGGGATATTTTACGTTAATGTAAATCAATTCAACCGTCAACTTACCGACAACCGCTTTCAGAGTAATGTTAGTGAGGTATTTATGTTGGATTTCAAAAGGGCCACCATTAACTTCGTTCACAAGATTTTTAACTAACTTTTGTGATTGTTCGTTGAATATATCTTGGAAAGCGTCGATATTACTTGTCTTGAAAGCACTACCGAGCTTTTTTATATTGTGCTTCCATACTGAGCCTGAAAATTTTAATTTAATTAGTAAAAAAATAAAAAAGCTCATAGTTTTATATTTTTTTCTGTGCCTAAGCATACTGTCGTTTCATTATCATCATCAGCCTGCGATAGTCCACTGCTGGACATAGGCCTCCCCTAATACACCCCTATCCATTAGGGGGTTTTGGACTGTATCCCTCCACGCTGGTCCAATGCGGGTTGGTGGGTGTACCGACCTTTTACATGCCCATCCGACGCGTGGACCATCTTACTTTTCAGACAATTGAATGGTCGGCCCTTACCAACTAGAAAACAACAATGAAAATTTGTTGCGTCCCCGCAGGATTGAAACCCATGACCTCCGGTTTCTAGAGCACAAGCCAATATCACAAGGCTACGGAGGCAGTTTAGTACTATCGTTTGTAAGTACGGTATTAATAAGTTCATATTTTTCGTATAGTCAGATTACTATTTCTAAAGTGGGTACTTGGAGAAAAGGAGTCTCGATATTGACGTTGTGTCTGTCCGAGATCGTGTATAAAAGAGGGGCTTGAAATAAAGGAAGGGGAGATCCCAGTAAACCGCTACCCGGAACGGAACTCTCCTCCTGTGTGATAAGTGTTGTGTATCTATGATAGTGTGTGCCATCGTGGCTGTTGTCGGGGTCACGTGAGCCATTTCAATGTTTTTTATTATAATAGACGTTCAGTTGTTGTCATCATTTTTACTTTTTGGAACTCTCTTTGAGATTTCTAAAAGTATGTTATACGCACTGCTTTTGATAAATCAAGTTATAGCATCTCGTTTAACGTTAATAAATTATTAAATATATCGGACGTTTATTGAGTATTATGGTGCAAAATCGGAATCTTTCTGTGGCTTAGGGTCAGAGAAATAATGTTTCTATGTGATCAGTTATAACGATACATATGTAACTGAATATTATTTATTCTCTTGCAGTATTTTATTTATTAAATGCAACTTGATATGAGGATTGCGGGATATAAGCATTTTAACTTTCCACCCATTATTTTATTTAATTCTTAGAAATCTCAGCTAAAATCAGCTAAAGGTTTAAAAAAAAATGCTTAATGTCTTTTATTTCATATATACCTAAATGTCCATTCTTACAAACCTGGGACGAATACTAAAATATCCAATACTAAAATGTTCACTCTTACAAAACTGAGAAGAGTCGCTAGCTTAGAGATACTTTAAAAACTCACCAGGGACGGTTATAAGTCCATTTCCAAAGAGACTGTGAGTAAAGTCATAAATGTACGGTTTATCCAAATTGGTGCTTGATACTATCCGCACTTCTTCCGGATCTGATATCACTAAAATCATGAAACGCGATGAAACATTACCATAATAAAACTTTAATCAGTAAGCCACGTAATATAATGGCTATAGATAGCAAATAATTCTTTACCTACGACACTATGGTATCCAAACCAAATAACGAACGGCTTGTTAGTCTCTTCGATGATATTTGAGACATCGACATAATGACTGTACATATCTGAAATGAGAAAGATCACATATTATTTTATACTTGCGGGAAAAGGTAAGTGTATTGCGCGGCGATAATAATTCACGGCCCAATATCGCACGGCTCAATATTCCGTGGGCAAGCATGTGCACGAATTATCAGGCCCTTGCTTGGGCATGTAAAAATTCGGTAGCATGGTGGGATACGGTCCTAAAATCCCCTGATTATAGTGCATTAGAGGAGTTCTATGTCCAGCAGTGAACTAACACAGGCTGACAATGATGATAATGACGACATTATCTGGCCGTTCTGTTTCTGAACTCGGTACTCGGCCGTGAATTATCTGGACAGGCCCGACAATCCATGTACACCAGATGACACTTCTCTCCTTTTGGTTAGCTCATCTCGTCTCTTGTTTGTCAATAGATTGTTTCGTTATTTATGGTTTGACCATTGTTGAGATTGTTTTTTAATGGGATAAGAACAGACTAATTAACCGCCAATTGGACCTTTAATAATTGTTTATACATTACGTGGCCATGTATTATGAGGCCGTACCGATATTATACGGACTGATATGGATTATCTTTGCCGTACATGTCTGCGCATACAATACGCGAGCCCACGGAAAAGCTTCATTCAGGTAACAATTATAACGTTACTAACCAACCTCTAATCAGCTAGGGACGTTGTCAGGCAAAGATGCCAAGTAAAACAAATAGTACACATTCTTTTATGGATCGTATAGCGTTACATTGCTTTAAAATCATTTAAAACTTCACCCGATATTAAATCAAAACAAGGCTTATCATACAGAAAAATCAGTTATCAATATATGATTATTGGGGACTAGGAATCGGGCTCATGACATAAGGCAAGAAAAGGAACACGAGGAGATGTACAAAAGAAGGATATATAGAGTACGGTGCTTACGACTGGGCCTCAAGTGAACGTTAAAATAATAACGAACATGCTTGAAGGCTCTCCTGTAGTTTAGTATTTTGTTCTCGTTTGTGCACTTACATCTATGCAAAATAAATGACAACGTCACTCCTATTGATATCAGCGTACGAAGCATATGCAGGGATATGAACGCAAGAAATCTTTCGCCAAACGCCATTAAAGAACATGTCTAGCCTTTTAATGCAATAGCTTAAAGTAACAAGGGTTTCTACAGCTCTGTTAGAACACTAAGATTTACAAATAGGAAAGAATATTCGTTACTGTTTCGATCCCTGAAGAACTTGTACGCGTTGCCTATGAAGGGTAATACAGTCCAGGTGGGTAAGTGCGCCAACATACTTCGCTCTCGTCGGGTAAACAGTCTCTGATATATGTGAAGGCATACCAGTGACGTTAAAAGTAAAATTATCCAGTACATCTACAAAGACAAGTTGTTATCAGTCGTTATGTCCACAGTTTTTTCTAATTTATTACTTAAGAAGATATTTGTAGTATTCAAACGTTTTTTTAATTTATTAATTAATAAATAAGTAGGTCCATGACCCAGACCATATGCTAAGGACGTCCCTTTGTATTGCATATTTCGTCCCTTTAATAGCAAAAAAATGGCATAGAATATTTCAGGGTAAAATGTGTTTTTTTAGTCATCGTTCAGTTTTTATAGAGGAATGGATCTCCCGGGTTCTTCATTCGAAACATGAGTAACACCGTGTTATTAAAATAGCGTTAATAACAATTACAATGGAAACTTAACAATAATTCAGTTAAAATCAACAGGTCTGAATATTTATACATACATATACAGATATCCATATTAGCAGAGATACGATGTATAAGCAAGACTTCTTCAATTAGGACATGATTCTGTCTGCTTTCTACTTTAAGTTTTCAAGTCATACAATTAAAACTTTGTCAGTTTGCTAGCTAAAGCAAAAACAATAGAATTGTGCTTTCATTTTTCATATTGATTGCATACGATAATATAAGATTTTTTTCATTCATTGAAGATGTGTACTAAATGCTATTTTACAGATTAATTTTTTTTACGTGAACGATGACGGCATATATTTTTTAAAGTGATATATAACGTTGTTAAAAGTATTGATTTTTCAATGCTCACTTTTTTGCTTCGCTCGTAACACTTCGATACACCCGACTTAACTGAAGTTCAATAAAATAGTACTAGTATTCGTTAACTGCACTTAACTTGTTGTTAGGGTTATTTATATTGACAGGTTAATTGCAGTATTGCGGCAATAAACTTTGTTTTTATAACGGCGTTTGCTGTCTTAATTGTGCATTTAGTGAGAAGTTTTAATAACGCTTAAATGATGCAGAAACAAGATATTTTAAAATTGATTTAAGAGTAAAATAATACTTTTTTACAAATAGGCCTTTTTTTCATTTTATGTATATTTAATTCAAATTAGATAAGAAAGTTTGTATGTTGAACTTTTGGATTGAAAAAGACGAAGTGTAACTGATTTTAGGGTCAAATGATGTATTAAATCCAGATACCCAACTTGACGACAAGGGCTGTTTGATATATACTTTCTAAAAAATTTAATTTGTTTTTTAAATCTAATTACATTTATTTTTAACATTATATTCCTTTAGGGCCTTATATTAATTCCATCAACTTTTTTTACCAAATAAAACACGACTGGTAGGTAGTTATCTCAAAGGACTTGATTAAATGAATTTGGAACATGCTTAACCAGTTTGAAGCTCAACTTGTGAATATTTGCCATCGCATCAGTTTAGGTTTGCACCAGGGCATTGTCTTGAGGAAAGAAACATACACGGGTTTCCCCACTTGTAAGCGGGTCCACCAGACAAACGTCACTATCCGCGAGAACTGCTGAACTAAGGGGAAATGCTAATTCGTAGGAGAGAGGACTCCAAACACGGTCATCAATAGTTAATGTACATCTGAAGCATGTTACTGGTCGACCAAAACAGGTTCTACAGCCCAAGCTGACCCCGAAACCGTAGGACATGGGCCGCTCTGTATACATCAAACCCAGATTGAGATGGGGGAGAAGAAATCAGAACCATGTCAAGGGTCCATGGTCAAGTGCTACTAGGTACTATATATTATATACATATAATATTAAAATTTCAGCTTCAGGGGTTTCTTCGAGGGTTCTGTCTCCTCTCGACTTGTGGCTCCCTGCACCGTCTTTCTCTGCAACGAAGAAACTGGCGACGCGTCGCGACCTTCGTCATTCGTATACCCTGTATTCCCATCGACGTTGATTCGCAAACAACGGAATCGGGTGAGAATTCAGCCAGTATGGAAAAAGTTAAACATATCGACCTGAGTAAGTTCCTTACCAACCAAGTAAAATATAAAATAATAAAACATATAAAGTAAAATAAGTTCATATGCTTTTCAAGTGAGGTTAGCGGTTTGCGTATTAATATATAGTATACGTATCAATTACCAGAGACGAGGGCTTTTCAAACTAGGACGAGAATCTATTGAAGATGACCTTCGCTCTTCGATGGACGGTCAATTAAAGCCACTACAACTGAAAATGGTAAGAATGAAAATAGAAATAAGTAAGACCATTTCACATTTTACCAATTTATGGTAAATAACCTATTCCATAACATTTTTGTTGATATGTTAATAAATGTGAAAGTACAGATTTTCAGAATATTACAATATTTCATTATAATGCATTTTCAATTATAAAAAGCATAAGCTTTGTTATAATGCTTTGCTGGACTAAGTAGAATGTCACAAGCAATACTTTTTCGAATAAAATCCTTATAAATATTAGTTACTAGTCTGACTACAACCTATGTGGATAATCCACGGACCTTAGAGTCTCGGCTCGGCCGTGTAAGTCGTACTCTACTGTAAGTAGATTGTTCATGATAATATGATGCGCTTTGTAGCGCCTATCATTTTATTCTGAGCAAATGTATACATACGATGTTGTTACGTCCACGAAAAGCCTAAGTCGATGAGCGTTCTTTTTCATATATCGCATACAGGTTATTGCAGATAGTATCAGGACCACCCCGAACAGGTTCTCGCTTTGTCGTAGCGGTGGGGCTATGTTCCTGTGGCTTGTTCAGCTGCAGGAAGCTAAGCTGACTGGCCTGTGGCGTAAGGGCGGCGGTAAAGTGGGCTGCTCCAAGTGGGCTGGATGAGTCCACTTGGTTGCGCCTAGGATCACTCACACTATCCTAGGCGCACACGGAAGGGCGGCATGCCCACCACGTTCACAAATAGGTCCGCCACAGGGGGCTCGGAGACTTGTCCTGCTAGGGTTTAGATCACCTAGCTCCCATGGGCCCTGAGTAACAGATTTAGGTGAATCTGTTACCTATCCATAGGAGCCGAAAAGTAGGCGACACGCCCAGAGGTGGAATTGGCCGTAGCGCCGAGACGGGGCTGCCTCGGCCGGCCAATCAGCCTGTGTTAATCCACTGTAGGACATAGGCCTCCCCTAATGCACGCCTTCTTCATTAGGGGGAATTTAGAACGTATCCCACTAGCCTTGAACCTATCACGCGCTGGCCCAATGCGAGTGGACACACTTTTTACACGCCCATCCGACGCATGGGTACTTATCAGACAATTGGATGATCAGCACAAATTGTTCTAAGCAACCAGAAAACAACGATATCACAAAGTTGTTCCCCCGCACGATTCACACCCACGACCTCCTGTTTAGAAAACCAGAGGCCAATACCGCTACGCCACGGCCACGGTATTAAAAGGAAAGGATTTGCAATCCATTACTTTTGGTGACAGATTTACCTATGCCTTGAGTCCTCATATAACACACTAAACTCACGTTTTAGCTTTTATACCTAAAAGTTAATATCTCGTTCATCTTATAAAATAAAATCTTGCGAGCCATGGATAGTAATCTTCAGGTAGATGTTATTTACACTGACTTTTCAAAGGCGTTTGATAAATTAAATCATGACCTATTGTTAAACAAACTCTTAAAAGCTGGTATTCATGGTAGTCTTTTGAGGTGGCTGGAATCCTATTTAAAGAACCGAAGTCAAGCAGTTTTCGTTCAGGGTTACTGCTCTAGCTTCCTGGACGTGCCCTCCGGGGTGCCTCAGGGATCCCATTTAGGCCCACTACTTTTTTCTCTGTATATCAATGATATTGGTTCTAGTATACATCATTCTGAATTCCTACAATATGCTGATGACACAAAAATTTTCCGGGTGATTAGATCAACCGAAGATTGTGCTCAATTACAGTCCGATATTGTCTCCTTGACTGAATATTGCACAGCTAACCAACTTTTTCTTAACGCCGAAAAATGTTTTGTAATGACATATACTCGTAAATTAAATTTCTTCAAATTTAATTACAAAATTAATGATCATAGCATAAAACGAACCAATTCAATTAAAGATCTCGGCATTATAATGGATAGTAAAATGTCCTTTTCCTTACACCTCGACTCAATTATCCAAAGAGCTTTTAGAACACTTGGCTTCATTAACAGAATTAGTAAACCATTCAATAATCCAAATACACTCAAATTACTTTATTTTGCTTTCGTAAGACCTATCCTTGAATACAGCTGTGTCGTATGGAGTCCCTATTACGGATGCCATATCCAGCGATTAGAAGAAGTACAGAGAAAATTTCTGAATAGTTTAACCTACCGAATGGGCTCAGCCATTGAAACTGAAACTAATACTAAAATGTTGTCCCTCCAAAATCGTCGTAAACAATATGATATGTCTTTTTATTTAAACTTTAAATAATAAAATTGACTGTCCTTCACTTTTGTCAGAAATATCGTTTATAGCACGGTCTAGATTACCTATACGCCCCTCACGCCCCAAAACATTTTTGTTCCTCACAAATTCCATAAAAATTATACAAGGAATTGTTTCACTCTCGACTACGCACTTATATAATAAAATTTTTCAGATTTAGACCTCTTTCATCTTTCGTACATTGAATTTAGGAATTGTATTTATAAAAAGTTAGTTGGTAATTAGTTATATAATATAAATGTTACTTGTTAGAAAATAGCATTTGCTTAACCTTTAAAATGTTGCGACTCTTTATATAAACTCTGAAAATATTGTTAAACATTGTTGATTAAAATGTAATACATACATGCGGCGTAAATTTAAGAAATGTTTTAGTTATAAGCTCGCTATTATGTACTATTTTGCTATCTTTTTTTTTTCGGCACTATTTTGTCTTCGTTATTAGTAATATAAGCTATATAATATCTTTGTAATGACTGTTTGTTGCCATAATAAAGTAAAATAAAAATAAAAATCTTCGTCTCCTTCATGTTAATTTGCTGAACAATAACACAGTTAAAATCAAACTTTGGTATACTACGTTAGAATTGAGCAATTTTTCAATTATCATGCAATAAAATTTCTGAAGCTTTTAACATCAAACTAATTACAATATGTGAGTAAAACGTAAAAAAAACTTTTAAATAATAACATTCTTGGTATGTTCACATCATAGGTAATGCCAATAAGGCTACGTTAGGAAAGATAGGATATCCAAAGAAAGGGAGTGCATACGATAATTAGAATGTAAATAAATATAATTTTTTTAAAGATACCAAGTTATACAGCTATATATATGTTAATATCTGTTTTCTACATAGGAGCATCAATTATAATACATTTTTAACGATCTTCAATTGGAAATATGAATAAATATTATCCTATATGCACGCGGGTTCTTATTTTAGATACTTTTTGTAAAATACATCATTACAGCTGACGTAAAACAAAATAAATGACCGATAGTTCGGCAGTCTGTGATTACATTTTTGAACCATCATAACCATTACATTAGATTTGATTAACTACCAAGGATGATCAATGAGGCTATATAGGCATTAGATTAGATGAGGTTTGGTTTTTCCACCTGCTTGAGACCCCATTAAAAAAAAAATTAACAAGAATATTACTGCTACAGGAAGTAATGGAAAATAAGTTTTTTAAAATCGTCGGAGCCAAGATAAAAAAAAATATGTGTAATTAACATAACGCAATAATATCCGCTCATGACTTCCTCTTATATTTATGTTTAGTGTTATAAAACATATACGAAAAGCATCGCTATATTTCGAAGGCATATAGGCGCGCTGCTTATTTTTTGCAGTCTTCTGCTATCCCAGTAGCGCTTGCCGCTGCAACCGACTCCTCTGAATCTGTTACCCAGGGACCATAGAAGCCAGGAGTCCATGTCCTTGAAAAAAAAACTCAAACAGACCCCAGCGTTGGCCAAGGTAAAAGTCTAAATATATAAAATATATATATATATATATATAATGTGTGTGTGTGTGTGTGTGTGTGTGGTGTGCGCGTAGAACCGATAACCGACGAGGAAGGGAGGTTCTCGAGTGGCTGCTCGTGTTTGCCATGCGTGGCGGGTTGTTGGACGTCCCCACGAGACGACCTGTGCAAATGTGCAGGAAGTCGGCGGATGCAGATGGCGCAAAGAAAAGCAACGAAAGTGTTCAATTAATATAAAAATAAAATAAGATGAGCCTTTATTGCTGTTTAACTTAATACAATATTTATAATTTGAAAAAACAAAATATTTTGTAAATGAAGTAAAACTATTTTAACTTTACTTTATGTGTATTTTTAATCAACAACTTGTCTTTCGACAAAGGTCTCCTCTAAAATTTCATCTCTTTCTATCTTTTGCCATTCTAATCCATTCAGGGCCAGCAACTCGTTCGAAATCGTCTTCCCAACGTTTTGTTTGCCGTCCTTTATTACGTTTTCCATCTCCTAATATTGCTTTAGTATTTACTTATTATTCGTTTCTCTAAGCATATGTCCGGCCTGTTTCAATTAGAATAAATTGTGAATTCACGGCTAATCATAAGTTCGTTTGGTATGAATTACGTTTTTAGAAGCTTATAGATAAGTAGTTTTTTTTGGTTTGTAATCTTTTCCGCCACAAATCTTTTGCGTGGACCGAATCGCTTAAAAGTTGGTGATATTTAGCTCATCACATCTACTTAAAAGTAATTGATTAATCAAGTGCAGATATTAACAGTTTTTTTTATATTGTAAATCGTCAAAATTGTTTCAATACTCTGTTTTAGACTGTTTAGCCAATAGGTCCGTGGCCATGGATTTTTTTATGCTTTTTTAAACAGTTGTGTTAGAAAACGGCGTTACAGAAAAGTAACTCTTTTATCTTAATGTTACAGATTCCAATGAACTAATAAAAAAACATAACTGCAAAATAACTTGATAACTGTGTCATTATAAGACATTTATAATGATTAATCCGTCAAAGTGTTAAATTCCTACAGGGTTGAGTAGTTCATTTCTTGACGTTCATTTCAACTTTCAAAGCATTTACTCGCTGCAAACATTTTTACAAAAATACATACAAATATTTATTAAAAACCTTAAGGGAACCCTAACTTTAAACTTCTTAAACGTTTCATATTTTCTCTTAAAACTTTCCACTGGACTAATAAGCTTAACTTACTTATTACTCCACAAAGTTGGTTTTGTTTTTTGCATAACTATTTTGCCGCAAAAAATGTTTAATTCCCGTGGACGAACACTTAACTTTTTTGTGAAATTTGAATAAAAGGCTAATAACTCGTTCCGTTACTGGTGATAAACAGAAAATATTTAGTAGGCCTAATGACTATATGAATCACAATCCGTGAAATTTATTGTTATTTGCCATATTTCCTTTACACTAATACGTTGTGGCATTTTACTGTGTGATATTAGATTTCGTTCACCGATTTGTTGTTTATTTCATCTTAAAGGTGAGTGGACTTTCTACTTTGTTTGTTTAGCTTATCTACGTTTTTTGTTTATTTTAAAAAGTGAGAATTTTTTTTCTGAAAAACTAATTATATTAAATATTTTTTTGTGTTTTTGTGGTTATTAACTCTTATCATTCTCACTATATTATATTCATTATAGGTTAAATATGATTTTTTATGGTCCTAGATCTATCAATTGGTGAAAGTAAACAAGTTTATCTTTAATTTGTCTCTACTGTATCAATGACGTTTTAATAATTGAATCAATAACATTTTCACAAGTCGATAAAACTTTTTGCATGTGCTCACTCATAAAGCACTGAATACTATAATCGTTATAGTAATCCAAGTAAAATAAGAAAAAAGCTAAATCTCGATCGATAGCAACTGTAATATAGTCTTTTGAGTTCAAACGTGTAAATATGTTGTGCTGTATAGTTGTCTCGCCTTTCCTGCTTCTTTTGCATTGCTGATATATAAGTATGTTTTATCGATATATACTATCGTTATGCGAGTATGTGATGAGATAGGTCAAATTTCATATTCATAGAAGAATGCTAGCAATGAATGTCAATGGATGAGGAGCGATCGGTAGATCAAAAAGCGATGAATGGACTGTGTGAAACAAGAAATAAAAAAGAAATCGCGCTAAAATGGTGAATAACAGAGAGGGATGGAAGGGGGAAAATTTCAGGGGCATGCCTAATCATAATACTACTGGTAAATAAAGTAACATTATACAATAGTCACCTTTAACAATGGCGTCGTCATCGTCCCTTCCCGTCAAAGCCCACTGATGAACATAAACCTCTTCCATAAGTGTCCAAAAGTCACGATCATCACGATGCTTCCACCGACCTTCAGACATTTGTACAAGTCGTCACTATATCTCGTCGGGGTGCATCCGACACTGCGATAGACATTACGAGCCATTTGAGAATCTTTCTTTTCCTGGCTACCGGTTTGACGAGCTATGTGGCCAGCCCGTTTCCACTTCAGCTTGCTAGTTCTGTGAGCCTTGTCGGTCAATGGTCGGCAATGCGCTAGCTAATATTTATACATTTGTACTTGTGTTCGTATACTGTTTTGTAACGCTCTAATTAACGAATTGTCACCGTAAAATCAGTCAAGAATACTACAGTGTGCTATGTAAACTTATACGACTTTTGCATGTATTGACTGAATTTAGACTAATTTTTATAAGACTTGACGACTTATAGCGTTAATTTTTACATATCTGATTAAAATTAGATCCTGGCAAGGTAACTTGAAGTGTTCCAAATGAAATATTAAAATTGTATTGATCACATATATAATTGCGCTTAAGGCCTTTAGAAATGTTTTCTATCAATTTTTGTTTTTGAAAACTAACATACAATCTCAGCCTCAACTGTACAAATGTCAACCTATCTTATGTCAAAGTTATTGTGAAATCAATTCATAGCTCACGCATTTAAGACAATTGCAATTTCCGTCATTGAATATTAGATTATAACATGTTCTGTCATAATCAGAAAATTCTACAGCATTGAATTGTCCGGTATAATAATACAATCACTTAAATTTTCAAAAGTTTATGTTCTCTATGAGCATACGTTAATAAATTCATAGACATTAGGAAAACAATTAATACATTTTTAATTGTATTTCGCATTGTCTTATTAACATACTAAATTTAAGTTATAATTGTAAACCACGTTTCGTAGAAAATAATTAAAATTTAAATGCAAATCAACGTCCATGAAATATCAGACTCTTTAATTTTAACATTGAATAAAATGTCAATGTTTCGCCTGTTGCGTATAAATATAAAATGCATTTTTCATAAGTAGATTTGCGTTAAAACTAAAGGAAGTTGTCTGATTACCTATACAATCTTTCATAAACTATACTAATTGAACTAATGAAGATTACAAGGTGAGAGAAAATATTAATTTCTATTAAACTTACATATTTTATATTTGATAAATAATAAATTTTTTACAGATCTTATCACGTTTAATTATTTTACAATCATTTAAAATTATATCCCAAACTAATTAAACTCTATATAAATCTTAAAAATTGTACCATTTATCACATAAGTATTCCCAAAACAAAAAGTATTATTGACAATTTTGTTTACAAACTAGACTTAAATTAGGTTCAAGAAACCTTTGGGAGAAGTTATTGATCAGCAATTTATATATATAAATAATTGAATTTGCAGTGAAATATTTACATAACGTTTTAAATAACGCACCTGACATATAACCGGTACACATAACGAAACAAAATTTTCCAAATTTTTGTCTCCTGTACGTCTGTTTATCTGTGAATCTTGAACAGCTGTTCCAATTTTGACGGGACTTTTACTGGAAGATAGCTGATGATACTGGAAGTTACTTGGGCTGTTTGCGAAAAATCTAACTAATTTTTGCGAAAGGTCGAACTAAAATCGCTGGCAACAGCTAATTATATATATAAAATAATAATTGGGGTCGTCGACTCGGTCATAGGTTTTCATTTTCGTGGAATTAGGTTAAACACTAAAAGCTGTCTGCGTAGCCTGAGACAAGGCGTTGCTACAAACCAGAGGTCGAGGTCTAATCCGGGACTTCAAATTTAATTGTTGTTTCCTAGTTGGTTGGAGACAATTCGACCAATTCCCTATTGTCTGAAAAGTAAGATGATCCATGCATCTGGTGGTACTGTAAGTCGGTCACCACCACGCATTGGACCAGCGGGTCGGGTACACTGATGGAAAGGCGTGCATTTGGAGGCCTATGTCCAGCATGACTAACACAGGCTGATGATGGTAGAAGGTGGAACACTAGTAACCACGATATACAATTAACATTACAATAATTTATCCAACATTGGGCTGACACTGAAGATGATGATGATGATGAATACAATTATACGGTTTCACTGGCGCTAAAAATTTAGATGCCGCGTCCCGTTTAACTATTGATTTGCGAATATTCGACTTTAATAATGTAAAAATAATTAAAATAAGTGTGATAGCAACAAAGAGGCATGATACATCTAGCGTTTGTATTGATGGATTGTCACTGAGATGTATGGAAGGAAGAAAATTCACCTACGGGGATTAAATTAAATTGGAAAGCTTTTTTCCTATTTTATAAATTCTACCTTAACCTAATTTTTTTAGAAAAAATTACTATTATTCGCTCGATTCTATTATTCGATCAAGACTTAACAGTATAGTGGGCGGTCTCATAACTTTCTGCATCGGTGGACGGTCTGCGTCGCAACATGTTACCTGTGGACGGGAGCGTTTCCGACAAAGATTATACCTTTTGACAGCTTTCCGTCTATTTTTTTCTAAATGTCATTTGTCAATTCAAATTCAAATTTAAATATCTTTATTCAACATAGGAGCGATACACTCACTTATTGATTGTCAAAATTCTACTAAAATTCTACCACCGGTTTGGAAAAGGACTGAGAAGAACCGGCGAAAGAACACACAATATATTTGAAACAATAAACAAACAAATAAAAGCATAAAATATGATATTATTGAAAAAAAGCCTGGAGCGAGCAATCCATTACCAGAGTGTGTTATCATTTAAAAACTCATTTACATTGTAATAACCTTTAACACACAACGTTCCTTGACAACTATTTTAAATTTGTGATTGAATAAAAATTGAACGTTTTCTGGGATTTTGTTGTGAAAGCGAATACATTGTCCAATAAAAGATTTAGATATTCTTCGCAGTCTAGTTGCTGGAAGAATGAATCTATGATTGTTCCTAGTATTAATGTCATGTGCATCACAATGCCTTAAAAAATCATTTTCGTTTTTCTGGACGTACAATCTGTCCAGTTAAAAGGCTTTATAGGTATTAACCCGTTATAGGTATTTTGCTGTTCTGACGTTTATAAATGATCAGCAAAATATCGACCTTTCTACTACTTTTAAAATTTTTGATAGAGGTGCCTGTTTTATTCTACTATATCGACTCAGATTCATTTTAGTGAACACAGGTTTTATCTTCAGAAACAATTAAACTTCTTCCCTACTATCTCGGCAGATTTCCAACAACTGACGAGTACACTCGACGCGATGACCTTCTTGATTTGGCGTCGGCGTTCTTGGAACCTATATTGCACTAACCTTAGTAATGTCAAGACGATGATCTAGAATATCATCAATGCTTGTTTCGGATACTCCAACCATTGCAACAAGCTTTTTTCTTTTTGTTCCTCTTTCGATACAAGTTTTTCTACTTTTGCAACGATTTTGGCGAGAGGCTTAATTGGCCTCTGTCTGTGGGCGCATGATTTCTGATAACATATTCTCCATATACTGCTAACGCTGGCAGGTTGATAACTCAAAGATTTAACCCTATTTCAACTTGTGCATATATATTCTGAATACTGTGCTTAATAAGTGTTTACCTGAACGAATAAACCATCCTTCCCAAGCCCTACATATCGCGAACTTTTTGCCTACCTCTCAAACTGGTTAAGCTATAGCTATTATTATATTAAATTGTGTTAGGCAGATATGATACATATCTGAATATACATTGTATATTACTCTTATTTCATGTTAGCGTTTTCTAATTAATTACATATAAGAATGAATGAATGTCTTATTACATGTTAGAATTCTTTAAGCCCTTTGGTTTTAACTGCAGACAGTATGATAAATAAATTAAAGTGTACCGGAAATAATTACGACAGACATTCATTAAGAAATCAGATAAAAAGTATACACCTCGATTGAGGTTTTGAATATTAATTGATATTTGTTCGTAAGATAAATCTTTAGAAAATATGAATACTGTTACGCTGAGCACAGTAATACATTTTTAAATGAACATTTGTAACATATTTTATACCAGTGTAATTAACTGTATATATATAACATAGACAGCGTTATATATATAAAAAGATAAGATAAGATAAATCGTCTAAAATGCCGGTTCATAGACCGCATCTGTCCAGAAAGGAACAAGCGAGTGAAACTCAGGGCGACCATTTTTTGTTATTTTGAACTTTTTTATTTCTATTTATATATACACACAAACACACATTAATTTAATAAAATATTTGAATGTATTGTTGTCATTTCTTAGCTTTAATACTGTGTACCATTTTTGAAACTGTGTTCACTGTTCGTAAATAATCTTACATAAGTATGTTAATCATATAATTTCCTCATATGTCAGGCTGCGACTAGTGTGAGGGGAAGACTAATGTAAAACATTTATTCGAATAAAACATTTTTAAACATCTTAAATTAGCAATAGTAATAACCTTTAAGTCACAGACTTTTTTTTAATTCATTTATAACTGCTGAGATAAGCTATATAAATATAAAACAAAGTCCCCGGCCGCGCCTGTATGTCTGTCTGTTGGCGATACACTCAAATACTATAGCACAGATTGTCACGCGGTTTTCACTAATCGATAGAATAATTCTCCCGTAAGGTTTAGGTTTATAATTTGTATAGTTTCTGTGTACATTTAAGTAAAATATATTAATATTTGTCAGAGATATCGGTAATAAATTAAGCCGTCTGAGAGCTGTCAACGAAAACGGTGCCTGAACCCTTTGAGATATAACAAAACAATGTATGGTGGAAATATTTTTCTTTTTTAGATCTTTAAAAAAGTCTGCGATAACATCTGTAATGGCTTGTCCGATTATGACGGGACTATCTCTAAAAGATAACTGATGTAATAGGGAATTAAATAGTTTTTTTTGATGTTTCACGCCGTCGAAGTCGCGGGTAACAACTAGTAATATATATAAACGTGTCATAACTTATACAATTTTTTTCACAGATGTACTTTATCACTCTGTTTGTGGTAATGCTGGTTTGTCTCCACGTTTACGAGAGGCTGATCACGCGACGCCATCGAAAAATGCTCGCACATTTGCCCACATGGCCTACGCTTCCCTTCATCGGCAACGCATATAAGTTCCTGACAGATAGAGGTAGAAAAATTTTCGTACTATCCATCCAAACCTTTTCTCTGTCTCGCTATTTATCGCCTTAATAACAGACATAGCAAATATCTATGCATATGAAAAATGCAAAACCTAGAGGGAAATATTAGATATAATACATTCAGTACATGTATTTATTCTTTCATTACAGACGTATTCAAACAGTACGAGATCATATCCGAAATAATCGAAACAACAAGCCAGCCTTTTGTCGTTTGGATTGGAAAGTATAGCGTCGTCGGTATGTATAACGTTTATTACTCAGCTTGCTAACTCTGTGAGCTTTGTCGGTCACCATCCTTCTGCTGCAGATGTCGTATATTGCGATATATATAACAAAACAACTTCTTTTTAAATTTTGTCTTTCTGTCGGTCTGTTTCTTTTGGCTAATTTATGGTTTTAATCTCTTCGTTAAATCTCTGATTTTGGTTGAAATTTCACTGGAAGATAGCTCGTGTAACTGGGAGTAATTTAGGCTTTATTCTTATATAACGGAATCGTTATTTTTATATTACCACACGGATAAGGTCGCGCACAACAGCTGGTCTAATTTAAATTTAGCCAATTTGGACTAGAAGTTTGACATTTTTGGTAATATATTTGAGATTCGGGCCATTTCACTAGGCGAATGGCCCGAATCTCAAACTAGATCATAAACTTAGAGTAGAAATATTTTTTCTTAATCGCATTCGAAGGCAGGCGAACAGTCGGCCACCTGATTTTAAGTGGTCAACGACGCCCATAGACATCGGCAATACCGAGGGTACCAACAACGTGCTACTACCGCGAGTCATAGGATGTTAAGTCTCGATTACTCAGTAAATACGCTGGCTACGGTGCCCTTCAAACCGGCACACAGTAGTGTTTTCACACTAATTCTCTGCGGCAGAAATGGGGGTAGTACCACCGCGGAAGCACCGCTAGTACCACCCCAGACGGCCCACCTACCACCTCCCAAAATATGTGAAAATTAATTATTTTTGTACTCTTTCAAGTATTAACGGACCCCGATGACGTGCGAGCTATATCAAACGTTAGTTTAAGCAAAGCTTATGTTTATAAATTCCTGCGCAGATTGTTCGGCGAAGGTCTTATAACAGCCAGAGGTATGATCACATATTTTTTGTTTTAATCTGACATTGATTTATTCGCAGCCTTTATTCGTCCGCTGTTGGACGTAGGCCTTTATCAATGAACGCCAATATTGAATTTATTGTTCATGGAGTGTTAAAAACACAACTACCATTTTAGAATAGAATCCATTTCACTTGATACGTAACAATTTATTATTTGTCATCTTTTGCAATTTACTTTTAATGAAATCTTTGCTTACATGCTTTACAGCATTTGAGCCTTTCGTAGTTTGTGCTATCATTGAAAAGAACTTTATATATTCAAACCTTTAACACGCAAACTTATATGTAAAATATTAATATTTGTACTTTAACTTTAGTTATAGTAATTATACTATTTTTCAGCCTCAAAATGGAAGCAAAATATAAAGAAGCTCGGTAGTGCTTTTAAGACAAGCAATATCGACGCTTTCCAAGATATATTCAACGAACAATCACAAAAGTTAGTTGACAATCTTGCAAAGGAAGTTAATGGTGGCCCTTTTGAAATGCAACACAAATACCTTACTAACGTTACTCTAAGAGCGGTTGTAGGTAAGTAAGATATATAGAGTGTGGTTTTATTGAAGTAAAACTAAACCGGAGGGTCTAAATCGTCAGAATCAAATACGTGTTAATGTTATTTACTGTTTGGGCATCGGCAAATCAGTCGATCCAGTTGTCAGGACCATATTTAGCAGTTGTTACACTCGTATAACGTGCCTTCTTTCTTTTGAGGACAAATCTTTGACAATTGCTCTAAACCTTACATGGTCTATTCATCAGTTGATCATCCTCACATAAAAATTCGGTCCAGTTATCGAAACCATATTTCGCAGTTAATAGTCATTAGGGGCTATCTATAAATTACGTCACTCATTACACGGGAGGGATAGGTTCTACGAAATGTGACAAACAGGGATTTTTGTGTCTGTAAAACTGTGAATAGGTGGGGGATGGGTGGTGGATTTCAGATGCCAGTCATCCAAGCAGACTTTGCAAAGATTTTTATTCTATGACCACCAGGCAAGATAGCTTGAAAGAAGAGAATGGTTATTTGGCTGTGGTAGCTTACCTACCTTAAACAATCATAAAGCAATTGTTAAAAACCTATGAGCAGCGTTCGGATGGCTAAAGCAAACAACAAAGCTTACAGGCTTGTCCGTTTTACAGAATCAGCTCTCGGCGTATCTGCGAAAGGCGATATGATTGACGACGAGTTCACCAATGCGTTCATACGTTTACTCTATCTGTTTATTGACCGAGTCATGAACATATCTATGCATAATGACTTTGTGTATCAACTCACACCAGCGTACAGAGAGTCGGTAAAATGTACATCGATTGTGCATAACTTAACTGAAACGGTAAGTTATTGAGAATTAATCAGTTAACATGTAAAATTTTTCACTTTAAATATAGTACCTAAATAAAACTGTAGAGTATACCATACCTCGTCTCTTTGTACAAGTTATTCGCGCTTCCTGCATTTGTTTTTTTGCTATTTGCGAATAAAAAAAACTCTATTTGCGACTTTTATTCTTGTATTCGCGACAGAATACGTCTTTATTCGCGGTTCTAATCAGTAAATAGATAATAATTAAAAGGATTCCAATAAGTATATATTGTAATATAGACCTTAAGTTCATCCACCAGGTTTGGCTAAAGTACTTTGTTAAATGATATCGACGTTTGCGACAGCTTTGCTTTTAAACTATGGACAAGGGAATATACAGACCTTGAAGCATTAGTTTAACCTTTAAAATCATATTGGATATTATTGAATTCAATCCTGACATGAATGTTACGTAAAATTTGACATCGCAAGGTACATTGTAAACATGAGAATTATTGAAAGAATATATTCAACACACATTGAAATCAATGTGGAAGAACTGTAAGCTGCTCAGACTGCAGAAAATAACGAAGGATTTGTGAAAATGTTTGCACTATTTTATGAGGCGTTTTCATTCTTCAAACTCTATATTGTTATGATAACTTAGGCAAATCTATATATACATTACAGGTCTTGAAACAAACAATACAAGACATGAGAAACAAATCCAAGGAAGAGAATTGTATTGACGGTTAGTAAAAATACAATTATTATATGAATATGACGAAATTCGTTTAGACAACTAGTATTAATTATAAATAGCATGCAAGTAAAAAGTGCCTTGCTGCCTCCGTAGACTAGTGGTAAGGGCGTGTGCTTTAGAAACCAGGTTCGAATCCTGCGGGGACTTAACAAATGTACGTTGTTGTTTCCTATTTGGTTGGGCATTTTGGGCCGATCACCCAATAGTCTGAAAAGTAAGATGATCCATGCGTCGAATGGGCATGTAAAAAGTCGGTCTACCTACCAACCCGCATTGGACCAGCGTGGTGGGATACAACCCCCCTAACAGAGAGGGCTTGCATTAGTGTAGGCCTATGTCCAGCAGTAGACTAACACATATTATTATTCAATTAATAACATAACTTAGTTCTGAATTTTTAATAGATTATGGTAAGCCAAGAGTAAAGTCTTTTATTGAAATCCTGTTGGAGATGAGGGAGCTTGATTCTGATTTAACAGAAGAACAGATAAAGTACGAAGTGGCAACAATACTACTGGCGGGCCAAGAGACGGCCGCGTCTACACTTAATTTGATTTTACTCATACTGGGGTCAAGACAGGATGTACAAAACAAATTGTACGATGAGTAAGTTTAACATTTAACAGAATAAAATTATTTGTAGAAGTTTATTTAATAATTTAACTGCCTCCGTAGCCTAGTGGAATGGGCTTGTGCTTTAGAAACCGGAGGTCGTGGGTTCGAATCCTGCGGGTACGCACAAATTTTTTCATTGTTGTTTCATAGTTGGTTAGGCCAATTTGGGCCGATCACCCAATTTTCTGAAAAGTAACATGATGATTGGACCAGCATGGTGGGATACGGTCAAAACCCCCTATTGGATAGGGGTGTATTAGGGAGGCCTATGTCCAGCATTAGACTGACACAGGCTGATGATGTGCGTGATTTAATAATTTAATGATTCAATCTGTCATCAACGTGCTAGTGTGTATTTTAATATTTCTATGAAACCTAATATTAACCGAAGATAAGAAAATTCTCTGCCAATTGAGAATTTTAAATTAAATTGTAATACTTGCTGGAGGTCGGTGATTAGAATCTTGCGGGTAAAACCATTCTTTGTCAATAAACAAGTTTTCTGGTTTGCTAGACAATATAGGCCGATTATCCAAATGCCTGAAAGTAAGATAACCCATGCGTAGGCCAGGCTTGAAGGTCTTTATCTAGAAATGATGGCTAGAAGAAAGATATTTTCGACTTAAATCAAATTTATAGTTACCAGAAATCATATGTAGTTGTTCCCATAATAATTATAGACGGCACACTTTCCAGAATCAAGGTTACATTTGGTGACACTAAGCGGCCCGTCTCTAAAGAAGACCTTGCAAGTTTGATCTACTGTGAAGCCGTAATCTTCGAGACAATGCGCTTGTACCCGCCAGTGCCGGGCGTTTTACGTCACGTGAATCAAGACATAAAGCTTAGTAAGTCAAATTTAACGTAACAAAAACACAATATTAGACGTAAACATGAAGTTTCGTTACGACAAGTAGAAGATTTTTGTATAACTTTGTCACAAAGCACAATGAGTTTAATGACTCTCAGGTGTTGCTAAATGGCGTCGGCTTTCGAAATGTTGTAAAATCAACATTGATTAAAGAGCCTATTATTATTTTAGAGACTATATTGAAGACCAAGATGTGTGGTTTCATAAAAATAAAAATGATTTGGTAAAACATTGTGACACACATAATATAAATACTAGGAATAAGCATAATTATGTTCTTCCAAAAACTAGGCTCCGAAGAACAATGAAATCATTCATGGGACATGGATACTCTTCTACAATAAAATACCAGAAAACGTTCAGCTTTTATCTGTAAATAAATTTAAAAAAGTTGTAAAGGAACGTTTGTGTGTTAAAGGATATTATTGTTGTAATGACTACTTGATAGATAACACACCCTGGTAATGAACTGTTCGCTCCAGACTATTTCAAAGTAGTAAAATGTAAGGTTTTATGTAAAAGTTTTGTAAAATTTATTGAAGAAAAAGGAAAAGAAAAGTTCCTGAGTTTCAAGCCGGTTCTTCTCAGGTCAGAGGCTTCCATTTCCGAACCGGTGGTAGATTATTTGACAATCGATAAGAAAGTGTAATGCTTCCATATTGAATAAAGATATTTGACTTTGACTTTGACTTTGGCAACGATTCATAAATGACTCTTACAAACCGGCGGTATATTGACGTTCATAAGAGCTCGACAAAAATCATTTCTTTTTTTTTGATTTGAATGCAAGGACGATTTCTATAAAAGACTTTCATAAAGTTTTTTATTTATCAAAGTATTTAAGAATTCAAGCTTCTTTCCAAGCTCAATGTATTATAGTTTTCTAAACCATCACCAAATATTCAATTTACCTAAATTGATAAATGGGGTCACTTTCTTCTGGGCCAGAGATCACAACGAGAATGCAATTTTATTCAAAAAACTCTAAATAGTAAAAACGAGGTCTATGCAGCAATTTAGAATCTACGCACATAGGGCTTTTGTCACTTGACCCATAGTTATTATAACCCATGTCAAGTGACAAAAAGCCACTATGTGCCGTAGGCCGATTCTACTTAAATTGCTATTTATGCATATTGTGCGTAGGTTTAACTTTTTCCTTGTGACTTATTAACGTTTTTGCGAGATGCATTAAACTTACTTCCTTTTTTGATGTGTTACCGGGCATAAAATAGGGGTATACAAAAAACATATTTTCGCCAACACTATCACGCTTAATGTTGATAAACGTTTTTTGTATGGTCTAAAATAATCAAACTTGTGGTACGGGACTATAGTTACATTCCATCGTAACTCCGCTAATTCAATGATAAATAAATCCATCGGAAATTCGCTAAACAATTTGTTTTGTAACCAATGCATTATTTTTAAAATAAACAAACTTATTTATGAATGTCTCATTTGCTAGAATCCTGTACGATCCCCAAGGGGTCGACTTGCGCCTTCAACATTTGGGGCAGCGGGCGCTCGAAGCAAGTCTGGGGTCCAGATGCCTTGGAGTACAAACCCGAGCGTTGGCTGGACCCTTCAGTAGCGTCGAAACACGCGGCATCGTTACTAAATTTCAGCATCGGGAAACGGGTTTGCATAGGTGAGGAATGCGAGCATATATTTATATTACTGTTTTTTTGACGATTCAACGATGTTATTGGTTGATTGACGCTCAGTTATTGACATTTCAATGTCATTTCGTTGTAATAAAAACCGCTCGACGTACGGCTGCCTCCGTAGCCTAGTGGTATGGGCGTGTGCTTTAGAAACCGGAGGTTGTGGGTTCAATCCATGCGGGGACTCAACAAATTTTCATTGTTGTTTCCTAGTTGGTTACTGCAATTTAGACCGATCACACAAATGTCAGAAATGTAAAATGATCTGATGAATGAATGAAGGGTCGGATGGGCATGTAAAAAGTCGGTCCACCCACCAACCCGCATTGGACTAGCGTGGTGGGATACGGTCGAAAGACCCTTATTGGAAAGGGGTGTAAACCTGGACATTGGGGGAGGCCTATGTCCAGCAGTCCAGATGATATAGACGTACGGCTTTGTTGCTAAGGGTTATATTGTTTACATTGATCTGCTTTTCTCTAAAAAAAAACAAAAACAACCTCTTAGAAGAGACATTGCACAAATTTAACTATTAAAAATGTTGGAACGGAGGTGAGAAACAAAATACATGCGATGAGCACTTACACACACATCACAAAAATGCGCACGTTAATTTACGTTTAAATTGGTACTTTAACGTAACAAGTCAGTATTATAAAAGCGTTACAGTCAAAAAATACAAATTATAATGCAATTTATATGTTTAAATATACATTGTGAACATTTAATTAATAAAAAAAATAAAATTCACTTGATACTAGTTGTTACCCACGACTTTGTCATCGTGGAATACGAGAATGTCCGCGAGGTGTAATGAAATATAGTCTATTATAATATAAATGAGGTTATATTATTTATATTTTTATTTTCATTGAATGTGCCCACGATATCACCATGATGCATTTCCATAGTCACTTACATCTCCATTTCACCCTAGTTCGTCCCCGTACAGTTTGAGACTACAAAATTTCAAGAAAAACACCACTTTGGCTCGTTACAAATATCTAGACACAAACAAGTCAACAAATTTTCATTGTTGTTTCCTAGCTGATCACCCAATTGTCTGAAAAGTTAGATGAACAATCGTCGGATGGACATGTAGAAAGTCGGTCCTGCGCCTTACTCTCTCCGGTCGTGACGGTCCCATAGGGTTTTGTGAGTATAAAGGAACAGAGAGTGGGCCTGTGTTTGCGCGTACACTTGTGCACTATATTATCTCCCGCGTAGTTGGCTGATCTCTAATATAGATCGGCCGCCGTAGTCGTAATCGACGGGAGAACATTATTATTAAAGCTTTCGACAAAAAAGACAGACAGATAATTTCGCATTTATATATAAATTAGTTTAGATTTATCTATGCCTTTAACCTATGAAATAATTTTTCCTTGGATTTTCAGGCAAGCGCTATGCCCTTAACATACTGAAAACGATGCTGGTGCATTGCATAACCGAGTACGAGTTTACATCGGAAGCTGAAAAGATGACCTTCCAAGCAGACATTCTATTACGACCGATGACGGCGAATCTGTTGCAAATACGATATAGGGATCGAAGTAAAAGCATTAAAGAGAATATTTCCAAATCAATAGAAACATAGACTTTGTCAAAAACATGAAAACTAAACACTACGCTGTAAGAAAGCTTAACAATAACGCAAGTGCAAGGAAATTACATATATATAAGATGTGTTACTTTTGTTATCTTAAAAGTATTTTTAAACAGTTTTGTTAAAGGCTAAGGTTTTAATGATGTTGATACAGTTTTTTTTTAATAAAGTGTAAACTTTTAGCTTTTTCATTACCTATACTCGTTTAGAATAGTTTTGCTGTTCAATAAACGTTCCAAGCGACTATTACCAAGTAATGGATACGCCTAGTATTACCCGAAACTACTTAGTCAAAGTCAAAGTCAAAGTCAAAATCATTTATTCAATTTAGGCTCTACTGAGCACTTATGAACGTCAAAAATTATCCATTTACCATTTACCACCGGTTCACAAACTCAGACCCGTCCAGAGAAGAACCGGCAAGAAACTCTGCGACCTTTTTTTTTTAAATATTAGTATTTACAAAAACTTAATAATAGTTCTAAAACAATTCGTGTTACAGAGCGCTCGCTAATATAAAAGAACCAAGAATTAGTTATATTGTACAAGAAAGTGAAGTAAACTTAGAAGTTTACAGCCGATGTCATTGAATAGAATAGAATCTGGCGTGACAGAATAGAATCGGTCCAAAAAACAATTAAAAATAGTAATAAAGAATGAAAAAGCAGAAAAGGTCCAAGATCCACTATGTCCTTGGAACAAGAGATAAAAAATATGAAAGAGCTAATCGCAATTTTTTCCTAGTCCACCCGGCAAATTTCGCATCGCCTCGGAATCATATAAATAGGTGATAGGTTTAAATCTGGACATTTTGCATATGTTTTTATCTTGGTTGAAAATATGGAAAACTTAGATCAAATTTTTTATTTTAATGTCTAATACTATCTATATATGTGTAAGACCTTGTGAATGTCTACTGCTGGATTTATTCCAGCATACATGGACAGACTTGGTCTGCCCGTGATCATGTATGCTGTAAATTAGTGGATTTGAAACGGTCATTTGTCGTTCATAAGTGCTGAGTAGGACCTAAATTGAATAAATAATTTGCCTTGAAAAAAAAAAACAATATCGATTAAAAGTAGGTAAATTAGAAAGAGCATTAATAATTCCCTACCATTAGTTCAAATGGAAAAAACTCACATCGTTCAAAGCGACTTGTGTCTCTATGTATTTACGGATTTATGCAACATGATTTTTCGTTTAGTACGCAGCTTATACACGCCATCAAGAGATTCACTTCAAAATATAGTATACGAAAACTTTAATAAAAATAATGATAACTGAAAAAATGACAAACGTTTTACGTTTTTTGTGGCACAATCGTCTTCAGCGGGGTTGAAAGGAGACGTGGGGATCGGGGCTATTGTGTGTCTAACAGTCGTCGCTCATTTGACATGCTAAAGATGCATTATTCGTTGTAACAGTTGTGACCGTTTCGTTTAGATTGTAACTGAGTTTTCGAACAACCTAGTTTGAAAATCAGTTTATTGGAATATGATACTGACTCTGAACGAACTACTTTCAGTATTATACTATACGACAAATCACCATGTATACTCAAAGATTATCTATTATTTATCAAGCTAAGGCAGTAAATAGGGCCATGTTAAATAATTATCATTAAAAATCTCAATACACTATAACTTTATTTCTTTAAATAATCACGTTGCATTCAGTAGCTTTGTATTTTGTATCCCTAAATAGTTATTCCGTCTTCCTTCGTTTTATCTCAATAGATTTCCGCTGATAGGTCTTAACAAAATATCCATCTGCAATATCATCTTGTCAGCCTCCGATGAGAACTCGAACTCAGTCAAGCAATATACGAGCATAGTCTTAACTATGTTCACTGCGTACCGTCTTCCTGCAAAATTTCCATCTAATAAATAACCGTGACATGACCACTTGATAGTTATTAAGTATCAAATCCACTAATTTCAGGATTTTTCGCGATAGTCATATATATTTATTCCCGACGATTCGGATTCTTTCCAGCATCCATGATCACGGGCAGACTAAGTTAGTAAATGTCTGTATCTCAATGTTTTGGAATAAGTGCAGTTATTAAGTATATCAAATCAGATTTGATATGTATAATAATCGCGTAAATAAAAGAAATAAAATTATTAATAAGAAATAAGTAGAGTGAGCTCTTGTCTTACCGATGCAGACTCTCTTGCCTACACTGAAGTTTAGAAGTGACGATGCGTTTTTAGAGGCCGTTATTGGATCAAGCCATCGTTCAGGTTTATATACCATAGCGTCGGGTCCCCAAACACGCTTTGAACGGCCGCTGCCCCAAATGTTGAATGCACATGTTGACCCTTTTGGTATTGTACAGGACTCTGTGTAAGTGGACTTAATTTCAAAAATTATGCGAATATCGCTTTTTATACTTTAGCAAAATAAGATTCAATTAGGAAGCATGCGGCCGAAAGTGGACCAAATGGCGCGCCTTGGGAAAGGCTTATGTCCAGTACTTGAACTCAGTAGATAAAAACACACACATAGTACTCTTTATGCACTGCATTTTTACGTAGCACCTTTCAAAATCACCAAGTGTGAATACGCGACCGGGGAACAGGCGAGCGTTTAGTTGTAATTATGTTAATTATAAGAAATTTAATTTTCAGCCAATATTGTATGTAAAAGTTTTTGTTTAATCAACCTTACTAGCACAGCAAGCAAGCAACTTTCGACGTTTTCAGCCATCCAAACTTTACATTATTCTATAAACTAGACGAGAACCCTCAAATCCGGGATCTTGCGCCGGTTTTATATTCCCAATTTGGTGGGATGACTCCAGTCAGTCGGAGTAACATGCCTTACTTTATATACATCAATTCGGTTCTTATTCGTCTACACCATTCATATTGATAATGCTTTCGTCTCTTGAAGTTTATTTACATCATTAGCCTGTGATTGTACACTGCAGGACAAAGGCCTCCCTAATACACCCCTATCCATTAGGGGGTATTTGGACCGTATCCCACCACGCTGGTCCATTGCGGGTTGGTAGGTGGATCGACTTTTTACATGCCCATCCGATGCATGGATCATCTTACTTTTCCGACAATTGGGTGATCGGCCCAAATTGCCCTACTCAAATAGGAAACAACAATGAAAATTGGTTTAGTCCTCGTAGGATTTGAACCCACGACCTCCGGTTTCTAAAGCACACGCCCATACCACTAGGCTACAGAGGCAGCTCCAAAGGTTATTTAACTTCTCCATTTCTTTATTCCACAAAACTCTACCCCATGTTTACATCATAGGTTAGAATTTTCTTTCACTTTCATTATAAACCATTAACGACACCTACTAATCTGTACTTCGTGATCAATGCGACGAAGAATGGCAGGCACTGGCGGATATAAACGCAACGTTTCGTAAATAACAGCTTCGCAGTACGTCAAGGATTTCAGATCCTCCTTTGAAATTGGTCGTCGCCTGTCTCCAATAACCTGTAGGATTCTATGAAATACAATTAATTTTTTTTACATAAAAAGTTACATCGTTTACAGTTTTATTGCTTATAATATTATACAATCATGCAGTCATTTTTAGTTCACTGCTGACATAATGGCTCTATAACTTTCATTAGGTTGACAGATCCACCAGCTGGTACCAATGCTGGTTGGACGACTTTTACATGCCATCACGCTGGATCATCTTACTTCGACAATTGTGTCCCCAAATTTCTAACCACTGAAACATACAATGTAAAATTTGTTGTCCATATTGAACAGACCTCGTTAAAGCACGCCTCTACATAGGCTATGAGGAGTCTATAATATTAAATAACCAGAATCTGCAGTCAAAATTTTATATTCCGTCTAAATAAATGATGGTAAGTTTGATGGTAACTCAGGCAGTCACTGCATTGTACCTTTTTCGCGTAGATTAAAGAGTTGGTAGGAACGAGTTCCTGCATTTAGAACTATGAAAAACTTGTATGAAACTAATCATTTTACCTTTGAAGAAACCTGAGCAAGTTTAAAGGTAATAGGTTTCCTTTTACGAAGAACCAACTGGGAAAGTATTACCACAAATCCTATTTCGACGTAAAACAGGCAGATTGATTTGAAATATAGGAAACTTACACTCGTTATTATTTCATAAATAGCATGGTCAGCCCTTTTAAACTTGAATAGGGAGTCTTGCTCGTCAGAAACTATTCTGGCAACGTCCGTCGTTGATACCAGAAGACAGCGTATAAAGAAATTAAAGAGTAGGGTCCAATGTCCCCTGTCCTCAGAGATGTTGTTCCTGAGTCTTTGATCTGCTCATCAGTCAAATCTGAATCATTCTCACTCATCTCCAACAAAATTTCAAGGAATGACTTAGTTGACATTTTCCGGTTCAAACAACGGACTAGTATATAAACTACAAATCACTGATGATAATAGCAAGTAAAAACAAGGTTTAAGTCCATATAAATGTGCCAAGAATCTTCTTTATTTTTTGGATCCACATTGAACATAAACATCCTGTTTCTGCCGCCGTAGCTAGTAGGTAGAGGTGTGCTTTAGAAACCGGAGGTCGTGGGTTCGAATCACATGGGACGCAACAAATTTTCATTGTTGTTTATGAGTTGATTAGGGCAATTTGGGCTGATCACCCAATTGTCTGAAAAGTCAAGATGATCCATGCGTCGGATGGGCATGTAAAGATCGGTCCACCCACATACCCGCATTGACCATGTTGGTGGGATACGGTCCAAACCCCCTAATGGAAGGTGTTTAGGGGAAGCCAGTCAGCAGTGGACTAACAAAGGCTGATGATGTATATGATGTGTCAATAGTAATGTACTAGGAGAACTAATGTCATAAGATTTGCATGGAAAAGTTTGACCACTCTATTTGAAGACCGTCAGCGCACAAGCCTTTGAGTTTTGGTGGGTATTACCATTTCATTGGTTGTCACTGGTGACAAAATAATCATGATGGGGCTTAGGTATCCATAAATTAGGTGACACTAATCTAGCGATTTTGACCCTAAGAAAAACCTTAAATACAGCAGTATAACAGTATTCACTTACTGATATTTCCGGTGTCAACAGGCTTTTTTTCGTGTTTTTCTGCCATGTCGGCTATTTTCTCCTTTAAAATCTGTAATTTTTATAAACCACTGTGATTAAATTGTTCAAAATTTCCAAAAATTTTGTAAACTATCTTTTTTTCTAGCAAAATAGAACAAAAAACTTATATTTGATGAAATTTCTTTTACCTGTTTATTTTTATTTTATAGAACAATATAGCATTATTTATAAACGAAAGAACTTCATAATCATTTCATATAATTCATGACTTTTTTTTAAAAAGTCATCAGTGATGATTTTTTTCATTGACAACGCAGGCATGAGCTGTCGGGCCACTTAATGGAAAGTGGTCACCGACGCTCATGGACAATGGCAATATTAGTGGTATCAGCAAGGCGCTGCCTATCGTGAGACATAGGATGTTTAGTCTCGTTTACCCAGTAAATATGCGGGCTACGGTACCCTTCAAACCTCCAACCACCTTGCAACAGAAATAGGCACCGCGGTGTTACCAACCCAAACGGTCCCCTGGGACGGACGTTAGGACGACCTGGGACGTTGGACGGTCGTTTCGGACCCTTTCCAGCATTCATGGTCACGTACAGTTTAAGATGGTATTTGTCTGTATCTCATCTGTAGCATGGATGCTGGAAAGAGTCGGTAATAAATATATAATAATAATTTTCTCCAGTCGACAACGACTACGGCGGCAGATCTATATTAGAGATCAGCCAATTACGCAGGAGATATAACGCACAAGTGTATGCGCAAACGCAGGTGCACTTCCTGTTGCTTTCTACTCTCAAAGCCCAATGGGATGAATAACTGACACGATCGGAGAGAGATATGGCGCAGGATTGACTTTTTACGTGCCCATCTGACGCATGGCTCGTCTCACTTTTCAGACAATTTGGTGATCAACTCAAATTGCCCTAACCAACAGGAACAACAATGAAAATTTGTTGAATCCCCGCAGGATTCGAACCCTAGACCTCCGGCTTCTAAAGCACATGCTTTTACCACTAGGTTATGGAGGCAGTGATAAATATATATAATAAACGCGAAAAATCTAAAATAAAATAGTGGATTTCATACGTATAATACTTGCGTAAAAAAAAAAGAAATAATTACATACACTTAAAGTAATATTTCTCACAATCGACGAGCTCTCTTGTATTTCTTTATAAGCTGGTGTGACACGGAATATCGCCTCAAAGTGTAAACATATATTTGTAGCTCGACGTGTGAATACATCGAATGTCCGTATGAATGCATTGGTAAAGTTTTCATCGATAATATCACCTTTAGGTGATACCCCAAGGGTGGATTCTAAAAAAATATATCCCATTATGTAGTTTGTTTAAATGTCAGCTGAAACTTATTACACCACTAATACTGATAAGCAAAAGTGAGATTCTTATGACTCCATAAAGTTATATATTGTACTGACACTGGGACTTGGACTAAAGTCACTCTCATACAACTCTCTATAAACATATTTTTCTTTGCTGCTAATATTATACTATTAATAATACTTTACTATTTTATGGTTATTTTACTTAATTCCCACTTTAAACATTTGCATGGTAAATCCAGTATGTTATTCAAACTAACAGATATTTCAGACATATTTTTTTTATTTATTAAACTCAAATATTGTTGCCACTTAATGTAAGCTAACAAATGACGGATTTTGTTTATACTTTGCACAATAAGTAAAGTTTAATCGAACCTATCTGCCTGTCCCCCTCGTCATAGGGTGCTATGATTTGTTTACCAAGTAATTACTCTGGCTGCGGTAACCTTTAAACCGGAAAACAGTAGTGATCTCACACAAATGCTTTTGCTTTTGCCAAAAATATACTGCTATGGCAATTCCTCAGCCGGTTTCCCATAAAACTTTTAAGGATTTTGGCCAATTACAGAACCTTTTGAGAGCTATCTCAATTTATCACAACCAATTCTTAGAAGCTAATCATCACAGAAATAACTACCAACTGTCTTTGAGGTACTCGATTTTAGTTGACAAACATTCCAAGTTTGGCCTTTTGAAAGTTCAATATCGAAAAAAATTATTTGTTTTTTTTTGTTTTCTTAAATTTAATTTAATTCAAATTTAATTTAAAAAATTTAATTTCTTTTTTAATTTAAAAATAATTATTTTTTAAATTTTTTACGAGGCCTAGAGCGAATGAGGCCGGTTTCAAGGCTAACCACCTAAGCGAAGCGGTGCGTTTCCTGGCATTGTTTTGGGAAGGAAAAAATCAGGCTACATGAACAAGTCTTAGGGAAGGAAAGGTTTCCCGTTTATTTAAATCAAAAAAATTTACCGTACTCGTAACTTTCGTGGGAAATAGAAAAAAAAAGTTATTGAAAAAAAAAATTAATTCACTTGGGGATCAATTGAATCATGATTATCTGCCAGGTAAAATCTGTTTTAGAATTCAAGACAAAAGATTGATGATTCTTTGAAAGCAGAAGAACAATATGTGAGACACTAACTTGACCCTAAAGTCAAAATAAATAAATAATACTGGAAATGTAGCTCAGATATTTGTTTGTTAATAAAAATCTTCAGTCTTTTACTTTTTCTGAATGAGTCAAATTTTTGACTATTGTGGCGAAATGTTCGAAAAAGAAAACCAGTGAACTTGTCATTAAAACCACTATTATAAAATGTTCACACTACAAAGTTTACGCGCTAAAGGCACATGAGAAAGACTGCTCTGTCATAATCAATTGTCCAAAGTGGGCTTAATTTCGAATAGGGAGAACGTACGGAAGACGAACATGGTTGCAGACGCCACTTGAAGCAATAGGAATAGAATATGCTCCATATTCGAAAAAACTGTTTTTAGCGATTAAAAATTACCATCTGATACCTAATCCAAGAAACGAGCATTTCCATATAGGTACTAAGCATATTGACCAAATTTTGAATATGAAAAGTTCCTGAGATGCTTGCGAGAATCAAAACAAAAATCAACTTCAGAAGAATTCGTTGGACAAGTTTTAAGAAGATTTAGTTCAAGTTATAAGAACTTTCAAACTGTTTTGCGCAGTGGACGAACGGTTTATCCGAAGGATCTTCATGCCTGACGTTGATATGGCCAGCCGGTATGACCTCAATGATTTTGGACTCAGAAGTGATATTGTTGTTTGATTACCTGGAGCATGGAACCATCATCACAGATTATGTAGCTTTAATACCGAGGTTGAAATGCCGTCAATGATAAAAAGCAAACTTTGAACGGGCAGCTGTTTCATCTTGATAACGTACCGGCGCATAGGTTGGCTTGCGATGCACCGTTCAGCATGCTAGGCTACAATTGGTTGAGCATCCCCTATATTCACCTGATCAGGCGCCAGTATTTTCACCTTCTCTCAAATTGATCAATACTTAGAGAAACATGTGTTAAAACTATATATAACAAGTAAACAGCTGTGACCTTTTGCAGGACCAAGACAATTTTTTTAAAGGAATTGAAGCATTGAAAACTTGGAACGCTGGACTTGTGTATGGTGGACTCGAGTTATGTAAAATGAAATATTAAGCTCATAGTCATTATATTCATCTTATTTTACTTTTTGATTCCCTCGGACTAAAATACTAAACCAAAGTATTAATTAGGTAAGATTTCGAAATACAATACTTAAGTCTTTAATGACAGTCACAATTATATTTGTTATTAATAACTCGTATTGCTATAAGAAATTTATTTGAAAAAATTCTATATATTTTAATATTTTTACTAAATTTATTAGCAACTGAAATAAACGATCACACGATATATACATATATTCTGTCTCCATTCCATGACTAAAAACAAATAATGCATAAATGCTCATATTTTAGTATGTTAAAATTTTAACTTGATCACGTAGATCTCAGTTTCGGTTTCAGTTTCAGCGAACTAAGCCACGCGAACTTTCGGTTTCAGGTTTCGGTTTCGGCCGGAAAAAGTTTCGGTCGGACTCTAATCTCCATAAGTAAATATAACGTGACGTGTGTTTTCAAAAATAAAATTTAAATTGCAACCGTTGATAACAGTGACGCTATAGTGACGCTCAAAGTTGCAAAACGCTTCCGCTACAGACGCTTGGCGTGAGGATCGAGTGACGCTAATAGCTAAACATTTTGCTTAATTTTATTTAGGAAAGTAGTAATAATTACTTGTTAATAATATTATAATAATTAAACATAAATACGCTCAGTTATGGGCAATAAGATGGACGAGACATCTACTGGTGTTCCTGCAAAAACGCTTAAGAACACTGCCAAAGCAGTTGCGGCACCAGAGTTGCCCGTATGTGCTGAAGACTTTTTCGATGTTGAGTCTTTTGTCAGCGTTGTATCCAAATTAACTGAATGCATCGCCAAAGCGGTCTCTGAGGGCAAATCGGTGTCAGCTTCCAACAAAAAGTTGATTACCATCGCGGCTGAAGAAATTCGACGTTGCGGGCACAAGTTAGCTAGTATGCCAGCCGTAACTCCATCAAATGGTGAATCCAGCGACGTCAAGGCGGACATTGTTTCCTGCGTCAAAAGCGAGATGGCCAAACTTAAAGGCCAATTAGTAGCTCAAATACAAGCCGTAACGACTGTCCAGAACAGACCCTTCTCCTACGCACAAGTCGCAAGCACCTCTTCTGCTGAAACTTCTATGCAACACAGCAAAGGTTCCCGGTCTTCAGCGCGACCAAGCCAGCACTTATTATAGGGACAGTCGCTGAATCGAGTAGCCGTCAAGAGATAATACAGGTGATTAAATCCAGCGTATCCTTTCGAAATACTGGTTACGCTCCTATCCGTGTGCAACCAGTATCTAAAAACAAACTACGAATAGAGTTTGAGACAGTAGAGCAGAGAGACGACACTCTTAGAAAGCTGGAAAGTAAAGGGAGAAGGAGCACGGAAGACAAACGTAGTTGCAGACATCCATCGACGTCAGCCTTCCAAGAAAATGCTAAACAAGTTTTAAAATATTCTAAAAACTTTTTGTCTCGTTTTGTAACAGTGAACTTTTGATCAGGTGGCAAAACAGCAATCTTCGCGAGTAACGGCCATCGTCGTCAATTTTTTTAACGTGTCATCGGCTGGCAAGTTTATGGCCTCAATATTTTAGGACTCAGAAGTGATATTATTTATTAAATACCAGGAGCGTAAAACCTCTATACGACTTTAATTCCCAAGTACAGAAATTCTATCAATGATAAAAAAGAAGAAAACTTCGAAGGGTCGTGCTGTTTCATATTAATAGCGCACCCGCGCATAGTTTGGCACTAGTGATGGCTGTCATTGGTCAAGCCGGCATTTAATTATTCACCAGATCTGGCGCCAATCTGTTTTTATGTCGTTTTCAAATTGAAAAAATACTTAAGGAGGATACACGTGCGAAGACTATTACAAGTAAAGGCCTTTTTTGGGGAAAGGGATTGAAGCTGTGGAAAAACACTGGGCTCGGTGTGTAGAAAGACTTGGAGACTATGTAGAAAAATAAATAAATAACTTATAAATTGTCATTATATTATATCTCGTTCTCAATACTGTTTGATCTCCCCTCGTACGAACCAATACAAACAAAAGTATTAATGATCTCAAATTACCTATAGTTAGTTTTAATGCAACAGTAATAATTAGTAATTTGTTAATTGATAACTGATACTCCTGTTGCCATATGAATTTAATTGGAAAAAATAATTGCTACATTTTTAATATTTTTACTTGTAGGCCGGTCATAATAGCCGCAGAACTGACGACCGCTGGAGTCAGAAAGTTCTGGAGTGGAGACCGAGACTCGGCAAACGTAGTGTGGGACGCCGTGCGGCAAGATGGAGTGGCGACATTCACAAAGTGGCCGGTGTATGCTGGATGAGAATAGCCGAAGATCGGAAGCGGTGGTGTGCATTGGGGGAGGACTATGTCCAGCAGAGGACTGACACAGGCTAATGATGATGATGATGATGATATTTATGATATTTTGTTATATAAAAATATCATCATCAGCCTGTGCTAGTCCACTGCTGGACATAGGACTCCTTATACACATCTTCTCCTTTAGGGTTTTTGGACCGTACCGACCACCCTGCTGGTCCAATGCGGGTTGGTGGGTGGAGAGACTTTTACATGCCTGTATGACGCTTGGACCGTCTTACTTTTCCGACAATTGGGTAATCGCTCCAAATTGCCCTAACCAACTAGGAAAGAATTATGAAAATTTGTTGAGTCCGCGCAGGATTCGAACTCACGACTTCCGGTTCTTAAAGTACACACCCTGACCACTAGGCTACGGAGGCAGTCGAAAAAAATTTAACCAATTTTAATAAATGATTACTACAAACTTAATATACTGTGTCACCATTTCATGTCTTAATTAATAAAGAATACTAGATAAAAATCACCAAATTTTCAGTATTTTTAAAACTAGTTTCGGTCGGACTCCACTAAATAGCAAAAATATACGAAATTAAAACAATAAAGTTTAAATATAAACTTAGAGAACACAGAATGAAATTTAAATATTTTTTTTTACTTTTCACATATTAATGAACTAATAAAAATGACTAATGAAAATACCAGAAACGTTTTTTGATTTTGCTTTAGGTTCCTGACATCCTTAAACTTTCATCCAACTTTGTTTGTATGCTTACCTATAAAACAATGATTCCCAAACCATAGCACGAAAGGCTGACCAGTCTCTTCCATTATATTAGAAACCTCGATGTAGTGATTATAGAAGTCTAAAAAATAAAACGTCATCTATCACACAGCATAATCAAATCTACATAATAAATCAGAAATGTTATGGTTTAATTGTTACATTAAATATTTAACGATAATGTCGAAACATTTCAATGATAATGGTATTTAAGGCACATATGTTAACTTCTGGAATGGAGAACGAGACTCGGCAAAACTTGTGTAGGACTCCCTACGGCAAGATGGAGTGACGACATTCACAAAGTGGCCACTGTGGGCTGGATGAGAATAGTCAAAGTGGTGGCGTGCATTAAGGGAGGCCTATGTCCAGCAGTGGACTGACACAGGCTGATGATAATTATGATGATGATGAAGAAATAACATACATAAAAACTAATCTTTGGTGGACTGCACTTAATAAATCCCGTCTTTAAACCATCAACATTTATAATCAATCCTCTTTTAAATGTCGTGGTCACGTTAAAATTTCTGGACAGTCAAAGTTATCTTAAGTAACGTAAGTCATATTACTTCGATCCCAGAGGAACTTGTACGCGCTGCCAATGAAAGGAAGTGACGGCCAATTGGGTAAGTGCGCCAGAATCATGCGCTCCCGCCGGGTTTGCAGTCTTTGGTAAAGATGGACGCACATCAGTGCAGCTAGCAGCAAGACAAACCAGAACATCTGAGAATAAAAGAAGAAGATATAAAGGTTAAAGGAAGGGGAATATTTGAGAAAAAGGTGGAGGGAAACTTTCAGCTTTAACTTTTTGAAGAAAAATAGGTGAAGAGAAACTAACTTTGGTAGAAAGTAAGCTAGATTTACTATACAAATATATCGGGACCGCAGCAACAAGCTTTCTGCAGATCCACTGGAAAGCTAAATAGACAAATATAGATAAATTGAAAAATGTAAAAAGAACCACAATGCTGTCAAATTAAAAATCTTCTGGTTTAAAAGAGTTAAGACATTTTATGGTGGCATAATATAATTCGCTACAGCCATCTAATAATAACGCAAGCAAGATGGTCATGGAAATGACGATGACTGAAAAAACCTATCAAATCTATATTTTGCTAGAAACTATAACCCACAAACCCGCATTTTTTTTGTCCTTGAATTTATGCTTACAGACTCATGTCTATAGTAAGCTTCATCTAACACAAACTTCACACAAACAGAGTTTGCGAGAAGCTCTCGTCCCCACGAACTAGGTGACCCACATTTTTTGCTTAAAATGAAGGCCACACGTACAGAAGGTACGTGAGTTAGGCATTAGTTTATGTCTCCTAAGGATCGTCGACGATCGGTTTACGGACCGGACGCCGACGGTCTGGCGACTGTATTAATCGTTTAATAACATGATTAATAACAATTAATGGAACTCGGGTGTATCTAGTATACGCGGTGTGTGTGTGTCGCTGTGCTCGTAAGCGAGGGTGTGTAAGGTTGGATGTCGGGACCCCCGTTGGGTCCGGAGTCTCGGCGACCCCTTCCTCGTCCGGGTCGAGGAGAATGTTTCGCGGTCTACGCTTTTGACTGGACGCTTTTGGATCGGCCGTGTACAATGCAGCTTTTACCAGCAGAGGGTTATTATGATTAATAATTCTATCGAAGTGTTTGCGCGTTAACTTTTGAAAGTGTTCGCGGAGTGTTGGCAATTTACAGTCGCTGTGTAGGTCTACGTTACGTTGTGTCTACGTTACTGTGCCCGGTGGCGCGGCGGATGAATTTGTTTTGCACTACCTGTAGTTGGTTTAGGAGTGGTGGATGCGTGCGTGAAAGCTTGACATGCATAGCCATGATTGATCGTATGCATACCTTGTATAGAAAAGTTTATGTTTAAGCGACATTTTACTGTGAGAATTCGTTAGTTGATAGAGTCTAGTCGAAACGAACATAGCCTTTCTCCTAACGTCCTGAATATGACTTTTGAACAACATGTTGCAGTCGAAGGTCACGCCTAGGTATTTGGCCTTCTTTTCCCATGGGATCGGTTGGCCGTAGAGTTTTAGCTGCCCTAGTGTCTGGTGTCGGCCTGCGCGTGGCCTTATCTTGACGCCTGGGTTGAGGACCGGGGGTATTGTGTAATCTAGACCGATGAAAGTGTATTGCTACACTTCTATCGGGGTATACGTCGATTCTCCACTTACGAAACCAATCACCTAAACTATTGATCGCGTTCTGGAGTTTTTTAAAGATATAATTTGGTCTTAACGACGAACAATAGTGGGCGGTGTCATCAGCAAATAGTGCTAGATTCAAATCGTCGGACTTTGGTATGTCACTCGTGTAGAGCGTGAATAATACTGGGGATAGGACCGATCCTTGACGCCCGCTGGGAGCGGACAGCTCGTGGACAGGGTGCCCTCGACTCGATATCGTAAAGAGCGATTCGACAAGTAAGCTTGGATGATGTGAACCAGCCTGTCCGGCACTTTGAGAGTGTACAAATTGTAAATCAAGCCGTTGTGCCAGACTTTGTCAAATGCTTTTGCGACATCGAAGAAGACAGCCCCTGTGATACGGGGTTTGGATTGATGAAGACCGTTCAGAATAAATTCCGTCAGGCGATAGGTTTGGTCGGGACACGACTGCTTCAGACGAAAACCGAATTGCTCGTCTGGGATGTGGTTATTGGAGAAGGCGTGGTCTTTCAACCGGAAGAGAATTATGCGTTCGTACAGTTTGCCCAAGCAATTGAGCAAGCTAATTGGACTATAACTCGTGGGTAGGTTAGAAGGTTTGTTCGGCTTTGGAATACCGATGACGATGGCTTCTTTCCAGGCATCAGGAAAAGTACATGTCGATAGTAAAATGTTGAAAATATTGACCATCATACAGACAATAGGGCCTGGCAAGTATTTTAACGTTCTATTTGAGATACGGTCTGATCCTGGTGCCGACCGGGGTTTAGGACACTTAATAATTTCGCGGACCTCCTCCAGGATCACTGGCTTTAAAATATCGCCCTCTGGTGGTAAGGCAACCCTAAATTCGACTAGGCGGTCCACCTCCGATAGCTGAGCCGCGTCGACGCGTGCGCGAGATGGAGTACATTGATCTTCTAGCGTATCGGCTAAGCATTCGGCCTTTTCGAAGTCATCGAAAGCTAATAAGCCCCCGGTTGGCTTTGATAGTGGTGGCATGGCGTCACGGGGTTCCGACTTCATACGTCGAGCCAACTGCCAATAGGCAGTGTGCGATGGCATTAAGTCCTCCGTCTGACCTAACCATGAGCCTTTCGAGTCATCTATCCATCCGACCTAGCAAGTTGCTAGCGAAATCGGTTTGACTCGGACGGATAGCGATAAAACGCCCGCTTGAGTGAATTTTTCTCAAAGCTGCGGTCTCCCGAAACCTTGACTGTCCTTTCGGATTCATTGATGGCTGATGTGTCGCTTTGTCTGACATATCAAACACCCGGTAGAGTTAAGCAATTTGGGTCCAGCTGCTGGTCTTGCGTTCAAGACTTGCCAATTTGTTGCGTTTGGTCGAGATCGCACCTGCGCCTTGGCCAATTTGAATAAGCCGGCAAGTGGTCAACGACTAACTCACAGAGTGCCTCATCGATACGACATCGAGCGAGAATCTAACTTATAGAGGTCTATAGTCTTAGAGCGCTATGCTGAGTCTGAGATCTAGTTGGTCCCAGGAGCTATTTTATGTAGTTGAGTGCTCGCAGTTCCAGCAACTTATTGCCATTTGATGTTTGGCTAATGCAATTATCGATGTTTAATTTAAGTCGACTCGATATGGTTGATGGACCAGGCGACGAAGCAGCTCTAGGTCGGATCTAACTTCTAGATGGGACAGGTACTCGGAATCAGTCAGCTAGGCGAGTGCGTCTGCATGCCGTCCTCTAAGTCTAGTAATTAGGTGTTTAGTGGTGCATATGGAGTGAACTTTTAGTATTAATGTACCACCAGCGTCCTGACAACCTATCGTTTCTAATAATGTTACCACTGATTCTAGGATTGCTAGTGACCTTTAAAGGTCTCTTGCACTAGATATAGTTATACTATAACCTGCAGTATTTGAACTTCGGATCTTGCTTCTTAGCGTTGCGTTAAGTCACGATAGACAGAGCCAGCGGTTTATGAAAATACAGGTCAGAAAATCTGAGGTCTCAACGTTACCGGACCCTAGCGTGTTTAGCGACTGAACTTGGTGATTTTGGCTTTGATAGTGGAGGAACTGTCAGTGCCTTGTCGAATCACGACCGGGGTGGGTTCTGCAACTATGTTCTAACGTTCAGCCATGAAACTCTAGGATGTCGGTAGCTTGCGCCGCCCGGTTCTTCGGTGTCGCGGTTGGACGGCAGGTGATTACGCGACTCGCAGGGTTCGCTCCTCTACGCAGGCGCGTTTCTGTCTTCTTACGAGAACGGACGGTAGGAACCGTCCGAGTCCCATCGGCCCTGATAGGTCCATAGGGCGTCGCTGAACGGCGCAGGTTCGACTTCATTTCCGTGGTCTGGTTCGCTTCAGCGCTACGTGCTGACAGGTAATACGGCAGGCGTCTGACTGGCTGGTCCGGGTGAGGTCGCTGAGGGCGACGACGTGTTAACTTTTCGGTCGGTGGGTACGGCGCACGCGTTGCCATCAAACGCGGCGATGAACCGGCGTAGAGTCTTGCTAACCATCAGGGTCGTTTTCGCGAAGTACGCGTTGATGTCGTCGCGATGTAGGGCGGTCATAATGTCCATATTGAAGCGATTCGCATTGGGGCGACCCGCCGGCATGGTGACTATAGTATCAGTCTCCACCTGCGTGGGAGGTCGCTAATAAAACAACAGGTGTGCTGCTGGGAGCGCTAGTGCGATCTAGCTGCCACCAATGTGCAAGCCTTTTACAAGCAAATGCCACGGGCTTTTGTGTGGTATGTAATACTACAGAAAGCCGGAACCTGCCTGCGAGCATTACTACACTACACTATTAAACACTGACGCGGCGGCACTGTCACGCCAACTAACTTGAAGATGCAATGCGATATGTGGAGTCATGCGAGGTACGCACGGAGAGAGGTCCGTACCGCGCGGAAGCTCGGAACGGACTGAACTAGCATTGAAAGAAAGAAGAAAGAAAGAAAATGTTTTATTTAGTACATAAACACAAATATATAAAATACATATCAAGATAACAAAACGTTTGATGCACTAAAAGGTTTCCACTCAGCGTAATGTCCATGCGTCGTATGGGCATGTAAAAAGTCGGTCCACCCACCAACCCGTATTGGACCAGCGTGGTGGGATACGGTCAGCAACCCCCAAATGAATAGGGGTGTATTAGGGGAGGCCTATGTCCAGTAGTGGACTATCAAAGTCTTATGATGAATACCATCGTGAATAAAAAATGCTTAAAAAGAGTTAAGTTAGTCAAGATAATGACTGAACTTAAGGTAATAGCCTTCAAATCGTATTTGGTTTACTTAACACTATATAATCTTTCGTTAACCTTCGATTACGAATATATAGTTAAACAGTTTCACTGCACGTCCCGTCATTACTAAACTATTTTACAATTATCATTTCTCAGTTTATACATTTACATTAAAGTGAAACTGTAAATGAACCTCACTCATAACAAAAATATATTTTTATACGCCAAATATAAAATGTGACAACTAAAAAAATGTTGATAATATTTTTTTTAATGGACATTGTCGTATGTAATTAATTATCGTATGTCAAATATATCCAGAATCTATGGAAATTATTGATAGCTAAACCTAAAGCGATATCCTTGGTGACTTCCGTCATAGTCAAAAACGAAAGAGTTTGATGGCAGCATTTACTTTAATTCATAATAACCGATACAGACTTTTACCGCATTTTAAGAAACCTGAAAGCAGCCCTTTAACTACGGCAAAGATATAAGATCTCAAATAAAGATGCCGATCTTTATTTGAGATCTTATATCTTTATCTAATATCTTATTTTAAATATAATAGTAGTTACATAAGTGTATGTGCACTCCCTCTTTCATTTTACTTTCATAATCCGATGAAACGTTCATCTTTTTTTAAAATGCGCATCCGACGTATGAATCCTCTTACTCACAGGCAATAGTGTGATCAAACCGCAATTTAGCAAACTAGGAAACAACATTAAAACATATTGACTCTCGGCAGGATTTGACTCCGACATCGGGATTCTCAGGCGAAAGCTAAGATGTAGTATTAAAGAGGCAAATAAAAAAAATAAAAATCAATATAATGTATGAAGGATCTTTATGGAAGCAGTTGCATGCATTAGGGGAGGCCTATATCCATCGGTGGACTAACACAGGCTGATAACAATGATGATGATAATGAAGAATGTTATTCTAAATCTATACTTACTCTGTATTACTCTGTATTACACTTCGAAGATCAACACCAAGACTGACACTTCAATAAAATTGAGATTTTATTTGCAAAGAACACTTACGAAATTGGCATAAGCGTACGGATAATTACTAATCGCTGTTGATTGCTTACGTCCACAATAATCAGAATTCCATATTACAGCATAATGGAATGAACAGAACAAGATTTTATTGATCCTTATTATTTTATTGAAACAGAATATCGATTTAAAAATAAGTAGGTAATAAAAAATATTGACTGAAACTGAAATTCATCTGAAGTTTCGCCTTTAGTCGATATTTATCTGTTATTTTTGATCCAAGGTATAAAATGTCATTTGTTTAAAATCAATTTTTTTAAGTCATTTTATTTTATTCATTATGCTTAATAGCGGTTGAACAATATAAATACCATATCATATTTTTTTCAATGCCTTAATGTATGAAATAGACACGATGTGTTATAGCGCTAAATCCGGAGTATGATTTCTGATATGGTTTCTGGTAAAGCATTACTGCCTCCGTAGCCTAGTGGAATGGACATGTGTTTTAGAAACCGGAGGTCGTGGATTCGAGTCCTGCGGGGACTCAACGAATTTTTATTGTTGTTTCCTAGTTGGTTAGATCAATTTGGACCGATCACCCAATTGTCTAAAAGTAAGATGATCCATGCGTCGGATGGGCATGTAAAAGGTCGGTCCACCCACCCACCCGCTTTGGACCAGCGTGGTGGGATACGGTACGGTTGTCTAAAAAGTAAGATGATCTATGCGTCGGAAGGGTATGTAAAAACATAATAGATGATGCTCGAAGCAGGAACATGAAGGAACGTTTCTAAACATGCATCAGCATGATTTGTCATGAGTCCTTTTATTTCCATTAATTGAACTGCCTCCGTAGCGTAGTGGTTAGGTCTTGAGTTTTGAAAAGCAAAGGTCGTGGTTTCGAATCCTGTGGAGACTCATCAAGTTTCCAGCTATATTCAATGTTCGACGCTTAATTATTGTAGGTATATCTAATAACCCAGCCAAGTATTTGGCTAAACAATATCGTAGCTCTATTGAGCCGCTGCAAAGGTTGACTTGTCAAAATTTTATATCTGTTCCAATGAATTTAAATGAAATTTAAAGGCAAATGCGAATATCTGTGGAAAATAAATTTTAAATGATATTAAGTTTTTTTGTTTTTTGGTTTTTGTTTTTTTGTTTTTTTTTTGTTTTTTTTTTTTTGGCGGAACTTCGAATAGAGCGCGCGCAATTCCATTTTCTTTTCATTATAATTTAAATTTATTTTTTCTTTTATAATTAAGTGTAAATAGTAAAATTTAGAAGCAGTGACTCTTGGGAAATGGAGGGTAATGAAGGGGCGGGATAACCCGCCCACTTCAAATAAAAGGACTCAATTGAGGATGGTGATACTGATCCTAAGGCGAACTTTGGCGTAGGCGGTGGCGGTGAGCGTAATGACTCCTATGTACCTTATTACAAGCCAAATTATAAAGGCTTTATCCAGAAAACTCGATCAATACAGAGTTTAAAGTATTTGTTGAAGCAACCAATAAGGACAGACTGGGCAACAAAAGCCCCATTTATTTAAATCACATATTCGCTACACAAGTTAAAGGTTGACGGCAATTCACTGAGTGAATGGCAATAAAATCGCTGTTATTTTTAAACAGTACAATAAAGCAAATTATTTTATAAATAATACACCATTAAAAAAAGACATGAAATGAAGGCTTTCATTCCTACTGATCAAATAGAAAAAAACAGGAATAATAAGATTCGTTCCAGCGAATATCTCAAACAAAGAGTTATACAGTAGGTTGTCATCTATTTATGGAGTTGTTGCAGTTAGGAGATTTTCCAAAAAAGTGGGACATGAACATGTTCCATTACAAACAGTGAGCATAACTTTTTTATCAAACACATTACCGGATAGTGTACAATACGACTTATTTTCTTACAGAGTATTTGAATATGTTCCACCTCTACAACAATGTTTTAAATGTTTCAAGTTCAATCATTCAGCTAAAATATGTAATAGTAAACAAAAATGTTCCATTTGTGGAGGTGAGCATTTGTATAAAGAATGTGATAAGCCTACTGAAATCGGCTGCGTAATTGCAGTGGACCTCATCTAGCTATATCAAAATTATGTCCTATTAAAATGAAGAAAATTATTGAAAAGAAATCCAAGATTACTTATGCAAGTGCTACCTTAACTAAAGAAGTAAATAACAATGACTTTCCCCCACTTCCAACACCAAAAACAACTGTATATAATAGTGTAAATAAATCTGTATATAACTCTGTAAATAAGCCTGTACATAGTTCTGTTAATAAGCCTGTATATAATTCTGTAAATAAGCCTGTATATAATTCTGAAAATAAGCCTGTAAATAAAAAGCATGATTTAATGACTTTAGAAAATATTAAAAATCAAATTGTCTCCAACGATGATGTACTTAAGGCCCTTGTACAAACATTGGTGGAGTTAGGCAATAAGGGTGATGATTCACCTACTACAATGAAAACAATTAAGGATATTTTAATAAAAAATTTGAAATGATGGATCTAGATCCTTCACAGAATAAGTTACGTATTGCTCAGTATAACATTCAAAGTGCTAATAATAAAAAACCCTTGCTCATTAAATTCTTGAAACAACAAAACATTGATATATGCCTACTTAATGAAACATGGTTTAAAGATGACAAATTTAAAATACCAGGTTATAATATTTATAACAGAAATTCAAACAACAGCCATAATGGTGTGCAATTTAATTAAACCGTACTTAAGTACAATGTTATTCACACTAAATTCTATGAGGACATTCAAACTGCTGCTCTATCGTTATCAACAGTAAGAGGTAATTTGACGGTTCTCTGTGTTTATTGCCCACCTACTAGTCATCATATTAGAATTCAAAGATTACATGGTATAATTAATAATCTTCCAAAACCAATATTTGTAAGTGGTGACTTTAATGCTCATAATATAGCATTTGGTTGTTTATCTAGTAAGAGTCGAGGCCATAGCTTATTTAATATTATTGACGAATTAGATTTATGCATTCTAAATGATGGTAGATTTACAACTGTCAACTATCCCAGACGGAACCCTTCTGCTATTGATGTTAGTTTTATCAGTGCTAGTTTCGATCTATGTGTGAGTGGTCTGTCCATGATGATACCATGGAAGTTATCACTACCCAACAATAACAGAAATATCCTTAACTATTGATAAATATCACATTGGTTCACCAGTAGATGAGATTCTATATAAAAAGGCAGATTGGACTAAATTTAACACTCTTTCCACAATAGTTTTTAAAAATTTGTCTTAAATTCAGATGACCCATTATTAACTTACAACGCTTTCTGTTCCTGTTTGGATATATTAAAAACTATGACAATTCCTAAGCTTACAAGTCAAGTAGCTTTAAAAGCAGATTTCCAACACCTTGGTGGAATAATATTTTGAACAAAGTGTCATTGCATCTTATAATGCTTTAAAATTATATAGAAATGTACCATCCATAGAGAATTATATTAACTATAAGAGAAAGGATGCACAGAAAAAACGAACAATAGCTGAACAAAAAAAAATTGGTGGAATAAAATAACTAATACTTTCAGTAGAACAACATCCCATTAGTAAGATTTGGAATTTGCTTAAAATGTTTAAAGGTGTTAAAACTGGAAATAGGTCATATAGAGATGAATTCATTTCCTCATTTTAGATAACTAACAGATAATAGTAATTTAAGTGACACTAGTAACTTGAATATTTATTTTAATTTAAACAATGATAATCAAAACTCAAAATTTTACTTGAACCCTTTACATGGTCAGAATTTACAATAAGTTTACAATCAAGACCTAATACAACACCTGGTATGGATGACTATCCTTACCTATTAATAAAAATCTAAATCACTCAGTTCAAAAATTATTTCTAGATATCCTCAATCTACTTTGGCTTAACAAATATATTCCACAGGCTTGAAACTCAGTGCGTTATCCCAATACTCAAACCAGATAAACCACCAGCATTTGCTAGTTCATATAGACCCATATCATTATCTTCATGTCTTGGTAAAATTTTGAAACAATGGTAAAAGTCCGTCTAGACTGGTATGTTGAAGCTAAACACATCATTCCAGATGTTCAGTATGGCTTTAGACGAGGGCGAAGCTGTGCTGATAGTTTCATCTCTCTAATATCTGATCTGAAACATGGTAAAGAAAAAAACTTGCAAACAGTTTGTGTATTCCTTGATGTTCAAGGTGCCTTTGATTCTATAGATCCTGGTATACTTGTGAAAGTTATGTCAAGGCTAGGAATACCTGGACAACTTTGCAAATGGACATATAACTTTTTGAATGAAAGGACAGTGTATGTAAAATATAATAATATGTTATATGGTCCAAAATCTGCCTCAAAAGGCACAATGCAAGGAGCTACCCTATCACCATTATTGTATAATATCTACACTAGTGAAATTTGCAACTTTGTAGACAATGTGAATAATAATGTAAATGTTCTACAATTTGCTGATGACATAGTTTTGTACAGTAGTAACTATAATTTACAAGTAGCAATAGACAGTGTTAATAGTGCTTTATCCAAATTGTTTTGTTATTATAATGACATTTTAAATCTGAAAATTAACCCATCCAAAAGTAATGTAATGATTTTCAGTAAGGATACACCAGTATACAATGTCATCTATAATGGTGAGGTAATAAAAAAAGTTAACAGCCAAAAATTTTTAGGCATAATAATAGACCAGAAATTAAATTTTGAATCACATATCAATCATATTACCAAAAAACTTTAAGAGGTCTAAATATTATGAAATGTCTTGCTGGAGTTTCATGGGGCAGACCCCATAATATTGTGTAAAGATCAATTGTAAGAGCCATTTTGATTATAGTACCCTTGCTTATCTGAACAGTTCTCATGTACATAAAATGGATAAGTTACAAATAAAAGCTTTAAGAATAATAGCAGGTGCAATGTGTAAATAAATCCTAATAACTCTTAAATAAGCCTGTAATAAATTCTGTTATGCCGTATATAATTCTTAAAAATAAGTTATAATTCTGAAAATAACATTAAATAAAGCATGATTTAATGACTTTAGAAAATATTAAAATCAAATTGTCTCCAAGAAGATGTCCAAGGCCCTGTACAAACATTGGGAGTTAGGCAATAAGTGATGATTCACCTACACAATGAAAACAATTAGAATCTTTAATAAAAATTTTAAATGATGGATCTAGATCCTTCACAGAATAAGTTACGATTGCCTAGTATAAATATTCAAAGTCTAATAATAAAAAACCTTGCTCATTAAATTTTGAAACAACAAACATTGATATATGCCTACTTAATGAAACTGGTTTAAAGATGACAAATTTAAAATACCATTTATAATATTTATAAGAAATTCAAACAAAAGCCATAATGGGTAATTTAATTAAACCGTATCTTGGTACAATTTATTCAACTACCAAATTCTATGAGGACATTCAAACTGCTGCCTCATCGTTATCAATAGAGAGGTAATTTAGGTTCTCGTGTTTTGCCACCACTAGTATCATATTAAATTAAAGATTTACATGGTATAATTAATAATCTTCCAAACCAATATTTTAAGTGGTGACTTTAATGCTCATAATATAGCATTTGGTTGTTTATCTAGTAGAGTGAGGCCATAGCTTATTTAATATTGACAATTAGATTTATGCATTCTAAATGATGGTAGATTTATTAATTCAACTATCCCAGGCGGAACCCTTCTGCTATTGATGTTATTTTATTGCTTAGTTTGCATCTATGTGGAGGTTCTCCATGATGATACCATGGAAGTTATCTTACCCAACAATAACAGAAATATCCTCAACTTATTGAAAATATCACATTGGTTCACAGTAGATAGATTCTTATATAAAAGGCAGATTGACTAATTTACACTCTTTCCCAATAGTTTTTAAAAATTTGTCCTAAATTCAGATGACCCATTATTAACTTCCGCTTCCTGTTTAATATTAAAACTATGACATTCCTAAACTACAAAGTCAAGTAGCTTTAAAGCAGATTTCCAACACCTTGGTGAATAATATTTGTGAACAAAGTCATTAATCTTATAATGCTTTAAATTATATGAAATGTACCATCCATAGAAATTATATTAACTATAAGAGAAGGATGCGAAAAAACAACAATAGCTGAACAAAAAAAATTGGGTGGAATAAATAACAATACTTTCAGTAGAACAACACCATTAGTAAGATTTGGAATTTGCTTAAAATGTTTAAAGGTGTTAAAACTGGAAATAGGTCTATAGAGATGAATTCATTTCCTCATTTTTAGATAACAACAGATAATAGTAATTTAATGACACTAGTAACTTGAATATTTATTTTAATTTAAACATGATAATCAAAACTCAAAATTTTACTTGAACCCTTTACATGGTCAGAATTTACAATAAGTTTACAATCAAGACCTAATACAACACCTGGTATGGATGACTATCCTTACCTATTAATAAAAATCTAAATCACTCAGTTCAAAAATTATTTCTAGATATCCTCAATCTACTTTGAGTTAACAAATATATTCCACAGGCTTGGAAAACTCCAGTGCGTTATCCCAATACTCAAACCAGATAAACCACCAGCATTTGCTAGTTCATATAGACCCATCATTATCTTCATGTCTTGGTAAAATTTTTGAAACAATGGTAAAAGTCCGTCTAGACTGGTATGTTGAAGCTAAACACATCATTCCAGATGTTCAGTATGGCTTTAGACGAGGGCGAAGCTGTGCTGATAGTTTCATCTCTCTAATATCTGATCTGAAACATGGTAAAGAAAAAACTTGCAAAACAGTTTGTGTATTCCTTGATGTTCAAGGTGCCTTTGATTCTATAGATCCTGGTATACTTGTGAAAGTTATGTCAAGGCTAGGAATACCTGGACAACTTTGCAAATGGACATATAACTTTTTGAATGAAAGGACAGTGTATGTAAAATATAATAATATGTTATATGGTCCAAAATCTGCCTCAAAAGGCACAATGCAAGGAGCTACCCTATCACCATTTTGTATAATATCTACACTAGTGAAATTTGAACTTTGTAGACAATGTGAATAATAATGTAAATGTTCTACAATTTGCTGATGACATAGTTTTGTACAGTAGTAACTATAATTTACAAGTAGCAAGACAGTGTTAATAGTGCTTTATCCAAATTGTTTTGTTATTATAATGACATTTTAAATCTGAAAATTAACCCATCCAAAAGTAATGTAATGATTTTCAGTGAGGATACACCAGTATACAATGTCATCTATAATGGTGAGGTAATAAAAAAGTTAACAGCCAAAAATTTTTAGGCATAATAATAGACCAGAAATTAAATTTTGAATCACATATCAATCATATTACCAAAAAGCTTTTAAGAGGTCTAAATATTATGAAATGTCTTGTTGAGTTTCATGAGGCAGACCCCATAATATTGTGCTTAAAGTCAATTGTAAGAGCTCATTTTGATTATAGTACCCTTGCTTATCTGAACAGTTCTCATGTACATAAAATGGATAAGTTACAAAATAAAGCTTTAAGAATAATAGCAGGTGCAATGTGCTCAACTCCCATAAGGGCCATGGAAGTTGAGACAAAAGTTATGCCATTAAATTTAAGGCGACTTTTACTAGCATCCAGATACAGTCTGAAACTATTAGCTTCTAATAATATAAAATAATTTAAAAATTGCACCATACCTAAACATTACTCCCCTACATCATTAACTGAATGACCAGTCTTAACAAATATACACCACATTTGTCCAGTATATATGTGGAAATAGATAATAAATATAAAAGACCAATAAACAGTCTCTTTGGCCATGTTATTCTAACAGTTATCACTCAATTTCACATCCAGTTAATATTATCTCTAGCACAATTTGTAGTAATTCTGACATGGTTCAGTTTTTATCACAAAATTATATATATTACACTATCTATACCGATGGCAGCAAAGGAAATAAGTATGTTCATTCAGCTTTTTATGATTCAAAGGCCAAATTTTCTCAAAGCTTTGTTTTGAACGAATCCTGTTCTATTTTTACCGCTGAGGCTTATGCTGTTTATCAGGCCTTACTACAAATTAATGTAATTAATAACTGTAAATACTTTTTAATAGTAACTGATTCTTTAAGCCTGATAAAAAGTTTAAGTAATATTTCTGTAAATTATAAAACCAATTACATCTTGTATAGAATTAAAGAGCTATTGTATAAATATCATCTTATGGATGTAAATGTATCTTTTATGTGGGTACCTTCACATAAAGGCATTACCGGTAATGAAAAAGCTGACCGTGCTGCATGTGAGGCTATTAACAATATCGATGTTACAGACTCATTATATGTTCCATTACTGACTATTACCTAAATATTAAAGAAAACATCGACACTTTGTGGACGGAAATGTGGAAGAAAGATCAGGAAAACAAGGAAAATGGTATGGAAGTATCCAAAATAACCTACCTGTTAAACCTTGGTACGACAAATTGAAAGCTTGTGAAAGTAGAGATTTCATTACAACAATAAATAGACTGAGATTTGGCCACAATACAGCGCCGTCACACCTAGCAAGACTTGGCATTGTTCGTAACAGCCAATGTATACACTGTCAAACAGAAGAAGAACGATCCACCATATGATTTTTGATTGCCAACGTTTTTAATTCAGAGACTTCTGCTGGCTAGTGAACTTAGTGTTACCAGTGCATTTAAGTGTGTTCCTTCCTCCCGCCCGCCATCACTTAACTTTATACTAAAAGATCCAACATCCTATAAACCTATTTATAATTATATAAAAATACAATTCAAGCAATTTAAGTGACAAAATTTAGTGAAGTGAAGTGTATTGACTCCAAAGTAATGAACATTTTCCAAATAAGATATGACCTAAAGGTCTATGTTACCAGGTCATAAAATCCAAAAAAAAAAAAAAATGATATTAAACTGATCCACAACTTAATAATGACCTTTTAAATAGAATCTTTAAATTAACAAACATCAACGTATTCAGGTACTAGCCAGTAAAGAACTAGAAATGGAACCTTTCTTAATTGTTCTAAAATTTATATTTTAGTATTTCTGAGAACTGGCTAGACAATAATCAGTTAATGTTTAATTTGGGATATTACCAGATTGCTATTGTTTGATAAAGACAAAGTTATAAGCCATGGCTCTTTGATTATCATTAATAATTCATTACAATTTAAAAACTGTAGAGATACTATGATCACTCTATTGAACGGACTATTAAATTGGCCAGCACAGAGTTTTATTATTATTTCCTTTGATCTAAAATCGTCTGCTATTTGACCTGTAGAATATAATAGAAATCAGATAAAAATAAGTAATAATGAAAAATTTTGTGGTTGCGTTTTTAGAAAAAAGGTTTATTCTCATTTTAAATAAAGAGACCTACAACGTGACATAAAGCACCACATTTAATACTTTATATTTGTAAATATTTTAACTACCTGTTATATTTAATCTCTAAATACATGCATTTTTAAAACAGACCAATACATTATAATTAGCACTTTTAACAATATTTTGTGACAAGGTAAGCATTTAAGCCAAAACTAAGAGTGAATAGGCTAAATTCATATTTGCTTATGAAGAATTGTCACACTCGAATAAAAAAATATAAAAATATTTGATTTACGAAACGAATTTAAATAGTTAGTTAGTTGATATGCATCGAAGCAGGTAATTAACTGTTGCATTTCCAAAAAAGATGACGTACTTTTGACAGTGACAGTTAAACATTGCTACTGTGCTGTGCCGTGTGATTATAATTATTTTGTTGTGTTTAATGTTATTGCATGTATCAAAACAATTTGTTGCTTGTAAATTAAATTTTAAATAGAGCAACTTTATAACCTTAAATTTATTAACATGTCCGAGAAGGAGAAGACAAAAGTCGCGACGCAAGCAAAACACATACCAAAAGATGCTCAAGTTATTATGTCCATTATGAAGGAAGTAGGAATAACAGACTACGAGCCACGGGTCGTGAACCAATTACTAGAGTTTATTTATCGTTACGTGACAAATATCTTGGACGATGCAAGGGTTTTTGCAAATCACGCCAAGAAGAAGACTATCGATCTTGACGACGTAAGATTAGCTGTTCAGATGCAATTGGACAAGTCATTCACGAGCCCACCACCTCGCGAAGTATTATTAGAGATAGCAAGAGTGAAAAATGTAAACCCACTGCCGTTGATAAAACCTCATTGTGGACTACGGCTACCACCAGATCGGTAAAGTATTACTTTCGTGTTTGTTTAGACTGAAAATGGACAATGATTCGTAATATATAAAAGTATATTTTAGTAATATTATATGTATATATAACAAATTATAATCATATCAAGTAACCCATAATTTCAGATTGACCCAATTTTATGTGTATAATTTGTTACTAAATACAAATTAAAGTTTCAAAGTTAATTTACTAATTGTTGTGTTACTATGTTACATTTTTTTATTCAATGTTTAAATAACTGTCTACTTTATGAAGCCTAAGGCTAATAATACCATATTATTGCCTTACTACTTCAAACTTCAGTCAAACTTGTCTTATGTAACTACACAAATAACATATTTAGGTCTAATTAATTATTCTACTTATAAAGACTTGAAATCTTATCCAGCATACTACCAAAATTGCTAATTAAATCAACTTCCTACTTTGTCAAATTCCAGGTACTGCCTCTCAGCATGCAATTATAGGCTAAAACCTGCCACAAAGAAGGTGATTGCAAAGCCAGCTGTACCAAGTGCGCCCACCATCAAAACTGTCACTGCCCCAAAACAGAACACAAACCAACAGAATGTGGTGGTCAAGAGACCTACTGGGACAATAGTCAATGTTTCAGCATCTAAACCTACAGTTATACCTAAACCGCTTCTCAAGTTCACCTCTAGCAGTAAGGCAAGTATCTCTTCTTCTTAGCAGCCTAATGAAGTGCGCTTTTGAACATAGGCCTCCCCACAAGCTTCTAGAATGTATGATCCTGCACCATCTGCATCCACTGACTGCACATTTGCACAGGTTGTCACTCTATCTCGTGGCGAGTTGTCCCAAACTGCGATGGCCGTTTATTATAAATTAAATTAAACTAAAATGATCCACATCTTCTTCTTATTCTTTTGAACTTTATGGCTCCACCAAGAGAATCTCGGTGATTCTGCCAATGTCAAGGATAGGAGAAACATAAACTATAAGGTTTAAATTGATTGGTAAAAGTTGGTTTTTACTGTAAAATAAGCACTTAATCGGTTGAGATACCTGGGACAAACACAAAACAATGAGTTATTATAAATACAAGTTCACACAACATTTTAAAATTATTTAATTAAGACAGCACAAACATTGATACAGACTAATAGAATAGGAGGAGGGCAAAAAGGTTGGCATCTAAATTATTATCTTATAAACAAGGATAAATTTACAAAGAATTCTAATAGAGAGAGGATCATTGAAAGTTAAAAGGAAAGGGATGTTGATAGGTGTGGGAATTTTCTTAGGTAGTAAATCATAAAGGAGAATTATAAGATTTTAACAAAAAAATTAATGATCTAATGTACCCTCTGCTAAGCCACACTGGCATAATGAATTATCCGGTATGCGCAGTTTAGCTAAAAACGCTGGGGAGCAAACATGTCCTAATATTAGGTGAATTAAAATGGACATAACTAATTTGGAAAAAAAAATATAATATACCTTGGCCGGGATGGGATGTTAGGCTGGACTGATGCAAAAGATCCACATGGAACATTATTTAATAGTAATTGTGATATATTTTTTATTTTGGTTGGTTAAAGTAATGAGATAGGAAGGAAAACTGGTAAGTACTGCTTGAGCATAAGAAAAGCATTTTATCATGCATGAAATCTGCAATGACATCATGAGATCTTAGTAATCAGAAATTACGCTGGCTACATACTCTACAACTATAATATAATAATTATTATCTTTGAAAAAAAAGTATGGTATATGTAGTGTTAATCAAGTACTGTATATTACTATGGGTTGTGGAAATCAGATGCTAGTTAGTCAGGAAAAGTCAGGCTTAGGGTTGGTAATAAATTTAATAGTTAATTCATCTATTAACTAAGTTACCAATCATTAAATAAAAGTATATTTTTATGGTTTTTATCGCGAAAAATTAAAATTCCCGAATTATCCAACCACTGTCTACCCCATGACCACAACCGCAGGTAAGTGTTCGAAACGTTTGGGAATTTAATATGTAAAATAAACGCGATTAAATCTGTAAAAAAACCTTTTGTTCAATAATGTGTAGTATTCATACAAATAAAAGAATTAATAAAGTAACCAATTATATTAACTTGAGTACAGAAGATTCTTTATTGCATAATCATCATTTTCAATTGTTAATGTATCTTGAGTAAAATCTATAAAAATTTTAAAAAAGTTTTACTACATATGTCTTAAGCTCATCAAGAAAACTTAATTGCAGGTTGTGGCTAAACCAGCAGTAAGAGTGACAGCCGGTCCGTCGTCTCAAGGGCCAGTCAAAATGGAGGTGGACGAAATTGGTGCTCAAAAAAGAAAGAGAGATGAAGATGATTATGATATGTAATTAAGAAAGGATAGGATTAAGGAATAGTTTTTTTGTGTAGGCTCTTTTGAAATACAATTATTTTTTGTAATTTTTGTTTTAATTATTTAAAAGTGTAATAGAAACAGTTATTGCATTTACATATATATGTATTTTGCACTTACTGCAAAGTCAAATTGAACAGTTATAGAAACTAATACTGTGTTTTAATTATTTTTGTGAAAATATACACTTATTTTAAGTATGTACATATCTTTCATAAATGTACAATAGAATAACTTTACAGATGTGAAAGTGTGTGATACATTTTTATAATCAAAATTAAAATTGTTTTCTATTCAATATATCATCAAAACATCTTGGTCATCACAAAAAAAATAGAGATACAAATATATAATCTCCTTTATTAACGATAACAATATATAAAAACATCTCATTTATTCTTACATGATGTATATCTGATCTAAAACAATATTACAGCTTATTTCTTCTCATGCTTGTAAAAGCCTTCGCCGCTCTTCACACCAAGCTTTCCTTCTGACACTAATTTATTTAGTAAACCTATTGGCTTGAATAGCTGTTCCTCCGGGTACTTCTTGTGCCAACCATCTAAAATAAACTTGGTGGTGTCCAGTCCTACATAATCGGCTAACTCCAGTGGACCCATTGGATACCCTGCTCCCAATTTCATGGCAATATCAATGTCTCGGGACGATGCATCCCCTGGGATAACAGATAAAACAAATATAATTTGTTTAATAATAATATTTTAGGGGGACCACATTAAGTTTCTTGTAAATGTATTCTGATCATGAATTTTTGACAGCATTTTGTCACTTAAATTAATTGATTATGTTGTCAAATTAGATTAAACAAATTACATCAATTATCTAAAAGTTAAGAGTTATTCAATAAATTTTCAAAACAGTAGAATACATAAAAGAATTAGTACCCTTGTTTGTTGCATCGTTTTGGTTTTTTGAAGCTGCTTACTATTTCAATCAGGTGCAATATGCCGTCTTTGCTAGTGAGGTTAGTCACCAAACTTTACTACTAATGAGTAAAATTTTTGTTACTTTTTTCGTTCCTTCAAAGATATTTGTTATTTCTCACCTCTCTCAAAGAGTCTGACAGCTTCAGCAATATATGGCACCAGGAGTCTGTTAACAACAAACCCAGGTGTGTCCTTGCAAGTAATGCAGGTCTTGCCCAACGCTTTGCCCCAGTCCATCATGCTTTTATATGTTGTTTCGGATGTCTCAGAGCCTCGTACCACTTCCAAGAGACGCATAACTGGTACTGGATTGAAGAAATGCAGGCCGCCAAACCTGATTGATAAAGATATTCATATTTGAGTTTAAACTATGTTCTAAAATTTCATACATATGATAAATAAAATGTTAATCCTATTATTGATCTACTGACTACTAATTATGGGACCTCTACTAATTGACTATGCAAAGATACATACAAAGAATGTATTTATGATAAAGTTTATGCTCATTGGAACTAAAATAGAGCTTAAAGCTGATAAGTCCTACAATATTAAGAATTATAGGAAATTCAATATCAAAAAAATGAAGACCACATACTTATCTTTCCTCTTCACTACAGATGCAATTTCATTAATAGATAGGGATGATGTGTTTGATGCAAATATTGTGTGATCCGTACAACCTGGAAATCATTTAAGTAATTTATTTAGTATTTTTATATTTCACATTAATCTAACTGCAAATGCGGTATGTAATTATATAAAATAGTCAAAACTATGAATAATATTTTTTTTATAACTCAAACCCTAGATGCATATAGTAAAAAGAGATTTGTTATAGTTTGAAATTAATTAAAACTTACTTGGTCTAATTTCTGGAACAATGCATGTTTCACATCAATATTCTCGACAATGGCTTCGATAACCAAATCAGCCGTTTGCGATGCTGGAATTGGATCTGTTGCTGTCTTGATCCTGCTCATCGCCTCGGTAGCGAACTTTTCACCCTCTTGAGGATTGTCTTTGTAAATCTTTTTTGAGACCCTCGCGAGGTTGGCGGCAATAGACTTTTGGGCTTTCGCCAAAATATCAGAATTCACGTCGACAAGAGTCACATTTTGACCTGCTTGGGCGGCAACCTGTAAAGATATCATGTTTTAGTGTTAATGTGTGTATAAACTGTTTACGCAAAATAAATAACTACTTTATTTCTTCTAGAGTTATAAAGAGGAATTTTTGAATATTGCAAGTTTAAATCGCATTCTAAATTTTTTTTTTAATTATTAAGACCGACCCAATTATTTGTAATCGAACGCTAGCTCAATCGATTATGCTATAAGCTTGTTTAATTATTTAATAATTTCTACAAACAAATCATGTTACTAAAAAGTTTGAACCGGCAGAAAATTTAAACCCTTATTTTATTACATGACAATATAAGTGAATACTATCTAATAGACATTTTATATTTAATACAAAACATATCTTTATTATCTTTCGTCAAGTAAACAATTTACCTGGGCAATGCCGGATCCCATCAGGCCGCCGCCAATTACTGTTACATTTTTTATTGCACTTTGAACCGCCGAAGAGCTTGAAAATTGTCTAGCAAGTATACCAAATTGATTCATCTTAATTAGTTTAAAACAGTTTTAAAAAATGTATATTAAGTAAATGTGATATATAAAATACAATAGCGAAAAACTTTACGAAGTAAAAAGTAATTCCAAAGTTCACTGGCCTTTAAACACCTGTTGCGTTCCTTTCCTGAAATAAACGGAAACTATATTTTAGATTTTTAGCACACAACATTGAAAATATATAAAATAAAAAAAATATTAATCAATAAGAAATTCATAATATGTAATAAATATATAAACAAAATCATAGCATTATCAAAGCAATGCTGAAGTGGCATCTACACTGCGTTTCCAAACAAATCAATAAAATTACTGCCGCCTTTCATTTTGCTTTTTGTAGGTTTTATGCATATAAAGGAATTAAAATATTTTTTGTTCCCTTTGTGTTAACATTAAAAATGGCATACTTCACATAAATATGCAAATACAAAAACTGGAACGTAGTTTTACGTGTTTGTTTGTTTTGGTTTCTTTTAAGACAAAATTTTGATTGTGAATTATTTAAAATAATATTCTGTGCTTCGTTGTGTGATCCGATAATAAAAACGAAAATATTTGTGGTGTTTCCTCCGTTACCTTTTTAAAATGTGTGTTCCTAGCGTCGTGCATAATCTTACGTACCATTTATACAGACATGACAGGTGAGTATTTGTTATCATTCAAATTGTTTCTTATCAGAAGTTATCATTCGGTCGGCCTACGCTGTTTGAACTTACAATACCAGTTCGGGGTGAAAGTACTTAGTGAAGCAAAACCGACTTTAAACATTGATCTGTACGAGTAATTACGCGTTTATTGTTATTATATTAAAATTCGTAGGAGTAGTGTTCTGTGATTACAACTTACAAAATGAATAAACTACTTGTTGTGACTAGAAACTTTTCTAGTTCAACAACTTTAAATGCGGTCAAGACTGTTACTGTTGTTGGTGGTGGTCTTATGGGGTCAGGCATTGCCCAGGTAAGTATCAAAACATTTCTTTTAATTAATATTGTTACAATAAAGTCATAAAATACGGGTCAAATGTAAACAATTAGTTCAGATGTAGACTTATGTTTTACAAATCTGTTTTAAAAGGTTGCAGCTCAAGCAGGACAGAATGTGACAATAGTAGATATAAAACCCGAATTACTGGAAAAACCAAGAATTATTTTAAATACTACAAGTCAGTAAGAATTATTAAGATTTGTACAAGAGAAAGCTTCTTTAAATACCTTAATAATTAATATCATTTCATGAAGGTGTTATTATTGGATTATAATATGTTGCTCATTGTAGATTGGATATTAACAGGATCATGTTTAATAGCTTGATTCAGTATTACTGAACTATTTTATATTAACATAACACTCATAATGATCGTTGAATGAATCAGCTGGTATTACAGAATGACAGTAATGTTTGTTGATTTTTAATTTAATAACAATTATAATATTTGTATTCAACTATTTTATTGCTTTTTCTGTAATACGAAAAGGGCTCAATCTCTAGGACAACTTAAATTTTTGTTTCCAATTTTGTTGAGTTTGGGCGATACCATTTTCTAGAAGTGAATGATGGTACATACGCTTGATTATGCTAATTGGTCACCCAAACACCTATTGGCTACACACGTCATAATTCGGAACCCATGGATGAGTGGTATTAGAGGAAGGACAGGTGATGTTCAGGTGTTAATTAATCAAGTTAAACTTTGATAATATAAGTCAACTTATTATTAATTTAGATTTATCATTACCAATTTATAATTTTACTACAAGCTTTTAATTATTAAAACCATAAACTTAGATGCTAAGATTGTTAGCTCTACATATGTTGTCCTACATGTGTTGGTGTAACTGCATTTATATATATGTTGAGGCAAAGTGATGCTTAAAAAACTATAAACTTATTACAGTGCTATAATACCAAATACCATAGCCTTAAAAGCGGGGTCTAATATTAATAAAACAAAAGGTTACAATAGAAAGTACAAGGTCCGATAATCAGGAACTATCTTAATATTTCTTAACTCAACACGGTTTGTGGTTTACATTTCTTCAATCCAGTGCCGGTTATGCGCCTGTTGGAAGTGATCAAAGGTGATCAAATTTCCGAAGAAACTTATCAAACAATGATGGAATGGGGAAAATCAATTGGCAAGACATGTATCACATGCAAAGACACACCTGGTTTTGTGGTGAACAGACTATTGGGGCCATACAGTGCAGAAGCCTTAAGAATGTATGAAAGAGGTAGGTTTAAAAATGTCTTTCATTACTAAAGTATGTAAGCACAAATATTATTTTTAACAAAATGAAGGAATTTATCTACTGATATTACGCGCTATTTATTTTTAAGATCCTTTTTATCATACTTTTACCGGTTCAGAAAAATTAACTCACATAATTCAGGTTTATTTAAAATCGGTGAAAAAAGTGAATTGATATATTTTATTCTGTTATGTAAATTTATATTTAAAAAAAATACTTCTTTCTTGCATGCAAAGGTAGCACAAACTTTTTCGGAAGGAATTTAGTTTGTAGTGTTTTCTTTATAGTTTCTTCATGTATAATACTTGCATAAATGCCAGAAAAGTATATGTAGTATAAAACAGATATTCCTAGGTATCTTGTTTACTTACTTGAAAGAAAAAATAATGTGTGTGGTGGTTGTGGGTGCATGTGGTTCCAAGTTTCCAAACAAAAAGCGTGTAAGTATTCTTAAAATCTTCTTATTATTATTTTTTTGATTGGATAAAAGCTAAATATTTACATGTATACTTTATATTTCAATGCAATATATATAAAAAAGATATAATATAAATACTTCACTGAACTTTTTTTACATTGCCTTTTTTATTTTTAAAGGTTCCAAACAGCTGTTTTTTCCCTAGAATATAAAATGTTTATACTTTATTATTTACATGTGTAGTTTTACTGCTTGCAGCAGTAATGTGTTTTGTTGCAGTAAAAACTTAGGCAATAAACGGAGATAGGGAAGACTAAATGTAGTAAATTATAAAGGGATATGTTTTTACAAATTATTTAAATTGACGATCATGATATCTTTTTATTTTACGACTAGGAGCATGCTTTATTCTACTTTATCTTTTCACACACAAACAAACATCTATGTATACTCAAGTATGTTTCTTAGTTGAATAACATCAGTACTTGATAAGTCATTCTAGAGTGATGAATGATTTTAAAGTGGTCTTTTTATGGCCACTTAACTCCACCCTCCTAGAACACTAGCGCCATTAAGGATCGACCAAGTCACTTATTAACTGATGACTTCCTTACTTAATTTCTTTGTAACACATTCGCGTATAACTTTATACTAAATTATTATTGGTTATATTTTGTAGGCGATGCTTCCAAGGAGGACATTGATATCGGCATGAAGTTAGGCGCAGGTTTCCCTATGGGACCCTTCGAACTGGCAGACTACACGGGTTTGGATACGAACAAGTTCGCACTGCAAGTTATGTATGAGAAGACAAAAAATCCAGTGTTCAAACCTATACCGCTTTTGGACAATATGGTCGCTGAAGGGAAGTTAGGAATCAAGACGGGCGAAGGATTCTATCAATATAAGAAATGATTTTTTTAAATTCCTTTTATTTTGTGTATGGGTATATGGTGCGATAAAAACTTATGATTAAATGGTTAAAATGTATTTATTATGGTATAAATATTATAAATGAAAATATAAGATGTTTTTATATTATGGTTACTGTTTTTTTCAAAGATTACCTTTTTATTTTAAAGAATTTTATTAAACAATCTTTGTTACTGATCGATACTTGGTGCATAAATATATATACTTTTTCTTTGTTCTTTTTCTTCTTCGTGCATAAATATAAATATTATTCTTCAAAATATAAGTACAATACAAAAAAGGTACAATAGTATGAAAACCGGCAAAAGTTTGTTTTACGATATAAAAACGGTACTCAATTTGAAGTATTTTTTTGTATATTACATTAATTATTGATTGTAGTTAAAATTTTTGTAAAACAACAATTGTTGTAACATAACAAATGAATAACGAAACTATATATTAAATTGTTGTTTTTCCATAGGCATTAACATTAATGCTGCATTAGTACTTTCATCATCAGCCTATGATAGTCCACTGCTAGACATAGGCCTCCCCTAATACACCCCTATACATTGGGGGTTTTGGACCGTAACCCACTACGCTGGTCCTATGCGGGTTGGTGGGTCGACCGACTTTTTACATGCCCATCCGATGCATGGATCATTTTACTTTTCAGACAATTGGGTGATCGGCCCAAATTGTCCTAACCAACTAGTAAACAACTATGTAAATTTGTTGAGTCCCCGCAGGATTCGAACCCACGACCTCCGGTTTCTAATGCACATGCCATACCACTAGGCTACGGAAGCGGTTGCATTCATTTAGAGTAGTGATTTTTGACAATGATAATACGCTTCCAGACTGTTGTCTATGGTAAGCTTCATCTAACACAGAGTTCGCGGGAAGGTCCCGATCCCACGAACTAGGTAATTTTACTGTAGTTGAAGTGCATTAATATTAAGTACTCAATCGCTTCATTGTTCTGTTAGGTACTCATAAAACTGTTTTTTACAGAAACCAACTTTTTAGTAGTCTATTTAAAACATTCATTATTTTCACTCGAGCAGTTTTAGGCAATATTGTTCTAATGAAAAAAAAAACCACGCCTCTATCATACATACCATATAGTGAGGTTCGAACTTACGACCTTACCTACCATTCTACTAAGTACTAACACATATTGGGATGAATCGATCTTTTTCTTACAATACAATGTCAAGTTTTAGTTTCCCGTAAATGTATCTTTGTATGTTATAGTGTATTTTTATTGTTATAGGCGACGCAACGGCGTCTGACATAGATACAGCTATGAAGTTAGGCGCTGGGTTCCCGATGGGCCCCTTAGAATTGGCCGATTTCACTGGATTGGATAATAAGACGTATATATTGAATATAATGTTGGAGAAAACGGGCCTAGATGTGTTTAGACCTATAGGTATACTAGATAAACTGGTGAGCGAAGGCAAGAAGGGAAGAAAGAGCGGGGAGGGTATTTATAAATACGAATAATAAATCTTATTTGCAGACGCGACCGAATGTCTGTCCTGTAGCTTTTCTAGACCCTTTTAAATTTAAAGCTAGTTTACAAATGCCACAATAGATTTAGTTATAATCATCATCATCATCAACTTATGTTAGTCCACTGCTGTACATAGGCCTCCCTTAATGCACGCCTTTTCCATTAGGAGGTTTTTGGACCGAATCCCACCACGCTAGTCCAATGCGGGTTGCTGAGTGGACCGACTATTTACATGCCCGTGGATTATCTTACTTTTCAGACAATTGGGTGATCGGCCCAAAGAGTTCTAACCAACAAGAAAACAGCGATAACACAAGGTTGTTTCTCCGCGGGATTCGAACCGACGACCTCCAGTTTATAAAGCAAGGGCCAATACCGCTAGACCACAGAGGCGGTTGTTTATAACTTATAACTAACTTAAAGATATATGATTTATAAATTAGTTGTTGGATAGGTTTTATTAATGATCAGTATTATAAATATCTCGAATTATATAAAATTTAGGTGTAAGTTTTTATTGCAGCTTAAAGTAATGAATTATCGGTAATAACACTAACTAGCTTGAATAATTGTTATATAAAAATCGTATTCATGTATATACATGAATATAACACAATTTTCGTATATTTTGCCCTTAAATTTAGATTTTTATTGTTTAGTTTATGAAATAAACAAAAACTGTTAAAAATACGTTTATCGCTTAATAAAAACGCTACTGAATAAAAATTGCATTTCATTTATTTTTAATTGGATTTTTTTTCTGTATCAAATAACATTTCCAACTAGACTTTATAAATACTAAAATAATTTTTAGTATTTATAAAGTTATACAATATGTTTGTAAAGTTATTTGTGGTTAAGGAGTTGTTTTTACCAGTAATTCAATGGAATGATTTATTAGTTCAAATAAAATGTAATCTACATAAAATTTTATGTAAGGTATAATCTTAGTTAGTCAATTACTTTATTTTTTGTGGATAGCTAATTATTTCTATGGTATCTTCAAACGATGTTAATTAATTAGAAAAATATTTTTGTGTAATGTAAGACTTTATAATTGTCAACTATAAACGTGATACGATAATAAATTGCTCGCCCTAGGATAACGCAAATAATTTTATTTCTATTAAGTTTTTCAAACGGTTCCGAAAATGTGGCAAATAATGGAAAAGATTAGAAAAAGGCCTTTGTCCAGTAGTGGACTGCTGGACATAGGCCCTTTGATGAACGCCAAGATTGCCGATCTCGTTGGCGTCCTGCAAAAACAGTTGCTCATAAATGCCACGCCGAGCAGGCGGATCGGCAATTGACTAATTGCAATTGTACTGCGGACCTGTCTCACTTCCACTGTAAAGCAGATCCGCCGTCTATGTTGAACTCTAACGAGATTTTGTATTAAATTAAGTGTTCAAATAAATGTTATGTAAATTATTCACTTATATACATTTAAAAAAAAAGATAAAACTTTACAGATAAATGTCAAATAAATTCCCGCGGAAATTTACGCTTTTCGCGCCTAATACTTCCGTGAAATAATTCAGGGTTAAGGTAAACTTGAGATATCGTCTAGTATCAAAGATTATTGATAAATATACAATGGTTTCCGATTAGATTAAATAGCACTTGCGTTTTTTTTTCGGTTGTGCACTTTTACAGCGTTTTACCTACGTGTTACTTTTAACAGAGTATATTTGTTCGTTGTTTTTATTACGGTAATAGTTTCGGAGTCGTCGTTTTACCGAGGAGTCGTGTGGTGTACGATTATTATTCTTATTGATTACGTAATCTGTGGTTTTTGCTTTGTTTTTAAATATTTCATAGTGGTGTGCTGTTTTAATTGGCTTTGTGGCTGTTACAGTTTTGATTTCGTTAAAGGTTTGTTTGTCGTTGTCATTTGAATTTTGCTTTGTGTTATTCTCTATATGGTGTGCTGAAAATTGTTTTAAATAATTTAAAACTATAGTAAAAGCTGAAAGCATAGTAAGTTGAAAAGTGTAACCTTGTTGCTTTTTGATGGCAGCGTAATGTTTTAAATCGATCAAATAGTATTTCAGTTTTTTCGATACATACTAGAAATCTTCTTTCTTTATAATATTAATATAGATTTACTATTATGCACTTACAAATGAAAAAAGTCATATGTATTTGCACTAATAATAGTAAGTTATCTCTTCATTATTAATATAATTTGCTTATATATATTCTCTGTACTATACAGAAGTTACGATTTTTACTTTGCTGTTATCCATGCCACTGAGGCTTTCAAACCATGATAATATGTCACTAGCTAATTGTACAGAGGACTAGCACCTTCAGAATATACTTACAGTTATCTATTTATACTTAAAGTTATTCTGATTATATCCTATTTTGGTTATTTAAATTTTTGTCACATGAAACCGAGAGCACATAATAAAGGGTTGTGACTTAAAAATATGCGTCTACCAGATATAGCTGGTTTAAATATATCTAAGATCTGTTACATAAAAATACTTTCTAATGTCGATTTTATTTATAATGTTAACATTATCCTTAAAAATATACACGATAAAATAATAACGTATATATATTATACTCAATTATAAAAAAAAATATTATTTTACTGTAGACCTATTATTTTATACACTTGTAACACGAAATAAATTTATTTTTTGTTATAAAAAAGTCGGTGCATTTCTACAGTAAAAAATAACTTATTACTTTTCTTTGATACTTAAACTGCCGTTTATTTCTTGTTAAATTATATAAAACATTTTTATTTTACCATTCAAATAATAACTTTGTTGTCCTATTGTTGATGTTGTGTATATTGATTGATTTAAATTACAGGTGTATTTTTTTCCTTTAATTTTTTTTAACTATTCATTTCATGAATTTTCACTCGACTCAGCGACGCTTTAACGTCTGTTTACATTATGGAAGTACATAAGGTGTCAGCAGAATATCAGCGTTGGCTGTAGCCAACAAGACGCTGAGCTGAAACCTCATTTTATATTGGTCCACCGTACTTTATTTGCTTTTTCTCTTTTTTCGCTTTGTCGTATAGCATTTGCGTATGTTTTTTGTTGCTATGATTGATTTTGATGTAACTACTCGTCGTGATTGTTGGACTGATCAAATGATTTTTTTAGTGTTTCGTTACTGAAAACTTGTTTCCGTTAAAATAGCGTATGTACAATACATACGCTATTTTCATATAAAGTTAAAAAAATGCCACTTCATCGTAAATGTGTATAAAAATCTTTAATCTTATACAAATACATAAAATTAGAATGTCTGTTTGTAACATTAAAATAACGTTTTTAACTGTTACATGGAAAACAAAGAACGTTCTTTTTATTTTTGTCTGTTGGTCTGTCATTTCTGGCCAATCTCTGTAATGGCTGGTCCAATTTTGACGGGATTTTAATGATGGCTGATAGTAAACTTCTTTGAAGAAAAAACAAATTTTCTTTCATATATTACGGACATGTCTGTTGCCGGCGAGGTTAAAATAAAATTCGAAACGAAATGGATGTTGAATGAAAACTTTTCTCAAACATTTTCATATGTTCCCGAGTAACTGAGGTTACTTAATTATTTTACAACCAAGTTCTCATTAAATATTCTGTTTAACATTGAAAAACTTTCAAGGTCTTAATCTTCAACCATAAAGTAATTGCCGAGATAAGCGCGTTTAACCGAGCAGATTAACAGTTCTCCGTCCTAACTTAATGTTGATTGACGTAAAGTAAAAATGTAGTGTGTAAGTAACGTTTAGTTCGCACTAAAAACCAATGTAATAAATGGATTGAGAAAATACTGCATGTAAGTAAATTTGGCAAATTATAAAACGCTTTAGAAAGGTTTGAAATAAACCATTCATCGAAATCATTCTCACGCGGAAAGCTAGATATAAAACATAAAAGTTCTATTATACAAAGATATTATATAACTGCCTCCGTAGCCTAGTGGTATAGGCGTGTGCTTTAGAATCCGGAGATCGTGGGTTCGAATCCTGCGGGGACTCAACAAATTTTCATTGTTGTTTCCTAGTTGGTTAGGGCAATTTGGGCCGATCACCCATTTGTCTGAAAAGTAAGATGATCCATGCGTCGGATGGGCATGTAAAAAGTCGGTCCACCCACCAACCCGCATTGGACCAGCGTGGTGGGATACGGTCAAAAAACCCCCTAATGGATAGGGGTGTATTAGGAGAGGCCTATGTCCAGCAGTGGACTATCAAAGGCTGATGATGTGTGTGTATTATGGTTATTATCATCTTCTCATAATCAGCAGCATTTCTTAGACCACTTCTGGACGTTCTGATCCCTTGCTACTTGCTTCCAACTGGACCAGATGGGATGCCGATCTCCGTCCTACTAAAAGTAAGTTTTATAATAGTTAAAATATTATAAAACTTACTTTTAGCTCTTCTAAGCTTTTATCGACGTCAAGTCTACACCGTGTCTAGAGAACAACCGCCAAAAACGCTGCTGCAATTTTTTTTTCAATACATTTTCAAGAATTATAATGTACGCACGACCGCCTTCATGGTCTCACGGTATTGGCCCTTGCTTTATAGACCGGAGGTCGTGGGTTCTAATCCCGCGGGGAAAACAACATTGTCAACTACAGTCTTTGTTTTCTGTTTAGTAAGGACAGTTTGGGCCAATCACCCAATTGTTTGAAAAGTAACATGGTACAAGCGTCGGATGGTAGAAAGCCGGTCCACCCACCAACCCGCATTGAACCAGCGCGGTGGGATACGGTTAAAAACCCCCTAATGGAGAAGGCGATGCATAAGGGGAGGTCTATATCCAGCAGTGGACCAACATAGGCTGATGATGATGACGATGATGATGATAAATCTGAGCACTTATTTTTAATGTAGGTTATGTAGTTGACAGAAACCTTTCAGAGAATGAAATATTTGTAAACATCTTGATCCTTGACAATAAAAGGGATTATGGGATTTTTTAAACATTTATCAAATTAAATATATTATTTAGGAGACATAGTCGTGCTTGCAATTGATATTAAACTTTCTCAGCTCATATTTTTTACTGTATTTATAAATAGATAGAGGAAAAAATTGCCCACGTTCCTTAGGCTTTAATGAAATAGTTAACAATATATAAATTTGGGTAATTAACTGATAACAGCCGACAGTAATGTATATGGTTTTAACATCATTATTTTGATTTATTATATTATGTGTTAGCTTTTTACATCGTCTAATAAAGCGCGATGACTGATGAGTTAACTTGTACAGTACATGCAGTAAAGATTAGACAAATCGCATTTATATTTTAGCTTAGCGTCCTTTGTCACTTCATCGTAGTTATCAACCTCTATCTGTATCATCTGTGTCCGTCCACTGCTGGGCATAGGCCATTCCCAATGCACGCCCCTGCTTCCTACCTTGGGCTATTCTCATCCAGCCCACGCCGTCACTTTGTTATCTACTTTGGTAAATTGTTACACACTTAAAATTCGTGCATTATGTGATACAGGCTCGTTAGAATTATTTTAGGTTATTTTCCGATTTAAAACTATTGGTTGGTTCTTATTATATATAAACGATTACCTGTTAGTTGATTTTGATGGCGACATTTTGTGAACGACTTCCGACAAAAGGAGGTACTCAATTCGGAGCGTAAACAATTTTATTTTAATGTACGTTGCCTCGTTGCTCCGCTCATAGTGCTCCGAATTCGATTATTATTTTTTTTAATGGTAGCTAGTAGCTGTCATGTGGTCCCATTAGTAAAAAACAGTTAAATAGATATTTAATAAATAGAAAAAATACGGCGTCTAAAATCACAATCTCAAAAGATGTGCTCTACGTAATTGTACTTCCTAAATTGATCTATTTCTATAAAAAATAATTGCTGTTCGTTAGTCTTGCTAAAACTCAATCGGCTGAATCGATTTGGCTAATTTTGGTCTTGAATTATTTGTGGAAGGTTTAAAAGGTGAAGAAGTATAAAAATTCTTGGAATTGAAATAAAAATACTATATCTTTCTGCATATTTGTTCTCAAGGGGTGTAAAATAATCTTAATTTCACCTAACTACTGTTAGTATATTTACTACAGTTTTTAATTATTAATCAGATTCATTTTTATGTTGATTGATAAATTCTATACAAAAATTTTGATCTTTTATGTATCAATTGAGGTGTTACGAAGTCTGCCTGGTCAACTAGTCTGCAATAAATTCCGCAAGCGCATGTATGTTAAAAACAATCCATAGCAACCATTTTAATTTAAACATTGTAAATGGCATGGTCAATAACTTATTTAAAAAAATAAAGGGTAATTTTAATGTTGTGCCAACAAAAATTTCTTCATTCCATGTGCATAAAACGGGCTATGCGCACACATTTTGATAAAATATATTCCTTAAAACATGCAGGCAGAGAGAATGTAAAATGCGATGGCAGAAGTCACGTTGTTATCCTTTTATATTGGGCAACATAGTACAGTTTAAAGTCGTTTAAATTTTTTTGTTAAAAATATTTTTAGTTTAACTACGAAGTAACGACGTGAGGCGAACGTTCATTTGATGCTAGACCGAAGTGTTGATAAGTGCGCAAAAGACCTATGCATGCAAAACCTTTAAATCCGCTTCCTATTTAGATTGGAATAAGGTGCGGAGTATTAAATCACCTTTTTAAAAAATTTCACCTCTATTGGTGCCGTTCAAACCGGAACATATAACAGGATGGTGACGTTTCTTTACTCGGAGCTCTATAAGCAAAAAAAAACAGTAAATTACTCCGGCTGTAAACTAAAATATATATATTTATAGATATGTGATCACAAAATTGTCAGTTTTAATATTTCAATGGTTGTCATTGCGTTTTAAAATATGCTCAAGAAATTCCGTAATAAATAATGATTAATCCATTGTTTAATGTCAACCTTTAATGCATCCTTTATACTTGAAATTCAGATCATGATTTGGTTTTATTTGTTTACAGGATTTCGCTTAAATGAGTGATGTGTGTGACCATCCAAAAGAGAGGAGGCCATTGCGGCGTATGAGGTCTATTTATCAGGTATTGTTTACATAATTGGTATTGTGTTTACGCGAACTCTAGACATGGTTCAATAAAAGACTATGTATTTTATCGCATATAATATATTGTATTTGCTTTACATTATATATATTTTATTTTCCCGACGTTTGAGACACTTTAACGGATCCATGGTCTCACCATATGTCCACGATTGTGCGTCGAGATACAAAGTGTCTGAAACGTCGGGGAAAATTCTAAATCAAATTAAAAGCGACATAATCTGTGAAGTCTTTAATTAAATCATAATTTGTTTTGATGTAAAACATGCTGTTGAAACTTTTTAATTTATTACAGAGTTTAACATATATCTTTTCTGTTGTTTGTTTTTTATTATTTTTGTTAATATCCTTTTCTTTGCACCTCCTGACTTCTCTTTCTGCTCCACCCCACAAAAAGTTGTGTGTGGCAAAAAGCTTTATTTTTTAAATTTAAATGTTTTATCCTTAATCGTTTTTCTTTTATTATAGGTACTGCTAGGCTACTCGTACTTCAAAGTTTATCATGTAAATTTAGCATAAATAAAACCAACTTATTGTTTCTTATTTATTTTTTTTGAATTTCTGGACTATTAATAATACATAGGACTGTGACACGTTTTAAAAATTTTAGTGCTCAAAAGTCGTTTTACGCTCCCACTGCGGCAAGATCACGTCAAGTGGACCCCCCCATTTACCACTTGATCATAAAAATTTAATCTATGTCTATTTTTTCATAAGTACTTATGATGGAAAATAGGTCCTTAACGATTTTAAAAATTTTGATTTTAACTAACATTTTTGCTAATGAAAATTTTAACTCATTTAATTAAAATGCATTAAAATAATCAACCGTAAGATAAATATATGAAGTAAATGCCACATCCATGGTCAAATGTCTATACTTTAAGAATATATTAACGACTTAAGATTTTTTGTTTATTTTTGTATTGTTAACTCATTTCTTTTCTGCCTTTTTTATTGGTCACATGCTTTATTCATTTGAGTTTAAGATTCCGGAAGAAAATTTCAGAGCACTGATTGATTGGACATATTGGTTAGAAGTCATTACGCATTTTAAAGTTGATTATTCTTAAATTTGTAAGAATAGTTTTTAATAAAACATATTTTATGTTCTTTTCGTCCTATTTATCGTTTTGCTACACCTATTTTCCAAGTTTTTTTTGTTCGGCTTCTAATCCTTCCAAATTTACCTGAATAAAAATATTTACGCAGAGCGACTGCTATCTGACCTTGTACCCAAAAGGTAAACAGCATTTTAAAGATAAATTAATTGCCATTCAATTTAAAGGCCTGACATCCTTATATCCTTATAACTGCCAAAGATAAGTTTTGACAACGAGGCTTTTTGCATGCCCATTCGTAATAAGCTAGAACTGTTTATTGTATAAACAATTATAGCCAATTATAATTGTGTAAACAATAATTATATTTAATATGAACTATAATTAACTATATTTAACAAATCGTAGGTGCATTACGGTCTGCGGCCGCACTGCGACGACATGGCAGCAAAGCCGTTGCTAATGCCGACCGATTCCCTCGAGGTGCAAGCGTATACACAGCAGGTAGCTGGTCATCAGACCACGAAGGACACCAAATATTTGGGTAAGAAGTTATCAGATTAAACTAAAGTTTATTTCAAAGAGACCAGTCAAGTAAGCGACCTGCATATAAAAAACTAACTAGCCCTTTCACATTGAGTGTTTCTTTAATTGCTAACGAAGGCGGGCTACCTGACGGAAAGTGGATATCGACGCCCATAGACATCAGCAATACCACATGTATGGTGAGACATGTTACGTTTAATTTACAATAGGCACCACCGACGGCCCCCTGTAAAAGGGGACTACCACCTCCTAAATGGGATGGCCTCCAATGGGACGTAAAAACGACACGACAGAAGGGATGATGCTAATAACTAAATTAGCGTTAGCATCAATTATAGCTTTTCACACCTGAAAACAAGAATTTAGTGCTTTCAATACGAATAAGGCACCGCGTCAGCACTTTCCTAGTCATGTCCTGTAATAGACAAACTCACAATGTTTCCAATGCGCAAAAATCAAGACGTATATACAAAAATTTAAGTAATTCTCCTTTACTGGGGCCGACTATGTGTATAGTGATATTTTGTTTAGTTGTGTAACAATTGATTAGCGATTCGATGTGTTAATTGCGTTAGCCATGTCACTTGACACCTACAGGTGTGGTGTTACTTGACACCACAATGAAAAGGTACGCGTTAACAATAGTAAATAAGTACATAACTTAGAATTACTTAATGTTTCTAATTCGTGTTTTGTTTTAATTTACTTAGCAGGACATAAACTGTTGGATGCAAAAATCGAAATCCTTTTAGCTGTAAGAGTTAGGTACTTTTTTCACATGTGACTTATCTACATTTTTTAGCTAGCTAGTTTCAGTGGAATCCATCCAGATTTGCCTATGTGACAGTTTGCACCTAACTTCGATAGTCCAAAGGATATACTGCATTTATAAAGTTGAGAACACTGACATCCTAGAACGATTGCCTATGGTGGACAACCTGGACCGTTTTTTTAAATGCCTACGTGATGCATGGTTCAGAACCATCTTACTTCTCATGCAAATGAGTGATCGTACCAAATTGAACTCGACAACATGAAAACATATATAATACAAATTTATTTCTCCGATGAGTTTGTCATTATCCATCGTTTATATAGGCATATTCAAATATCTTTATTATGTAAAAGGGCATAATACATTCTTGTTGATTGTCAAATAAACAATCAAATTTTCACAAATAGAAACCTCTGAACCTGAGAAGAATCGACGATTGAAACAAGGAACAATTGAAACGAGGAACAAATGAGTCCCCCTGACTTTCCTAACTCAACCAATAATGCTTTACAAATTTAAAAACTGATCAACATATTTTTACATTCTAAAATAGCCTGGAGCGAACAGCTCAATGCCTGGGCGTATTATCAATTAAGTATCAGTCGTTACCGCTATAATATGCTTTCACAAACAAACGTTTCTTAACAACTTATCCTCTATGTAATGTGTGTAAAACACAAATGTGTTTGGAACTTATTAACAGATAAGTGACTTAAATCCCAATATAAATTCTAGTATCAATTGATTCTAGCATAGACTAATGTTTAACCCCCAGGCCTGCTGCAGTGCAACGGGAAAATCCTAAAGCCTATACTGAAAGAGTCGCAGAGGAGGGAGGTGGACTTTTACGAGCTTTTGACCTCTTCATCACACCCTGACCTGGTGGAACTTCGAAGGTTCACGCCGAAGTACTTCGGAGTCAGGAAGTTCAGCTATAACGGTCACGAGTTGGAGTACATCATGTTGGAAGACCTGACGGAGAGGATGTTGGAGCCGTGCATCATGGATGTCAAGATCGGTGAGGTTTAACTAAGGTGAAAACAAAGTAACCGAGGCAATGAAGTGGTGTTATACATCTAGCGTTTATATCGATAAATCGATATTTAGATTGCAATTGCCGATTGAAAGTTATTCAATTGTTGCGTTTGCGAACGTTTCATTTGAATATCGCGCGCAATTAGGACGCTTTGAATTTAATCACCTTTCTCATCCATACATTCATTTTATCAAGATACAGATAGATTCTAAAAAAACATGTATAACTGCCATATGCATTTATAAGGTTAAAAAAATAAATAGTGGTTTTAACAACCAAGCTTTTTGACAACTCTACTACTACTCCAGGTAAAAGGACCTGGGATTCATTCGCAACAGAGGAGAAGATAAGGAACGAGGAGGAAAAGTACAGAGCTTGCAAGCAAGAGTTCGGCTTCTGCATCCCCGGTTACCAAGTCTACAAGCTGTCCACGGGGAAGCTGCACAAGTATAATAAGGAGCACGGCAAGAAACTGCATGGAACAATGGTAGTAGCTGGTGTGTGCAACTTTTTCAATCACTAAAAAACCTCAGAATGTGTAGAAAACTTATGTAAATACTCAAATACAACAATAACTAGATCTATAGGGCATGGTTCATTAATGTAAAATTTTAATTATTGATGCAATGTCACCTCGTCTTTAATGATTTCTTCGCACTTGGTAAATTTGCCTCATCTGATTGGCAATATTTTTGTTTCTTTTGAAGTTATACTTCTTTAGGCGCGTTATGAAAAATGATGAGAGTGAAATTTTAAGATGCGCGCGCACCTGTGACACAAAATTAACAGTTTATAATGAAAACGGTGAAATGGACCTTATTACATAGTGATAAGGTTGATTTTTGTGTAGTGATAATGGAGTTGTCGTTTTTTATTTGCGATAGTTGTTGCATAATGTGCTCTATGAGTTGGGATTAAGGTTCGTTTTTGGTTGCGTTTATTTTTGAAGTTATACTTCTTTAGGCGCGTTATGAAAAAATTATGAGTGAAATTTTAAGATGCGCGCGCACCTGTGACACAAAATTAACAGTATGAAGCCGTCTGCTTAATATATATATATATATTAAATATATTATTATATAAATATATTAATTTTTTAATGATGCCAAAGTATAACTTCTCACGCGCGTACATAAGTACTTAAGTTAAACCGTTGTTAGCGCGTAGCTAAGCACTAAACTGATGTTACGTTTATGAGTTATCCCGTTGCTCCGTTCCTAGCGCTCCGATTTTGATCATTCTTTTTTTAAATGGCATTTAGTAGATGTCGTGTGGTCACATTTAAAATAATTCTTAAACCTTTAGAGATAGACTCTAACGTAAATGTATTATAATATTCTGTAAAATTTGACTTGTTTTACACCGTAGGTAGGTCTAAAACCGATACAGATTTCTGATAAAACTATATTAGAAGCATAAGATGTGTCATATGATGCCTTAAGTGTCTTTTATGCCCTAAGCAAAGCTTTTGAGTGTGTACAGCATGAAACTTTGGTCAGGATATTATACTTCTACGGTATAATAATGCCGCACTAGTTATTCTGACTACGTATTCAAGCAATAAAATTCAGAAAGCTGACGTGAACAGCAATAGATCTCCCGGGGCTCTGTAAAAGTATGGGAGTCACGCAGGGATCAACTCTGGGGCCTTTAATCTTTTTGATATATTAGTGACGTACTAAAAGAAATTGGTTAAAGAATGTGATAAGCATAACTTAATATTAGAATAAGTATAAATTTGCTCTTCAACAAATAAGAATGCGAAAAACTATAGTTTTTTAAGAGATATTGTAAATGGCAATCTAAAATAAAAAGCAAATCTCATACAACGTTTAGCTTTCGCAAAAAAAATTATTATGCTGCCTCCGTAGCCTAGTGGTATAGGCGTTTGCTTTGGAAACCGGAGGTCTAGGGTTCGAAACCAACCAGAGCAAAAAACCGTCCCGCAGCCATCCGCACGTTCCTGAACGCGTGCGGCGTGCCGGCGAGCAGGGCGCTGCTGCTGCAGCTGCTGTCGGGGCTGTGGGCGCTGCAGGCGTGGGCGGCCAGGCCGCGCGGCCTGCGCCTGCGCGCCTCCTCGCTGCTGCTGCTGTACGACGCCGCGCGCCTCAGGGCCGCTTCGCCCCAAGACGACGCGGCTCGGTAACGTGCTCGACACTTGTTTATTGAGGCCCCCGCACAGTAGGAGCGTTATTCCCGCGTCTACGTGTTTCAGATTCAAGTCGATCAGTCGGAGTTACAGTGCTGCCGCATTAGGCAGGATGGTCAGTACGAAGTAGTGCTGCGCATCGACCAGGAAACGGTTGCTGTTACATATGTATTAATGTAGTAGTGCTCGTAGGCAGGTTCGAGTACTGTAAGTAAAACACCCGACACACAAAAAGCCCTCGTGGTGTTAAGCTTTAAAGATTATCTTGTGCTTACTGCATTAGGCGGCAGCTAAGTACTCACCTAACGCTCCTAAACTTGTGGTCGCGTTCCAAACCTTCGCTCTGTCGGAGGATCGCCTACTCCGCGTCGTTATAAGGGGAGTTCCTAAGGAACTCTAACTAGACGAAGTTAACGCGGAACTCAAAAAACAGGAATTTCCTTTCACAGGGTGCGCGGACCTCCTTATGGTCGAATCAGATCTCCCCCCCAAGGGAAAATCTATTTTCAACATAAGATCAATCTACAAATTAACCGGCTTGCAGGTCGAAACTCCCCTTAAGACCGGCCTAGTCGCGTAGTGTCTTAATTGTCAAAATTTCGGGCACGGGCCACGGCTTCGCACGCACTTTGTGTGAAGTGCATTCTTGGAGTGATTCACTCTTTAATATAAGCTTTTGAGATTGCTCAATTTAAGAGCACTCATTTTTGAAGTTATACTTCTTTAGGCGCGTTATAAAAAATGATGAGAGTAAAATTTTAAGATGCGCGCACCTGTGACACAAAATTAACAGTATGAAGCCGTCTGTTAACCGCTCATTAAGTCTCGAAAAAAGCTACTAACAAAATATTAATTAAACCTCGATATTATTCGCGCATGTTGGTACGCTCGTCACCTCTGATCACTGTTTTCATATTTATAATATTTATCAACATGTCTCTAGTTTATACATTCACAACACGTGTTTGAGTTTCATACAAGTGCGAATTATATATGTGCTAATAAATTATATTATAATTATATTTAGTAGTGATTTAAATTGAATATTTTGATTGATATTACGTAAGTAATATTTGTGAATATTAGTGAAAAAATTGTGCTTATATACTTTTTCAAGTGCTCCGATATAATTGAGGTTAACTATCCGTATGTATTATTTATTGATATAAATTAAAATACTTTTATTTAATATAATTAACACTAAATATTATTAAATTATTAATGTTAAATACTTATTATTGGTTATTTAATATTCACAAAATAAAGAAATAAATTTAATAAAAAGTTTGTGATAAAAATTAAAATTGAACATCAAATTATAATATTAATTTTTAATATTTGCTATTAAATTGAATAAATAATAAATATTTATAAAAATAACTAAATAAATTTAATGAAAACTTTTTGATAAAAATGATAACTGAAGTTCCGATTCAGACATTACGGAAGATACTATAGAAGTGGACATCATTTAATTAAGAATACAATTCGAATAATAAGACAATTTATGTTAGACTTAATGTAAGAAAATAAATGTTTATTTATTTAATTTTTCAAATTTAAACTGAACTTTGTTGATTATCCTTTTCCAATCCTTCTATTATTTCATTGTAATTAATTATTTGCATGCAATTAAAACTTTTTTAATGATGCCAAAGTATAACTTATCACGCGCTACATAAGTACACGCACCCATTTTTAATTAAAAACTATCATCCATGCCATCTGCCGCTCGTTTCGCGAATCCTGCACCACCTGGTCCGGCTGTTTGTACATGGATAAAGCCTGTCACATTTTTAACAAAAGCTGCCGCCGTCTTTAAGACCGCCGCGACGACAATAAGTAAGGGAACCGACCCGGTCCCACAATAGCGAGCAGTAAATAAGTTAACAAAAAATTGCGGCTAAATTGCGAATCCATATCACATTTAAACTAGTTTAAAAGAGTCTAATATGGAACAAATCTTTGTCATATAATATTGTTAATCGAAATACATTTTTAAATAAATTTTCGTCACAGCGAGCCAACGCGTCGCAAGTCGGTGCCCGCGTCCCCGTGGGGCGAAGCCCTAGAACGGCTGCGCGGGAGCCACTCGTTCGAGCACGACTACGAGCGGAAGCTGCGAGAGATGCGCGCCAACTACCGGGAGACCCTCGACCAGCTCTCCTGCGAGGCTCCGAGACCCAGCTCCTGGGGGAAGCTCCGCCTGATAGACTTCGCTCACGCCTTCCCTCAGGACTCCGACTCTGTGGACGACAACTTCAAGCAAGGCCTCGACTCCCTGGTGGCTGTGTTCGAAGACCTGCTCCGGGAGACGGATAACAAAGTGTGATGCTGGTGGATTTTGCTGAATTGAACTCGGACTTAATGTGGACAGTAACAAAATGCAACGAAACGGCTTGGTAAGTATGGTGCTGTTATTAAGCGACTGCCGCTCATTGATTTGACATGTCGGTGACAAAAAAATCACTAAGAACACTACGAGGGTGCCACTTCGTTCATTTATTGATTACTTTGTATACCTCTATGTCAAGTCGTAAATTTGCTAAAATATAAAACGTTCTTATTGTAAAATTGTCACCGCAATGTCAATCATCGAGGGAGTCTGCTACAAACAATGACAACGTATGTATGTCGCCACTTCGCTGCTATGCTTTGTTCACATTAATCCAGAGCTTAATTCGGCTTATATAGTTGTATATTAAGTGCCAAATTTTTGTCACACGTTTCAATGAATTCAATTTTTATTCTTCATGTTAAAACGAATTCTATATATATATATTTTAATTAAACGAATCGACAAGACTAGCAGAACGTTAACCGATAGTAATGGCGGACGGATGGATAAAGACAGAACAAATCCGATCGCCACCCAAAGAAATCACGTCGTCCTCTCGTTTACCAAGCAATTGCATTACTTACATTGCCCTTGGAGCACAATGTTTTCACACTACTGCTTTGTCGAAGAAATATGTAACTTTACACTTCCTTAATAGTAGCCTGCTTTTGAATAGACTCATGCTTTAACATACTAAAGACTCCCAAACAATATCAAAGTTTAATATCACATTTTGTTCATGTCAATTCCATTCGTTAACTCTACCATAGTATTAGTTTTTTGGTGTATATAAAGTGCCAAACATATTCCCTATGCCTATTTTTATGACAATTTCTTTTTAGAACGTATTTCAATAAATTATGTGTTTGTAATATATCTCTTATTTATACTGAAATAATTAAATGTTTACATTAATACTAATACTACAGCAAAAGTGTTCACGAAACAGTCATTAAGTAATAAAAATTATAAAAATCAATAAACAGTTGCTTACTAAAAAATGTATGTAATTAGAAGGTAATATGTTTAGTACAACGCATATTGTTTAAGATACACGTTATAAATTGTTATTCTACCTGTGTTAAAAGTATTAAGTTTCACAATAAAAAAAAAAACAACGAAACATTCGCTTTCGCGTGATAAATATTTATTTTTTCTGAAATCAACCCGAAATCGTTAATACCGGATGAAACTTAACTATAAACTTAATGCGATGCAAATAGATGGCGGTTTACTATCGACCCAGTTGGAAGGCGAACAAAAGAAATTTAAAGGTCGAGACAGACGCGCTGATTTCTATATAAAATTGCATAACTTATAAAAGTTAATGATTAAAAACATTAATTAGCAATAAGAAGCCATGACCAAAATTTTTCAAATCTTAAAGTATTACTAGCTTTTCTTTAACTAAAATCGTTGAGCGACGTCCGTCCAAACCTTTATTAATTATTCATAATAATTCATATTAATTATTATATATTATATAGGTCCTATAAATCTATTGTCATTCAATACTGTTGAATACCGAACGGTAAATATTTTTACAGTTGGAATTTTCCATTAATATAGGTATTCTATATACATATAATATTATTATTTTATACAGTTTTCCATCAACAAACTTTTATCTGTTTTAAATTTTACACAATCTCTTACAAGAAAAATGTGCGATCTACGGTCGAATAAAACGATTTTAACGTTAACCTTTTTAAATCTATTACAATCAAACAAATAGCAGTATTCAAGAGAAACATTTACAAGTGTCGACACAATATTCAGTGCTAGACACAATATATTTTATATCTTTTCGAAATTAAACATTTTATACAAAAAAAAACTGTAGTAACCGAATCTAACATGAACTCAAAACCAGATCAGGTCGATAGTAACAAATTATACACAGGAATATCGGTACTGATTTATACTCACAACATCCACAACAATAATCCACGGTTCGCACAATAAACAAACTTTTTTCAAACCATCGTATTTAACCATGAAAAATAATTAAACAATTCTCAAAGAACTGTCACTTTTCCCGCCTTTTACACGAAATGTTTTCTTTTTTAATCCGTGACACATGCTGCCATTGCATATGAATATATTGTTTCAAGCATATAATAAATCTAGTGTTAAATGTAATATACAACAAAAAAAAGAAATGAACTATACGCGTACAAAACAGACCGCTCTCTAGCACGTAACAAAGCACCTGTTTAAAAACTAACACCGTTACATAACGAGTATTCATTAATATTTAATTGCATACATTTATTACTCAATTTTTTTATAAATTTTCTCAAATACATTTTATTAGGAAAAACTAAATAAAACTCGACAGACACGCACACACGTCAAAAGAAAAGAAACGTTACCTTAATTTATGTTAGAAGGTATCACAATGGTTATTACGCACTGGAGGGCATACAATGTGCTGTTTTTGAATACAAATCATAGTATTAATCGTGATAATTAATAAAATCAGTGAAGCTATTTACATAAAACATAGCTTTGTGTTGTGATAAACTTGCTTTCACTGTTTTTCTTGTTAATTATAGAAAACATGTTTATTTTGGTATTTAAAGAATTTAGTTGATATATTCTCCGCTATTCAGTCACATTAAAACCAGTTTAACAATGTTTTATGACAAATGGGAGAATTGCTTACCACTGTTAGAGTAAACAAGTCGCTAATATCAAAAGAATATAATATGTAATACATTGAAATTTCATTGTCGCACTTTATTTTTAACTTTCCTCTAAATTTGTACCAAACTTGTAACGCTCCATTCCATAAGGTTTTTAGTACAGCATAGTTAATGTTTCCTCCTCTTGCATTCTTTCGAATGACGAAAAGGCAAGAGTGGCAGATACACAAAGAAATTGTAACATTTTACATGCTCTTAGAGGCCATCCATAAATTAAGTCACAGCTGATCAAGTTCGATAGACCCCGCCACCCCTAGTGTGACGTCACATACTTTACAATTTTACCTCAGAAGTTATTCAATTCAAACGGCAGGTCTGAAATTAGTATTGATATTGTACTTCTGGGGATGTGACGTCACGAAATTTAGGATCCCTCCCCCCCTTGACGTGTGACGCAATTTATGGATGGTCTCCAATTATGAAAATTACGGCAATAATGCTATGAACTATAAAGTAAAATAAAATTAAGACAAACGAAAAAATATATAAGAAATTATCCATAGACGCATTACATTCAATGGAATTACATTACACATTACAATAATATTAATTATATATATTTATTTATAGGTTATGTACAAAAAGAATTACAATGATAATAATTATGATTAAAAAGAATTATTTGTAAAGTTTTTATGAAATTAAAATGTGATAATTTATACTAAACATTATAGAATGCTCTTCAAGTATTATATGCAATGGTTTATAACAAAATAACTTGGTTTGAGACTATGTCAAGCCAACATTATCAGAAAACAAATGAAATTATTAAATTTAAATGGCGTTGAATATACTCTTTTAAAACAATAAAATTTGATGATACTTTTAAACATGAAAATGAATCGACCATTTGTTGTGATAGTAGGTATATGGGTAGCAACAAATTTTATTCTGATTGATGACCAATGCTTCTTTTTTTCTTTTCTATGAAGTTTTTTTTTATTTCACATGTTTCATATAATTTTTTTTAACAAATCTTTAAGACCATACGGTGAGAAAATTGTTAATTATGGGTTTTTATATCAAAATGTAATGTTGGAGCATGAGAAAACTATTGAAACAATCAATTACATGAATTTTCTGCTGTCTATTAGCACAATAGAGTTTATCACACGTGATTATTAGGCAATTTCTCTCATTACAATCCTCATGATGATTTGTATCAGTGGTTTTGTCAAATTGTAGACAGAGTAGATGTAAACATGCTCTTATGTCAAACAATAATGGCATCAAATGCAAACGTTTTTTATTCGTAAACCGCGGCTATGTTTAATCTCCACGCGATGTCTAACCAATAAGAGAGCCTGGTTTATTACCACCTATTATTATTGAGTTATCTATCTCTACATTGACTTGGCTTTAATTGTTAATTTCACATTAAGTATTTTTTGGGTATTTAGTACAATTTTTGACTAGTGTTTATGGAAGGATTTTTATTAGATCGGAAGGAAAGAGCCTTTTTTATGCAAGTATAGATACTTTGTAAACAAATTAACTTACAAAGTTAAACTTGTATGAATTAGCCAAACAAATCACTTCAGACTGCTAATTAATTTGTGCCTTATATTCATACAATTTGAGTTATTATAATATTAAAATGTTAACAAATTTTACAAGGCTGCTGTCAAAATTCTAGTTTGATCAAATCTGACCCTTTTCCGTTTTCGGACCTGCTTAGTATCATAAATATTCTAAAAATAAGATAAATGGATCTAGTTATATTTTAGGATTGTTTACAAAGATTTGAAAGAAGAACTTTGCACTGGAATCTAGGTTCCATGCACAAAGTCATTGTCTAAATAATATCAATACAACAATGAGAGATTGATATAAGTTGAAGCTATTAGTTAGAGATAAAATTTACAAAAGTAAAGTCTAACGTTAAATTTAATTTGACCAAACATCGTGTGAAGATTAAACATAGCTGCAGTAAGCCAATAAGAAGTTCGCTTCCGGCGCTATGTTTGACATTAGGGTTCGTTATCCTGATCTAGCCTGGTTCACCGGTCAGCTTCTTACGATATTACAAGACGGCCGCACGCACGATGTCGATCATATATCAGTAATATCTCTGATGCGAGTGGATGCGAGTGGATGGGTCAATTGCGGTGCGTCCTGAGCGCCTTGTAGTCGAAGGCGCAGCCGTGCACCTCCGCGTAGCGGTGCGGCGCGCAGTAGGCGGCGCCGCAGCGGCAGCGGTGCTCCGTGGCGGCGCTGAGGCGTCTGCGGCACACGCCGCACCGCACCTTGCGGGCCCCCTCGGGCGCGTCGCGCGGCAGCTCCAGGCGCTCGTCGCTCAGGTGCAGGTGCTCGCGGTTGCGGTGGCGGCTCAGCGCCGGCAGCGCCCGGCTCGGCGCGTGGCGGGAGAGCTGCTCCAGGTGCGGGGTGGAGGCCGACAGGGGCGGGGCCGCCGCGCCCAGCACGCAGCTCGAGCCCAGGGCGCGGCCTCGCCACGAGAGGGCCTCCGCGGGGGCCCCTTTGACGAACATACACAGTTCGATTTCATCACAATGCTACATACATATTGTATGTCGCTATTGGAAAGAGTTTACGACTGTCAATTACTGTACAAACTTGCAACAGGAGGGCATGTAAAAACTCACAGATTACAAGATCACCCTTAAAGCATCTACTAATATTAAATGATAATGGCCCCAAATTTTTCAAATTCCAAGGAATTTATCAAATGCATTTCACTATTTTTAAATGTAGAAGAATGACCGTTTTGGGTTTTAACTCTCAATATATTTGTTAACTAAAAATAAGAATCATACCAAAAGCTGCAGTCCCAGTAGTAGCAGTCGAAGCGGTAGCTTCCGCCTCTTCAGTAGCAGACAAGGCATCTGGGAGCTTAAACCTACAATACATGACAAATGCAAAATATAATCATTTTCAGTAAATATTAAAAGTTTAGAGTGAATTTATATACAGAAATAGCAGGAAAAGTGTAAAATCAAACAAATTCTATTATACCAAGACCAAAAAGGGCTGCCAAAGGTTAATGACCCCTATAGTTTATACTTTTGATAGGTCGTTTTCCTATCGGGGTTTTTATTAGTGAACTTTTGTCATATGCACATATGTTAAAATCTAAATTTAAGACAGAATTTTTTCCACTTTATTTTCCTCAGTTAATATCAATGTTACATTATATTCATGTTACATTCTTAACCATTCAAATTTCCACCATGCAAGTAACTATTGAAATGAAATGTTTTTTAATACAAGTAAATCATATTTTATTCACATAGTCAATAAAAGTAAAATATGAAGAAAATTATTTAATATTAAGTCGTATTTTTATTTATTTAAAAGCATAAAATGATATGTAGACCTGAACAAAACCTTAACTAAAGCTAATTTAATTTTGGGAGTAAATAACTACTTTGGAAGTATCAGTTAGTCCATACATGGGTCATGAAACATTAATAAAGTATTGTATCCATCTGACTAGATGGATACAATTTTTTCCGGATTAGTCATGGGGTAGGTTTGACGCAGAGCATGTGGCAAATACCTTTGCAACTCAAGTGGATAAACTCTATTCAATAAATGAATTAGTTTTCTGAAAATAACTGCCAAAGACATATTGATAGTTCTCATAGGGACAAGGACGGACTTTTAAGTAACGACTTGGTGGGGTTGTGGCAGGAGGGGCCTAGGTGTCGTCCTTGATAGCCGGTGGAACTTTGAGCAGCATTTCCGCCAGCTCACCCCGAAATTGATGGGCACTGCAGGAGCCCTGGGATGTTTACTCCGAAATCTTAACGGGCCGAACGGGAGGCGGCTCTTTATAGGCGTAGTTCGCTCAATGGCTCTCTATGGAGCACCCATTTGGGCGGACTCCATTGAATGAACTGCAACGAGGTTCCTCCTAAAAAGCTCTCAGAGGCCTATTGCCATTGTGCAGCTAGAGGATACAGGACGATTTCGTTTGAGGTGTCTGTACTTTAGCCTGAACTCCTCCTTGGGACCTCGATGCGAAGGTTCTTCCTTGTGTATAGGTGAAGTCGAATTCAGACAAGGGAGGTTCAACCGTCAAATGAGATTATAGATTGGCAGGGGGAGATAGCGCAAGTTGTTTATCAATGGCGCTCCAGACTGCAGAATCTAACTCTGGACAAAGGACGGTGGAAGCTTGTTCGCCCGTCCTAAGAAGTGGGTCGAGCGTAAACTAAGGCATACTGACTCTACCATTACACAGATACTTTCAGGACGGCTGTTCTGGACGGTATCTGTTTATGATACGAGGAGGAGCCAACAATGATGTGCCACACAATGTGGAGCGGCTGAGGACACTGCTGACTCAACACTCTGCAGAATGCCCAGCCTGGATGAGTTACGATCCGCCTCACGGCGGTCTTAGGCACCGACCTTTCCTTCCGACTGTGGTGAAACCATTGTCGGGAGAAAAGATCATGGAAGCGTTGAGCTTTCGGCAGCAGTAATGCCTCAGAAAGAGCGGCGGAACGAGAGGAGGAGCGACCCTCACTCGCAACCGATGCGCGCCGGAGGTGGGCGTAGGCGCTGGCCATGACCGCCGCCTGCCCCTTGATGAGGCCCCGGGCAGTGGATACGGGACCCTACCCGAACGCACGGGTCCTCGTGACGGATGGGTGCCCCAGCACGCCTCGAAGCTGTTTAGAGGTCTAAGACTTGTGGTGAGTTCGCAATGCAAACACTCGTGATGTGGTGCGGTGAAATAATATGATCCCACACTACATCAAGAACGAACGGAATGGAGTTCCAGGGGTTTTAGTGAGTAAGAGTCTCACATAACCTGAATCCCTTCCCGGGGGCGAAGATATCCACGAGATTTCCCTGGTATAAAAAAAAAAAGAGGAGGGCCTGTCCTGTTAATCTCTTAATATTGCCTAGAGCCATGAGGCTGGGCACAGATAGTCTTGCCCATGTGGGCTCCCACAGCCCCTAGCTAGTGGAGTAGGCGGAATCTGATACCTATAGATAGGCTCCGAGACATTAGCTTTGAAGCGCCCAGAGACAGAGTGGGTCATAGGGCCGAGATTGGACAGCACTGCAATGGTCGCAGATGCCAAAGTTTTCCATATGCATCTAAAAGGCTGCTACCAGCTCGGCAGACACATAGGGTATCGTTAGCTGGTTCGTAGTTCAGAATAAAAACCACGATTCGATAATATCATCATCTCGATGCGACTGTGCCAGTGACAGTGTCCTGCAAAGAGTGATTGGAGAGCGCCTGTAGCCAGCTGCACCTCGTGAGGCAGGGGCGCACGTAGTCGGCGCCTCAGCGCAGCGTGCCGTGCGGCGCTGAGCGTTCTGCACGCAGCACTTCGGCCTAGCCTCGTGCGCGCAGTCAGGCGCTCTGTCGCCAAGGGTCGGTGCCGCGTGCGTGCGGCTCGTGCGGAGCGCCTGCTCCGCGTGGCGGGCCTCTCCAGTGCGGGTGAGCTCTGGATGCCGCTTGTCGCCAGCACGCAGCTTGACTAGGGCGGCTCATAGAGCTGAAGCATCTTACGAACAAATCATGACAAACTACAATTGTTGCTCTAAATTAATTAATTTAACTCACAGATTCAAGATCACCTTATTACTTTTATTAAAGATATGTTAAATAAATTCTTTGAATTTATCAAATGCATTCTTTTTTGTATAAATGATATATCATTATTGACAAATGCAATTTTAAAAGTGAAGGATAAACGTTGTGTTTATCTCAATATATTTATTAAGCTGTTCATAAAATAAAATCATACCAAATGGCGTCATGTTAGCAGTCACGATCATATAATACTTCAAGAACAGATCTGAACTTAAACCACAATAATGACAAAATACAAAATTTTGAAGTTATCTTTCAGTACGTTATGAAAAAGTTATAGGTAAATTTAAATACAGAATCGTGAAGCAAAATCAAACAGTTATAATAACGAGACAAATGGACTCAAGGTTAAGTGACCTATAGGTTTGATATTTTGATAAGTTGTTTCATAATTGGGTGTTTTTTATTGAACTTTGTATGCAATATGTTAACATCTAAATTTAGATGAAGTTCTTTTTCATTATATTTATCTATTAATAATATTTATTTATAATTATATTACATTTTAACCATATAAATTTCACTATGTAATTATTGTAATGAAATGTTTATTAATACTAATGGTAATATTCTATTCAATTTACATAGTCAATCAACATTGAGATATCATAATACGTTTAATAAGCGCATCTATCTCATTTAATCAAAAGCTATATGATATTAGACCTGAACAAGTAACAACTCTCTTAGAATTCTAATTTAATTGTGTGGGAGTATGAACTACCGTAGTATCATATAGTCAAAGTACGTCTATGAAACAATAAATTTCATCTGACTACGATGGATTATTTATCGATTAGTTGGCGTTTGTAGAGACATTGCAATCTTTAATCTCAAGTGCTTAACTCTATTCATATGATATTAGCTTTTTGAGAAATATGCAAAGAACTTGAGGTCTCTAGACAAGACTGACTTTTCAAGTGTACTTAGTAATTGAGGTAGGCCTATCCTAGTATTATTTTTATATAAATTAGAAATGAGCTTGATTAATAGTATTAGCCTAAATTGGTAGGCTTGTCCAGCCTGAATGCAAGATGGAGATGGCAAGCAGAATTGATCATTGATGGTAGATCATTAGCTCCAAATCAAATGGACACATTGTCTTGTCCTGAAAAGACATATGATATGTCCATATACAACAGCTGAGAGAATATCGGTAGAGCCAGGAAAGACAACAGTTACCGATATTTAAGTGGAGATTTCAACGTCAATTTTCCTAAGATCGCTCGTCCACTTATTGATGTCTCTCCAAAGATGATTGAATTCTAGTGCCATGACAAAGTAATCCTCGATCTTCGACAACACGTAGCTCGAGCACTACATAGTCTGATATTGTACGATATCTGCAAGCTGTAAGACAAACTTTTGCTATCAGATGTGTCTAGTCTATCATAGTCTCTGATAACTAAGTTCGATTCTGACATTACATGATATATGATAGTGACATCATTAGATGAACTTCGAAAATAACAATTTAATATGTTATGAATAATTATTAATAAATGACTAAATTTATATTTAGACTATAATATTTGAAAGAACTATATAGCAAAATCATATTTATACTAATATTTTCATTTAAAGTATAATGTATTCACTTTTCAAATCCCAAAAAATATTCAAAGCTTTTCTATAGTTTTTTTTTAATTTGTAACGGATTGTTTGGGTGATAATGTTTATTACAATATAAATAACATTTTAAATGATAACATACTGGTAATGGAATGACCACTCCTGGTTTTTCTAATAATATGTCATTACTATTCTTGGAATTGTTTGTTTATTGTATTAACTCCATTACAAAAGATAACATAAGTAATAAGTTGCACTGAGTTTACACAGTTCTCCTCAGGTCAGGGGCGTTCGTTACCAAACCTGTAGTATACTTGACACTCAATAAGTATTTGAATTTAAATGTAATGAATGTAAGAAAAATTGAGTATTTGCCGTTGTTAAAATATAACATTATCTACTGGTGTATGCCTGGAATGACATACAATTCATTTGTACAATGGAATCTATGTTAAATTCTTCATTGTACTTGCAGCATTATATTACTTTATTGTCTTTCAGTTATCAACTTTATAGTAACTTCTTTGCCTTAGATATATGATAACACAATTAGTACTGTTGTCCTTGTGTCACTTGTGAAAATAGCATACAATCATACCAATATCTATATATAAAAGAGATTCCTACCTATATATTGACCCATCATGATATCTCTGGAACCATAAGGCGACTTGAAATTTGGTAGGAATACTCCTTTCGCCGAGTAAAGGTCAGCTAAGAACGGATTTTACGAAATTCCACCCACAAGGGGGTTTGGGGTTGCTTGTCATAAATATAATAATACACACGTACCCCTGCGACAGTGGACGCGGCGTTGGGGCGTCGACGTCTCTGCAACTCGAGTGCCTCCATGCGCCTCCGCAGCTCCATCATCTTGCCCATGGTGACCGCATTCTCGTGAAGAGTTCCCCCTGTCTCGCGTTGCAGCAGTTGTGTCAGCGTTGCTGGGCCTAGCAAATTATTTTGATATTTTTTTATTGAATATTAGCTGATGCGCGTGACTTGGTCCGCGTGTCAGTATATTAAAAAATCTGAGAGATTTTTTTACATCAAATACCTGCCAGTGGAAGTCCCATCAAAATTGGACCAGCCATACCGTAGATTGACCATAACAAACAGACAGATGACAAGGGTTTTAAAAATTATTATTCTTTAAAAAAGGTTACACCAATATGGATATTCCACAGCTTGCTGCCTCCGTGGCCTAGTGGTATGGGCGTATGCTTTATAAACCGGAGGTCGTGGGTTCGAATCCTGCGGGGACTCAACAAATTTTCAATGTTGTTTCCTAGTTAGTCAGGTCAATTTGGGCTTATCACCCATTGTCTGATAAGTATGATGATCCATGCGTCGGATGGGCATGTAAAAAGTCGGTCCACCCACCAACCCGCATGGGACCAGTCCTGGTATTGCCGATGTCAATGGACGTTGGTGACTACTTTTTATCAGATGGCCCAACTACTTGAATGCATCATATGCCAAGAAAAAAATGTAAATCTTTAATTCTTATGATGTTTTCCTAGATTTGAATTTTTAATATGTTAAACGATATAATACAAAAATAATATTTCTGGACGAATAACACATTACCATCTAGTCCCAAAGCCAGCAAAACTTGAACAATTGCAAGTAGATGATTGAGAAATATATAGACTTGCTTTTCTTTATTAAATAAATACTTAATATATAGATGCAAACACCCAGGCACGAAAACTACAACACTATGTTCATCAAGCAATATTTACCCGTGGGAATCGAATCCACACTCTTCGGCGCAACGGTCAGGGCCTCAAACCAATACACCAAGTGGGTCGTCAATATACTCACACTTCTGCTGGTCCAGCGGCGAATAGGTCCCATCGCGGTTCTCCTTGACCCGCAGCATGTTGACCCTCCTGCCCTCGCGGTACACGAGCACGGTGACCTTGCAGCCGCTGGCGGCACCGCCCTCCGCGCCGGACCGCCGCCCGCGCCGCCCACGCCGCGGAGCCCACGGCGCCCACGCCGGCGCACGAGCCGGAACTGCCGCTGGACCAGTCCCCTTCTGCCCACTCCATCTCCTCGCTGAGAGAACAGCCAGTGTTGTACTGTACTGAGTACATTTTTCCTAGGAGTTACTACTATCCGTAGTTTCTATAGTCCGCAACAAATGATAGGAATATAATCGATACATGTTAGCATGGTACCTACTAGGGACGTATAGGACGTAACATGTCTAGTTTTCCTGCAAAATTTTGGGGGCAATAACTGCTGTAAAAAGAAAACTAAAAGTAAGTCCTTACTTTAGCAGTGCCTAAATTTCGTTACTGCAATATTAGCATTGCATAAAACCTTATGTAGTCTGCTAATTATTACATCCAATATGTTTATATTAATATTAACATATTTATATTAATCAAGCAGAACCTACTCTCAATGAAGACTTCACAATTCTTAACACCACCATAGCAAGTAATGAAGCTAATAATGATGCCCTTTAAACCGGAAAGACAACGGCATTATTACAATACTGCATATGATAAAACACAACTTAATAATCTGAGATTACCTATTATTATATATTTTTTTCTTAAGTACAAACAATAGTGTTTAGAGTAGACTTACCGATCAGGTGGAGGTCTGTCAGGGGGTGGAGGTCGTCTCGCTGTGACGGGGCCTCCGCGTAATGCCAGCACTAGGCGGAGGCGAGCTCCAGCTGAGACTCCATGATCACGGAGCGAGGCACCGTCTGCTAGCTCACGAAGATTGTACACCAGGTGCTGTTGGGAGACTGGTATACCTGGAAGATGGGGTTGTTAACTATATTTGATACATGCTGTGAATGCTTAGACATACATATAGTTTGGCAAAGTTTAGTAGAACCACATCAAAATCAGGAATTATGAAAAATTTATTAAATTAGCGAAATTACCATAAACTGGAATCATTACAATATTTACATACTATAATTACTAAAATGGTAATTTTATATGCAGATCTCACTTGGTTCTCTGCATGTAAGAACAAACCGTAGCAATATAGTTTAAGCATTATTAATTAGTAGATAAGTTATCTCTATGTTTTAAAATAACGAAAGGGAATCATATAATGTAAGCAAATATGTTTATATGTCCCTTGCTTCATTATAAAGCTACAGTTTGTATGTGATTGTAGATGTGAAGGTAAACAGGACCAGTGGCTTCTTATCAAGTGAGGCAATTGCCAGATAACCTTTATGCAATAAATAAAGAAAACGGACAGTGGCAGAGGAAAAGTCTGCATTTATATAGAGTTGAAGGAAAAAATGGGGTAAATAACAACCATGGTAGTGGAAGTGTAGGATCAAGTTGGTGGGTAGAAGATACTAGATACAGAGGCTTTAAATATAGAAACAAGATTGCTGCTTGGGGAAGATTCCCATGTGCTATACTTACTAGAGAACTTTGAGAAGCTAAAATAATGATTATGATGAGGAGAGCATACACCAAAGGAGCAAAAAAATACAGAAAGGGAAATGACGGGCTGTTAAAGCCTATTTAATAGTAGAGTAGATAAATTTTCAAGTCTATCTTTTGCAGCTATTAGTAGATATCAGTGCTTCTGAATTTTTGGACATAATTGTTGTGGTCAGATGCCAGTTGTTACGCAAAATTGTTAATCTGGTAATCTGGATGGATTGCAAGCCAAACTCATGATAAGCTAGGAAGTTGGTTAGGAAATACCAAACATATTGGATATATTATATTTTTGTAGAATATGGAGACAATCTAGGATCACTTTGCTTACAGTTAAAAGAGGCCATGTAGTATAGCAAATAATTGAGTGAGACATCATTCCATCGCTATACAGCAATTTGTATATTTCCACAAGAGGATATCCCTAATTTTGTTACACTTAGAGATAATATGTCTCTATACTGGGTTACCTAATGACGAAAAACAATATATGATATCAATAAAATTTAAATACACAATGTCTCATTTCTTCATTTGTTATATTTAATAATCTTCCATACCTTATTTAAACTATATTGAGATAATATCTACCCGACTTAAACATAATTAAAACTATAAATCTCTGTTCCCATAAAATAAAATCATCCATACCAATACATATTGGGTACTTATTTTTTTAATAATCAATTCTTCAATAAGAAACTCATTTAATTATTTAATGCATTGTAATTTTTTCCCTAACTACAAAACTAAATGATTTAATTATGACCATACAAATAAATAAGCTTCATAACTATTTTAACAAGAATTTATTAAGCTAATAATACAATATGATAACAAGGGGCCAGCCTTGATACATCCTTTAACACTCAATTGATTCTATTTATAAGGTTCATTTCAAAGGCCTATTGTCAAGCAAACGGCCAACAACAGATGCTCAAGTGAATAATGGAGGCAAGTGTTATTATGAAACATCACGGTGAATCACAAGATTGGAGTAAGGCCAAAAGATATTGAGTATTCAAAATATCTTTTTTTTTTTAAATAAACGCGATACAAGTAATTTATCGTTGAAAACATTACATGTTTAGATGACTTATGATAGAAGCTAGTCAATATAGTAAAATACATGATGTGCCTATTCACAAAGCTATACAGTAGATTATGAAGCAGTATCTAGATTTAATAAATAACTTGTCATCTAAACGTACAAGATATATACATTATTTACAAGATGTAACCACTACTAAATAAACCGTATTATTTCAAGGTTTGATGGTAATTTAAGTGGCTTATAAAAGTTCAAATTTAGTTGAATTCTATCGGTCACCTTACATTATACATAAAACATATCGCATCTTAAAAGATTTGACACTTGTAGGACAATTTTTTTTTTACTCGTGTGAGTCATAGCTGCCTGTACCAATCGCACAAATCTTAAATTCGAAATGTTAAAAGGATTCAAGTGAATATCCTAATTAATTGCTTCCGCTCTTCAATATAAAAGGAATGAGGACGAAACTTGACAAATATGAAAAAGTAAACTATAGCAAAAAGTTATTCGTGTACAGTACTTACCTTCCACTCTAAATATTTTGGACTTGATAGCAAATATTGTATCAGACGGCGACACTGTCATTTCAAATGCGGTCCCCGTGAGGGTCTCCACCAGGACTTCCATGGTAGGCTGACTTGATCCATCTTCTTGGAAACTTTTTGACCTATTCGACAGTCTTTCCGGGTATCCATGTTGTGACATTTCACACGCGGTACACACCAAACTATCTACGCAACATTGCGATTCCGAGAAAATATAAGCACTTAAATTATAAAAATGTATAGATAAATGAATGTTCTAAGATAGGCACTTGATGACGGAGGAAACATGCGTTATTACGTCGTTGATAATCGACTTAAATCAAATCTGGTAAATTTAATGAAATGAAAATTTGGTACAGATCTTTTGCTATTGCATTAACAACAAAAATAATATTACACAAACAACGATAAAACTGAATGTTTAAGAAATAATTTAACCAGAGACAATGGAAAACAATTTATATAAGTCTATTGTTTATTATTGAATGAAGATATGACAAATCTGTAGCAAAAGAAACGAATGGAGCACACTCAAATACGGAAAGCATAGACAACACTGATTAATAATTACTTATGTACAAATATAAATTATGTAAATTCTATAAATAAATCCTAAAATCTGTTAAAAGGCATCATCAATTAAAGTTTTTTTAATAAAGCAATAGTTCTTTCTAAGAAAAAATGTTATGATTGTAAAGAGGTCATTCGCTCTCGGATGTCGGTATCCATTCGCCGACTCATTCTTACTAGTCTTTGCTTACCGTTTCTTTTCCGACGTTCTTCGTTTACTGTATCGGAGGTTATAAAAATGGTGCGTAAATTTTTAACATTAAAAAGTTTTAAATCAAGTTAAAATCAATTAAAGCAAGTTATAAAAGGAATAATTAAAATATATGCATAGGAATCTCTATATAAATCTTAATATTTAGAGTGATAGTAGCGTGACCGGAGCAACTGCATCAGCTGAACATGTGGCTTCAATTTTTGGATTTTGATTACAGACTCGTAAACGCCGCAATGGAGGACGCGCCAAGCACGGCCGTGGACATGTTAAGGCTGTGAGGTGCACCAACTGCGCGCGTTGCGTGCCAAAAGACAAAGCCATCAAAAAGTTTGTAATCAGGAATATTGTTGAGGCCGCCGCTGTCAGAGACATCAATGAAGCCTCCGTATATACCTGTAAGTGGTTTAATACGCTAGCCCGTTCTTGATTATTCATGAAATAATTGATTTAGCGACAGTAAAAAAGCACTACTGAAGTGTTTCTCATAGTAATCATTTTATTTTTTATGACATCAGCTAATGGAACTTGTCCAATTTCAACCATATTATAACCTTCAAATCTTCAACTACTTTAGTAAATGATGTCAATATTTACACTTGTGAGTGCTCTCATGAAGATTTTTATATTGATCAGCTCAGCTTGGAAAAAAACTGTCAGCTAGAAGTTTTATTTGCCATTGAAGTTGTAACAATTTGGAAAGTACACTTTATTAAATGCTATGCCATTTTTGACTAGTTTTAATTGGTTGACCTTAATTCTAAGCTACAAGTGATATTTTGTTATAAAAACATTCATGATTATATACAGCTTTTAGCTAAGGCTAAGGCCTTTTTCAATGAATGCCTAAATGGCATCCATTAAAAGGAGTTGCTTATAATTGCCATGCTGAGCAGGCAGTTTACTAATGGGCAAATTACTAATTGCACTTGTACGGCGGATATGTCTTGCTCCCAATATAAGGAAGATCTACCTTCAAGTGGGTGGTGGGGGATGCCACATCCCTACGCCATAATAAATTAAAAACATTTAAATTACACCGATCCCAGAAATTACCACTTGTATAATATTTGGTTTGTAAATGTAACAAGTTTGAATTATTATTTGCCTTTACTACAGATAGAGGTTAATGTATAAAATCTGAATTAAAATACTTAATATTTTGACTTTGAGTTATATCCTTTTTTTATTAAATAGTAGGCATTCTGTTTATATAATAGGCAATGCAATATTAAAACATTACTGTGTATAGGATTCTAGGTCAGTTCCCTACTGGATAAACTGGCTACAGCTCTGACCAACCATGTTTCTTACCAATAATTAAATCATTCATTATCGTATAAATAAATTTATGGATATGAACTACATGTAATAGTTTATTAACTAATAAAAAAATTACTTCTTTCCAGCATTCCAGCTGCCCAAGTTGTATGCAAAGCTGCACTACTGCGTGTCATGCGCAATCCACAGTAAAGTGGTCCGCAACAGGTCCAAGAAGGACAGGCGTATCCGCACTCCACCCAAGAGCACTTTCCCTAGGGACATGGCTCGCCCCCAGGGTGTGCAGAGAAAGTGATAAGTTTAATAAAAAACATTAAAAACTAAGTGGATTTTTTTTTTTCATTCCTCTACAACTTTTTTAAATATAAGTATGAAACAGCAGGCATTTATAGCACAACTGTTCAGATCTTATTTGTACAAATTATACATATCTTTAACTATTTCATTTAAATCATGCAGAGAACTTATTTTACCTTAGTCTTTTATTATTATTAATTTTAAATACTTCATATGTGTTCATATATACACATATATGTGTTTTGTTACACGCATTTGCATTGCATACAAGTTAGGTTGTGAACTGTCCATGTCTGTAAGGGCAATTTGGGCTGATCACCCAATTGTCTAAAAAATAAGACAATCCATCAGTTGGATGGGCATGTAAAAAGTCTGTCCTGAGCCTGACTCTCCGGTCGTGTCGGTTATCTGTCCAATCGGGCTTTGAGAGTATATAGGAACAGGAAGTGCGCCTGTGCTTGCGCGTACACTTAGCACTATAATATCGCTATCGGTCGCTGTAGTCGTAATCGACTGGAGAACATTTTTATTAACTATTTGGCACACTTACATCTTTGGTTACTAAGTTTAAATTTACACATTACAATAATTGATCATGTCATTTACCATCTGGTAAGTGTCCTGCAAGTCTTACCTTCGTGTGAATAATTGACTTGAAGGAACTGAGTTACCTAAGTTGAGTTGTATCGGCCGTGTACTATGCTGCTTTTACCAGCAGGGGTTATTATGATTACCAACTTTATCGTTGTGTTTGCGCGTTAAATTCCGAAAGTGTTCGCAGTGTTGGCTATTTACAGTTGCTTTGTAGGTCTACATTACGTTGGTACCACTGCACTCGGTGGCACGGCGGATGAATTTGCTTGTTCATGCAGCAGCGCAAAGGGATACATGATGATGATAGTCGTATGCATACCTTATATAACAAGAGTTTATTTTCAAACGACATTTTAATTTAAGCATTCGTTAGGTGGTAAAGCCTGGTCGATACGAAAGTCACGCCAAGTTATTTGGCCTCCCTCTCCCAATGGATTGGTTGCCCGTAAAATTTTAACTGCCCTAGTGGTCTGGCACCGGCCAGCGCGTGGCCTTATCCTGGTGCCTGGGGTAAAGACCTGCCTGAAGATTTGTCTGCCTGGGTGACGGTGGGGAGGTTTCCCAACAAGCTCCCGTCCATAATATCTTAACAGACGGGAGCAAAATTGACAGTAAAGTCAGGGCGGCGCTGTCCATTTGGGACGGCACCGATGAAATCAGATCCCGAAAAAAGTTGAAAAGTTTTTTCGGTAGTTTAAATATGCGAGACTTCTGTACCGTCTTCCAGGCGGAACTACTAGCCCTTCGCACGGCAGTAGAGGTGGCATTAAAACACCCTGCACGAAGCTGCGCTGTGTATAGCGACTCAAGGTCCGCCCTTGAGATGTAGTAGTGACTCCCTACACCCGATGGCCGTAGAGGCAAGGGAGGACATCGCCAAAATAGTTGAGCAGGGCGGCTCCCTGGACCTTTTCTGTTTAAAGGCACACGCGGGTGTAGAGGGTAACGAAAGGGCAGACCTTCTCGCGAAGGAGGCCGCCACCCGTATCAAAAAGCGACTGGACTACGACAAATGCCCGGTTTCATTCGTCAAGAGGATTCTTCGGCGTTACACATCAGAGCCAACACAGCCTCAACCACCAAGCTCTTCTTCCCTGATGCAGTCGACGCACCACTCGGTGCACGTCGACTGCATTAGGGAAGAATCGGTGGGCTCAGTTCCATCCGTGCAGGCACTAACGGGACATGGGGGTTTTGTGGAGTATCTTCACCGCTTCAAGTGTCGGGATGACTCGACATGCGAATGCGATGGCGAGGCTCCGCAGAGCGTCCTGCACCTACTGACGCAGTGTCCAATCTTCGGTAGGCAACGACAAGACCTGGCCACCGAAATTGGAACACAAATCATGGCAAGCAACCTACCAACGATTATGAACATCAATTACAAAGCCTTCACAGAATTCTGCACAAAGGTAGTGAAGTACACACACGTAAAGAACAGCACACAATAAATATAAACCATATATCATAAGAATATATGTTATCAATATTTAGAAAATAAGACTATAAGGCATAACTATAAAATAGTAAATAGTATTAGAATATAAACGTTAGTAATAAATAATTAGAAAATAAGTAGATAAGGAAAGTAACTAGCGGCGAACATGCACTAGCGTAAGAATATAGGACATACTTGAAATATATAAAGTAGTAAAAATAAATAAGTTAAGAAATATATTAAGATAAAGATAAGTAAAATATAAGTAAGATAAGATGTAATTAAGACACAAAAAAGGAAAAGACGAAAACTGTATGTAAAATATAAACATGTAACATATAAAAGACTATGCGTATAAAAGAACACGTACCAAAGAAACCAAAATAGCAAACAAGGACCCTGATCCGACATGTCAGGGGAAAATAAGAATAACATATAAAAAAAAGCAGGTCTATGGTGCTAGGAGCGCCTATGCCCGAGTCTGAGTATTTGAATATAACCGCGGTTTATCGAAAATTTCATGCTCGATTTTACTTGATAAATATATCAACAACACAAAACTATACACAAGCGTATTACGTACTACTTTTCAACTTAATATGTTTGTTTCCACACACAATTTTGCCTAAAGTTTCAAAAAGAATGTATCTAAGACTGCTTGATGTTGTTTTGAATTTACAGTGTCCCCTTGTCTCATATAAACGCAATTTTACCGATGGGTAAATTCTGCATTATATTTATTTAGGATTCAGTACATTCTTTATTAAACCAATACATATATACATATTATAAAACGAACTCCCCGGCTGCGTCTGTCTGTTCGCGATTTACTTAAATACTACAGCACGATTGTCCGCGGCTCTCAGTAATCAATAGATTCTTCCGAAGGTTTAGGTATATAATTTGTATTTACATTTGAGTAAATATCATATTTCACAGATGTTGACGATATTATCTCCAGAATCTGAGAATATTACCTCTGAGAGCTTTCAACGAGAACGCTGCCAAAACCCTGGACATAAAAAAACAATGTATTGTGGAAATAATTTTCTTTTTCAGTTCTATAGAAAAGTGATTGTAATGACTTTAGTATATAAATAATTATGAGAGCCCAAATATTGTGCATATTTTTTATTGTAGTAACATTTTTTAAATTACCATCCTGTTTAATAAGGTATCGCAAGAAGCACCTAGTGCCATTAATTAAATTGATGTCTGCTATCAAATGTATGGCTTCGAGTCGAAAACGATTGCGATAGCGATAATCTTTAAATACCGCGCGATATCTGACCAGAAAGTTACCTTGGCGCCAGTAAAACTGGAGAATGGTTAATTAATTATTAAAACCTTACTAATCCTATTTTATTGATGATATTGATAGTCACTATATAGTATAAAACAAAGTTACTTTCTCTGTCCCTATGTATTTGTCCTTATGTCTGCTTCAATCTTTCAAACTGATTTCGATGCGGTTTTTTTTAAATAGATAGTTATTGATGTTAATATTGTAACACATGCTTAATATTGTAGTTATATTTTCTATCAGCATACCTCCATAAGCTAGTTTCAAATAATTTGATATAGATTCGAATCAGTTTACTTCTTATCGAGGTATTATTTCATACAATGTCTATAATTATTTATTCAATTTCATATATAGCTTTTCTTGCAGTTTGGTATTCACAGCTCTACACACAAATAATATTAATATAAAATCACAACAACGATATAAAAATTCAATCTAAAACTTTATTTAATTCATAAAGCAGTTAAAATCTGTTTTACAGGTTTTACACCAAGGTAAGGGAACAAACATCATTTCATATTTAGCTAAAAACCGTTACCACACAATAGCTCATTAAATTGGTAAAGGGAAACCATAAAAGCTATTAAATATTAATAACATGTCACTTAATGACTACGATTACACTACATGGGGATTAATACTACAATAGCATAGTAATAATCATGGGCCCTTGATTTTATATATCGTTTGGGGCAACTTGGACATTGTGGGTTTGTCCACAGACTCTAGCGCATTCTTCAGGTTCTTTTCAAACACTTTCTTGGCGTCACAGAAGCCTTGTTTTGTTTTGCCAAATGAGTTGGGACCAGCTGATGTAGGAGTTTCTCTGGAAGAAATAATATTTATGCACAAGTCATTAAATTTTAAGAAAATTACATTCTAAAAGTACATTTTATGGGGCAAAATTTTTATGCCTTTATTAACATCTTGTAGAGTACAATAATGCATTTATTATATATTAGTCTCTGTAGTTCGATGATAAGCCCATATTGCCTTAGCCAACCATAAAGTATTAAGCATAGTTATTTCTACTGCTGCTTACTTTACCACTGATTTGTTAAAAAAAGGTAAAACAAAAAATAAGCAAATAAGACCCAGAAACTATGCACAAAGTCCAATGTCGAACTTGTTATTCCAAAACAAGTATTAATGTTTTTAAACCGATTCTTAGTAGAATTTGATTTGGAATTAGTGTCATCATTTTAAGGCAACAAATTTATTGTTCATTGTCTATTTAACAATTATTACCTGCCAATATTTCTCATTCTCATTCGCGCCTCAGCTGGCATTTCTTCAGGTTCTTCGTCATCATCATCAGCACTGAACACTGATGCAACAGTAGGCTTCTGGTTCACAGGGGCTTTGCTTTGCCCACCGAGAGTCATCTTAATTGGCGCTTTGGGTTTAGTGAAACCAATGGATATTTTGCTGATGCGAGGTGGTGGGGGCGGCGGTGGCACATCTTCCTCCGAGTCATCCCAATCATCGGTGTATTCAGTTTTGTTTTCTAAAGAATAAATTTTTCACATAAGTTTTTTTTTGACAAATATGGCTGCTTTTTGTCAAGATTGATTACATGATGATGATGTCACAATTTTATAGCCATGGTCTAATAAGATATGTTTCAATTTTAGGTCTTTCCTTAACGGTCACTATTTAATTTGAAAATATTTAATAAGCTGTACATTGCTTACAGTTGAGTTAAAAGTAATTGAAGTCTAATATTTACAACACTTTTAAGCGAAAAATTCTATTTAATACAAAATGATGAACAAAATTGACAAAATTTTCGCTTAATCAAATATTTCTGACCTCGATAATGTAAATCTCGATTTTTGGAGTCATCCTCGCGGGAGTCCCACCGGCCCCCTTGTGACGCTTGTCTCGCGTTCGGAGACCGCGACCTGGACCTACTACGCCGCCGTTCACGCTCCGTCCTATAATCATCACGCGCGGATCGAGACGACCCTGCCAATGCGAAAACACTGGCAAAGATAAATAAAATATATACATTTTAGCAAAAGCATCTAATACTTGTTATTGTTTTTGTAAACTTTTCGAATTTACACGAATGGGAAATTGAAAAATATTTCATGACAATCGAATACCTTTGCTATAGCGATCACTCATATTTTATTTGATTCTCCTGTGCTTTTATAATATCGCTATATAAAATCTAATCTTACTTATGTTAACATTTCCTATGTTAAACGCAATATAGCTAATAAAAGTTTGCTTGTACTATTTAAGGCAAAAATTTATGTCAAACGATTTGTTAAGAAAAAACCACCATTTTGGTTACACGACTCTTTCTGTCAAATATAATGTCATTGTCAAAAGAACATGAATCCAAACAAAATGCATTTTTGAATAATATTGAGTTTTAAAAGACTTAATGGATAATAGAAATTAATGGGTGTGCGCGATAAATCCTTTAATTTAACAGGTTTCCAGAAGACCTCTATCCCATTAAACTATTTTTATATAATATCAACCCATTAAACTATTTTTCTTTTATTTAAAACTATTAAGTTGACCTATAATATTTTTATATATAATATTTATTTTTATTTAACAAAAAAATGGCGAATTTAATGACAAAGGCTTTCTCTACCAGCATCAATCATAGATCGTTAAAAGTATGTTGAATAGGTGCTGTGTTAGAAAAAACTATTATATTCTTACATCAAATTTCCAGATATATTTACAACAGTATATTATTATAATAATACACATTCATATACTACGATATATATCAAAATATTACAATACTATATCACACAATGACTATAATAAAATATTTATACGTACATACACATTCTACCTACCAACAGGTGGTAGGTCCCCTTTTTACGAGGGACCGTCTGGGTGGGTACCACCACGGTGCCTATTTCTACCGCAAAGCAGTAGTGTGAAAACACTACTGTGTTCCGGTTTGAAGGGCACCGTAGCCAGCGTAATTACTGGGTAAACGAGACTTAACATCCTATGTCTCACGGTAGGCAGCGCGTTGGTGATACCTGTATGGCCAATGTCTATGGGCATTGGTGACCACTTTCCATCAGGTTGCCCCGACTGCTCGTCTGCCTGCGTATGAAAAAAAAAACTACATATATAATTATAAACATCAAAAGAAAAATGTTACTATTAATGTTCTAACTGACTCAAAAGGTGTTTAATGGTTTTGCGCTTAAGCTCAATACGATTTTTAGCCATTCTGATCTTTTGAGGTAAGTCATTCCACAAATAAACCGCTTGTATGAAGAATGAAGAGTGGGTGAAGTCAGAACAGTGAATAGGACATTGAAGAAGACGATTATACGTTGAGCGTAGGTTTTTGTTGCTGAAATTTTATATAGATATTGAAATTTTGAGAAAAGAATAGAGAGTTATAAGCGCCCGTTTGTTGGGGAGGGCAGAAAGTTTTTCAATCGATACAGATACCGCATTGCACCAATAACCTTACCAAGTACTGGATATTATTATTTTACTAAACAATAGAGTTTTATTTTCTATAGTACAAGGGCCCAAAGTATTTTTTATAAAGTAAAACAGATTATAAGAGAGAGTGAGAAAGGAATCGAATTGAAATAAATTTAAATTATTTCCTAAAAATGCATTTACAATGTTTTTTAATAAATAATATTAATAAATAGGAACACTATGTATATACTCAAATAATAGTCGTAAAATTAGTTATAATTTCTTGTATTTTACTCGTTTCAGAATCGGATTTGCTTAATCTAAAAAAAAAACAAATTATGTAGAAACGAAATGGATTCAAGCTAGGTTAGCAAGCTATTGATAAAATGAGGCTATTAAGGTAACTACGCATAGCAATCTTTGTGTACAAAAAACTCTTCTTGTCCATTATCTTAAAAACATTAAATGAAAATTTGAAAACGGTGTAATATTGAATTACATAAGCCGATCTACATCAACTTAATCAATTAAAGCGTTTGTATGATTTGAAATATCGATTTTTTTTCAGTTCTAATTAACTTAACATTCATCTCCTCGTCTCTAATTCTCTAATCCTTCCATCTTATGACTTTGACGTATGACAGTTGACTTAAATAAGGCTAATTATTTTTTGAGGTTACAATTAAAATATATTATGTTTATGTAATAAAAATATTTTAATTGTTTACAATGTTATTCCTTAGACGTGTCCAAAGGTTATTATTGTACCACAACTCTACAAAGTTTTGTAGATGTAGCTCAAATAAGATTCAACGGACATTACAAGATAAGTTAAAAAATGGTCCAGGTTTAAAAGATTTTATTGTGGGTTCTTCAGGACTTACTGAATCCACTTGTATAGACGCACCGGAAATACCTTATTTGTTAAACGTAGATGAAAAGAAGGAAACTCGTAAAGTATTCTTCGATATATATGGTTGTCAGATGAACCTTAACGACACCGAAATAGTCTGGTCCATTCTGAAGAAAAGCGGCTTTGAAAAGACAGATATAGAAGAAGAGGCAGATATTTTTCTTGTGATGACTTGTGCTATTAGAGAAGGCGCGGAAACTAAGATTTGGCATCGGCTAGATCATTTACGTGGATTTAAAAGAAGACGCGCACTCTCGAAGTTTAAAAACAAACCAGTCAAGATAGGTTTATTGGGATGTATGGCGGAGCGTTTGAAAGAGAAGTTGATTGAAAAGGAAAAAGCTGTTGATGTTGGTAAATATGTAAGAAAGTGTTTTAACTTATTGTAAAAAAGCCACTTCTAGTTCTAATTTTTTCTTCAAATTTATCAATGATAATTCATTACTACACTACTACACTAATACAGTTACTTAAGAGAATTCCTTAAGTAACTGTATTTTTAATATGACTTATCAGAGTAGAACTAAGGCTCTTAAAACTGCAATAGCTTTTTAAGTTATATCCTTTCGCCTTGTTCGAAAACATCATAAGAAAAAGAAGTAAAATTATAGACTTTATTAATCAGAATACTGGATTAATTCTGTTTTTCAAAATAGTTGCAGGCCCAGATAGCTACAGAGACCTACCAAGATTGTTAGCTCTTACTGAGAATGGTCAAACTGCGGTAAATGTTCTACTGTCTCTTGATGAGACATATGCAGATGTAATGCCTGTCAGCTTAAATCAGAACAAGGTTTCTGCTTTTGTGTAAGTTTTTCTAAGTTTCTGCCCCGACTTAACCAATTATTATTGTATTAAAACTCTCACTATGTACATCACATCGCCAAAACCTAGTTTTTTAGTGACTTATCTATATCTATAAAAATAAATGACATTGGAATCTGTTTGTAAATCTAAATAATAGTTCTTAAGTGATTACATTATGATATATATCTAACATCAGTGATTTACATGTAAGAAAGCATTTGTTTTAATTTTTGTCTTTCTTTCTGGTAAATCTCTGGAATGGCTTGTCCGAATTTGATGGGACTTTAAATGGCAGATAGCTGATGTAACTAGAAGTAACTAATGCTACTTTTTTCTCACAAAAAAATTAACATATTTTTTTATATTACAACCTAGAGAAGGCGCAACAGCTAGTTCTTTAATACTATCTATAATATATAATATCTGAGGTAATATTATACAGTTGTGCTGTAGTCCAACTCTTTAGATCAACCATCATACATTCATCATCAGCCTGTGTTAGTCCACTGGTGGACATAGGCCTCCCCTTATTAATGTCTTCTCTATTAGGGGGTTTTTGGGCCTTATTCCCCCATGCTGGTCTAATGCCATTTGGTGAGTGGACCAGCTTTTTACATGCAAATGAAGTGTTATATCAAGTTCTAATGACACCAGAAGCAAATCCATTCTAATAGGTAAACCAAGGCCATGTTCAGTCCCCATAAGAATGCCTAATGATATGGCATCAATTATGTTTCACATTTCGTACTTTATTTTGTAAGCTTAACTATAAACATTTATATTTATTCCAAGATTTTATTGCATCCATTTAACTAAACCAAATAAAATAATGACAAGCTGATAAAGTTATACCACATTGAATTATATCTATTTAATTTTTATTTGACACTGTTTTCAGATCTATAATGCGCGGCTGTGACAACATGTGTACATATTGTATTGTACCATTCACAAGAGGAAGGGAGCGTTCAAGACCTGTGTCTTCTCTTCTTGATGAAGTGAGATATTTGGCAGATCAAGGGGTGAAAGAAATCACACTTCTGGGTCAGAATGTTAACAGTTACAGAGATGTGACACAAGAAACGGAGCCAGTTGAGACAAAACTTGCTGAAGGTAAATATTTATTAATAGCACCCCACTATTCTTGTGGTAATACATTAAAAAAATCTGTTAGATTTATTATTCGAAAAAAAAGCAGCCCAAGTTACTCCCAGTTACATCGGTATTTTGTTTTTACTGTGGGGAAATGCCTATTCATACACGTCCTTGCGGTGGGCAAAGATGAGTATGTTGGACTCTGACACGGACTAAAACCTCCACGTTGTTCGTTCCTGATGCCCGTTGGGTGAGGCCACAGAAACTTCCGCGCCCTTCGTCTCGGCTCTCGTTAGTTTGGTAACAGACTCCTCTGTCAGGCCATGGGAGTTCAGTTAGGAGAGAGAAGTTCCCAGCCACGCTGGGGCAAGACTCTCAGTCACCATCGGCGGCCCCGATGTTAAGCTCCGCGGTTAGCTCCTTTCCGGCCGCAGAAAGAAGAGAGCTCGACAACTCCATGCGGATTGTCCCCTTCTCCCGCTGAGTCGCGGTGGATAGGGAGAGCGGCCTATAGAATATCGACACTCCTCTTTCCCCGTAATTCCTCCTTAGCTGCAAAGTGCAGGGATGGCAGCACGCCTGCCAGCTTAGTCCCCGTCCACCGCATCCAGCTGATTTATCCAGCCCCCTTGAAGCAGCCTCCACCACGGCCAGCCTTACACCACAGGCCGGCCAGGTTCCTCCTGGCTTCCCTTGGTAAAGACCCACCGCTAGTTGCATAATAGTGTTATGTTTTTCCACCCTACATTTCTTTGTTTCAATAGCTTTTGGTTCTTTAATAACTATTATATTATTTGTTCAATTTTGTTAAAGGTTTCAAAACCGTTTACAAAACAAAGAAAGGTGGTTTAAGATTTGCCGATCTCCTGGATAAAGTGTCCGCCATCGATCCAGAAATCAGGATAAGGTTCACAGCTGCACATCCTAAAGATTTCCCCGATGAGGTTTGTATTTTGTATAATTAACTGCCTTCGTAGCCTAGTGGTCTGAACATGCGATTTTGCATCGGGAGGTTGTGGGTTAAAATCCTACGGGGACTTGTCAACTTTTATTTGCTGATTCCTAGTTGGTTAGGAAAATGCGGGATGATCACCCGATTGACTGTAAAGTAAGACGATCCCATGCGTCGGATGGGCATGTAAAAAGTCGATCCTGCGCCCGTTCTTTCTAAAATCATGTCGGTTATCCGCCCCGGACTATGGATAATACGCGCAGGTTTAGAATTGTTAGATTTCATTTCTGATTTGATATCATTTTGCAAGTCCTGCCCATGCGTGCGAGATCGTGTGGTGGCATCTAATCGATAAAACAGTCTAATGGCTGAACGCACGCCCTACGTGCCAACAAGAGTGAATGCATTAAGTGTAGTACTATGATGTGTCCTTCCTTTACCGGAGGACTGCCTCTTCAATTCATCTCCTGTGTCCTTCAATTTGCAACGACCGAAATTTTCATCATCATCATCAGTCTGTGTAAGACCACTGCTGAACATAGGCCTCCCCTTGTCCATTAGGGATTTTTGGACCGTATCCCACACGCTGGTCAATGCGGGTTGGTGGGTGGACCGACTTTTTACATGCCCATCCGACGCATGGATCATCTTACTTTTCAGACCATTGGGTGATCGGCCCAAATTGCCATAAACAAGTAGGAAACAACAATGAGAATTTGTTGAGTCCCCGCAGGATTCTAACCCACGACCTCCGGTTTCTAAAACACACGCCCCTACCACTAGAGTACGGATCAAAATTTTAATAATTTTTATATTGCGTATTCTTATTTTGCGTCCGCGGGTGTAGTAATTAAAGTGAGCCGTCTTCATAAATGTCGGTAGTTGGTTAATAACACTGTATGTACACTTTAGGTACTACAGATAATAGCGGAACGTGCAAACATCTGCAAACTACTGCATTTGCCGGCGCAGTCGGGCAGCAGTGAGGTGTTGCAGAGGATGCGCCGCGGGTACACGCGGGAAGCTTATTTGCGGCTAGTCGACGCCGCAAAGAGTCGTATACCCGGAGGTCTGTCGCTTTATCTCATGACATATTAATATTGCTTAAATAGCCTGCCAAACTAGCCTTGGTTTTTCTTGATTTGCCGTGATGTTGCCCGCATTTCGTCCGCGTGGTAATATGTAAATGTATGTACGTAAATTAAAAAAAAATAAAAGAAGCTCTTTTAGCCATTTTTTTTTTATCTAGCCTTAGTTACTCCCAGTTATATCAGTCACTTAGAACACGTCAGACGGACATAATAATTAAAAATATACGCTTTGTTATATGTATCGGTTAGATATCACAAATGTAATTATTTGAAAACGTTTATTTTACCGTTAAGTTAAAATACGGGCTATTTATTTGTATAGGTTATACCCAACGTTTCAAACCTTTCCCAGGGTCAAACAGATCTTTGAACTACTAAATTTACTTTACATAGTAACGAAACGCGATAAAATCCGTGTAAACTACATTGTCTACGACAAACTACGTTGTCGTGATATTACCTTACATGCTCCTAAATTGTCGTAGTGGTAAAATATACCGCATTCGATGAATTAATTAGCTGTCAGTAAATCTAGAGAGAGTTTTAAAACAACTGCGATAGATGGTCAGAAATATCATATGCTAATTCGTTGCATAGATTATCTTATTGTTCAGGCAATGTAGGAGCGCCCAAATTTTCCTAACCGACCCAGAAAACAACGATTCTAACTTAACAGTTATTTTTAATATATTCCTACCTAGTATTTCGGTTAACTGCTTGCGAAGCCTATTGGTATGAGCTTGTACTTTATAAAGCAAAGGTCGTGGTTTCCTGCGGGTGCTCGAACTACTCTTCTTAGATGCGTGTATGTGAGTGTGTTGTGTGTGTTTAATGCGGTTTGCCGATTGTCTGTAAGGTAAAAAATCCATGCGGTGGATTGGCATCTTAAAAGTCGGTCCTGCGCCTTGTCTTTCTTCGTTCGTGTCGGTTATCCGTCCCAACGGGCTTGAGAGTATTAAGGAAGAATGAATGCACCTGTGCCCGTGCGTACTTGTGCACTATTATATCTCCTGCGCAATTGGCTGATCTCTAATATAGATTTAACTTCCTCCGTAGCCTAGTGGTATGGGCGTGTGTTTTAGAAACCGGAGGTCGTGGGTTTGAATCCTGCGGGGACGCAACAAATTTTCATTGCTGTTTTAGTTGATTAGGGCAATATGGGCCGATCACCCAATTGTCTGAAAAGTAAGATGATCCATACGTCGGATGGCATGTAAAAGTCGGTCCACCCACCAACCCGCATTGGACCAGCGTGGTGGGATACGGTCCGCACCCCCTAATGGATAGGGGTGTATTAGGAGGCCTATGTCCAGCAGTGAACTAACGAAGGCTGATGATGTGATGTGTAATATAGATCGACGCTCCAATGAAATCGATTTGGACGGATATTATTTATGGTTCTTACTACACTTTTCAAATTTGAACTCGGAATAAGTGTAAACAATTGTAATGCGTTTTATTGGAATCTTCTGTGATCTTTCCAAGGCCTTTGACTGTGTGGACAATGACATATTAATCAATAAGCTAAAAGTATTACGTGTACGCAGGGTTTGGTCTTGATTTTCTATCTTCTTACCTACGCAATAGAAAACAATATGTAAACGTAAATGACACTCTGTCATCTGACTCCCTTGTGCGGATGGGTGTTCCCCAAGGATCAATTTTGGGACCTTTTCTGTTCCTGGTCTATATAAATGACTTGCCTCTGGTAGTGGAGAGGCTGTCCGAAGTTGTCCTTTTTGCAGATGACACTTCTCTACTGCTAAGGGTAAAAAGAAATGACCATAACGTTGAGATACCAAATAGTTTGACACAATATCAATTGCCATATTGTGTCAAACTGGTTTATCAAATAACAATGTACTTAACGCGAACAAAACTAAATGCTTACGTTTTACTCTTTGTAAGTTGCCAGATTTTGAAAATATTAAAGTTGACAATGAGGTCATTCCTTACGTAAGCTCTACTACATTTCTTGGATTTTCTATTGATTCCAAGATGCAGTGGGGAGCTCATATTGACAAACTCTCTAAGAAGCTAAGTACAGCAATCTTTGCCATACGCAAGATTAGGCAGCTAACTGACGAGGCAACTGCAAAACTAGTTTATTACGCGTACTTTCACAGCCTTATGTCCTATGGATTATTATTATGGGATCTGCAGCCGGTTTGAAGGCAATATTTATACAACAAAAACAGGCTGTTAGGGCAATCTACAATCTGGGTTCACGGAATCTTTACGTAATGTTTTTAATAAACTGAAATTTTTGCTAATTTTTCGCTATACATATTTGAAAATATTATGTACGCGCGTCAAAATATTCATATGTTTGCTAAAAAGATATTAGGCCCTGCAGAGGTCAAATTGAGCCCTAGAGCTACCCAGATTTAGACTGACCCGAACCAAAAATCTTTCATGTATAATAGTATAAGAATGTATAATAAATTAAATGCCTGCCAAACGCAACTGAATGATTCGAGCTTTCGTAAAGTTGTCAAAACAACGCTTATAGAAAAAGCTTACTATTCTGTAATAAATTATATTGAGGACCAAGATGTGTGAAATAGTTTATATTCTGCGCTTGCAAATCCCTGGTAACTTAAAAAATGTATTGAGTCAAATTTTGTAAATACTAATATTTAAAAAAAAAAAAAAGGCGCAGTTTCTTGCCGGTTCTTCTCTGGACGGTCTGAGTTTGTGAACCGGTGGTAAATTGATAATTTTGACGTTCATAAGTGCTCAGTAGAGCCTAAATTGAATAAATGATTTTGACTTTATTGGTGAACCGCCACCATTTTCAAAACCCACGACGACCTTTAACCAATAAGAGTTCCCGACTTTTAGGCCCCGAGTTTCACATTAGATATTGTTTAATAAATTGTATCTTTAAGTTTGATGCTTTATAAACCGGAGGTCAAATCCCGCGGGGAAACAACTTTGTATTATCATTGTTTTCTGGTTGGGCCAATCACCCAATTGTCTGAAAAGTAAGATGATCCATGGGTCAGAAGGGCATGTAAAAAGTCAGCCCACTCACCAACCCGCATTAGAGCAGCGCGGTGGGATATGGTCCAAAAACCCCCTAACATAAAAGGCGTGCATTAGGGGAGGCATATGTCCAGCAGCGGACTAACACAGGATAATGATGATGATGATGATGATGAGAGAAAGTATTGACCTAAATAAAGTATTATACATCATACATACATCATCAGAGTGTTAGTCCACTGTTGGGCATAGCATAGCCTCCTCTAATATACCCCTTCTCTATGAGAGAGTTCTTGGACCTTATCCCACCGCACTGGTCCAATCCAAGATGGTGGGTCAACCAACTTTTTACATGAAGATCTTTTGTTGACAAAGTTTGAACATGATTTTACATTGATTGTTTCCAGTGGGACTGTCGACGGACATGATATGCGGTTTCTGCGGCGAGACCGACGAGGAATTTGAAGAGACGATGAGTCTGATGGAAATCGTCGATTACCACATCGCTTACCTGTTCCCGTACAGCATGCGAGAGGTGAGAAAGCTGAAAAGTTATCTTGTGAAAACTTGCAGCCTATAGCTACTTCTGTACTCATAAGCTACCCATGGTAGGTCCCCTTTTTACAGAAGACCGTCTGCCTATTTCTGCCGCGAAGCAGTAGTGTGAAAACACTGTTGTGTTCCACCAAGGGCACCGTAGCCAGCGTATTTACTGGGTAAACGAGACTTAACACCCTACGTCTCACGGTAGGCAGCGCGTTGGCGATATCACTGATATTGCCAATGACTATGGGCGTCGGTGACCACTTCCCATTAGGTAGCCCGACTGCTCGTCCGCCTGCGTATGCCATAAAAAAAGCTATCTTTGTCTGAGACGGCTTAAAAAAATAAACAGGCGCACTCAGTGTTCCTTTATATTCTTTTATTTTATGCCCGATGTGACGGATAACCGACCGGAGAGATTAAGGCGCAGGACTGACTCTTTACATGTCCATCCGACGTATGGATCATCTTACTTTTCAGACAATTGGGTGATCAGCCCAACTTGCCCTAACCAACTAGAAACAACAGTGAAAATTTGTTAAGTCCCCGCAGGATTTGAAACCACAACCTCCGATTTCTAAAGCACACGCTCATACCACTAGGCTACGGAGGCAGTTACCTAAAATTATAATATGTAGAATAAAGTTTGAAAAAATATACAGCACACATTGATATGGAAATGCTCCTCTACCTAGTTGAGTGGTTCATTTCTTACAGCTTCAATAATGGCAGGTTAAAACCTAGGGTCATTACTGTGCAAACAAGTCCATGTATGAAGATGAAGTTTTTAAAATAATTTATAGTATGACATATCATTTAGCATTGCCAGTTTGAATTGTAAACGGTTATAGGGACTAATGCTTATATATTTTTTTATGAAAAACCGCGGTTAAACAACTTATATTTCATAATTTTGTCCATTTTTTTCTTTTAAACAGAAAACCGCCGCGTACCGCCGGTACAAAGACGACGTCCCCGAAAATGTGAAAAAAGAGCGTCATCATAGAATGCTGGACTTGTACCGACGCAAATGCCAAGTATTGAACGAAAAGGAAATTGGAAACATACATTTAGTACTGGTCGAGGGTTCGAAGAATGGCAGACTGATGGGGAGGAACGAGCTGTATCTGAAGGTGGTCTTTGACCAGATCGACTCAGTTGTTCCTGGAGACTATGTAGCTGTGAAGATAACTGGTGCCAGGTCTTCTGTCTTGACCGGAGTGGCCGTGGAGAAAACCAGTTTGACGCAGTTTTACGGGCAGTATAGCTGGGGTGAACGAAACGCTTTAAGGCAGTGATAGGGATGATCGATATTCATCGATTTTTTTTAAAACATCGATGTTTCGACTTCGATACTATCGAGTTGGGATTTAGTTGTAAAAAAAAATAATACTAAGTTATTCTAGAACAAAAATAAATCTATTTAAGTGATTTGACATTATACTGTGCTTAAGGTAATTTTTACATTACTTAGATAAGTTACAATTGTTAAAATTATGCCCGAATTGGACAAAATGTGAAAAATTTCTTAACACTCGTGGTATGGCTTGATGACAGTTTTAAGAAATGTATTCAATTTTAAGCTTGTTCCAAAGCGAGTTGATTTAATTGTAAATAATTGTTATGTAGAAAGCGTTGAAATAGAAAATCAAAGCAATAATAAAGTTTTTGTTTATATGTTGGTTGTTGTATCATTTTAAAAAAATAATTGGTTGCCTGTAAAATCGGTATACAGGGGAAAGTTACACGTGAAAACTTCTTTTAGTGGCAGAATGATTGTAATGTGAATATTCATTTGTATAGCAGGAAGAAGAATAGTTTTTTTATTTATTTTATCTTCATGCACATATTGTACATAGGCGGACTTAATGCCGTAGGCATTTTCTACCAGTCGACCTTAGGGTGATGCAGGAGATAGAAATTGGGAGGTGCACTGATAAAGATCAGCCTCCAATATCATAGAAGTATGGACGAAATTAATACATATTTTTATTTCTACACATTTACACTTATAAATACATAAAAATATACGATTACATTACTATAAACATACACATATATATACATGTACACATGCATATAAAAATAAATAAATATTTAAATATAATAACAAATTATATAAATAATTTGATGACTTCATGTTCCCTAATGTGTCCTGAGACAGGTGCTTCTTAAGATTTTCTTAAATATTGCTCTACTTACAGCCATCCTAATTTCGAGAGGTTGCGCGTTCCATATAAGGATAGATTAAATATAAAAAAAGAGGAATGCGTGATGTCAGAACGGTGAAATGGGATTTGAAGGAGACGGTTGTGTGTTGATCGAAGATTTTTGTTACTGATATCACATAGGTATTAAAAATTAGACGATATGTATAATGGAGTCAATGGTGATCTAAGAAAAGAATACAGAGTGGTAAGGGCTCGCAGGGAGCGTCGCTGGCGTATAGGTAACCACTGAAGTTGAATACGGTAATTTGGAACGTGATCATATTTACGAAGATTGAAAAGGAATCGAATGCAGTTATACAGAAGACGGTCAAGTCAAGAATCAACCCTCTTTCTCTCTGTCTCTCTTTCGCTTGAGCAGGTCAACTGCGCACGAGTGGGAGAGATGCGTGCCTCTCACTCTCTTATGGTTGCTCATGGAGAGCGTTACGTTAGCGGCGCTGTTACACAGTTTTCGTGAGTGCCTCCCTATCTAGAACCAATTTATAAGACGTTGTCACGCCAAAAGTATATTCTGTAAAGTAATGTTCTAATGCCTACGAAACAGTTTTGTTGTCCTACCTACATTTGCATTGGTAATTTAAAAGTTTTTATTTTCAACTAGATTAAACATTGTTTTGAATGATTTTGAAAACATCCCATTATCAAAGGCTTAATTGTAGTATTTTGTTATGTAGCCATTTAATATAGGGTATAATAAAAATAAAACTCCTTCTGTGCTTAGTGACACTTCAAAAGTGCATTTAATTAGAATCAGTACAAACACATCTCAGGTTAACATAATAAATACAAAAAGATAGTTACGTGACCAGTTAAGTTTATGCACTGAAATCATTCGATTTTCTACTTTGTCAAACATAACGGCAAAATCGATTTTAAAAAATATATCGTATTTGGCGCAATTAAAAAAATATGCGTGTAAATTTGTTTTTTGTAGTTAAATATTAAAAATTCTGTCGCGGTCAATACTTGGACAATTTTGTTTAATTTTTAATTACCATTGACTTAAGTGAATAAATTATGGTCACATCACTAAAACAATAGTAAATTTAAAAATACAATAACACATCATTCATAATAGACAATTGACTTATCAATTAAAGGCATTTTACATTTTTAATATAATACACGACTTAATTTAATAAGGCAGATCCTAATTAGTTATTATATATTAAATTTTCGTGAAGCATGGCAACAATATAATTTCAACTTTGTACTTTAATAATTTCTGTCATATATGAAGTTTTAGGTTGTGTTTTATTATTACTATTTCATGCATTGTGAAATAAACACTACGTCATAAGTGAAGTTGACTTAGATTGAAGCATAAATGTAAATTTATATAATATTGAAAGAGCTTTTAATACTCTATGCAAACCATCGAGAATGAAAATTAGTATGTGTGTAATTGGCACTAAATTTTATTGCGCTGCATAAAGAAGTATCATCGGTGAACAATAAGGAATTATTATTACACAAACACTAACTTTGGTTAGGAATATGATAATGCAACCAGTTGTTTTTATTAAGGCACCTCACAAATAACAATCGCACGTGTATTTTGATGCGTTGTTTTATTCAAACCAAACTCGATGCACCTATCTGCGTAACTCCCTTACCGGGTGGTAAAATGCTCACTCTTTGCCCAGACAAAGTATCTGATCCTTCGACATGTCCTGACAGACTTGGCGAAGGTCCTTGCGAGCTTCCGTACACTTTGGTGCTGTACCCAGAGTCGTTATGGGACTCTCGGTCCGTTTGGCTCTGGGTCTCAGTCAAATGCGTGTTTATCGCTAGAGATTGCAGCCGACTGTGCAGTAAGCTGTGGTCTGGCTGAGGCTTCCTTGAACATCTGGGGATTCCCTCTCATGTTCGGATACACAGGCGGCCGGTTGCCATAGTAATCGTGGTATTCTCGGTTCGCGATCTCTATCTCAGTGTTCTGGTCCAGATGGTCGCCGTAGCGGTGAGGTATCCTCTCCATTTCCCGCATGATATGGTCCTGCATCATAGCGTCGAATACCCCCGTTTGGTGGTGGTAAAGGGGATTCCTGTTGCGAGCCTGTATTTGTGCTTGGGGTAGACCCGGTTCGTTGTAGTCGTACTGCGGCTGGCAAGGATATTGTGGTACTGGGGGCCCGCCCTCAATCATATCCCTATATGGCATTTGATGGTTCACCTGCCTATTTGGAAGCTCGTGGAAGTAAGCATCTTTTGGGATCATAGGACGTACGTCCTCCGCGTGGAAAGGCTTACTCTGCGGCTGTGCTTGTTGTGGTGCGGGCGAATGTGACTTGCTGGACATAGTCTCATAGTTCGGCAACGGCAATGTTTGCAATAAGTTGGCGTTACGCATCGGCCCTGGTTGATTTGTTGTCCGTATAGGCGTGTCCTCTTCGTCGCTACTCTCCGAGTTGTTACCGTTCTCTTTGGGCGGCGTCTGAAACGTTTTCCTAGTTGGAAACGGTATGAGATTGTGTAGACTGAATCGTTTGCTTTTTTGTGGTTTCTCTTTCAGCACCGGCGCCGGCCTTTGCGGTTGTTGAGGCATTTTCAATATTCCGGTACTTGTTTGAACTTTTGGTGGGATTACAGGAACTTCTTGGTTTTCGGTGGGGGTTTTTCTTAGTACTGGCAGCCTTTCAGGGGAGTTACATCTCTGTTGATGTTCAACTTGAGCCACTAACTCCTGAACTGATTTCCTTTGCTCTCTTTCTATGCTATTACTTTCCCGTGCGTTGGGATAGTTTACTTGTTTGTGCAGCTTTACATAGCCATCCTGTGAAATATCTAAATTTTTAGGATTTCTCACTATGACATTCGACATCTCTTTCTCGAGCATGACACGTTTTCTTATGTCGTCGGCAGTTCGTTGGAGTACTTGACTTTTCCACGCTGGTGTAACTTGGACATTATCTCTGTGTGCTGTATCACCATCTGAATCACTTGCTTTAAATCTGAATGTCGGTGACTACTATTTGGTGACTTAGTTGTTGACGGTTCGCTTGGCATTGTATACCTTTCCGTGATGCCTTGCACTTCCATAGATATTGGTGATTCTGACATGCCCATTTTATTAACCTTCACATGGACATCGGCTGTAACATTATAAAAACGGTTTTCCTCATCAGATATATGACTTGACCTACATGTACTCGGACCGGCGTCTAACTGGTCGCTGCTTCTAGAATTCTTGAGAATATATTTCCGCCTTGGACTAGCAGGAGGCCTAGCATCCAAGCCGTCGGTGCTCTTAGATGTCACTTTGCTATCATTAAACTCTTTGGCATTGCTAACAAATTGTTCTGTGTTTTCATTGAAGCCCTTTATTATCCTGTCGACTTTGCTCCACTCTTCGTTGGCCCGTCTAAGATCTCCAAACTTCGAGTCCTTTTTATCGGCGGTATATCGACTGAACCCTTTGGACTAAAGTCTAATTTCCTCGTCCTCTCTGAAGCCCTGAACATCATTCCTCTGGTGAGCCATTGCTCCAAATGCTTATGCCTTTCTTTACATAGAGCTCTTTCAGCGGCCACATACTTAGTAAGTTCAGAGATCTGACCTTGCGTTTTCAGTTCTAAATGTGTCACTTTCTGGTCCAATCTTTCGTGGGCTTTGTCGATGTGACGCTTCAAATCCTTCTTGTCCTCGTTCAGCTTTTCCTCCATGTGTTTGAAGAACGGGGCGCAATAGCAAGTATAGCCTGCACCGATGGGGCCCTTCTTGATATTTCCCGCTAAATCCAAAAAGTATTGCTCGCCCTTTTTCAGAGGTTCGGTGGGAAGCGAGCTCAGTTTCGGTTTGGGGAAGTATTTAGGATCTGGATAGTAGTGACAACCGTACGGAGACCATTGCACAGGAGGTGGTGTAGTCTCGAAATGCACGTTTTTCTTCCTCTTATCTTTAGCTTTGCCTTTCTTTTTAGCGTCATCTGGCTCGTCTATTGTCCTCTCTTTGCTTTTGTCTCGATGCTTATCTTTCTTTTTAGGCTGCTTTGCGACGGGAGTGTTAAGAATGTTTACGATCTCTTCTAGTCCTTTTCTCGTAGCTATATCTCGAGCGGTTTCACCTTGGTGATTCCTTAAAGATTTATCGCAACCTGCTTCCAGCAGTATCCTCGTGAGTTTCCTTCTGCCCATTGCTGCAGCGATGTGCAACGCAGTGTCGCCATTCTTGTTCTGTTCGGAGACTTTGCATTGAGCGGATATGAGTATACGCGTGACGCCGGCGTGTCCGTACCGCGCTGCAGTGTGTAGGGATGTGTCACCGTACTGCAAATAATAAATTACATATTTTATTTTAATATAATTAAATAGTGTATTAAGTTATATAAGAAAGTGAAAAAAATATAAATATATTTTAGGACGATAGGACAACACCATCTAGTCCCCACAACTGTTTGACCGATAAATACATAAACTTACTTTTCTTTTGTAAACAAATGCATACAGTATAGATACACATATGATAAATAGAAACACCCACACACGGGAAGAACCCACGAAGTATCCACGAATCGAACTCACACCCTATGGCGAAATTGTCAGGGTCAGTAACCACTACAAAAAATAGGTCGTCAAATAATTATGAACTGGATCAATTTTATTGGCGGATATGTTCCATTGGGTAGTGGGAAAGGGAACTAAGATGCACTGTAGATAAGAAGTACAATCTTTAAAGTCAATCTTAATAGAATGCCGTGTTATTGCCTATCCTTGTCATTATGGTCAAAATCGGCAATGGGGGCCCATTTCTTCATAAAACAGTCAATAAAAAGCAAACAAAGGCGTTACTCACGTTGTTCTGCAAATCCGGCAGTGCACCTGCTAGCAGGAGCTCCCTGCAGGTCTGGTTGTGGCCGTTCTGGCAAGCGAGATGCAGCGGTGCGAATCCAGCGGCGTTCCTGGCCCTCAACTCCGCGCCGCACCTGCCCAGGAGTGCGGCGCATCGGGAGTAGCCCTTCCACGCAGCCTCGTGGGCAGCGGTGTTTCCATGCTGGAAGAATTGAAATTTACAAATCAAACTTAATATAATATACTTGATATATCCAGTTCATCATCGCCTTTGATAGTCCACTGCTATACATAGGGCTCCCCTAATACACCCCTATCTATCAGGGGGTTTTGGACCGTATCCCACCACGCTGGTCTAATGCGGGTTGGTGGGTGGACCGACTTTTTACATGCCCATCCGACGCATGGATCATCTTACTTTCCAGACAATTGGGTGATCGGCCCAAATTATCCCAACCAACTAAGAAACAAAAATGAAAATTTGTTGAGTCTCCGCAGGATTCGAACCCACGACCTCCGGTTTCTAAAGCACACGCCTATACCATTAGGCAGGAGCAGGCACTGTCAGTATTGAAATCACTGCAATGTTTTTGGTTTTTTATAATACAAGAACTGACAATTTTTTTTTGAATTAGCAAAGGGCTTCATTTGTGCAATGATGTAGGTAATTATTTATATTTTTATTTTAACTTTTAAGTTATGCATATTAAATCAATTTTTTTAAACGCGCATGAAAAAATAATGTCTATAAATAAATCTTAAACTACTCTGCGGTTGCGTTGCAGTTGATAGTTTATGATAATGTCCATAACACGTTATATATTTGTAATTTGTAAGCCAATAGATTTATGCGGTGCACGTCTGAATAGATCGCAGATGTCCGACTTTTTTAAACATGTGATACTTTAGTAAATTTAATATAATTTACACTATATCTTAGTATTTTATAGCTATAAAAGCAAAATCATACAAGTTTTATTAGAATGGATTACGTTTTTTCGTACAGAGCAACAAACGTTGCATTGTAGCAACTTTCGCATTAAAAATGTAATTAGGACGTTGGATAAACAATATCTCACCACAAGATCCTGTTTGTTCGGATCCGCTCCGTGCTCTAAAAGGAGGCGGACCACCTCCACGTGGCCATCCGCCGCGGCTCTTTGTAACGCACTGCATCCATTCTAGAAAGATAAACACTTATAAGTGCAGTTTATGGTTGTAAGCCTCTGTTTTGCTAGAGACCGTCTAGGGTCGCGTAAAGGGTACTGTGGCCAGCGTTATTATAGCGTAAACGAGACGTAACACCCCATGTCTTTGGGCGGTGGGTGGATTTGTGGTATCTAACGCTACTTTTCTTATGGGCAGTGAATGTCGAAAAAGATGCGTCCTTACTATCAACCCCTCACCATCAGGTGAAAGTTCTGTTCATCTCATCGCTCCAGCAAATTTAAAAAAAAGTAACCCTGAAGAAAACTATGCACAATATATGCGCAATTGTACGCTGGTGCTTTTCTCGTGTTTGAGTGTTTTTATCTATACAATTTTTAACTACTTATTTGCCAAAAAACAAAATTAAGAATATTTATTACTCAATTATCTTTTTTTCACCGGACAAGCTTTGCTTAGTTTAGGACTAGATGGTGTTGCGTTATTCGCCCAGAAATATTATAATTATCTGATTGTGGTTTTTAGTGTTCATCAAATAAGTAAAGTAAAATCATGTGAAATAAATAATTCTAGGCTAACACTTCCGATATAACATAATCGTAAAATTATTTATTCTATATCCCATATCCTATAAAATAATATGGATATTTGAAATTTTATTAAGACGTAGGTAAATTCAGCTACAAAATTTAACCTCAAATTATGAAAACAGGTTAACCTAGTTAGACGTTAAGTTGCAGAAGTAAAGTGTCTAGTTAACGCACGTCTAAAGCGTTAATTGCAACATTGGTTATAATTATGGAACATTTAAAGATCTAGTTTGCGAAGGAACCTCCCCTCGCTAAAGTTAATCAAAACAGCTCATAATGATATAGCGAAGCCGCATTATTAATTGAAAATTTACGATCGGATAAAGGCATCTTATTCACATTGATTGATTTGTAACTGTATTGCCATATTTCATTCTAAAATACTAAATTAATAATGAGTATTTGGGTTCGGTATTTTATATCTTTGAAACTTTAATTAAAAAACGATGAGAATTTTACATAAGATATTATGCTCAAGATGTGCATCATTTACAAAAATATAAATATAATAAATAATATTTAGATAAAATAAGATAGATGAAAATATTTTGCAATTTGTTATATTAGCATTTTATGGGAGCTTAACTTTGAAAATTGCTCAAAATTAAGCGTCTTCAAAAAATAGGTATGAAGATAACTATGAACGTCACTGTATTTGCTAAAACAGGATAAAGTAAGGTATGAAATTATATCATATATATGATGATATATGTGAGTGGTGCTGTTCTATAATAATAAATTCGCAACAGACAGATTCATTGCAATCGATATGATTTTATGCCTACCGATTTTATTCTTAGCTTCAACGAGGCAATTGTTATGCAAGGGACGTTGCACGAGTGCATATAAGTTGTGGTCTTGCCAGCCGCGTCGTAATGTTGTAGATAAATCGATGTTGTGTTGCCGATGCGTAAATGTATCGACGATATAGAATTTTAAATAGCGTATTAAGTTAACAGACAGCGTATGCACTCCAAATTATGTGACACAGAATAAAAAAAGGCAATTTTAAAGTCTTTTGTCAGACTTCAAATAATGTGTGACACAGACTTAAAAAAAGGCGATATTGAAGAAGAAGAAGAAACGTATTGCTTGCGTTTTTATCGTGTGATATAGGACTGTTATTCGTACTCCAACCAATTATCGTTTACATACAAGCGAGTCTAAAGCAGATAATTGACATAATTTTATAAAACCGCTCGCGCGCCTTTTGCTGACAGATAAGTAAGATTCTACCGCCATTTCGCGTCCCGTTTTAGCGCTTATAAATATTTAATTTACTTAAATTTTAATGAAATTAAAATAACTGTAACGATAACATTTTGTTGTATTTGAACAAAAATAACTTTAATTGGCTATGCTGCCAGAATTAGTTGAGTTTACTTTAATAAAAATATGAGCTAGAAATTCAAAAAGAAAAAAAATTTGACCCATTGTGTACCGTATGAAACTGTTAATTGTTAATATGATACCAATGACAAGTAGAATTTTAATACCATAACAACTATTACTACGTTATTAACATAAAATGATACATTCATTAATAGTTATGGCTGTGGATAAGTTCCTTATAAACTTATCTATACATTCATTTATTTATAAGTAGTATAAAATGTTACAATCTGTCACTATTACACAACAAATACATATTAAACAGTTAAATAAAATTGAACATACAGATTCACTATTTAATGTTTAATTAAAAACGTAATAAAAATCATTGAAATAGATCAATTTCTACCACTATAAAATGAAGAATATTCTACTTTAGTTAAAATAATTAACTTTCTCACTACCATTATTTCGATTTAAATCTGCCAGTACGTGCAGCAATAAAAAGGATCGAATGCAAGTCGTGAGAGAAGCGCCGGCCAGTAATGTGTCGCGGCAAAAAGACAAGGGCCTAAACGATCTCGGGCGGAGTCACGGAAACTTCGTAAAGGCCCCCATTTCAGATTAAAAGGCATTAGCACACAATAAATTTTTATTTTTTGCCAGCTCGACTCGTGATGGCAGACCACAGTTGTATACCTTGTTAGTGTTGCCATTTAGTATCATGAAACAGCTCTGCGCAAAAAAATTTTACATAATACCGAAATATTATACGAACATTATATAAAGAATAAATTCTTACACAATATTTGATACGATAATATTTGATTTATATATTTTGATATATGTAATGATTTTACGAATTGTACTTCGTAATGTTACTTTTTGAAGTTTTTTTTACAGATTCTATAGCTATTTATGGGACATGCCAAAGCCTGTACTAACTTAATACATTTAAAAATTGTAAGATGACAATTGGTATCAAAGTTTTACTTGAAAGTTGAAAACATATACTTCTATATTAGGTAAATGTCAAGAGATTAATTTAGATAGTAAATATTTAAAAATGTACTGAAATAAATATTTACGATTGGAATGTGCAAAAGTACTATAGCCGTGAGGTCTATAAACTTGGACTTCGATATCTCTCTACTTTGGCATTCATCGGACCACTTTCTTGGCACCGCGATTCTGATTGTATCGCCGATAAATATGTTTTACACAAATTCTATATTCCTTTAGAGTTAAACCCCACCGGTTGTTATTTTAAACTTTATTTATTTTAATTTTTTTGAAAAACAAAGAGCCTTATTACTAATACCTACAATAAAAACTTAGATACACATACCAATTATAAACAAGCTGTCTTATTATGTTTTACTATTTTATCACTTTTATATATTATCAATAGTAGGGATACGGCCCAGAAAGCCAATAATGGATAGGCGTGCAGAATTATATTACACCTATGTCCAGCGGTGGACTAACACATACTGATGATGATAATGATATTATCAATAGTATTAATAAATTTTTATATTGAAATTTCATGAAAACCTTGCATTAAATCGGCATTAACTTAATGTTTACGTCAACTATTTCAAATTGTTTTAATAAAACATTGCATGTTCTTTATCAGAAATAAAAAAATCAGTTCACAACTTTAAATTAACTCACAAAAATACCATTAGTCGCTTATCAAGAGCCGTTATACTTAAAATGAGTTGCTTTATAAATCTCGCTACCCAATATCACGAGACTAGCCTTAAAAAAGTTATAATGACGTTCCGTTTCAAGGCATAAAATCGATTATGGACGCAACGCGTAAAGAATAATTTATGGGATCGATTTTAAATCATCTTGTCATAAATAACTTTTAACTACGAAGGAGGCTGTACATTTAGACGTTGTGAATTAAATTGAATCATAAAAATTATTACTCGCTCGATTATTATTCACTTTTGTTTTTTTTATATTCACTCGCATCTGAAGCGTGATTCAATTTGTTTTCCAATAACGTTATGTTTAGTGTGACAGCTATTTGAAAATTATGCGTGATTAAATATTTTATATATTAACTTTTTATACCCAAGATAGTACATCTAATATTTAATTCGAGTCAGGTTATCTTGATTAGCATAACTGATAGAAATATTCGTTTTAATGAGTCTGTAAATGAGTATTTAAAGATGCAGGTCGTCTTTAATATTGTCTAGTAAGCTTTTTTCGACTTATGTCCTTTGATAATAAGTTATAAATTTATAATACAAGTTATTCTAACCTACCTTGTGGATAAATTGTTTTTAATGTATATATAATTTCAATACTGTCAAAGCATGTAAGTAGACAAATTTGTTGTATTGATTTAATGTTGTAATACTTAAGATTATTGTAGATAAGTTTTAGCAAGATATCATTAAAAATATTATAGCAAATTGACGAGTTAAAAATATCTGTACAAAAGATGAATAGGATTTAAAACTATGTAAACAATTATTCATTAAAAATTACCATTGCATGAATACGTACAGTGTATGGGTAAAATCAATCAAAACTAGTAACAATGCTATAAGAGTTTTGCTGTAGTATTCCTAGGTATACTAAAAATACCTCTGTTTGTTCCTAGAGTGTTTATTTTATTCTAAGTATTCGAAAAGATATAGAAGAAAAGAAAAAAATCAATAAATGGCATATTATAATGTATAAGGATGCTTATAATTTGAATTTTACAAGAGCAGGCTAAGCAATTATAATAATACTTAAATGCGCACAAAAAAATATCAAGCCTTTACCACGATGACCAACTGTTAAAAGAATTAATTGAAATATAAAAGTTTAATGCTATGAATTATTAACTAAAATGTTTTTATATTTAGAATTGATTATCGAAACTTATGTTATGAAAAGTATTGAATCCTTGGCATTAACCGTTGTGTGCCGGTATCAAAATATGATATACATTTATATAAATCTTATCCGATCCGAGCATTGTATGCAAATAGTTACCTACATGTGGACAAGAACGTTAATTTTGTATGTATCTCGCGAACGAATATAAAATATTACGATAAAACATCAAAGATAGCCAGTACAGTACAAGAAAAAGTAATAAATAATAACTCTCGAGTCATTCATACGTGTTTTTATAACAAATTTTTCTTGCTTCTAGTCGTTTTCTTAAGGAAACATGTTATAATTTAAATTAAAGAATATATTTAGAGGGTAAGCCAAAGGGTAAACTGTATTTGATAGATGGGTGTTGGTAAATTTGGACGCACTTACGTTCTTTGACGACTACCAAAGATGGTCTTGATAACCGGTACTAGTGTTTTAGGTGACATCATGCTCATGTTACTTATCAGGTAACTAGGAGTTCGGCCATCCCGCAGGATTCGAAACCACGACCTCCAGTTTGGCAATACCAAGCTTTAGAGGCGTCAAATAGTAGATTGTACGATTGAATTTAGTCTCTAATGAATAAATAATAAATATATTACCAATATTAACTGTTACCTTATTTGAAATACGCAATATAGAGTGACATATTATCGAATTAATTATAAAACTAATTTATTGCACCCTAAAAGCTAAAATGCATGCTTTGTTTCTCCTGCATACTCACTACCTATGTAGAAACTATAAGTACATTACTAAGATATCTTTCCGTGTAGTGGACACGAAAAATTATTAGGGACATTACGATATCAATTAATTGAATATTACCAAGAATAATAAGTAATTTAAAAAGCAGTAATATAAATTAACACTAAGGCTTTTTAAAATCATGACGCGTGTTTTTATCAAAAGCGTTTTTAATTGATTTTATTATTATACATCATAGGTGAATGTTACGCCCTGCCTAATGTAAGTTGTAGGGCAATATATTACTTATAAAGATACTAAAAGATTTATGGTGTAATAAGTGGAATTGAATAATTGCCACATCTTTTATGCTTTATGCTATGTCGTTAAATAGGACGGAAGCTCGTAACCAGGGCATTAATCTTGAGGCTAAACGGCCATAACTATAAAACCTCGTATTTATAACGTCACATGCGACCACAAAAACCATACATTCTAACCATGGTATCATCAAAAACCGCTAAAACATTACACGCAGAAGAAAGCGCTTTAGACAGCGCATTATATTCTGATATAAAGCGATTTAAACAGAAAACGATTTACAGAGTGCGCTGTTAAAGTCTACAATGGCGGGTCAGTTGGGACATTTAAATTGGCGGCATTAACGTACGTTGAGGACGGAGTTATCGTGACTGTTGGAATTTCTACGGCCGGTCGTTGCTGCGCCCGAGGCGTCTGGTGTCGGTCTCTGCTGTAGTGTTGCGAGTGCATCGATAAAACAACGCGCGCCGAGTGCACACATCGAGATCGTTAGGGTAACGAGAATCGATTTCTCGTCAACGCGGTGGCGTCCAAAATGGCAGGTTGTGAAAAAGATAGCTGTCTTCTTTTGTTTATGTCATAAAAAAATATATCATTTCAGGTACAATCAGGAAATATAGTGTTAGGTTGAATGTATCAAGCCTGTTTGCTTCTAGGATCACGAGCTAAATTACAAATAGGCGTTTAAGCCTTGTGATAAGTTTAAGGCAAATGGATGGATAGGAATTTTGCAGGATAGCTGATCAAATGTTAACGATTTTTTTAAATTTTTGCACAAAATACGTAGGTATATTATTATTTAATAAAAATACACTTTTTAATTTCTTAAAATAATAATCAATAAATAAATAAAAACTAGTTTCATTAACAAAAATTAGTTGCAACCATAGACGATATTTATTTAACAATAACTAGAAAAACATGTCTATGATATACTCTGTGGCTCACGTTGTTGACATAGTGTGTCGTTTCGCGCCCGTTTTCCCGCGTTAAAACCACCTGGCATCGCCACACCGCACTAAGTTAATTAAATATCAAACGAGAAGAACAAAAACGGAGATTGTTAACTTAAATGATGTTAAGCATCCGAGAGGTGTTTTTGTACGCGAATGTGCAAACAAAAACACTAAATAACGCAACATTATCATACAATGAAATATTTTAGTACAGGTTTTGAAATGCAACCACATTAACGTTTCTAAAAATATACATTTAATTCTAAAAAAACATGTATCTATTTATGATTAATACAGTTAAAACAAGCGATTATCTTCATAAAAATTTAGATACTGCATGATTAAAAAGATATGTACGAAGATAAAGGAAAATTAATAAAAAATACAGTCCATTAGTTGTCTTAAAATGGCAAAAAAATTTAGTACATAGTAGTTTATGGAAAGGACAAGAGAAAGTGGTAAATTGAGACAATTGAGGTCTCCTAAATTAAATACGAATAGAGAAACGATACTATAAAGCCACGTTATTTTTTTAATTGAAAAAAACTACAAACGAAAAGGTTCCAAATGAAATTGAGCCATAAAAGTCGTACAACCATTTCATTCCAATTAGTGACGATAATGGTGGCGTGAAGCCGCTAACGGGCAATCAAAACGACAAAGTAAAGTTTCCAACGGTCATTTATTAAGATTTGGCCCGCCAATATAAAGATAAATTTATAATTATCCATTAAAAATGCGCCGTAACATCCATTAAGCGCGGTTCGAATTAATGCAGATGTTTGAAGTTGGAATTTCTACTTCTCTAATGTTGCAACTATTTTTGATTTCATTTGTTTTTTGTATTATGGTATTATTTTAGAAAGTGTACAATTTATTGTTTAGTTCAATATTTTTTTTCGTAAAATTATAACGATTATTTACCTTTTGTTACATTACATGTTATTTGTATGTGAGTGCAATGGACAAGTCAAAATATGGAAGTGACTATTACTATAGTCTTATTAAAAGTTTGATACCCGATGACACAATTGTATTTCCTAAAGCGATCTCCTTAAAGCTATCTTTCTAAAATCTCAGCTCATGGTTTAAACGTTTACATTCGATTTATTGAGTATGCCTATATTTGCCGTACAAAAAGAATGGTATTTCAACTTTTACTCATTACACACACATTAATGGCCAGAGCATTTGCTAAAAAATAAACACAGAATGTTATACGAAAAGTATTGGATACTTGTAATCAATTATTTTTTATATTTGATAAAAGTACTAACAGGAGCAGGACGAAAAGGAGCGTCAGACACAAACACCACAAATTCACTCACCGTCCCCGAGACGAGAGGTAATTACAATTACAATGAATACGCCTGTGCTTTTTAAAACGGAAGACAACGGGGTGCCTATTTCTGCTGTAAATCCTTAGTGTTTAAACACTGCTACGACCCCAATTGTAAAAAAAAAAGGCCTCATACACACATACATACATCACCAACCTGTGATAGTCCACTGCTGGACATAGGCCTCCCTAATACACCCCTATCCATTAGGGGGTTTCAGACCGACTTTTTCCATGCCCATCCGACGCATGGATCATCTTACTTTTCAGACAATTGGATGATCGGCCCAAATTGCCCTAACCAAGTCGGAAACAATAACGAAAATTTGTCGAGTCCCGGAAGGATTCGACCCCACGACCTCCGGTTTAAAGCACACGCATTGATTGATTGGTAGGCTACGGAGGCAGTTAAAAAAGAGACCACCTTTAAATAACCAATAAACGGCCTGATGGTTTTATTAGTGTTAATGTGTAAGCCGTTTATGACGGTCTTAAAAATAAAGTGCCGTATGCAGCTATTGCTAACCATTATTATCGATAGTTTTGCTAAAGAATTTTTATTAATCTCCTCGCATTGCCGTGTATATTTAAAACGTCATAGTTCCTTGTGTCCAGCGACTGGTTTAGTCTTTATTGGTAGCGTAAATACGTATGCGAGCATTTAACTATTGCTTGTTTGTTTATTTTTAAGCTCTTTAACGAACATGACTGTCAAATGACTTACGCCCACCGCCCTAAAGTTTACAAATGTTGCCAGTTAAATCTGTTTCATGTTTGCACTTGAGAGTGGAAATATTTATTTTAATAGATATATTTTTTATCGAGAATGAACAAGCAGGACGTTTACGTAAAAGGGGAATACGTTATGCTTTGCAATGCAACAATTCAACTGATACTACGAATATAACTAGCTACGATGTCCTTTTAGCCAGAACATGTAATAATAATGCTTTTGAAATGTCATATCCACAATAACTGAGCCTGCTACAATGCAAAAGGGACCCACAGAAGATACCAATTAATGTTGTTTGTTGAATAAGCAGACATCATATAAAATAACCGCTCACTAACCTGATATACGAAATGTTACGTATAAACTTCCTGGTAATGAAATGTCCTGTAACTATAATAACAGTTATATAATAACATAACAGTTTTTTATACTACTGCTTCGTGCTAGAAGTAAGTATCGTGGTGATACTTTTCTACACTTAAATATATTTGTTCAATTATTTGTTTTTATCGTGTTTGATAAACTGACAACCAATTTTAGTTAACATAGTTTAATTGAAACAAAGATTGAGACAGATCTTCGATTTCTTATAAAGTTGTATTGATTTAACAGTGAATATAAGCCTAACAATGAAAAGACCGAATATAATCACTTCCAATTGAAAAAGAACACAATTAATTCAGCGCGTATTGCGAGACAGATATTTATTGCCTTCATATCGCAATTAGTCTGCGTTCTGCCACTGTGAATAGTTGGAACGATTAAATAAAACAAAAAACAATTGTGCAAATAGTGCAACTTTAATATTTTTGATGTGATATTTCTTTTCGCGCATTAGAGAAAAATTATGAAAGTATTTTTATACGAAGCGTGCGCACACCGTCACGAAAAACCGACTCCCTGAAGTTAGGTAACAAAATGAAAGTAAGGGCATCTTCGTGATGCGTGAGATCATGTTTGCGTGAGAATTGTGAACTGTATTCATGATAATTATTTATTTGTAATATCTTATCATCATTATCATCATCCGCCTGCGCTAGTCCACTGCTGGTCATAGGCCTTTTCTAATGCAAGCCTTCTCCATTAGGGGGTTGTTTAGACCGCATTCCACCACGATCTTCTTCTTCTGCATCTTGATTACACTTGATTTATCTAGATAATGTGTAGGATGTTTTTGTGTCCTTTTTATACAAATATAGAATAAGCTAAAAATAAAATTAATAAAAGATTTTTATCTTGTTATGCCAAAGAAGTATTACTTCTGATGTGTGTACATAAGTACAAACACTCTTTTTTGAATGAATTTGAATTATTACAAATTATTTTTAAAAAAAGACAAAGAATAAACCATAAATAGTGATTTTAATGAACGTTGCGATTTTTGTCAATTTGAGACTATATCTTTTTTGATAAGGAATAACCTTATTCTATTTCATATCAAAAGTTAAACACAAAACGTTATTACAATCTGTTCTAAAGAGATTTATATTTTCTCAACATACGGTGCCTATATCTGCCGTAAAGCAGTAGTGTGAAAACACTACTGTGTTCCGTTCTGAAGAGCACTATGGCCAGCGTATTTATTGGGTAAACGAGACTTAACATCCTATGTCTCACGGTAGGCAGCGCGTTGATGATACCACTGGTATTGCCAATGTCATGGCATCGTCAACCCAATCGCTCAAAAAACCTGTTTATTTATTACTCTTTTATTTTACTGTTAATTTATTGTGTACTTTACTTATCTGTAATGTTAATACATAATAAATTAACAGTAATATCAAAATGTCAATCAACAACACAGCAACACACAACAAAGAAAACAATCTTAAAGTGTTTAAAATTGCCTACATTATATAATAATAATAAGTTACTACAATCCATTTTACTTTCGAAGGCAACTTAAAAGTACTTATGTCAATGGTGACATTAAAAAACAGATAGAATCATCTCATTGAACCTCTGATTGAAAAATGGATACCTATTAAAAGTAATACCGATGTGATAATCTATGCCCGTGCGGCAATTTATTCTACTATCAATGGTTTAAATAAGTTAATGAGTCTTAACTTATTCCTCAAGATTCTAGTAGATTGTCTCTTAATGTTCGTCATTTAGACTGAGATAACAGTTGTTAGGATATAAATAAAAGTTTGAGCATTAATTACCGGATATTATCTGATACTGTCGTAGCATTAAAGGTATTTATATTCATTATTCAAGCTGTCTTTTCAGTACATTTGGTCTAAGAAGGCGCTTTCTATTTATTGAAATTGTTTTTTGCACTGAATTATATATTTTTTATATTTAACCTTACACTATCATATTACAAATGTAGTGACGACGCTTGCGCAAGATGGTGGATTCCAGTGGCTGTGGCTGGATGAGAATAGCCGAAGATCGAGAAACGGTGGCGTGCATTAGGGAAGGCCGTGCAGGTGGACTTACACAGGCTGATGATGATGATAGTGATATCATATCGATTTGATACAATAATATTTAAGGAAATTTAAAATTTATCCTGGTCGTTATCGTCAATGTTTTTTATAAATGAAAAAGCTACTAGAGTGTACGTAGTGTAAGTTGTCTGAATTTATGTTTAAAGTTTTAAATTTTACTAGCAAATTGTTACTTTCTCACGATTTTGTATGTAAGTTAAATAAAAACTATAACTTTATTCATCTCCCACATATTTCAAAAAGTTTCATTACGTTATGTTATTTATCACAACTTTGCTCTAAAGAACCTATAAAAACTTGAACACCCTACAAATTTACTACTTTTTTAATCTTTAAGGATCGGTATATCTAAAATTCTTTTAATGAACGCCCGAGGCATCAGCGGTCCTTTTAAATTACAAGTTTCGAATCTCAGACAGACAGGTTTCCAATTTTGTGTTTAATAATATACAGAATGATTTATTACTGCATGAAATATAATACAATGCACTGTTGCGGTGAGCTTTATATAGAATCAAGGACTAACTGAGGTAAGTACATGTCATGCAAGAGCTAGCCTTGTGGTTCCACCCGCATATTTGGATCCGATGTCACAGGTACTTATTACTCTATTATATGTCATCGTCTTCAGATTCAGCGATTTTAGTCATTTGTTGTTGTATATACGATGCATTTCCCCAATGCTGTAGTGTACAATAATTATTGTTGCTCACTGTATTAGTTACCGAAGGCCGTGGGTTTGAATCCTGCGAGAATCAAAAATTACATTGTTGTTATATAGTTGACTAGCAACCCCCTAACCCCCCTTGTGGGTGGAATTTCGTAAAATCCGTTCTTAGCTGACCTCTACTCGGCGAAAGAAAAATTCCTACCAAATTTGAAGTCGCTACGCCTTATGGTTCAAGAGATATCGTGATGAGTCAATACATAGGTGGGATTCTCATTTATATATATAGAAGATTAGGGCAAAGCGTTCTAATCATCAGGTAGTATGTAAAGTAAGATGATCCATGCGTCAGTTGGCCTATAAAACGTCGGTCATGTGCCCGGTCTCGCTCCGGTCGTGTCGGTTAACCGTCCCAACGGTGTTTGCGCTTATACTTGTGTACTATAATATCTCCTGTGTAGTGGGCTGATATTTGTACAGATCGACCGCCATAGTCGAAACAGGTCCGGAGGACATCTACGAAACTATCGTTCTACATTAATAATAAATGTAGCATATTGCTTCAACAGATGCAGGCAAAAAACATGAAAGAACATCATATTTACTTCTTATCGAAGCATCATAAAAGTGGAGAAATACAATAGAAATTTCCAAAACATCTATTCTCAAATAATTTTTTATGCTATCAATAATTTGTTACAGTGCCAGAATAAATCAGTATTATTACAATAAATCGGGTACAAGTAACTTTTGCTCTGTAGCGAAAGTTATAAACGCAACTCTTAATGATCCACTCATTGTATGCAAATGCGTGGATGGGACGTTTTGTTCCTAACATCAAGACCGCAACAGAATGAATATAAATGAGGAACCTTAATTATTTCTCGAGAGGAGATCTTTTAATTTGATGGTTTGCTTTGTTTGTGGCTCAAATTTAATCGGCAGCTATATTACTATATTATGATGCTTAAGTAATGGTGCGTTTTAATATTGCTAGGAAGTTATTGTTCAAATAGTTTTCATTTTTGATTGATATGTTACTCATTTTAAAGCAAATGTTTTTGAAAATTTTTTTTTGAGTTTCAAATTATTGCACATCTTTCCTTACTTTATTACTATGACAATAATTGGCTATAATTATAAAGACTTTAAGCCTCAAAAGTGTTACAGCCAATTGAATGCTTAGAACTGAGATCTGCAGTCTCATGCATTAAAAAAGAGTAAAAAGAAATATAGCCTTATAGCCATATTAATGCTCATATGTGCCCAGTCTGACATGAATATAAAAAGCGAATTTCCTAAAAGAGTTGATATATAATGAGTTATGGTAATGAGATAAATTCGATGCAGTTAATTTTTAACTTTATTTTTCAACCTTCTGTGCAACCTTGTTCTGAGCTCGTAACGTTATCCGCAAGCCGTATCGCTTGCCATCAGGTAAACAAGTCCCGGCTTCTTATTTTACAATAAAGAATATGGTTTTAATTTAAAGCGATCGCTTCTACCTTTTCAAAGCTGTCAACACGCCCCAAATGGGTCTCCATTTAATTTTTTGTCTTTACTGTTGAGAAATTAATTTAGTAAAGCGTTAAAATATTGATTTTCTAAATTGCTTTAATCATCATCATCATCAGCCTTTAATAGTCCACTGCTGGACATAGGCTCCCCTAATACACCCTATCCATTAGGGTTTTGGACGATACCACCACGCTGGTCCAATGCGGGTTGGTGGGTGGACCTGCCTTTTACATGCCCACCCGACGCATGGATCATCTTACTTTTCAGACAATTGGTGATGGCCCAAATTGTCCTAGCAACAGGAAACAACAATGAAAATTTGTTGAGTCCCCTCAGATTCGAACCCACGACCTCCGGTTTTAAAGCAAACGCTATACCACTAGGCTAGGAGGCAGTTAATTGCTTTAATGGTACGTGAAAAATAGGTTTAATTTAAAGACGACGAATATATAGGAATCAGTGTTAACGATTATAACTCATTTATAATAATAATGGACTATAAACATGATATTTATTAAATTATGAAGAGACATTAGAAATAAGTTTATACATGGAGTCCAAAAACCCCCTAATGGAGAAGGCTGATGATAATGATGATATGGAGTGTCAATAAATGGCATGTTATACATGCGTTTTTATTCCTTGAGCTCTAAGGAAACCAAATATTTGTGCCAAAGAAAAACAATACTCTCACGGTACTACTTATGTGACGAACATGTCAAAATGACAGTAGAAAAAGATGGCCGCCGAACAGTTTGTTCTTTGCAACTATATAATGTTTTTAAACGGCCTTATAAAACAACAAAGAGCTTTTATGATGGTATTTTAGAAACCGTCTCCGCCGTTAATTCGTTACGTGTACATACCGACGGCCAGCATGTCCGCGGCCGAAAGGTAAAAAAAACTCCCTTACAACGGGAGAGAACAATCTTTCAAAACCGGTCAATGTGGCCGAACTAGTTTTTTTAATGATCCCGCCCGCCCGATATGGGAGTCTCGGTTGCGCCTAGATGACAGCGGATAAAATTTCCGATAACGTATAAATTAATCGTTGACGTTTCGGAACGTAAATATAGCGCGGCAGCCATCTTGTGTGGACGCGTTACGCGGCGGATGGGTTTTTTTTTTAATTTTCTGTTTGTGATACGTTGCATTCAGCCTTACTAATATTATGAAAGTAAGAGTTGGTCAGTTTATTTATTGGCATTTAGTAAATAAACGAATAATCAGAATTTAAAATAATTAAAATAATTTGGTTTAATAAGCTCATATTAATGGACCTAGATATCGTTCGTATTCATTTATTTATTTCTAAATCATCTGTTGAAATATATATAAGCAAATGTCATTTGCGGTTGATTGCTTATATCATTATTATCACTAAATTAAGTCAAATTGATTTTCTTATTGTTTTTTATAGTCTTAATCTTACGGCTTACTTAATTGATTATTATTTACGAGCGAACCTCTTGTCTTTTATTATTACATTTTCTTTATGTTAAAAAAATATAAAAACACTACACTTCTATTATTGTTTATTACACATTATAATGATACATAAATTAAACTTCACAAAAGAGTAAACAAAATTAGATGATGTTATGTCCAATTCATTTTTTCACGAAAGTTTACTTTTACGACACTTCAAAAGTTAACCTCATTCTATTTCTATGAATAAGATAAATGCCTAAGGGTGGAGTGTGACCTGCTTCACGTTAACCGCCATTCGGTAAAGTAGGTCTGTCGTGATTACTTCAAAATAAACTTCCAGGTTGTTATTTGCGGTCAGTGAATTGACGTGTGAAAATAAAATTGTATTTACGTGACCTCTTCATACATTTACATAAATTTGTATATGAAATATGTAACTCATATTAGTAAATTTATCAACTAAATACAGTTATGATAAATCATCTATAGAAAAAGACAGTTGTACCAAAGTTACACGTCCCTTATCGATATAGAATCTTCAAATATTCAAATAAAAACTTAGCAAATACATGTCAATAACTTTGAAACATGATGTCACTTAGCTCATATTAATAAAGGTTAGAACATAAACATAACTGGACTATAACTAAAGATGGCCGCAAAGACTGCCTTCTTAATTAAGAAAAACTTTAAATTACTCTTTACTGACACCCTTGCCTATTGGGTAATACATGTAAATACTCTTGGCGGAGCCATTTCAACTAAAAGAAGAAGAAAAGAATACATGTCAAAATTAAACCGAATAAACAGTTAAAGTGCTACTTTAATTAAGGCCTACAATTTATTGATCGATATTTTTAACTTCTATAACGAGAAATAAACCAAAAATCTTGAAATTGTCATTAATTGTAGTTTTTATTTTTTTGTAGCGTATAAGCTAAATATCTGTCAAGTTTTATATAATTGGAAGAAAAGGAAGTAATTTTTGCATTTTAAAGCATTAAACATCACTTTCTCCTTTATAATATTAGAGGATGCTTTCAAACAAATTGAAAAAAGAAATATTAAACATATAAGCTGCGCTTTCATCACAATATCATAACATTATACACTTTCTAATGCATAACTATATTCATACCACTAGTCCAGCAAACGAATGGCACAATACATATAACGAAATCGTCATTTTTGCAGGCCTCGATTCGCGACTGAATCAGGGAAACAAAGTGAAAGTGCACGCATTGAATGAAAACTGATACGTGTTGTGTAACGTGTTAAATAACGTTTTTATAACGCGTAACAGTGTCGCAATTCGTCCAGTTATATTTTGTAACCGGTTTTAATATTACATTTAGTCATGTTTTCCTGAGCTCCTTTTTGCTGATATCTATATTCATAATGTCTATGAGCTTACTAAGCCTGTCGGCAAAGGCCTCCTCAAATATTTTACTAGTTCTATCCCTAGCTACTCTTCTCCAGTTGGGGATATAATGTTAATATAACCTTACCTAAATTAATGATGGAGTGTGCTTTAAAGTAGTTTAATATCGAATGGATATAGCGATGAGGGGGGACGCGATCTTATTGGTTAACCGCGGCCATGTTTAATGTCCGCGCGATGTTTAGCCAATGACAGTGCCCAAATTTTTCGCGCTAATCGAGTTTGACATTACAATTTATTTTTGTAAAGTCCATCTTTTATTTGGATTGTGTATGGTGTAATACGTGTGGAGGTAAAGTGGGCAGAAGTAAAGCAGTTGTCAATTGTTTTACTTTTCTTTAGCCACGTGCTGGGAATAGAAAAGTAGTGTAACTGATACATTATACTTTAGTCAGTGTAAAATGGTAGCATCAGTGCAAATTAAAACCTAACCTAGGTCTAATAAATATAATTTATATTTCAGATACTTAAGTTTTCAACATCTTATTTAGCTAATCATATTTTTTTCCCTTCTAATGGAGCATAAGAGAAGGCCTATGTCCAGCATTAGACTAACACAGGATCATGATGATGATAATGATATGTGATAAGTTTTTTACGATACCTCGGACCCATCGGGCTTTGAGAGTATAAAGGAACAGGGACTGCGCCTGTGTTTACGTGTACACTTGTGCACTATCATATCTCCTACGTAGTTGGCTGATCTCTAATATGGATCGGCCCCCGTAGTCGTAATAGACTGGAGGACATTATTGTTATTATTATTTACGATACCCACCTCCGATTGTCCTCGAGTGCAAAAAACTTAACGCAATCTTTTAAACGATGACCTAAGGATATTATTTGATGCCGATGATAAATTAACAAAAAATACAGTACAGGTTAAAAACAGTCCTACTATTAAAATATGGAAATGAATGGATAGGGTGTATTAGGAACCTATGTCCAGCAGTGGACTATTAAAGGCTGATGATGATGATGATGATGATTACAATATACATAACTTTTTATGTAAATTACTTAATACGCCACAAATACATCTCAACAAGAAAAATGTTTATATATTCTCGTCTATTGCTTTGTATGTAATATAAAAGAGACAGTTAATTGAATTAATGCCCAAGATTTATAATCACTGGCTAACTAGGTTGGTGGCCAAACAAGCATTATTACATAAAACCAAATCAACCTGATATTAAATAACGTTAGTATTAAATGCATACTTTCTACGACTTGGTCAAGTTACTAAAAACTGTAATCATATCGACGTTGCTCTACTTTTGTATCGCTACTAACGTTTAGGGCTGGGAGGTAATTGTGATGTCGATAAAAATATTGTTTCAACAAATATCGAAGGTATCAATTTTTAAAGAAGATAATTAACTTCATGTTTAAATATAGACTTTTTATATGCTAGACAAGCATTTAGAGTTTATCTTATTCTGTATTAGATAATTACTGGTAAAAATTGCACGTTACTTAGTGTTAAGTTACGATTTATATTAGCTTTTATACTCTAAAATTGTATTTGTGCCTAGTTATATTTAAAATTAAGTCAGTCGTCAAACAATAATACACTGTAATATAATATATTACAGTGTATTATTATTTAATATTATTTAATCACTATATAGTATTAAACAAAGACGCTTTCTCGGTCCCTATATCCCTATGTACGCTTAAATCTTTAAAATTACGCAACGGATTTTGATGAGGTTTTTTTTTATAGATAGTGTGATTGAAGAGAAAGTTTATAAGTATAACTCATGCATAATATTGTAGAGAAACGCTGGTAAATTTATATATTTTTCCATAGCCGGGCGGGTCGCTATGGTCGTTATGTTTAACATTAGTTAAAATACTTTTGGTCCTCCTATTTAACGCGATAATATCGATGACTTGAGACATTGTTAGTGCACTCTCTCACGATATTACTCTATCAAAATACCAGTTGCCTCTGAAACCGTTTTAAAGATTACGGTACGTAGTTAATGCACTTGTTTGGTTGTGATTGATTGGCGTCGCTGTTGAGGGGATTACAGCGATGGTTGCCTAAGTCGAGCTCAGGGTGGGACTTGATTATTAACAGTACTTAATATTAATCTTAGTCTAAAGAATAATAAAAATCTAGTGAGATCCACGTTTAAATGTTGGTTATAGTTAATGAAGCAACACACTAAACCTTTGGAGTCATTACAGGTTAATGTAGGGTTAGGTAAACTTTATGATATCAATATATCAAGTAATTAAACGCAATAAACTTCACATAGTAATATCGTGCTTTATTTTCTGGTTGGCGTTTAGTTTCCGAACATTTTTCTTTATAAAACCATCATCAAATTAATGACATTACAAGATTGCTAATAGATCTTAGATTATATCTATACATCATCTAGATAATTATCTCGATGATAGATAAAAAATATCAATCCAATTAATGTCTGTCCAAAATTATCTTTACCTTTAGGCATTAATCGTAATATAGCGCCTTGAATTTCAAGTTAATGATAGTTCGCCTCTGGCCATAGAGAAATGTTGTAGATCGTTATATTACCAACTGAAACGCTAAAATAAGCACCGTATATTCTCTGTCTCCGTAGGTTAGTGGTATGGGCGTGTGCCTTAGAAACCGGAGGTCGAGGGTTCGAATCCTGCGGGGATTCAACAAATTTTCGTTGTTGTTACCTAGTTGGTTAGGGCAATTTGGGCTAATTGTCTGAATAGTGCGATGATCGATGAGACGGATGGTCATGTAAAAAGTTGGCCCACCCACCAAACCGCATTGGACCTGCGTGGTGGGATACGGTCCAAAACCCCACTAATGAATGGGAGTAATTTCGTTTCATATCCTTTCTACGGTTCATTGTTAAGGGACGAACCGTATATTTAATTACACAAGCGATAGTAGATGACATCCGCAGTGTGCACACACTAATTATTCAATATTTATTGGTCCACTTAAAAGGCTATTTCGCATTTGCATTTAACACGGCTCCATCTTTATACGCACGCTCAGAGATTACTGTAAAAAGTTGCGCTTTCTGTAAGAAAATCAGGTTATACTGCCATTGACAATTTTATCGAGCGTTTCGAAGAAAATATTAAAAAGAAACTTGGATATTTCGTGTCGTCTTGTATATGTGCTGATAGAGCTTGTTAGACAATTAGATTTCTATTTCTTTTATCTTTTTATGGTTGTTATGTCGCTTCTTTTTTAATACAAGCTAATACTAAAACGCAAAAATACGATTATATTGTTAGGTTTTGTTTTACGAAGTATAGTTTTTGCGTTTTTATTGTTAGAAGTGAGCTTGCCATATCTTCATTTGGAAAGATAAAAGCATCATTTGGTATTTCAACTTTTGTAATGCACACGGATTTTATTAACTCAGGTTAGAACATAAGTGTTATGAATACTTTTGTTTCTTTCTTTTATTATTTAAAAGAAGCGATAAGATAAATAGAACGTTCAATTTACCAAGTTATTATTAAAAATATAATTATAACCAAGTACCAAATGCAGTACCCCATAAACTTTATATAAAGACAAGATAATACAGTAACAACAAAAGTTTTGCAGTTTTCTTAATCACAGGACGGTACGTGGGAGAATTCTTCTACAAGTAAATTAATCTCTTCTACAAGTAAGCCTAAATTATTTAGGCTTAAGTCAGACTGTATTCGATTAGTTATACTGCTTCTGCCTCCGTAGCCTAGTGGCAAGGGTGTGTGCTTTAGACACCGGAGGTCGCAGGTTCGAATCCTGCGGGGCCTCAACAAATTTTAATTGTTGCTCCCTAGTTGGTTAGGGCAATTTGGGCCTATCACCCAATCGTCTGAAAAGTAAGATGATCCATGGGTCGGGTGGGCATGCAAAACGTAGGTCCGCCCACCAACCCGCATTGGACTAGCGTAGTGGTATACGGTGGACTAACACAGGCTGATGATGATGAGTTATTTATTAAAATTAGAATTAAGGCAAAAGAAATCATTATTAAAAAAAGTATAAAAACAGAAACATTATTTTAAAACGCAAGAATCTATGTACGCAAGAAAATATTGTTGTAAATGTGACATTTGTTAAATATCTATAAATGAGCTATTTAGATCGATGGAAAATGTTGTTATAACATGATCAATAAATTATGAAATAATCCTTTGGTGTGGAAATATGTTAATTTAATATAGTGTTACCAGCTTTTTGCCTCGAAATTCCTACACAAAACTAGTCCGAAGTTTTGATTTAATTAATTCGTAACGCTGTTACCGGAAGCGTATCTATTCACCTTTTTTATATTCTGTTATAACTCTATTCAAAATTGTTTTATTTTTATGTTTTCATTCAAAAGTGAAAGGTATACCGAATTTTGGTGGTTTAAATAAAAATGTTAGAGTAGACGACGTATGCTGTGAAGAAAGTGTTATTTTGACGAATTGTATAATGTATGATTTTTTTTTTGTAATATATCAAGTTTACTGCTATGCTATTTGTGTATTGGATTTCATTGGACCAGCGTGGTAGGATACGGTCCAGAATATCCCTAATGAAGAACGCATACATTAGGGGAGGCCTATGTCCAGCAGTGGACTAACACAGGCTGATGATGATGATGATATGTACTGCAATGCGATTAAAGTATTAGTATAGATCGTAATTCCCTACCAACTCGCCGATTTCTTGGAGTTTAAATTCCGTTTTTATATCGGTATTTTCTATGTTTCAAGAATCATTTAAGGCTCATTTTATATCATTTAGTTCTTTCAATCCAAGGAATGACAGAATTCAATTTCAGAAGTTCATGTGTAGGTGTAGGCTGGACATAGGCCTCCCCTTTTCCATTAGGGGGTTTATGGAACGCATCCCACCACGCAGGTCCAATGCGGGTGGTGGTTGGACCGCCTTTTTACATGCCCATCTGACGCATGGATCACATTACTTTTCAGGCAATTTACCCAATTGCCTGAAAAGTAATGTGATCCATCAGCCCAAATTGCCCTTTTTTAGAGTCCCCAAATTGTTGACTCCCCGCAGGATTCGAATTCGACCTCCGGTTTCTAAAATACACACCCTTACCACTAAGGCTACGGAGGCAGATAAGATAAGCTCAGAAGTTAGTCTTAAATAATTGTTAAATAGTTATCAGATATGGGATGACCATTCATACATATATGGTAGTGTTATGCATACACTTCTTTTACTTTAACATATTTTAAGGATAGTTTTTACGCTAATATTTTTGAGGTAATAAGACGTTTTATTACTTTCAGACTTAACATTAATTTAGTGTTTGTTTCAAGCAATTATGATTATTTGTAGTATTCAATTTATGGATACGAATCTGTGATTGGCATAGCAAAGCGAAAAATTAGTCCGAACAGTTATTATCAGTCCATAGGAGGCTATAATTATCACAAAATTACATTTTGCATCGATGAAAACGTAACCTCATCAGTTTCCCGCCAATATAGAGGCGGGTAGATGGAAACGAGCGGTAAAAACATAGCAGATTTGACAGGTTATAATTAAAGGCGCGCAACGACCGAACGGAGACGTGGACGCATTTGATCGATTGCACTCGTCGCGGACGGACGTGTGTTGTAAATGGTTATAGGGCAACAATTAACTCTGTTGACTTTTTTTGTTGTGGAGTGACGAGCGATAGGTCGCTTACAAAGTTTCATCAGACGGGCCATTAGGTCCATTTACCACGGGCGGTTAAATTAACGTTTTAATTGGCAAAAAGCCGGTTTTTACAATGCTTTCTTTTTTCCCCTCTCCACAGTCTTAATTGAGGTTTGCTTGAGTATTTCGTTATACCAATTAGCGTCTGTTGTGTTTTGTTTCATTCGGACAATGTAACGTGTCCGACAAACTGATCGATATACCTTTTGTTGTGATCTCAGAAGTGATTCAACGATACAGCGCTGTTTAAAATCAATTAAGAAGAATTAAACAAATGAGAAGAAATTTTGAGACTTAAAAAAACTTGAAATTGTTAACTACGTTAGAAATAGGCTAATAATACAGACTATTCTACTGCTACAAATATAAACTTGTATTTAAAATACAATAATGTACCGACAGTAAAAAACTTTTGTACTGATGATTAATACCGGTCACTTTTAATAGTCTTGTTTTTACTACAGAAAAATACGTGTATATTCTACAGCCAAAACATAGAATAACTCCGCACATTTCTGTTTATTCGCTAGCTTTAACTTTTTGTGTTAGAGTCAACAAGTTTTCCCCCTACTGTCGCGTAATTAAAGAGCAGATGTTGAAGATAAGGTCACGGCCTCAATTCCGTCGTGGCCCCAAAGCTAGTCAACATATTTGAACACACGCTGAATTATCAAGGTGTTTTGGTACCTTTTTATACTGGTATTACTTCAAATTAGTTAGCGGAGGTCAGATGCCAGTCGCTCTGCGTAAAACTGTTATTCAGGTAAATCTGGATTGATTAGAAGCCGATCCCGTGATAACTTGGGAAAATGGCTAGGTGAAAACTTCAAAAAAGATTTAATTTTTATATTAAATAGACCAACTGAAACTTATTGAAGCCTCTACGTTATAGAGTTGAGTTTAACAAAATGATAAATGTATGTAGATACTTCAATTACAGGTAAACTGTTGATAGCTGTTTAAAAACAAAAAAATAATTAATAAGTGAAACTGGATCCAGATAAGTATTTAAATATTATTTTCTATATTTTATGGTATTTTCAAAATATGTCTAAAAAATTTAATTACATTAAGCCCTTTAAGAGGTATTCATATCGTTTTAAATATACTATTCGGAGAGGCTATTGAGTTATTATATGTTATTTTATGCCACCATAAATCTATTTTAATGAACGCAAACGTTTCAATACAAAAAGGTGCTGTCCCTTTTGATATATTTATGTGACAATTATAGAAAGTTAGCGAAACGCAAGGGAACCGGCTAATAGGTCGTGAAACTTGTTCGGTTTTGAATTTGTTTCTAGGTATTTCGTTTAAAGATAGCTTAAATATAAGTTATTTTAACAAAAACAGGTTTATAGCAATAATGGTATCTCAATGGATTAGGGTACATTTCATTTTTTTAATTTTTAATTACAGTAATAGCGAAAAAGAAAAAAATAAAAAAAAACTCTAAGAAGCTGCAAAACTCGGATTCAATAGTACACATATGTATAGTATTAAAGGTATATTTCAAGTTTTCTTATATATCGTTACCTCAGCGAAGCTTCCGCAATTGCTTGCAGTATAGTTATTTTATATGTAACAAGCGATCCGCCCCTGCTACGCACGGGAGCTTTGCTGATAGAAAATATACCTACAGTATTAAGCATACAAACCTTTCTCTTCAATCACTCTATCTATTAAAAAAATACGCATCGAAATACGTTGCGTAGTTTGAAAGATTTAAGCATACATAGGGATATAGGGACAGAGAAAGCGACTTTGTTTTATACTGTGTAGTGAAAAAAAACCGCACCGAAGTCGGTCGTGCAATTTGAAAGATTTAAGCACACGGGGATATAAGGACAGGGAAAGCTACTTTGTTTAATACTATGTAGTGATGAATTGAAAAGTTTTTATTGAAAAACTGCAGTTCTTACAACATACCGATACAGAAGGAAATGCATGTACCTTTAAAAGTAAACTAATGAAAACATTCAGTTATATTCTAGGTTCAATTCTCACATGGTCATAGTGCCATTCAATCAAGTCTACGAATAAAATTACGAATCAATAGTATGCACCGACGACTGCAGCCCAGCCACCGAAACTGCAGTAATTAATTACAATAACATCACCTTTAATACCATTTAATCAAGCAAACAGGAAATGTTTAGTTTTTATTCACGACCGATAGAACTCATCGTGTTAATTTTCGACCAGTTTTAATTACATATTCAATGAACTGGATACCGGCCTCTACAGTTATTAAGAGCAGACACATAAATTAACACGAGATATTTTTTGATTGGACATTTTCAAATTAATAATAACACATTTCTGTGCAATCGTAAATAGTTTCTATGGCACCCTTTGATTTATCGATATCGATACACAAAATTAATCGATATCGACGTGATATCGATTAATTTTAATTATTTATCGATGATCTATCGATGTTATAAGACGGGAGAGTGGTCAGGCTTTTGTTATTTCGATGCTGCGGGATTTTCGTCCGTCAGTGTTAAGTTTTAAGTATATGAAAAGGTCGAGAATTGAATGAAGTAGCATTGGCTTAGTTCTCAGAAGTAATTTGCACTCGACGGGGTGTCGACTTGTCTACAATACGCCACTGTCTCGCTACGGCATTCGACGAACTGGACCTTACAACCCTTGTGTTACTTTATGAAGCCTTATTCATAACAGAAGACAGACAGCTTAAGAGCATACCTGACAGTCAATATGCAGACTTTTAGTGCTTTGCAAGGTTTTTGCACACTTTAATAATGAGAAATATAAAGAAAGTCATGTAGCACAATGAGTTTATTTTATTTATTCATTATTATTAAGCCAAACGAATGCAACACAAAGCTAAAAACCAACAAAATGATTGACCGTGGTGTCAAAATATATTGAATAATAATAAATATGTATCAAATAAGCTGTCAATAAAAATCTTAAACCTGATCTAAACAATAACGTAAGGCGATGTGTGTTATTATACGTTTTAATACTTCATAGAGAATTTAACTAAAAATAGCGTTGTTTTATAGCAAATTTGAAATGGAATATTATTATACAACAGAATTTAGTAACGGAACAGCTCGGGTAACAGTCCCCCTCTCTTGTATGGTATTGAACGCGACATATGTTTAACAGACACTTCGTTTACGAGGGCGAATGAGTGACAGGTTCACACTTCGCTAATCAGATATGTTAGAACACGTCAACTGTCATTAAGGCTGAACATCAGACGTGTATATATATTATAACCCTTTGTAAAATTATCCATGAAAATAATATAAAACTTTAAATTTTTCCCCCTCTTCCTTCTTCCCGTGTGTTATCCCGTATCCCGTCTGTATCAATGTTTGTTCTGTACCTAATATATATTTTAACATGGTTTCTGAAGTTTTGTACCTATTAAATCATTGTTTTGTGTTTGTCCCAGGTATCTAACCGATTACGAGTTTGTTAACTATATAATGTCATCTTTTATCGACCAGTTTCAACCAAATATTTTATGTTACTTACAACCTTGACATTGGCAAAATCATCGTACCCTTGGTGAAGCCTTTATAATTAAAAGAAGAAGACATATAGATGTAGTGAGAAATTATTTTCCTTAGGGAAAACTGAATTTTATCGGAATACGATGACACCCGAACTGTCAATGAATGATCTTATTTTCAATAATATAAAACCTTATTGTCTAATGTCAAATGTCAAAATGAATAATGTTATTGTATAATATAGCGGTGTATATGTACTGAAGCTTGAGAGAGCATGACAAATACTAACTTTTCTGAAAAATTACGATGGAAAACTTTTCTCTACTAATGAAATGAGATCAATATTTGAAATGCTAATATGTTTGTGTGCTTTTGATGTCCCAACGGTAACTTAAATTTGTAGTCGTGTGGCGAATGTCGATTATTAGTTTAATGAAATTTGTATTCAAATGAAGCCGTGTAATTTTAATAGAAATTTGTGTCTAATTTTTTGAATTGAAAGAATATAACTTATGTCTTTATGAAGTTGGTGAAAACTTCAATTAGAACGATAATTTAAAACTTATTACTACTTACGCGAATATTATACATGATGTATAATGCAATTTTAGGGATTTTATCGCGTTTAGTTACTTAACAATTATCCTAATTACTATAAAAAATCATACAATATAAAATAACGAAATTATTCAAATTAATAAATAATTTAATCATTATTGTTATTGGTACAAAAGACTAGAAGCATATTTCGGACTTTATTAAATACAGTCCTTGAGATATATAAATAAAGTGTGTATGTATATAACAATATGATAATAAAGGATATTAGAAAATAAAAAAATACTAAAAAACGAGCTGATGGTTGCAAGGTATAAAACCGCAAATATCTTCTAAGGAGCTTTTTCTCCAAGGGCAAGTCAAAAAAGTGTACTTTATGACCTCTAAAGGTAAACTAAACATTTAAAACATCAATATCAAATTTCATAATTTTGTTTTTACAAAAGCAGTTGTCTATTTAACTAAAACTTGAAGTACACTAAACGACAGCTTAAAGTTAATACGTGAAAAGAATTGAATGTTTTCAATTGAAGATGGTAAACCAAAAATCACGCAGATTTTGACCTCTTTTTTCATCGCGTTCTACCAAGTCAAACCTTACATTACACATTACGACATTTAGTATGCAGCTAGCGACCTCAGTCTAAATTGGAGACTAACACAAAAAATCGATAATGGTCACTCTTTTTAGTTCAACTATAACTGCAGTGCAGAAACCTCATAAATAATAATTTCTCCATACTTACTCAAGTAAAATAGTGGTTATATATCATTGAATAATAAAAATAAATCTGTATCTAGCTCATGAAAGCAAACACCCTCCTTGGGCATAAGAAAGAAGCATATTTTATTTCTGAGGGGGAATCCCTCCCCGCAACAGTGAATAATAAAAAATCATAAAAATCTTTGTCTAATTTGAGCTTCTTCTAGCTCTTACAAACGTCAATCTAACACCGGTTCGGATGTTTGACCTGTCCAGTTAAGAACCGGCAAGGAACTGCGGTGTTCATTTCTCTTTTTTTATAAATATTTAATCAATACGATATGTGGCAGTCTCCGTAGCCTAGTGGTATAGGCGTGTGGCTTAGAAACCGGAGGTCGTGGGTTCGAATCCTGCGGGGACTCAACAAATTTTCATTGTTGTTTCCTAGTTGGTTAGGGCAATTTGGGCCGATCACCCAATTGTCTGAAAAGTAATATGGTCCAAAAACCCTCTAATGGATAGGGGTGTATTAGGGGAGGACTATGTCCCGCAGTGGACTATCACAGGCTGATGATGATGATATGTGGCAGTGGGCCGGTCACAAAAGCCGCAAACTGACGACCGCTACAGTCGGAAAGTTCTTTAGTGAAGACCAAGGCTCGGCAAACAAAGTGTCGGACGCCCTGCGGCAAGATGGAGTGACGATGTTCGCAAAGTGGCCGGTGTGGGCTGGATGAGAATAGCCGACGATCGGTAGCGGTGGCGTGTCTTAAGAGAGGCCTATGTCCAGCAGTGGATTTACACAGGCTGATGAAGATGATGATGATGACATGATAACTTCAAAAAAATCAAGACTCACCTCGTCCACGGCATCCCGTTCGTGCGGCGCGGCGCGCAGTATGCTGGCGAGTCGCGCCGCGTCCCCGCGCGCAGCCGCCTCCAGCAGCGCGCCGCCAACACCCATGCGTCTTTAAACCATCACTGTGGAAATTTAACATAATCACACAATTGTTTATAGATTTATAATATATCAGGTTTAAGGCTGACATATGATATACATGTTACAAATAATTTAAACGTGAAACATTAACAATAAGAAATAAGGATATAGAAGGATTAAAAGACGATACATGTGACATTTTAAAAGTTGATAAATTCCTCTATGAAAGGTTACATATAGGAAAGACTATAGAGGCCGACCGTAGCTAGACAGATATAAGTAGAAGAAGGTATTTTTGTTGTATTTAAAGAAATTTAATAAGAAAGCCATATATAGGCATATTGATAAATTGAAATAATAATTGAAGTTTTATCAATTTCAATTAAGTCTAAAAGGATAAAAGTTTTTCCTTAAAACTTATTAATAGTAAAAATATTAAGTATCTCTCTAACTCAGCATAATACACTGATACAAAAATTTCAGACATATGATATGGAAAAATCATTAATAAAATGAATTTCCTGAGTAAAAGAGAGGTCTACTTTTGCTTAAACTATGTACGCACAAATTTACATTGCTCAAGTTGAATTTTCTCCCAGAATATAGCTTATGGAAATTGCAATTACTTCATGCCTGCTTCCGTAGCCTAGTGGTAAGGGCGTGTGCTTTAGAAACCGGAGGTCGTGGGTTCGAATCCTGCGGGGATTCAACAAATTTTTATTGTTGTTTCCTAGTTGGTTAGGGCAATTTGGGCCGATCACCCAATTGTCTGAAAAGTCACCAGTCACCCACGAACCCGCATTGGACCAGCGTGGTTCAATGCGGGTTCCATTCCAAAAACCCCCTAATTGATAGGGGTGTCTTAGGGGAGGCCTATGCCCAGCAGTGGACTATCACAGGCTGATGGTGAATTAGTTCTTGATATCCTTGGGACAGATTCCGTGAACACATTCATACATTATTATTCAACAATTATATCCAAGTATTCTGCTTAAGCATAATGATTTTCATCTATCAACATGTTAATATCATAATATATTCGAAAACCGACCAGCGAACGCTTTGATAGACGCATTGAACAATTCGCTCACGTTTTTAGCGATGCATCTGCACCGTGAGAATGTACGGTCACGCATGATTGCTGTACGTAATCAAATAACGACGGGAATTAACCGTGCATGAAATATATGCTATTACATACACGTAGATAGGCATGGTCTTGACAACTGGGAACGACTTTTATATGCACATCCGACGCGTTGGTTATTTCTCTTTTAGTTTATCGGTCAACAGCCAAGCAAGGAACACAAAAGGGTTCGATAGGATTCGAACCCACGACCCCTTTTTGTATAAAGGCCAATGCTTCTTAGCAACATTAGGAGGTAGCAATAGTATTATGAGCTGATTGACAACGTTGTTTAGTAGCTTTGGAAAAATATTTTGATTTTCTTATCGGAAAAGGTAGACCGTTTTTGTTACCTAAGTTCTCGATCAGCCCACTCTTAATGTTTTAACATTCCGTTTCTAAAAGAACAGAAATATTGACAGTATATCAGTACAACATCCGATATTTTTTTTAAAGGCTAATTACTGTTTTGGATGAAGAACTCATATTAAAAGTAATCACTCTCTGAACTCCACGTGGCATTCTATTTGCTCTAATAATTAATTATTAGAAGACATAGAATGACATTCTTTAGTTTACGCGAATGCTCCACATTATTATAATGTTAAAACGGAATTTTGGTGTTTCTTGTACATCCGTTGGCTTCGCTTAAATAATCGATCTACGCTGTTTCAGAGTTGCTTCTTGAATGTTTTCTTGAGTGTTTACTAAACAAAATACTTAAAGAGCATCTCTAAAACATCTATGATTTACGATTACCATTTTGTTTAATATAAAGCTGTTTTATAATAAAATAAAAAAAAATGATTTAAAAAATATATTATGTAAACAGTAAATTAAAGCGGCAAAATTCACCTGGTTTCAAGGGTGGACCAACGGGTTTATTCTTATGTTATATAAGCCTATTTTTTAATCTGAGTGATAACTTAATAGTAACTAAATATGAAAATTGCCAAATAGGGAGAAGTTCAAAAACTGAATTATTTATTGAAAATTGTAAAATGTTTTGCATAAGACCCTCTCAGAGTGCCCAACATGAATTTTACAACCGCTATATTTGCAAACTACATCAGCCGATAAGTTGCACCGCGTGACACTAAAATTAACACTCTTATGAAGTTAATATCACACTTTAACTCAGTAACATTTAAACGTTTTATTATTCCTTACAAGTATACATTTTATTTTTATATTTATGCAAATATTTTTTTTACACAGCACAACAAAAACATTAGCATAATTAATTTACTTAATCAAAACATCGAAATTTTTAATTTTATTTCTCCTTTTTTTTAATATAACTTACGACGTAAAAGTTACACGATACATAACACCTTGTTAAGGAGGTTAACGGCGAAATTTAGACAACCTTAAGCATAAAGTTTTCAAGTAACTTGTGACATAAGAGGCTATTTACTCACACATACGTTGTTCAAAAAAACTGGTATTAGGTGCGACTTCACCGTCCAAAAGTCACTTTCAAACTCGTCTATTCGTCTAGTACACATGAATACTTATTGACAGTGTATTTGGATCATGTTGGTGCAGGCGATAAGCACAAGCGGTAGCGTGCTGTGGGACTACAATAACAATAGTACAAGTACATATATAAAAATATATTTGATTAAAAATATTGTACTTGGAATAAAGCATAGTCTATTATTTTAAAGAAAAATAAAAATGTGTGCGTGTACTAGCGTACACTCGTAGAAAGTGAAACTTGTTTATGACGTTATGTTTCAAAAATAATTTACTATTTGCAACTTTACAGAAATTGGTTAAATAAAGTTAAATTGGATAAAGTTTAATAAAAGGCTTTTATTATCATAGACATAAATGTAAATTCTACAAGTATTTCATTTTAGCTTATTACTATAAAGATTATTATTGAATTTCATTAGTGGTAATATAATTATAACTATCATTGATGTCGTTATTATATATTTGTGTTATTAATGAGCTTATGGTAACTGAAATACAGAATATATATTTACATTCCACAAAATTTAGTAACCGAGCGAAAACTCCATTATTTGTAGTGCGGATCTCGTTGTCGACGATTGAGGAAGATGGCGCGTAACGGAAAATGTGACGCGTAACGAAAAAATGTTACACTAAATTTTTTCCAATCCCGATAAAAAGTTTCAGCTAATTTATTTTAAGCCAAACTCTAAGGTTGTAACGAAACATGCTTTGAAGCATATGGTCTTAACAATAACCTATTTACCCGCATCAATGGGCAGCCATGCCCTTCCTGAGTTAAGGCAACGCGATTGGCAACTGAATGTAGTTTACGACCGTGTTCAAGAACAATACCGATTTATGTAGTTGATATGCTAAGTGCTTCCTTAATATGGAATAATGCGTTTCAGAGGAACAAAGGTAACTAGGTCTCTGGAGAAAATGTTGAGTTGAGTCATAGCGCATTTTTTATAAAGTATGTAGATAAATATTAATGGAAAAATTATTCTGAAAAAAAAAAAAGATACAACATACACATCATCAGCCTATTTTAGTCCATTGCTGGAAATAGGCCTCCCTTAATGCACGCCTCCTTAATTAGGGGGTTTTTGGACATCCGGCCCACCGCGTTGGCGGGTTGGTGTGTGGACTAACTTTTACATGCCCATCCGACGCATGGATCATCTTACTTTTTAGATAATTGGGTGATCGGCCCAAATTGCCTAACCAACTAGGAAACAATTATAAAAATTTGTTAATACCCCGCAGGATAAGAACCCACTACCTCTGGTTTCTAAAGCACACGCCCTTACCACTACCATTACGGAGGCAGTATAATGAATAAGTAACGAAGAAACTTTTTCAGAAGAGGATTAAGAAATGGGATCAGAAGAAGAATAATCAGGATAAGAAAAAATTATGAAAAAAGTGACTAAGCCATTAAGGAAAAAAACGTCATACGCAAATAGATTTTGGTTATCTAAAGAATTTAGCTGGCTAGAGAATTTATCAATTAATACGGCTATATCAAGAAATAAATTATAACAACAACTAAGTGTTTCAAATTAAACTGCTTAAAGTTATTTCTAAACAAAGCCAGAAATCCTTTTATGAAATGCTATTTATTATGGGAAGACTCCTTTTCTCCAGCAGCAAATTATAATGGTTAAATCTTTGAATAGGTCATTAGTGCATCTCTTCCTTGTTAAGCCTTTGTTTGTTTTTTTTTCTAAACAACTTTCAACAAGAAAAGGACGGCAATTAGCTTGTTATCTTTTCTTTGGAAATGAACCCTTTAATTTCTATTATAGAAAAATTTTATAATTACCATTATATTTTAATTCTCGACTGTTGTTAAACTTTCCAGTGGGCGTTGTCAAAGGACAGACTGAGGTGTCAGGCGTATTGGTACTAATGATAAAATATACGATCGTTAAAAAAATTGTTGAACTTCTTTTCTTTAATTTTAAAAATAAGTAAAGATCTTATTTCTTTTGCAATTTCATTTCATATTTTATGATTTTTATCACGAAACTCTTTCTTACTTAAGACATTATTGTATATAAAGTTAAATAGTACTGTTTCTGGCAAGGTTAAGCGGACTGTTCTGAATGATCTCGGCTTTCTCTGCTTTAGTTAATGAGCGTGAGAAGGAAGGGTGCTGTTGTGAATAACTGTTAATTAACTACAAAACGTAGAGGTCAAGTATAAAGGTCGCGGATAGCGCATTGCTTTCTCAGGTCAATAGAAAAATGCTTCAACTTGGAATATGATATATGTTCGATCCAATCACGGGTCAGTTGAGCAATTTTAATATATTCGACCTTGTAGATTTCTTTGTGGTCTTATTGTGCATTTATATAAGTAAACGGTATTAATTAGACAGTCCTACTAATGTCATAAATGCGAAAGTTTGTAGGGTGTATGAATGCATGTTTGTTACTTTATCACCCAAAAACTGCTGGATAAATTTAAATGAAATTTTACAATAACTTCTTCTTGTATCTTTATTCTTATTGTACAGGATAACGTATAAGCTACCACTTATCAAGATATGACGGTAAACATTTTAAAATATAGTAAGTCACCATATATATAGAGAAAAACTGCTAGAAGAATATTGCGTGCGCCTCAAAAACCATTAGGCCTACAAGTATATAATATCTAATTTATAGTTTTTTCATGTGTAATATAAGACATTTTAAATGCTGACATATAAATCTTCATTTAAAGTTTCAAATTTACAATTATATTCCAAAACTTTTTAATATCAACACCAACTCTGAATTACATCGATCAATCGCGCTTGAAAAAAAAAAAACAAAACAGCACAAACTAACAAAAAACAACAAATCTAAGTGCCATCAAAACAAGTCAAATTACACGAAACTGCGACGACACAAATCAATCGAAACGAGCCGGTCTCCGAAGTTAAAACCCGTCCCAATTAAAAAGCACATCCCAGCTCACAGAAATACTGGTCTGACGAGAACTGCCAAGTACACCGATGGCCCGATAATACCACTTCCACACGCCACCATCAAGACGTACCACATTTGTGAGTACAGTTCATAATCGTTCAGTATTAAACTGCTGGTGGTTAAGTTAATGCGCAATAATTTGTTCATCCTTCAGCTCTGGATTATGTTGTATAAAGTGAGTGATTAAGCCATTACCTTCTATATATGGTGTAACACGTTTGTGTTTATTGTAACAAATTCAGATCCCCCGGGGATATGGTGCGCGTGATTATTGCAATTTGGTTTGAATGATTAAGTGGCTTACTTAATTTGTAAAATGGTTTTAAATGAAGATTGTCAAGTATCAGCATTGCTACGTTAAATTAATAATATCCATTCTCTACATTAATGTCGGATAGTTGTATATGCAAATGTTTATTCATGACTAATGTGTGTATCATAAATCATCAGCATCATCATCAGCCTGTGTCAGTCCACTGATGGACATAGGCCTCCTCTAATGTTCGCCTCCTCCATTAGGGGGTTTTGAACGCTATTCCACCACGCTGGTCAAATCCGGGTTAGTGGGAGGACCGACTTTTAACATGTCTATCCGGCGCATGGATCATTTTACTTTTCAGGCAATTGGTGCCTCTAATGTTGCCTAACCACTAGGAAAAGCAATGAAATTGTCATGTCCACGCAGCCTGAACACGACCTCGGTTGTTGAGCACCGCCCTTATTATTAGGCTACGCAGGTAGTCATATCATAAAACTGAAACTATTTAAGGCTAATTTCAAACAGGAATCTGCTGAAAGTTTTTTGTTATTGTCGTTGCCTAGCTATTAAAGAAAGAAAAGAAGATTTAAACTCTTTATTTCTAGAATAGTTCAGTTTTACATTTTATTTTAATCAGAATTAGATAGGCCTTTTGAGTGATTGTAATAGTATAAAGACTTTATATGAAAAAGGAACAAAAAGTTATGTTAGAAATGATATCATAAAATTCTACTGATTTGGAAACCAATAAAACATAAGCAATATAACACATATGGGATAATTGATATGTAATATTCTGTGGTAATATGTCAGATAAAGTTTTAAGGATCTTTAAAGTTTGTTTTATAAATAATGCACATAACAGAACTGTTAAAAACTAGAGACAATACACGAATACTTCTGGATATTAAACGTAATAAGTATGATGCACAAATCATTCAATATGACATTACATATACAGCAATAAATTCTTAAATAAACATAAAAAAACCGCATTACTAGGTATAAGGATAAAATTTAAAATATGTCAAACTTTTAACAAGTGGCAATCGATGTAAAGTTTATATACAAACACGAAGCATCCTATCAGGCTTCGACACAAACATAAATATGATATTAGCAAAGCAATTGCGTCGGTAACAAAAAAGCCTATTTGTGTATGCGTCGAACAATGCGTTGAGATTGAACGACGCATTAAAATTCCGTGGAGGGAATGCGGACGCGTCAGCATTGAGTGAACAAAGGAATGCATATAAAAACAATGGATTTTGATACCATTGATGGATGAATAGTTGTTTGGAGAGAGGGTGAAATGATTTCGAGTGTAATTCGCAATCCCATTTCATATGCGCAATTGCAGACGGCATATTTACTTGCAGTAATTGCTCGGAGACGACGTTGACATGAATGAATAAAACATTTAAATGTTTTATTGCGAACGATTTCATCACACATTTCGTTATATTGCAAGTAATATAAGTTAATCTTGATTTGCGTAAGTATAGGATGACTGATAACTGATGTCTTGTTGTAATAGTAATTTTACTTGTAATATACTTTGTTAAATTGTTATCCATCCTGACTATTTACGAGTGTGGGGTAGAGCGTTTGTATAAAGCGATGTTAAAGCTGGCATTATTATGTCTAAAATTATAATTTTCTTACGCAGACTTTAATGTGGCAGTCATTATTTTAATATGATATATAATGCATTAGCAGACTTTAAGTAATTCCATTAGTTTTAACATCAGAATTAATTAAAAACAAATGCGTTTGGAAAAACTTTTGCAAGAATAGAAAAAGGGATTCTTTTTGTGCATTTATTATTCCTAGACAAGTGTAAGTTTTTTAAAATATTACTTATAATATAATTCCAAAAATTTTGCTAGCTCATTGATGTTTGCAACTGTATAAAGCATATTTTTTCTAACGGATTATAATGAAACTTCGCAGTAATAAAGCCTTTACGAAAAATATAGTAGGTACATTAGTTATCGTTCATAAACGATTTATCATAAAAACCGATATAACATTCTTACCTAAGGTATCTTAGGTACGAGTTGTCTCATCGTATTGAATTAATAATAGTCACCTGTGGTAGCTTAGTGCACCTGTTTTTAATTTAGAGATAGTGAGTGCTCATAGAAACTTGTTATCTGTCTTATTCAGTTAGGTTGTGGTTGTGCAAGGCTGATCGCCCGATTGAATGAAAATTTTGGATGATTTATATATGGGATAGACATATTAATAGTCGATCACGGTCATAAAAACCATTTTTATGTCACAGAACACGCTACGAATCTGAGAGAATTTTATGTTAGGAAATATCTGACATTTATTACTAACCATTACTATAATTTCCTTAGGCGCCGGTTCCTTATACATATATGATATATTTGCGTCCTAAAATACCACAACATGTAAGAACGTAAAAAAAAAATAAAATTCTTGTAAACTTTATTTTTCACCGAATTACTTCTAAACTCAAATTACTGTACTAAATCTTTTAGGGATCATGTTCTTTCTTCAATGGTTGGGTCTTATAATAACGTTTAAAAGTAAATAAGCAAATACAAAAAATAAATAAAAAAACATAAACGCTGGAAAAAACGAAGAATGTTCGACACAACACCACATCCTATTAGGAATAGAACCCACGTACCATCTCGCAAGAGTCAGTTGTCGCTTATATCAATACACCATGAACGAAATCACAACGCCCCAAAAACTATTTAATGTGGCAATCGTGTATTGCAAACGATACGGTCGCAACATCCAAGGTCGTTTCTATAGCGGGTCCAATCAGTATGCCGGTGTATGCTACATGCGTATCGCGTATTTGATAGACGGTATCGAATGTAGTGCACACTGTGGCATTGTGTGCTCGTGGGCAAAAACCGTGGGAAACGGCGCAATAGTGTGCCAGTCAATTGGAAAGTTTCGGGTACGTAGCGTGAAGTCAACTATCATTGAATTGATTTAGGTGCTATGAGCAATGATACTTGGAAACACATTTAATTAACATGGCGGCGTAACGAATCGTTGTTTACCGTGTTGCTTGTTAGTTCTTTGTCAATTAGACAACGGTCTCGGTCATTATCATCAGCATTAGCCTGTGATAGTCCACTGCTGGACACAGGCCTCCCCTGATACACCCCTATCCATTAGGGGGTTTATGACCGTATCTCACCAAGCTGGTCCATTGCGGTTTGGTGGGTGGACTGACTTTTTACTTTTTACTTCCGACGCATGGATCATCTTGCTTTTCAAACAATTGGGTGCTCGGCCCAAATTGCCCTAATCATACGGTCTCGGTATCAGTCTTACAACCATCTTCCTTGTAGACTACGTCTGAATTTCAACTCTTTTTTCAGTAAATCGTACATACAAACAATAGTAAACAGAATTAGTAGTAGAAATTTATGCGGTAGTTTTCATTGTGCCCCGAGAGATAGGTTAAATTTCGTTAACTTAGCGATTAGGCCGGCTGCAGAGCTTTTTAAACTTTGTAGCAGAAATAAAACGGTACCAGCGGTCCTATTTATACCTTTCAGTCGGCTCCCTGCAAAAAGAAGTCCCTTACTACTTCTCTAACACAAAAGAGTAAATTTATAAATATATTATTTTTTTTATGGCTTACGCAGGCAGACGAGCAGTCGGGCCACCTGATGGAAAGTGGTCACCGACACCCATAGACATTGGCAATACCAGTGGTATCGCCAACGCGCTGCCTACCGTGAGACATAGGGTGTAAAGTCTCGTTTACCCAGTAAATACGCTGGCTACGGTGCCCTTCAAACCGGAACACAGCAGTGTTTTCACACTACTGCTTCGCGGCAGAAATAGGCACCGCGGTGGTACCCACCCAGGCGGTCTCCTGTAAACAGGGGACCTACCACCGGTATTTTACTGGCGGCCCAATCTATATGATAATATTTTTGTTAATGCTAAATAGACTGCGCTTATTAAGCAAACAATTGTAATTCTTACTACTAGTTGACTATCAAAAGCGGTCACAATAGCTAACTTTGAATTGGATTTTTTTTGTCATATATGAAGGTACGCTTCCAGATTCTTGTCTATGGCAAGCTTCATCTGACACTGAGTTCGCGGAAAGCTACCGTTCCCACCAACCAGGTGATCAAAACTTTTTGCTAAACGTGAATTGCAATGGGTTTTCCATATTGATTCTTATAGCATTCTTTTATTTGGCAAACTTGTAAACACTCTTCAATACTTTTAAATATATGATAAAAAACAAGACCAGACTATAAAGTTAGACTTAATGGTATCAAAAAGGTTAAAGGATACACAAATAGTGTCAACTATAATTCCAAAATCTTTTTTTCAAAAGTTAGAATAACCATAAATATTTTATAAGGTGTATTTTATGGCAGAATTATAATAATTCGTAATTTATCGTTGGTTACATAATTTTGCATAACCGGCCAATATTGCTACCAGTTCCGAACGATTCTAGAAAAAGCGTGAAACACATTAATCAAAGTATACATTAGCTTTTTTAATAATCTCTACCAATACTTATTTTCATTTGATGTTTGTATTAAATCTATGATGTACGCAATATTATATTTGTAACTATATAGTGTTTGAGTTAATGTAATGAATGAGTTGAATTATTGTTTTAATTAACTTTTGACTTATTCTATATCTAACATGAACGCCATAAGCAAGTCGTGGCAAGAACGCGTGGCAACGGAAACATAGTTATTCTAGCTATGTCCATTTCTACTAGACCTACGTACTTGCTTACTATGTAGGGCTATGTAAAAAAAGTTATATATTTAGTATATTACTGTTATTTTCAAAACAAAAAAGCTATTTCTATAGTTAAATTTTGCAATATTCTCAATGTTTAGAACACTTTTAGACAGCTAGACTCGTTTAGCCAATCTTAGTCTGTCGACTGGTAAATACAGTGTAGAAGTTATAAAAAACGTTTCAACAGTAAATTTTGGTTTTGTTAAGTAATTGCATTTTCTATTTATAATTAGAAAGATAAATATACAAATTAAAGTGCAAAACATTTATAATAAGGTTTGGATGCCGAAAAATATATTGCCTTAATTTTGACTTTTTAAGTGCTCAGTAGAGCCGGAACTGACTATATAATATATAATCTATGACTTTACGATAGAAAAATACGAGTACATATCATCATCATTCGCATGTGTTAGTGCACACAGAAAACAGGACTTCCCTAATGCATGCCTTCTCTTTTAGAGGGTTTTCGGATCGTATCCCACCACGCTGGTCCAATACGAGGTGGTGGGTGGACTGACTTCTTACATGCCCATCCGACATGGATCATCTTCTTTTCAGACAATTGGGTGATCGTCCCAAATTGTCGTAACCAACCAGAAAACAACGATAACACACAGTTGTTTCCCCGCAGGATTCGAACCCACAACCGCCGGATTACAAAGAAAGGGCCAATACCGCTAGACTACGGATGGTTACACGACGAGTATATGTAGAATATTTCGTATGAACACTATTACTAATAATTAGCTTGCCCCGTGCCTTTGTGGGCAAGGTGGTCGTCGTTAGTCCCGATATGGGAACGATTCCCCGTACCCGTAGCGCTTTCGTTCAACCTCATAGGAATTGCTTATTAGCGTCCTTTACCGTGACATGGTTTTCTTTTTAAGCTCAACATTACATAGAACTGCACCCCATAAAGTCAGTTTATTGACTGGCTATTTGACCTGGGTACGGTCGGAATTATTTTTTTTAAATACTTTTAATTAAAATAGTTGCGGATTAAGTAATGTATATATATTCTATATTATTCATTCTAATATTATAAATGCAAAAACTTTGTCTTTCTGTCTGTCTGTATATTTGGCCGTCTTTACCGTCTAAACTACTGAACCGATTTTGATGAAATTTGGTACCCACTTAGAATAGATTAAAAAATGGACAAAGGCTACTTGTTATTGTTAAAATAGTGGTTGAGAGGATTTAAATGGGGAATGAAACTTTAAATTCAAACTGGAGATACGTTATAATTGAGTATAATTTAGAATATAAATAAAACTGTGTCTAATTGTAGTCATATTCAATTATAATACCTCATTTATGTATGTACTATACAATACATTTTAAATACACCCCGCTGTTCCACGCGGACAAATTAAGGGGTTCAGCTTGTTTTTTTATAATTGTGATGAAAATCAATAGGATATATATAGCACTAAAATATATAGAATTCGTAGAGATAATATAGATGCGGTGGGTACTAAACCAAATTAAAGGTTAAATTAGTTAAAATAGGTAAATTAGTTAGTTAATAAATTAAGGTAACTGTTGTTTGCTGCCGAAAACAATTATTTTTAGTTACAAAAACAAAATGAATTATTCAATGTCAAGGATATGGCGCTAATAAAAAAATGTGTCCATTAATATTTATTTCTAACTAGTTTTTGCCTGCGACTTTGCCTACGTTATTATAAAAAAAATGTTTCCTAAAAAGTAAACTTGCTCCCAGTTCCGTCTGCTATCTTCCAGTCAAAATTGGACCAGCTATTCTACAAATTAACTAGAACAAACAAAAAGATAGACAGAGAGTAAAAAAAATATATATAGCAAATGTAATCATTGAAAATTGTTATTTTAATGTCAAACAGGCACTTCAACTTTTTTTTGCTTAGATGATTATAAAAAGCAGAACATAAACGTTGCTTTTATTGTTATTGCTTAATCATAGATCCTTTTAGTGAGATTTGTTCGTGCCTTTAAATTCAATCTAGTTTAAATGTCAGATAAGTTTTTATGTATATATTATACTACTTAAACGTCAAAGAAAATTAGTATTCGCCGTTTTTATGTCCTAATTTTTTATCTATATATAAATCTGCGGCTTTAGAATTTAAATCGATATTTAGTGAAGACATATTATTAGTGGAACTAAAAGCTATGATAATGAACTCTGACGGATTTTGCTTATTTTATACATTGTGTTGTTATTTATATGTACATTATTTTGTGATTTAAATATTATATAGAATACTTTCAAGTGTGTGCTGTTCTTGAAAAATTATAAATTTAACTGTTTTTACTTTAAGAACTACTAACTACTAACTTTAAAGTAACCTTAAAAAGGATGATTTTTTTAATAAGATTTTTAGTCAATAAAAACATGTGACAATTACGAAAATGTTTTAAGTAAATTAAGCAGTAATTTTCCACAACGATCCGCGTTACAAATTCACGTAGATCTCCATATAAAATTACCACCTTGCTTATGCTATCATTCCTAAACAAACCAGTAGGGCTTCTTTATTGCAATGAATAAAAAGATTACGATCTAAAATTGAAAAAAAAATACAATAATTCAATTAAAAGATGCCGACGAAAAATCTTAATGAATGAAATAAAAATGGAATCAATATCTATATGGTTCGTCGCGTAAAAGTGTTCAAAGCGTCGATTGTTTAAATATATGTTGATAAACGCAAAATTATCTGATAAAGTAATTTTATTCAAAGATTATCTTTCTTAAGTTTTATGTAACACGAAAGAAATTAAATTATATCCCCTCTTGGTTCCTAGTATAATATTTTAATTCTATATTAAATATAACTCCTATCAGTGGTGGAACTTGAATTGTTATTTAGAGTAACACAGAAAATAATGATCATCAATATTATACAATTAAACACAATAATCATCATCATCAACATGTGATACCCCTATCCATTATGATGGTGGGTTATGGACCGTATCCCCACACATAATAATACCATCATATTTATCAATATAAAAAATAATGTACGAGTAGAGAAAATTTAAAACATAAAAATGCTGCAAGAACACGCATAAGTTTGCAGGTTACATTCCCCAATAGGATGGATAGTTAAAAGTATGTTTGTGAAAGTAAGTCCATGAAGGAATGAAGGGACGGACAAAAAGCCGGCGATCGGTTGTCGAACCTCTGCGTAGTGTTCTTGGAATCGGTGGCGTTGAACTTTCGGCGGTCGTGGGTTCGAATATATTCGTATTGTGGTTGTAGCCTTTGGTATAGAGCTTTTGGTGATGATAAAGATCAGACGAAAAGGAGATAAGCTGTATTTTATTACTTTTTGTTTTTTTGATTTTGATTTGATTCTTATTGTATTTTCAGATACTGAATTAGCGTTTTGCAGAAATAACAGGTTTCGTTACTATCAAGCGAATATGAGAATATTCAATAGACACAGTAATAAAAAGAATATTTAAGCAGACAAAGTAAAAATCTATTCTTTTAACAAGTTAATATACCTATTTTGTAACTTTATTAGTTAAATCTCACAGGTTTGTAATGAAATATTAAAAGCATTTATAGTAGGCTATTTTAAAATAAAAATTAAAGTAAAAAGACATTTTAAAACACAAATGTACATTTGAAAATTTTATTAAAATATTATATAGTCCACTATCAAGCGCCATTAAATACTAACAAAACTTGTGCAAAAGTGACAAGTAATTTTGAGCTTCAGTACGATAACAAAGAGTCCAGTTTTGCTTTAGCAAAAAAAAACAAGCAAAATGTATTAAATATTTATACAGACGCATAAATTAACGATGTTATGTGTTTTATAGCTGTCACAGACATTTTATGTCTCTATACCGGTATTTAAATGAAGCTATATTTCGTGTAAGGACGTAAACATAAGCTTAAGCGAGTATATGTCTAAATAGATTAACATTGAAATGTAAAGCAAGTATGAAAAGAATTATCAAAATAATATTCAAAACATAATTTCTTTAATTAAACAATAACTAGCAATGAAACGGTAAAGCAAATGATTTTTCATATCTATTACGGTAAAAATAACTTTTTCGTACAATAACATTGATTGGTTATTAATATTTCGATACAAATATGTCTTTTCGACGACAAAAGGAGTATTTGTAGCTACGATACACTTTTTATAGGCAAATGGCGTTATCTTTAAATGGATAAATCTTATAGGGTTGGCGTAATCTAATGTCTATACCTAACACATGTAATTACACTCGTATAAATAATAGGTAATTTTGTAAGCGATATTCTATAGGGGCATAAAAATGATATCGTCTGTAGGATATGTCAAATAAAACTTTGTTAACTAGGCAAGCGATGTTTGAGTATCGTAGACGTTTAAATTAGGAAGCGAACGCTAGACACAAATCCTATTTTAAAAATAATATTCTGATAATATTTGACGTGAAAAATACACAAAAGCAAAGTTTACTTTATGATTTGACGAATAACATGAACTATTGACGAATAATATAGCACAATAAAATGACTCTGCTGGTACCTATCTTATACTGTAATAAGGTTTACATTACAGCAAAGTTGGCGTGTGTTAATGTAGAAATATTCATCACTTAACATTAAATGACCACTTTATATAATTCTATCTTTAAACTTATATGATTTCTTCATTAAAACAATAAGAGTTATCTTTATATAGATCTATTATGTAGTCTCTTTTTACTTTAAATAATTCTTTTATGTATTCAATAACTTGGTTTCAATTCACTTCAACACATTTCTTTGTATTGTTAACTTGATAGGTATATAAATGTATATATATTAGTATGTTTGCTTAAGGTGCTTGATGCTAGTGGTGCTATTTACTTATGTCTGTTAACTTAGAATAAGTTTCATCAATAGAGAACGGCAAAAAATTAAATGAAACTAAAAAATAAGTAACGATTGAAGAGAAGCTGTGTTAAAAACGTTTATTACGTCTCACAAAGAAAATGTTTTTGCATGAGTAAAATATTGGTATCTCTGCATATAAGAAAGTAACAAAACTAATATCCATGAGCATTTTTATCCGAGCGCGTTGATGTCTTACCTTAGATAATATCTGCGTTTTCGCTCGACTCGAAAGCTACAATATGTTTACGACCGTAAGAAATGAATGTAAATTTTATCTGCAAACGTTCGAGATTGCATGTTATAATATTATTTAATAGTCAATTATTCATTATTTTTTATTGTACTGCAGTTGTATTTGAATGCAGATTTATAAGTTTCATAACAGGCAGATTGAAATGTTTTTAGCCTATTTATGCACCAATAGAGTTGAGATACCGAATTTATTAAAGTTTAAAACCAGCCTTATTTAATTTAGGATTCAAGAAGTTCTGTTAAAACTTAATCCTTAGTTTGAATCTAATAGGTATTCATAATATTTTATTAATCCTAACAATTTTTTAATATGCCAAATGTTATTACGCTAAAACTTACTTTAGAAAGTGTATATATATACCAAGCGAAATCGATTCCGTACTGTAGTGACTTGGCTTTTGATATCATTTCTTAAGTTATGGCTTTTTTCGAAATTTTAGTACTACCTGCAGAAAGATTGAAGTTTGTCCTTATAATTTATGATATATATGTTTCAATACTAAATATGATAGTTTCGATTTTTAACTGTACTTTTAACTGAGTCCTTATAATTAATTCTACTTTCAAAGCTTTTGAGGTCAGTGAATTTCTTAAAACAAAATTACTACCTAAACTTTGAACGCATTGAAATTTTTATTTTTTCCCTAAAATTAAAAATCCACTTTTTGAGTTGATCTATACTAAAACCACTCATAAGGTGAATCATCATCATCATCAGCCTGTGATAGTCTACTGCTGGACATAGCCTCCCTAATAAGCTTACTATTAGAGGTTTTGGACCGTATCCCACCACGCTGGTCCAATGCGGGTTGGTGGGTGGACGACTATTTCATGCTCATCCGACGCATGAATCATCTTACTTTTCAGACAATTGGGTGATTGGCCCAAATTGCTAACCAACTAGGAAACAACAATGAAAATTTGTTGAGTCCTCAGGATTCGAACCACGACCTCCGGTTTCTAGCACAGCCCATACCACTAGGCTACGAGGCAGATAAGGTGAATAAAAATATTTATATGTGCTTCTTAAATGTTAGTCACAATAATAATATGTCTAAGAAAAACGTGATAATAAACATAAATTAAAAAAATCTATTGTTTTATTATTAAAAATCAGAACTCGGCATGAGATGATTAGACTAAATAACGCCAGAAACAATTGATTTTCACTTAGTATTTACTGCACATTTCTTGTCGGATCGGCTCTTGAAAACAGGGGAGCAACCCAATATAATCAAATCTAATTATAAATATTGTTAGCGACCAACAATCCACACATACGCTTTTAACGGTAACTCATGTACATTTTATATAACACAACCCAAAGAATAACGCAGTGATATAAGTACGACCTCTCAATGATTAATTAACATCTTTTATGGCTCGACAGATGTTAGTTTTTTATGCAATAAACGATCAGTTAGTGAATGCAAAAGCAAATCTTTTAATGAAGTACTCAAAATTTAACAAACTTTAGAGCAAAGTCTAACATCTGTAGGCTAATTGATTATAAATGTATTATATGTAACAGCTTATTATATAAACTTTAGTTATTAAAACTAGAGGTAGTTAAACATAAATGCTTAAATAAATTTACTTTTTTTACATGCTGCTTACCTCCAATTCATCCAATAACAGTCTGCAGTGTATTCGCAATCCGAATAACACTTCACTGCACTTTCCACATCACAATGGCCATTCATCAGTGTCACAAACTTACAATCCGAAAACCATCACAACAAACACTAGATAAAGCACAATTGTATCACCATAATCACACAATAAATAACGACTCTACATAAAAAACGTCTGCTCTACACGCCGGTTTCTCTACAACTGAAGCGGTGGGGCGCTTCCGGTAAGTTTGCACCTTGATGTTCACATACCTTCTCCATCTCGCTCGTACACACTCGCACCACCTGAGACAGAGATAGAGTCAGATAGAGTCAGTAATGACAAAAGCTTCGCAGTACTAACGTTAATTCGCTGATGTTTCTTTGATTGTCGCGTACGGGCTTTCTAGTGTGGACGTAAATGGTAATGGCGACTCTTGCACTTGAACAGAATGCGCGGAGTCATGAGAGAAATTTGTTTTCTTTAATGTTATAAAATAACGTAGCGTTATGAGAGTTGCGGTAAGCTGTTTAATTGAACGTAATGTATGAAGGAAATATATAAAGCTTTCTAGAGTATTGTGATTTTTTGACATACATATATATGTCTATTTCTAGTTTTTGTCTGGCTCTTTTAAGGTTTAATACATGTACTAATGAAGAAAAATATTTAAACACTTTTGCTTATATATTTAGGTTTTGCTGTTTAATAAGTCTTCATCCTTTTCCAATTAACGCCTAAAAAAAAATACTATCCATTAAATGTGAAAACTATTAACATTTTTTCCAATTTAGCAAACATTGTATCGATGACCTTGGCTTATTCTTATCCATGCCAGCTGTTTAATTATACAAATGGTATGAAATTGTTTTTTTATTAGAAACCAAATCCATAAGCCAGCTGCTGAAACCGGAACTGCGTGGAATTCTTTGCCCCCGCTTCAGTTTTGTTAAACCACCGGTAAATATTCCTTTTGACATTACCTCACATCCGTTATGGTACGAATATGCTTTGTGTGAAACAATACGCGCCCGTTTCCCGTTGATGGCGGTTAAGGACAAAAGGTCCCGCTGTGCGAGTCTCGGCATAAGCTTATTGGATAATGGATCACTAAATAGTTCGGTACAGGTAAGCACAAAGGTGCTGTCGCTGCCCTGTTCGTTGTATGATTTTACAACTGCTTGTTCTAAGCAGTAAGCTGTACCAGCAGTTGCCATGTTGTATACAGCTTACTATATGGCTTAACTTATACGTATGGCTTAAATAAGAAAAGCAGCTATGGCATCAGTTACTAAGTCGATTAAGTTCATCGCATTATTAATACGATGAACTTAATCGACTAATTCAGTACTCGAGTTAATTTAGAATAATCAGGCTAGGTTAGTAAATTATCTAAAGAATACATGGTAAGGTGAAACGATTCAGTATTGCAAATATAAGTGTAAGCTATGTACCGTGTACTAAATTATCCCAACAAAAATATTATTTAAATCTTAACATGTCTACAAAGTTTTAGCTTCAAAAATTGCTTACTAAAGTGGTCCGATTGAGGCGTGTAATTTTAGTAACGTGATTAGTAAAATTATATTTATATTCTTTTTTTATAATGCATTTTGGCGACCATCTTTTAAAACTAAATAGATAAGCAGCTCCTTAAAGTACATTAGGCAGTGTCCTTTTAACCATCATCATCATCATGAGCCGGTGTTAGTCCACTGCTGGACATAGGCCTCCCCTAATGCAGCCATTTAGGGGATTTTTGGCCCACGCTAGTCTAATGCGGGTTCGTGGGTCCTTTAAACATGTAATGGAAACTCTAAAGCGTATATATCCTAAATTATTATACTTATCCCACGACTGTACAACACCGAATATTCTGTCATAACACAAACGTGACAGTGCTCTAGCACGCTGGGGCGTGACGAAAACAAAAAAGGGGCCGATACGTGCCCAAGTGTCGCTCACCGTGCAATGGATTTGTTAATTGAAATCAAACAATGACTCGCTTCAAACGCCATGATTACTTGTTGGTTATGTTTGGTTGACTGCTTCTCTTGATTCAGGCACGTTAAAAGTATTGCTTGGTATATTAGGATATAAACATAATGCTGCTAGTGGGTTATGGCTATTCGTATTGTCGTTTATGTGTCGCTATGTTGTTGCGTTACGCATGGATAAGATTTATAATCTTTGTGTTTGTTATTGATATAGTATTATTATTATTTAAGGTCCGTTCATTAAATTGTTTTATACAAGATGATGGCTGAAATGCTATTAGTAAGTAGATCGTATAAAACAGTTTTTTTTAGATAGAAGTGGTTTTAGGTAAAGTTAAATATTAATACAGGAAACGTTAGTTATTTAGGTGTGAAATTTTTAATTAACTTTCTTTTTATTATACTAATTGACAAGTGTACACAGAAAAGAACGAAAGAGATGACTAATTAAGCTATAGTCATGACGAAGCCAAAGTTTTTAAATGAAAGGCCTAACGCATAAGTAATTATTGAATAGTACTGATGTCAGTTTGTATAGCAAAAATAAAAGAAAAGTACAAATCGATATTATTTTTTGCAGCTATAACTTTTGACTTATATTATTTTATTTGCTTATATATAGAGTGTTATTAATTATATACAGTATTAAAACAAATTTTATAAGGCATATCATAAATGTTCCATATGTATTACGCTTACGTTCAGACACGCATAAAAATAATACTTATAAAACATGAGAGAAAATAATTATAAGTATCTCAGATTTTTTGCTTGCTAAGATGAAAGGTAGAGGCAGCCTTGAGTGTTACAACTTTTGACAGCGGTATCGTATAACTTAACTGACACGTTTAATATCAGATTGGAAACACCTGCGGGCAAATGTTTGGACTGGTGTAGTGGTTTTTTTTTCTTATTGTGAGATCTCTGCTTATTATTGGAGCTATTGTAAAGGTTATTTATAGTTCTTAAAGGTATGGTTGCAATAAACTGTTCTAATTTTCAAGACAGTTGATAGATAGATAGATAGATTAGATTGATAAATTTAAATAATTAAAAAGTTATATTGATAGGAATAGTTCAATCACATCATATTGTAAAAAACCAGGTTAGGATTATAAACGTCAAATGTATAAGATATGGTAGCAGAATTATAATTTATAATAAAATAACGTTACGACTGAGACTTAATTACTTAAGGTTATTCGCTTTTTTTTATTTAGTAATTACAATATTCGGCCCTTCTAACCGGAACACATTAGTATTTTCGTGCTACTACTTTGCAAATGAAACGCGGTATTATATCCTTAAGGTTTACTTCCTACTGGGGACAAATCTCAGTAGGCGTCGACCCGCTTGGCGCAGTGGTTAGTGATACTTATTGTTATGCCAGAGGGTGTGTGTTCGTTCCTTCATCGGAAAAAATATTGTGTGATGAAGATAGTGTTATTCTCGTGTCTGGGTGTTTTAATCGTATTTACTTACAAAAGAAACATAAATCTATGTATTTATCAGTAATCTAATTTCCATAGTACAAGCTTTGCTTAGTTTGAGACTAGATGATGTTGTGTTAATTTCGGAAATAAAATATATTTAAAGTTTAAAAGCTCGCGATGTCTCACGTCGGTCCTATTAAAATTAATAAGTTATTAAAAATAACATCACTTACCGAAGCCATATAAGGAATATAATATATTTTAATAATATAACCTATTGCAGTACGTTAAGTCCCACATATGACGTAGTTAAAACAGTGATTGACAATTACCATAAGCCTGTGATAGTCCACTGCTGGACATAGGCCTCCCCCAATACACCCCTATCCATTAGAGGGTTTTGGACCGTATCCCACCACGCTGGTCCAATGCGGGTTGGTAGGTGGACCGACTTTTTACAGGCCCATCCGACGCATGGATCATCTTACTTTTCAGACAATTGGGTGATCAGCCCAAATTGCCCTAATAAACTAGGAAACAACAATGAAAATCTGTTGAGTCCCCGCAGGATTTGAACCCACGACTTCCGGTTTCTAAAGCACACGCCCATACCACTAGGCTACGGAGGCAGTGATTGACATAACGGTGAAAATATATGTTGACACATATAACGGTGAAAGATATATAGGTTACCTTAATGATATAATTTCTATATTCTGTTATGGTTAAGTAATCTACGATTTTTTATAAACAAATATTAATTTTAGCTCAAAGTCTATTTAAATTTAGAAAGATTAAACTTAGGATTTTAGGATAAATGGTAACATTTAACAAAGGTTAATTATATGCCTTTGAACGCTTTAACATAAAGAAGAAGTATTTGTATTTTTTTCGTAAATAATTTAAAATTTGGACATCATTTTAAAAAACCTAAACCCTAAAGTTAGCTACCCTATTAGGTGTAAAAATATTACCATCATGTGGTATGCTATAAATATAAATGATCAACTTTATTTAAAATTTTTACTGATTGATTTAAACTGATATAATATGTATTTTTATAGTTCATAAAACTATTACACTGTCTAAAATTGGTTCTACTTATCCTCTAAAAATCAGTACTGGTATTTACTGTTGACTAAACAAGTGACAGATAAAACCCGTCGTACTGAAAAAGATAGAAGTAAATTTTGTATGATAATTCAACAATAGGTCACCAGGACTTCAAAAAAATCTCCAACGGTTTATCTTAACAGAGGTTAGATAATATACAACTAAAGATATATAACCATATCCGGTATTTTCACAGGTCGTGGGAGAACAGGGTTCAAGAGATCTGATCTCAAACGCAACCTGAATAAAAATAACAAAAACGCAATTGTCAGTACAAGAAAGCATTGTTTGTAAGTTTATATATGTGTTAGAATATTCTTAAGAGTTGAAAATAAATATATACAATGTAACATCATCATTATTTCATCATCCGCCTGTGATAGTCCACTGCTGGACATAGACCTCCCCTAACACAACTCAATCCCTTAGAGGGTTTCGACCGTATCTCACCACGCTGGTCCAATGCGGGTTGGTGGGTGGACCGACTTTTTACATGCCCAACCGACGCATGGATCATCTTACTTTTCAGACAATTGGGTGATCGGCCCAAATTGCCCTAACCAACTAGGAAACAACAATGAAAATTTGTTGAGTCCCCGCAGGATTCGAACCCACGACCTCCGGTTTCTAAAGCACGCGCCCATATCACTGCGCTACGGAGGCAGTCGAATGTAACATAACATTATATATTCACGCTACTAACTATGGTACTACAAATATTTACTCATGGTATAAAAATGACTTATTAAATATTATTAATAATGGAATAAATTTAAAAATAGATTTTATAGTTCACGATAATAAACATACAAAAGTTTCGCTTATTAATATTATAAAAAAAACCCAGGACAGGTCACAATCTATTATACGGCAAATTACAAAAGTTTTATGTCTATCCGGCTTTTTTGATCATTGGTTATTACCAATTCGACACCGTGACGGGTTATTTTGCTTTGTCGCGTTCTGTTTCTTATATTTTTATAAAAGTAACAGACGTTTAATTAACCAGATATTATAAAGTCTTCACCTCGAAACCTCTTAAGTGTGTTTGAAAATAAACCTATTTTTATAGACTGAAATTTAGATGCAAGGTCCAAGTTAGCAGCGTTCATTGAAAAAGGTGATGATTATTAATGTTTTAAATATCTTTCGATTTCATTCTAGTCATCATCACAATAATCATCAGCCTGTGTTATTCCACTGCTGCACATAGGCCTCCCCTAATGCGTAGGGAGTTTTTGGACCGTATCCTATCACGCTAGTCCAATACGGGTTAGTGGGTGGACCGACTTTTTACATGATCATCCGACGCATGAATCTACGATTTGCGGTGGCTGCTTAGTTCATATGTGATAAGAAAATAAAACATAAGTTCTTATAACAAACAGACAATTCCACTAGTCCATAAATAATACCACAATGACTTTAGTTTCGCTTCAAATAAAATAAAAAAAAACGATTCGGGAGATAGGGTCGGTCCGTGTAGCTTTGTTGAAGTCACGAATGCCGTACTGTACGTGTAAAAGCATTTACATCCAGTCTAGACCTTATAATCATTGGAATAAAGTAGATAATACAACGTGTAATAGTTATACAAAACTTTGCTTAACATCATACATTTCTTCCCACTCAAGTTAGCCGTGACAACTCTATAGTTGAATACACGCTTTTGTGTTTTGCTTATTTTTAGCATTCCTCTTATCTAAAGGCACTAATCATTTGATTTAATTGACTATATACGTTTTGTAATGAGATTTAACTGACTATCTATATGAAAAATCTTCAGTTTCAGTTTAAATTCAATTCAAATATCTTTGTTTATTATAGATGTGTAACACTCGCTTATTGATTGTCAAGGACGCTACCACCGTTCGGAATACGACGCCTCTGACCTGAGAAGAACCGGCGAAACAAACTCAGAGGGCCATTTTGTCTGCTTCTTCGATTTTATAAATGTTATTAAACCAATCGGTGTTTTTCTTAAAGTAACTATACATTTTTTACGTATTAATTTATTTATCTCTTTGTAATTTTGAAGATTTCTTAGTATTTTTGTTTTTTTTTTCTCCAATATACTAAGCAATATACGACTACGATCTTTACTAAGGACTTTGGCTCTTTTGTACTAGTTTATAAAATTCATAGTGCATCGTTTGTGAAGAGAAAATAAAGATATATTATTATTATATAAATCCATTATCTTTGAAATATTGTTATAGAAAATAAAACTTATATGAAACTAGCGACTCATTCCGGCTCCGCATAGGTGTAATACTGATATCTGTGAAATGTTTGGAAAGATATATAAATTTATCCACGTTTCCTTACCATATTATGCATTTTATGAAAATTATACATACAAACCTTTCTCTTCAATAACTTTATCTATATAAAAAAGCAGCATCAAAATTTTAACATATATAGGGATATAGTGGCTATATGACTATACACACAGGCGACTTTGTTTAATCTTACGTAGTGAGAGGGTGTTTACATTTGACAGTCCTATACAACTATTATATTAAAACATGACATTTGAACGCGATTAAATCGATTTTTACCTTTAAAACAAAAAAGTACTTTTCAATAACACCTACAGTGTTACCCGCATTCTAGTTTCCGGTGGTCATCGATCTAAATGTCACATACTACCATACGTGACTGGCAACTATTGTTGCGTGAGTGGCCTTAACTATCGGATTTTTATCTATGTCTTCATGATGGGCTCACCGTGTTGTGTAATTGATAGTTATTTGATTTTTACTATTGGAAAATAGGAGATTCTTTTTAATAGACCAGGCGCCTTTTGTTTATTCAATATTTTGGTATAGGTATCTTAGATATAAGTGATCATGACATAATTATTAGGACTAAAGCATATGTTTAATCATAGTAATAGGTGATCAGTAATCAAATCCATGATAGCTTAAAGGTGTAAATTTCGCTATTTATATTCCTATGTTTAATCATTTATTTACAATGATTTTTGCTCGTTACAACGGTGTTGATTAATCTATAAAAATATAAAATTTTAATGGCTGTATGTAACATTAAAATAACCGTTTTCAAATGATTACATAGTTATATGCAACCGGTACATAAGTATACATGGCGTGGTGGGATACGGTCCGAAACCCTCTAATGGATAGATGTGTATTAGAGGAGGCCTATGTCCAGCAGTGAACTATCGCAGGCTGATGATGATGATGACATAAGTATTACAAAGTATTTTTTTTGAATATTTGTCTGACTGTCTGTCTGTCTGTTAGTTCTGGCTAATCTCGGGAATTACCGATCCGATTTTGTTTTGGAATTTCACTGAAAGATAGCTGCGGTAAAATTGGAGTAACCTAGACCTTTTTTCAGAAAAAAATAATTGTTTTCTTATATAATTACCACGTGGACAAAAGCGGAATAAAATGAAGCTGTAAAAAAAGAAAGGCAACAAAGTTATTATTACTTATACACGCGTTTAAATACGTAAAAAGTTGACGTGCAAAATGGTCGGTGCCGTTTTGAACATTAACTTATAAAAAAAAGGAAAGTTACACGTGACAAAGCTTATTTTCATACTAAGTATCCATCTCTTACAGAACTTTCATCTAAATAATCTAATTCTAGTTTGTATACCAATTGAACAATAAAAATCAGTCTTTAAATAATACGCTATAAGAAAAATTACATTTGTAATGTAGTCTCGAGAACAATTACGCTCCGTCTCGATTACAAATACGCAGCTTTAAGTACACAGTAAAATATGAAACGAAAGTAGAACTGCCGCAAGCGACAAACCAACCAACGGTTTTGTAATGCGGGCAGGCCTTGCTGAGCTCTGTTTAAAGTAACACCAATAATCACTACGTAATAAACACTTGCGCATGTAATAACTCTTTTCCTGTAGGACATTTTCGTATGCTGTATTGTACATCAAATATATAATAAATAAACTCTTAGACCAATTTGTAATAATTTCCCTGACACGGTCGTAATCGATCATAATCGTTTTTTCAGTACTGGCTCGTTCATCACGTGTCATACATAACAATATCATTTTTAATAAACGTTCTACTGCAGCTTTATATTAAGTAAATATATTTTGCAGTCAGGCGAAATGAAATGATTTAAATATTTTATGTTAATACTATTGTTTTTTTAGCAACAGTTGACTCAGACCTAATGCAATATATAACTTTAAACCACTTTTGTGGATTCTATCGTCTTATTGTGTTTTTCTCAGGATGTTTTTTGGACTTTACAGTCCAGTTGACACTGAGGTCGTTTACTAATATTTTAAAACGATGTGTGCCGTCAATGCGGTATACTAATTATTCTTCGTGTCAGTTTTAACCTTTCAGGATGTATTCTTTATGGGAATTTAATCAAAGGTTGTAAGAGGTCGTTTACTAGTACTCAGTACAAAACGCGATGGTCGTGCCGTTCAACTGGCCGGGTAAAAGGTTAATTATTTGTTCCTTACGTAGTCAGGCTTGCTCCGTTGTTATCACGGAAAAAACTGAGTTGTATGCAAAAAATCCTTTGTAAAATTATATATGAAAGGATTGATTTCAAGCAGATTTTAAGATCTTAGGTATTTAATTTTAATTTTAAAGCTTTGTAAAATGGTCTCTAGTCACATGTTTTGGGGTAATCGACAAGAAGCTTTTTAAGATGATTTCATAACGTCATTAGTGGATACTGTCAATAAATTTTAGTTAAGATATTAGTAACAAAGTAGCTTTCCGACTAATCATTCATGAATTTAAGGTAGAATAATACAAGCCAGACCTAATATATCATAAGTGATGCTTTAACTTTGTCTATCACCAGAGAAAAACCTTCAGATATTACAAAGCTTGCTTTCAGGTTTTCTAAAAATGTTAAGTAGAATATAAAATAGTTGAAAAATAAATGTCTTACAGTGTAAACTTAAAACTTAGAAGTATTCGCATGTCTAATACATTTATGGAAGTCTAATAAAAATCAGTAACAATATAAAAGCTTTCTCCTCTTTAACCATTTCCCAAAAATTTTACCGTAGGATCGGCTTTTAATTAACCCAGTAACGTCTGCATGTTAGTGATTAATCAAAGCAATCTAAAAACTTAGCAATAAACTGAATTAATTAGGAATTGAATGTCAGTTCAATGTCAATTAACATTTTGACCCCGACCGCCTAGAAAGTGTTAAGAATTGGGATATAACCAACTCTCTGAATCATTCTACCATTTCGGATATCAGGTGACCGTCCAGTGCCTTCAGAAATAAAAAAATCTTCAATACGAAGTGGTTTTTTTATCTTAATGTTGGAACCCATGACCTACACGTTATAAATCAAGGAACAATTTCACTAGTGCAAGGATGCGGGTTAATGGTAAACCTACACACTTAACTTGAACTTAAATCAAATCATAAGGAAAGTTAAGTATTACAGATTCAGGACAACAAAATCAAGCTAACGCAGAAAAACAAACAAAGTATTTTTATGTCATGTTCCCATTCTATTAACGTAGGCAAGTCGTAAATTACGATCCGTTACCAATTAGGAAAAAATAGCCTAACAAGAGTTCTGCGGTTAACGACGAGCGCAAGTAGTTAAGCTACGCACCGTAGCTTATCGCATTTACTGTTATTTATTTATTTTATATTCACCGTTGGCACAGATGAATTTGTAGGTTATCTGGCTAAAGAAATATAAAAGAATAGCTAATATTCTTTTAATAGCTTTTAAGTTGTTATTTTTTTATGTCGTATTTTTAACAATTAAGCTAAGGTTAAGACTATTGTTCGTTGTTTTCAAAATTATTGTAACATGTCATAAGTGATCGCTGTACATGCCTGTAACTGAGCTTACATACCTAACCTAATCTATTATTCGGTAATTGTAATGTTGAATATTTGGTGTGTATTGCTGTTGGTGTGTCTAAATAAATAAATAAATAAATAAATAGCTAAAGTCCACTGCTACTTGTATGTACGCGCACTTTTATTATTATGGCCTAATGGCCAAAAATCTTTATGACTTCTTTGCCTGATAAGTTAATTAACTGCAATTTAGAATATTTGCATAAGGCCGCAACATAATCCGTATTTAATGGGATTTTTTATACTGATAGTTTGTTTAAAATTAAACCGATACATTCCGATGTAAATTTTTGCCTTTTTAACAATGTTGATTTATGATTATAACTTTTTAATCGGTATATGTTCTCCGACTCCAAAAAGTGCCCAAGCTTGAATAATTTTCGTCTCACTTCAAAGACCAAAAACTTTGGTCAAATTAAGCTGTTGCTTAATTTATTTTAAATAAATACGAAAGTTACTGATGAAAAAAATATGTGCAAAAAAGACTGGTACAAAACTGTAGATAAATATTTCTGTCGTCTTAAACTCTTGCTTATAATCTTAAGCGATTATTTTATCTTCATCAATTAGTCTCCAGTTGATTATGGTGTAATTTGTCGCTAATCGGGTCTCGGCAACTCTGGTTTTGTATTATTTTTAATCGGCCAAGATCCTGTTTTACGTAGAAAATTAAGTTGATTAAAATTATAGAAGTGAATGTGGTATAAGTGTAGAGGATTCGCCGTTAAACAAATAAACATCGCCTTTTGAAATGCAAGTAGTGTTTAGCTATTATTATCTGTATTTATTATGTTTATTTATTTATTTAACCTGTATATGTGTGATTTTTATTTACTTTAATTTATACAGACAACTCTATTTTTTTGTAACTCTAGACGTTTACGAGCAAAAAATTTACGCCATTTTTCTTTATTTAAATTTTAACACTGATAAAAAACACATTTTACTTCTTATTACTACAAAGCTACTAAACTGTTATCGAAAAAGTGTATTAATCCAATATTTCTTAAGTTTTCTCCACAAAATATCAGAGCGTTGCAATAAATATCTCGTAATATTTACTGTGTAAGAATATCCTTCCGTAATATTACTACTAACACAAAATGCCTGGACATTTGTTAGACAACATTTAATACCATTACAACTTGAGTTTCGCTTTAAATAAAAAGAAAAATTGATTCAAGCAACTGTATAGTTCTGTGTTGTTTATTTAAAGTCACGATTGTCGTATTGTACAAGTTCAATTTACATTTCCACCGCAAGTCTTTATGGTGTATGCAATAAGGTTGCGATTGCTATGTACAAATGATATATACGACTTGCCCGATTCTACAGTTTGTCCCACCCAAGTCCGCCATGACAACTCTATAGATGAAAACAAGCTTTTGCTGTTTTGTTGTTTATTTTTAACATTCCTTTGAAGAACATATAAGCTTTGAATTTGCCATATGAAATTAACTTGCTCATCTTTATTTTCTCTTCATTAAGATTGATATTTAAGTGAATGAAGTACATATATACACATATATAATACTGGTTTAAACTTTTTTTTAGTATAATCATCAAGGTTGCCAACAAAAAAAGCTTTATGGTCAAAAAATCTGTGTAGAAGTAATAATACAAGCAATACTATAATATTACAACTAATTTTTACTTTACCACATTCATAGATGTGAACACAGGCCATGTAAAATTTTTTGTGGATCTAGACAAAATGTTTTATGTACATTTACATTTCCGGCGTCCGTCTATCGAAAGGCTTACAAATTACCATACATGACTTGCCACTATTGTTACTTGAGTATCTATTATTATCGGATCTCTATTAGACTCTTTCGTTTCAAATACTAATAAAAAACAACACCAGTGAATTCGGTATCCGATTGCGATAGAGAATAGTAACACTGATATCTCAATATATATAAATCTCGTGTCACGATGTTTGTGCGCGATGGATTCCTAAAATACTCAACCGATTTTAAAATATAGTTGCACACAATGTGCAGTTTAATCCAACTTAAAAGATAGAATAGCTTACATCTTAATTTATAATCGCAATAATGTTTTATAACAATTTATTTTTCTATTATTATTTGATGCAAAATGTTAGCTACAAAACGATTGTGACAGTTGGCGATTGATTGTGTTATTTGTCAATAGATGGCGCGGTTTATTAGTATTAACTTTTCGTTGATAATAGGAGAATTGGGACAGTATTAAGTAATTGCTAAAAATTAATTCGTTTTGGTCAGTTAATTTTGAAATAATTCTTATCTATCTTATTAAAAACAAAAATGCAATTTCATAACGCAGTTATTTTATACCAGGCCATCAATTAAAAAAAGGAATGAATAAAATAGCTTCCTAACATGCGCCAACAACATAAAATGTAAAAATTAGAAATTAATTATGAATTTTTAGAGAGCCAAATTAATAAAAGTGATGTTGTATCCTATGAAAAGGAAATATTTTTTTGACATATTCAACGGCGGATTCGAGTGAATGTACTATATATTCGTTATTAATTATTTCATACTATAGTTGTTCCCTTACGCTTGCGACGAATGTAATCAACTTTTGTTCTTTGTTTTTTAATAACCATGCAACTAAAACATTAAAAGTAATTTTTTGGTTGAAGTGCTCCATATCCATTCAAATTATAACATTTTTAATAGAAAAGTAAGAATTAAATAAACAAAAATAATTTTTAAAACGAAGTCTTTTGTGTAGAATTTTGCAAGATTTCGACAGAAGGAACATTTTGATTAATCGTCTTCAGTCGATTTTTATACCACTTTCAATTTTCATTGTATTTTTTTTTTTTTTTTTATGGCATACGCAGCAGACGAGCAGTCGGGCCACCTGATGGGAAGTGGTCACCGACACCCATAGACGTTGACAATACCAGTGGTATCGCCGACGCGCTGCCTACCGTGAAAATAGGTGTTAAGTCTTGTTTACCCAGTAAATACGCTGGCTACGGTGCCCTTCAAACCGGAACGCAGTAATGTTTTCACACTACTGCTTCGCGGCAGAAATAGCGAAACGGTAGCATCATCGAGGTCACTATTTTTTTACAAATGACATTTATGTAATAAAACTTGGTGGTCCTCATGACTGATATTCTCTTTCCGTTTATCTTAAGCCCTTAAATTGTTATTTTACAATGTAAAATAAGTAAATCCTAGCCGCAGCAACGCATGGCAGGGTCCGCTTGTAGTTTGATATAATATCAGTTCAATGACGCATCTAAAAACATGTGACTATTGTAATTTTACGCTCCATGTTATATTTTAATGATTTTGTCATATTCATAATTGTTTATTTATTCAATAATAAATATGTGTTGCAGATTTACGAGCAATCAATTACAAAATCCGGTTCCTGAACCGTCCACAGATATATTTTTAAGTAAGGAAACATTTGTAATTTTGTAATAGTGAAATTGTTACTTTACTGTAGATTATAAATTTAAGTATTTATGTATTAAAATTAAAGTACGGATTAAGCCGTTTTTGGCAATAAGACAAAATCCTGTACTCCTATGTTTATTTAATAAATAATAATAAAAAAGTAATCATAACCTCAGGTAGTTTCAATTTACGTTCAAAATAATCTATCATGCTCATAATTAAGGAATCCTTATAAAATGGTACCCCTCCAGGCGTTACCAACCTCAACTTTATCCTGAAGGATATCAATAAACAGAAATGGCCTTCAGGGACTTCATTAGTTAATTAGTAGCTTCGTTAAAACTACCCGCGGTGGAATGACAATTTCAAACGGTTTTGTATAACGGTCTACTATTTACGCCTTTGTCTGTCGTCAATATCCCTGTATTCCTGTAATGTTGAACGTTTTTACGAAAGTATTTATTTAATGTGGAGAATAACTCTAAAAAGGCTTAAGAGATCTCAATATGAGTATGAAAAGTAAAGTATAAAGTATCATCTGGCTGGAAAGTAGGAAATATTTAACATTGCGTTACGTTCTTTGACTACGTGTAAGTACGTATACTCTACTTTTTTACCAGAAAGCTTAGTGAAACACTAAAACGTCGTTCTCAATGAGACAAACTAATGCTATTTAAAAATAAATAAGACAACGGTTAGCACGTCAAACAAAAGTATTAAAGTTGCCAAAATTCTCCTGCTCTTTCTAAACGCTGTAGTCAGTAAAAAGATTAGAATCAAATTATTATAGAAAAAAAGTAAAGCCATATTAGAATTCAAAAGCCATATCAAAATAGCTGGGTCGGGCATTTCAACTAGTTGAGCGACAACGATGGGGTCACTGCGAAGACCTCAAAATGCTTTCAAATATATTATAGAAAGGAGTTGGTTCAAAGAAACCCTTATAAATCAATAAAAGCAGGATAGATTCGAAACGGCATTACTGCACTCAAACACAGTAATTTTCAATATCCATTAAGGTGCTTTATAAGCAGATAGGGTTTTATAGCTTATCACAGCCATAAAGTTGTTGATTCTACGAGCTGTAAACTGTATATAAGTTAAGATTAAGACTGTGAAAGAATGTGATATCAGAGGTTTAAGGCAGCGAGTATTCGCTACATTTTTTTGCAAGGACATCATGCTTCTAGGCCCTTATCTTTGGTAAGCTTTAGCTAGCACAGAGTTAGCGGAAAGCTACCGTCCCAACGAACGGTGGCCGACACTTTGCTTAAATTTTCTCTTAGCAAAAGAGGGTACGTGACTTAGGCATTTGTTTATGTCTCCTACGGATCGTCAACGATCGGTTTGCGAACCGGGACGGCGACGATCTGGCGACTGTTTTAATCGGTGGTTTGGGGCGGTAGGAATCGCCATAAAACGTTTGTATACCGGGTGTGTGCTTCATCTATGTATATTAATATTAATGTAAGAGAAATATTACAAATCCATTTGGTACTTGTCTGAATCAAGTATTAGTAATTATTTTTAAGTTATTTAGAAATATACTTCCGTGGTTTATTAGACCAAATAAAGTATTTTACTTATTTCTTTTTGAAAACAAAACTTCCCATGCTCTCATCCGTTACATTTCGCTGATATTATCTCGTGCGAAACAATAGTAAGTCACGTCACTATCTTATCGCGGCTGATATACGCCAACAGCGAATGGCGCGTACGTTTTGGCCCGTAATGGATATTAAATGTACTTTATCTGTAGACCTATATTGAAGCTTTAAAGGTAGAAAATAAATACAAAACAATGGGTGAAAAAGACAGCATAGCAGCTGCATAAAGTTTGGAACTAAATACTTGTTCACATAATTCTTCATCTGAACTTAGCTAACATTTAGGTAAAGGTGTATCATAGACTTAAGTGTCTTATCTAGATGCCAAAGCAAAAGCTTTTGTTTTTTGTTATATTGTATTTTGTTAATATTAATTGTCATCATCATCTGTATGTGTTAGTCCAATGCTGGACATAGGCCTCCCCTCATTGCAAATTCGCAAAAATTGTGAAGACGCACATTTTTTTGTTTTTGGACCGTATCCCACTACTCTGGTCCAGTGCGGGTTGGTGGGTAAACCAACCTTTTACTTGCTCATCCGATGCATGGATCATCTTACTTTTCAGACATTTAGGTGATTAGTGACAACAATGAAAATTTGTTGAGTCCCCGCAGGATTCGAACCCATGACCTCCGGTTCCGAAAGCACAAGCCCTTACCATTAGGCTACGGAGGCAGTCAATATACAATATTTATTGAATATAGACTATTTAGATGATAACAGCAAAGCGTATAACAATGACACTCCTTAAATGAGAACAATATATCAGTGCCACGACAGGAAACGATCTATTTCATTTCGTGTAAGAATAAATTTAGAAAAACAATTATGGTACTAAATGCCTTCAACATCCGAAGGTCATGGGTTCGGATCTTGCAGGTAAGCAAATTTATTTTCGGGTAGGTTAGGAGAATATGAGCCTGATCACTCTTTTGCTTGAAAATAAGACGATTTATGTATCGCAAGAGCATGCAAACAGTAGATCAAGCAAATTGGTATTAGAACAACTGTCTCCGTAGCCTAGTGATATGTGCTTGGGCTTTAGAAAACAAAGATCGTGGGTTCAAATGCGGGACTCAGCTACTTTTCTAAGCTGTTTCCTAGCTGGTGCAGGCTGTGCATGTGGTTGCGCGCACACATATGCACTATAATATCTCCGGTAAAGTTGGTCGATTTCTAATAAAGATCGGTCGAAATTAACTTAGAGGTCATTACTATTATTAGAATAAATTTAGATGGATGAAGTTTTAAAGCCTCTACAGCGTTTGTTATCACATGAAATAAACTCAACAATTGTGTAAACAAGATAAACTTTAAAAGCATAACGATATGCGAAGGAGTTTTAAACAACTTCATTGGACCAGGCACACAAAATACGTGACAGACTGATAGATAAACCACCCACGAGGGGTAATTTATAACTGAACATTGTCAATTCGCCTATAAATCTTTACCGACATTTATTACTTAAGCTGTTTAATCCAATGGTCTAATATTCGGTTAATATGTTTTCACAAAACCTTAAAAGATTGTTTTTTTCTTAAATAATGTTAATCGTATTTTTGGTTTGTTCAAAGTTATTACTAAACGGTATTTAAAGACACCAGGTTTTTTTAATCTACTTTCCAGGAGGTACTCTATTCGGAGCGTTTGTTTTTTCTCCCGTTGCCCCACTTCTAGTGCGGTTTTGTTGATTCTTTTTTAATTAGTACGTTATAGCTGTCATGGTTGTTATCAATTTTGTGAACTAAGCAGTTAAATAGAGATTGATAAATTGCAAACGCTTGCTCAACCTTGAGAGATAGACTTAAACTATGTTCTTCATGATTGTACTTCTTGAATTGGTCTATAATTAAAACCAAGAAAGCATTTTTCTATGTTTTTAACCATAAATAACCATTTAAATGTGAAAAAAATACCTTTATAATAATTAAATACCTTAAAAGGAATTACAGTTTTAAAATGCGGTGGCAGAAAACGCGGAGCATTTTCGGGTTGACAGCACGTTGTGACCCGCTAATGTTGTGCAAAATACATTGTTTCTTTATTTCTTAATTCAGTCAGTTCGGCATGTAAAAGTCGGTCTACCCACTAACCCGCATTGGATCAGCGTTGTGGGATACGGTTCAAAAACACTCTAACGAGGAGGCGTGCATTAGGGGAGGCCTATGTCCACCAGTGGACTAACACAAGGGTAGCTAATAGTCACAAGTTCGCTTTTATGAAAACAGCTTCGAAATACGCTGTTATTAAACATTCACTGGATAAGCTTTTGTTTATGTTGTAGGATACACATATAAAGACAAAATACTAGTCAGCTAGTTTGTATGTAAATATTATGCATATACAAAAAAACACCCAGACACCAGAAAACACCATGACAAACTTCTGTGGTGGGTATCGAATCCACACTCTTTGACTTAGGAGTCAGGGTCGGGTCAGTTCAGTTCTTTGGCTTATTGGTGTTTCCTTATAGATTTCGCCAACGTCAAGTTTGAGCATAAAAGGTTGGAAGATTTTCAGCACACAATGTTTGACATAATGACCAGAGTTAGGATCACTTACCACAGTGCCATGCTGCTCATCAAATTCTTATACATTATAGTAGCATGTTTTATATAGTTTACGACTTGCAAAAGCAACTTTTTACTTGTGACTCGAATGGTTCCATCACGGCGGCTTACTCTTGCAAAGTAGCAGTTTTCAAACATTAATATTCCTGTTTGTTGAGTGGTTAACTAGCGATTATTACAAAGCAATTACATAGTCAACGAGACGTAACATCCTGTCATTGCAGCGCATTTCTTTTATAGTTTGTACTAGAACAACTTATGTGAAGTTGCCGAAGCCAAAATTACAAAATATGCAAACATATGATACAGAAAATAGTTTGCAATGAATTTTCCACATGAACAGTAAAATTATTGAACGTTGCAACAATAATCAGGATAGAGACTGAATTTATTAAGACCGAGGATAATTGTTTAAATGAAAAAAAATATTAAAATACACATTTTTCGTACGCAAGTTATTATATTCATATTTAAAAATATAATCATATATAATAAAAGAAAAAATATTGAATGTAGGTATTCATAAAATATATAAAAACTGAGTTTTGATACTATCTATCAAAACTCTTATCATTAAAAAAAAAATAACTTAAGTCACTTGATCGTTTGTTTTTTTGTTGTTTTAAATTCGTAAAAGATAAATATTGTCTATTTTATCTTATTCAAACTCTTATTATGTAGCTTATAGTAAATATAACTTGCAACGCACAAGTAGTGCGAAGTACTAGTAGCCGTAAAAGTGCCTTCTGTGGGTAATTAAGAAGCTATCTCAACCAGCTATAAACAAGCGAAATACGGACAAATTGTTTAAATTACACACATCACTAGCATTGATGAAAGCTACGCATGTTATGGAAGTGTACAATAATCATAAATCGCTCTCTACGATGGAGAATGTTCTGCTATGAATAATTACTAACTATTAAACTCGATTGATAAAAGACTTTACGGATTTCATAGCGTTTAATTTTGTTTACAATTTTCCGATGACTCAGATTATATAGAAATTTCAATTTATTATTACTATATAAAATAAAACAAAGTCGCTTTTGACGCAAAGCAACTTGGTTGACTCAAATCTTTAAATATTTGCAAACGGATTTATGCAGTGGTTTATTGTGTAACACATGCATAATATTGTAGGTATATTTGTGCGAAGTCGGAGCGGTCCCCTAGTTGTCACATAAAATTTAATTTAGAAATATTTTTTTTCGTAAACGTGTAGTTACTAAAATATTAACATAGTTTTTGTGATTAAAATTTTAACTGCAAAGAATTATGGTTTCTATATAATTTGTTACACATTTAAGAAGACAAATTTTAAAACTAAACGTATTGCAAGATACAAATAAAACATGTTTAGCAAATCCATTTAAAAAATAGAAAATGTTAATAAAGAAACACAGTATAGAAAGGCATAAGCGTAGGCGTCTGATATACAATTTGGAACCGTAGGCAATAATTAATCCCAACATAAATCTTGCTTTAAATACTGTTAGATATAAAGTTTAAGTTATTTATAAGCCTTAGATGACAGTCGTGCGTTTCGGCGGTGATAAATGGACAAAAACTAATTAATTACTATTATAAAGGTGGAATTAAACTCCTATGACAATGACTTTCAAAACGAAAGGCATGTAAATGTTCGATAAAAATTGTTACATATAGATAGTGGGCTAAATTTTCAATTTATTAGTATAAAATGTGCCGGTCACGTGGTCCGAAGAACGGATGGCCGATGGCCCTAAAAGGTTCTAGAGTGAAGGCCACGTTTAGGAAATTGGAGGGTTTCGTCGGGGGTCGACCCCCAACCAGGTGGGATGGCGATCTCTGTGCAGTAACCGGTTCAAGCTGGCAGCGGGTAGCAGGGGATCGACCGTATTGGCGTACCTAAAAAGGCCAGTGGACAAATAGGGGCTGATTATGATGATGATAATGATGATGGTGATGAGGATGTCACGAATATTATGCTACTTTTCGGTATTCGGCCTAATGTGTACTATTCTGCCGAATACCATATCATGATTGTGCATGTGTTCTCTGTAAGGGGTTTTTGGACCGTATCCCACCACGCTGGTCCAATGCGGGTTGGTGGGTGGACCGATTTTTTACATGCCCATCCGACGCATGGATCATCCTACTTTTCAGACAATTGGGTGATCGGCCCAAATTGTCCTAACCGACCAGAAAACAACGAAGGTACAAGTTTGTTTCCCCGCGGGATTTCAACCCACGATCTTCGGTTTTTAAAGCAAGTCCAATACTGCTAGGCCACGGAGACGGAGTAAAGTATACAGGGAGCGAGGGTAAAAGATTATAAGTACTAAAAGCTGATTGGGCATGGCACTTTCACTTTAAGGAAATTATTAATGACATGACTAATTCACGGATTAATATATTGTTAAACTAAATTCATCTGTTTAATTACTAATTATCAAGAAAAAACTACGTATGCAAATAATTGCTTATAATAAAATAAAAAAAATAGCACAAATAAAAAATAGTATAATTCTTAGGTATAATTATTTAAACTAAATAAATAATCATTTCAAAATTTACTATTGTTTCGCTTTCTTATATTTCTAACGCTACGCGAATTTACACACGAGCCTGTAGCTGTAGGCGACTGTCGTTAACTAGGGATGTGAAAAATTATCGATTATTAACTAAATTAAATCGATTTTTTCTATTCTATAAAAACAATCGATTAACTACAAAATTGTTCATGTGATATGTCACAACCCTATCGTTAACTGTCCTAATATGGTATCTTTATGCGCAATTATTTTCATAAGCTCCATAAAAATACGTCTTTTGTCTTCTTTACCATTAGACTTACTTATGAAAAAGAAGATTACTGGTCAAAGTATTCTAAGACGCTGTATTGGTTCAGCTAACATGATTTCACGTTAACTATTTATGTGATTTTTGACGTACTGAAGATTAATACTATTCTGAATAGTATACTTGTTATAAATGACGAATTATTCTCAATATAGTAACGAAAACCCTTTCATTTATTGTTCTTTGAATAAAAAGTATTCTTTAACTTAATATACATTACTCAGTGAGTTCACTAGAAGGTTGTTCAATAACCGTGTCGTTGAAAAGTGACGCTTCAATCGCAAAGTAAGTGACCGGCAAGGCGCGTGACAAGTTCTACAAAGCGATACTAAATTGTAATACATATTATGAGCAACAAATCGATCTAATGATTCAATTTAATCGTTTACAATAATTTAAAAAAAAATGAAAGCTTTGAACACGTGTAAAATTATCTGCGGTTTAGTATTATAATTATTATATATATTTAAACATATTTTATATGTTTAAACTCCTAAATTTAACGACATGTAAGAAAAGAATGATGCAATGATGCTCATTCATTCGAAAGCCAAAGGTTACTTTAAAAAAAATTTAACATTTTACAACAACAAACATAGCAATAAAACGTATATCGCTATCTGTATATTAGACGTATTAGGGGCTGCTAATGATGATATTAGTCGTAAAGTTTTAAAGATTTCGCTTTTATCAACAACATTTTATATATATAAAATAAAAAAAAATGAAAATAATAAATTATATTATACAAAAAAAACATTAAAACTAGTTATAAGGCATGCCGAGATTGTCAAAGAACCATGTGAGCGTGAAAAGCTCTTACTTTGTAAAGTAGGATTGTTAAATACGTTGATGGGATAGAGTTATTACTAAATAGCAAATTAATAAGGTAACAACATAGTAAACGACTAATAGACTTTATAGCTCCATTACAAAACATTAGTACATTTCACAAAACACACAAGACATGTTCGGCTATATTTAAAGCTTCCAGTAGAGTAGTTTCAGAAATCTCAAAAAGAGTTCCAAAAAGTGTAAGTTATGACAACAACTGAACATATATCATACTAAAAAACATTGAAATGGCTCACGTGACCCCGACAACAGCTACTGGATGTTTCGTACGGACGAGTAGATGCGTAACAACTCCTTAAACTACTTATCACACTAACACTTTCGCAGAGGCACAACACTCATCACACACTAGCAACCTCTCAACCCCTCTTGGGGGTGGAATTTCGTAAAATCCGTTCTTAGCTGACCTCTACTTGGCAAAAGGAATATTCCTACCAAATTTCAAGTCGCTACGCCTTATGGTTCCAGAGATATCGCGACGAACCAATATATAGTTTGGAATCTCTTTTACATTTAAAGATGAGGACAGTTCCGTTCTATGTAGCGGCTTACAAAGATCTGCGCTTTCTATATTTCAGACCCATCTTTTATACACGATCTCGGATAGACATAACGTCAATATCGAGACTTCTTTTCTCTAAGTACCCGCATTGGAAATAGCATTTTGACTGTAATTTATTTGTGTAATTCTCCTATTAAGCCTATTTTATTAGAGACTAAATTGAGGATTAAGGTGTGCGGTAATGATTCATAAATGATAATTACTGCAATGACATATCCCGTGGTTAAATTGTGTAATTTTGATGATTTCAATATTTTTATTAAACATTCATGATTGATTAAACATTTCTTGTCGGCTCTTCTCTGGACAAGGTTCAAAACTTACGAACTGGTTGTAGATTGATGTTCATAAGAGCTTGACAGAGCCAACATTGAATAAAGATTTTTTTAATATGAATGCTTACTTGTGGTGTCAAAATTATAAGAAATATTATTAGTTATATTATTAATCGTTAGGCACACTTCTGGTAATCCTACTTTCATTTAAAAATACTCTAACCTGTGAATACTCAAACATTTTTTAAACCATACCAACATTAAAGTAATTAGATACTCGTAGATTATCATAATCATCGACCTGTGTGAGTCCACTGCTGGCCATAGGCCACCCGTAACGAACGCTTCCTCCATTAGGACATCTAATTTTGGACCGTATCCCACGAAAAAACAAATTTAATGGAAATTAATTATTCTATTATGACTTTTTATGTTAGTGTAATAATGTTAATGTATAAACATAACTTCCTCGCTCCGATTACTCTTTACAGGATTAGTAATGGCGTTACAAGAAATTAGTAAGCTACTTTTAATCTATTCAAATATTGCAAATGGTGCATTAAATGTTGCTATGGAATAAGCTTACACGCTTAACGTGTTTAGCGTGTTTTTGACATGCATTTTAAGATGCGGTTTAGTGACGCTTTTAACCATTTTATTATCTTTGTTCTATAACTAAATCCATTCTTACTTTTCTTATTTAGCCGTTTCATCATAGGATCGACTTTAATGTACCTAGTTTTATTTAAATAAAGGTTTTAAGGTAATTGACTGTCTTCCAAAATGTTAAGGTTTATTATCTCTGCACCACACCATGGTTCACTGGTTGGCAATGTCATTGGTATTAAGTACCGCCTTTGTACATAATGTGTGCATAAAGAATAAAATAAATAAATAAAGCTGTGGATATATGATGTCAATAAATGATACGAAACTAATTCCCTGTAACGACTGCTGCAAACATGTAAAAAGTCAGTCCTGCGCGTTACCCCTCTCCGGTCGGTCTCTCTCGTGTCGGAAATCCGGCCCACCGGACTATGAGAATGAAGGAGGAGTCCACCGGTGTTTGCGCGTACACTTGTGAATAATATCTTCTGCGTAGTTGGCTGGTCTCTAATATAAATTGGCCACCGTAGTCAAAGTCGAAGACCATTATTATTATTACGTGCTCTTTTATAAGCCCGATAAAATTTTTAAATAGTAGGTGAATTTAAAAAAAGAAGTCTGTATTATCATATATAATCGAAACCAAACAAAATAATACTGTGGCGAAAGTATAAATAGTAAAATTAAATAAAATAGGTTATATCATCAACGACCGATTTCAAAATATGTTTGTCAGATTTCATCTGCTTATGCGGTATCTTTACGACCGTTGATGTCTTTTATAAGATAAAATCGGCTTCATTAAATAGAATATGTGTTCATCTTTAAATTTCATACATCTTTAATTATAACGTCGGCTTCATTGCCTTACTTACAAAAAGTGTGAGTGACTCAACATCATCATTCTTCGAATTAAATGTGAAATATAGCGTCAAGTGTAGAGTTGTTGAGTCATTACAACAATTAAGTGTAATGGATCTTAATATCGTCATATTATATTATATCAAATGATTACAACAGAACCGGTTTTTTAAAACTGCTAATAGAGATTTTTTTGTTATATCATACAATATTTTTAATATATTGTTAAACTTATGTTTAACATACGTATGCCTGTGCGTTTATTGAGCATTATGTTAGATAATATCTTAGCTATAAGCATATTTGACCGACTTATCCAGCGCGATTATGAAAAACTTGAACATATTTACTTTTTCGGCAGTACCAATGAAGAAACGTGAGTTTCTAGAAAACTGTGGAAGCAAACTGAGAATATGTCTTTGAGGAGAATCTCACTCACTCTTGCAGTGATCTAAAGAGCAAAATATAGTTAGTGTAGTTAGTAGTTATTAAGACCTTTGTATAATAATTCTCCTAATCCTAATATTTATGTATCTGTAATGCCTTTGTAGAGATAGAGCTTGAGAATATGGTTAGAGAAATCGCATCAGAAAGCCACAAAGTAGGACTGTCACTTAACATAACAAAAACTGAGCTACTAACAAACTATGGGTGTCAGAGATGGTCACTAACAGAATAGGATGAAGAAAAAATTTGTATATGCCAAAGAAAAATGGAAAGGAGCATGCTGGGGCTAGAACTATCAGATAAAATTGCTAACTGTGATATATGAAGAAAGACAAAATTAATAGATATAAGAAAAATAATTAGATTATTAAAATGGCATTGGGCAGGACACGTTTGCAGAATGAATTAAAGGTGGGAAAAACGTTTAACAAAATGGATACCACGGGACAGGAAAAGGAAAAGGAAAAAGAGACACCAAGTGAAAGATGGAGAGACGTATTCAGTCACAGATGCGGTGATTACTGGATGCAAAAGGCTCGAGAAAGAGATGTGTGGAAAGGTTTAGGAGAGACACCGCAGAGGCGACTACTACTATCATATAGCATACTCTATTTTACTTACATATCTGCAATATAGAGAAATATAGATGTAAATTGAACAGTAAAGATATATACTTATATAAAACATAGGTAAATAAATTATAAGTTATAAAACGGCCGACGGCCATCTTGGCGTTCATTGAAAAATGCCTATGCTCAGCAGTGGACCAATAAAAGCTGCTGATGAATAAAATTAAAAAAATGTAATATGCATTTATGGTAAGATGTATCAGTTTGGTATAGAATTGATAAAGTTCAGTTTAAATAACGTTTTATTTAGGTTGTAATAAGTTAAATGAAGCCAAAATGCGGTGTACGACCATGCAATTATATTTTGAAACATATCGACTATTCTTATTGTTTTTAAAGTAATAAAAAAATTACAATTAATTGAAAAGTGGGAAGATTATTGAGCACATCCGCCTTAAAAGCCGCTGTAATTAACGCATGTAACAATTATGCAATTATCGCTTATTATTAATTTGGCCGTGACGTACGTCACGCGTTATGTTCCTTTGATCTAAAAGCCGCATTTGTCTGTCTGTCAATCTTTTGTTATAAAACAATCAGGATCTATTTACATTACGTTACAGTGAAGGAAAATTTGAGATAACCAATGTCAAAATCTTTAAAGTAGCTTACGAATTTAAGAACATCAAGAATGAATATTAATATAAACTATAGTTAATTATATTAAAATATATTATAGTCACCAGATAAAATTATTATATTGTGTAGCTATCTGTATTTTTAAATAATAAGAAGAATTGGTAGTAAGAATTGTATTTAAGAATCTTGCATTAGAAGCGACCATAAATCGGGGCTTTGTCTACTATTACTTCAACTCTATTTTGCTTAATGCTTTTTCTAATCGTTGCTTCCAATAGAAACATAATTGCATCGCATTTTATTATTCATGTTGTTAAATAATATTACAGTGATAGGTAAATTGGGGCATTCTTCAAAAATAACCGCAGAATAAGACGCCATTGCGTTTGGTAACTTTACACGAATGCCGTCCAGTATCAGTTATATCGTAAAATATAGATAAGCATTATTTTCTAGTGCTTAAAATTATCATCATCATCAACATCTACCGGAGTCAGGTCCCTTTTTTTGCAGGAGACCGTCTGGGTGGGTACCGCCGCGGTGCCTATTTCTGCCGCGAAGCAGCAGTTTATCACACTGCTGCGTTCCGGTTTATAGGAACCGTAGCCGGCGTATTTACTGGGTAAACAATACTTAACATCCTATGTCTCCCGGTAGGCAGCGCGCCGGCGATACCACTGGTATTGCCAATGTCTATAGGCGTGTTTTTTGTGTTTTTTCTATCAATAATAAACTATTTTTTATACTATATGCTATCAACTGACCTAACTTCTCAATAAAATATAAGGCTACAATTTTTTTAACCCCATGTAAAAGGAAAATACTTTTCAAGGGCAATACAATCATAATACGAACGCGGCATTGCCTGCAAATTTTGTGTTTTAGTCTTTGTGAAAATAGTAATAAAGCTTTAAATTCCATTAACAATAATATTTATATCTTGTGCAACTTTAGCTCGTCATGATAACTTATAGTTACAATGTTTTATTCTACATCTTTTCCGTACACTCACGAGTTCTTCAAAAATATTAGTAGAGTATTAGTATTTTTTAATAAACATATAAAATCCACTGGTATTTTAAAACTATCTCTTTCGCGAAAGCTGCGTGAAGTGTCGAGGCAATGTGACAATTCGTACTGATTATCTAATGTCATTTTTACGCATCATTTACAACGCCTTTCGCTACAAGCAATGATATAACTAAACATGAAATCCGTTACTTTATAAAAATACATGTAAATGTATATAAGTACATGTAACGTAGTATATTTGATATTATAATGTTACGTCGTAACTCAAAATCACGTTATTCGCAGTTGACAAAAATAATTTTTAAATTACGTGTACTTTTTTAAAAATGCATGTGAGTAATATTTTTCTTATTACCTAAGACGAGAAGAAACTATACATGATTATGTGGGATAGGTTCTGAGCTAAATGTAATATGGTCACTATCTGAAACCAGAAAACAAAGATCAAACGTTATTTTCCCGCAGGATTCAAACCCATGACCTCTGGCTTCAAATTGACTTTATATTGCGAATGGAGTACGTACAAGAAGGCGATATATGCTTAAAATGCAAATACCTTGCGTGCGTTTTATAGATATTAAAAGGAGTTTGCAAGCTGTAATTTTAGACGATAAGTAATATCAAAATCTATATTTATAGCAGAAAAAATTATTTTATTTTTGTTGATAGTGTGTGTAGTGAAAGTGATAGAATAACCAATAATATTAATTGTATAATCTAGATAGAAGATTTAATAATAATCTTAAATATGATAGGAAACTTTTTTTGACATAGAATATATAATTATATAGGTAGTATAGCAGTAGCCGTAACTGCTCCGTAGCCTAGTGGTAGGGGCCTGTTCTGTAGAAACCGGAGGTCGTGGTTTCGGATCCTGCAGGGACTTAATAAATTTTAATTGCTGTTTCCTAGTTGGTTAAGGTATTTCGGACCAATTGTCTAAAAAGTAAAATGATCCATGCTTCGGATGGGCATGTAAAAAGTAGGTCCACCCACCAACCCGCATTAGAACAGCGTGATTATGGGATATGGTCCAAAAACTCTAATGGATACGAAGCCTATGTCCAGCAGTGGACTATCACAGATTGATGATGATAGTTTTAGATATTTATCGATTTCTTTTATTAATCAATCGAGAAATTAAGTTAATTATATTTGGGCATATTTAAATCTTTAATACCTCGTACACCTTCTAAGTAAAAAAATTTCTTGAAAAACAATTTATAAATTTCACAGTAAACAATTTTATGACCGTACGATTTATTGTTTGAAATTAATTTCTTATTAAATCTCACTGAATAGATCGACATATTGAGTAATTATTCACAGTAAATCTCTTTTTTTTTAAGTTTCATACTCATTACAGTAAGTTAAGTAATAAATAGCAAGTAGCCCATGTGAATACTGGTGGTCGCGGCGTGACTTGTCAGCTCTCAAGTTACAGCCACCCTCGTAATGCATTCGCGGAGACCGAACAAGTGTCGGGATTGCGTCCCCGTCACCACAATGTTCAGTAGGACGTAAGCGATAAAGGTATTAAGGCTTATAAGTTTGGCTTCAAAATATACGGCTATTGCTTGGAAGTGAACTTCATATCACCACGGTGGTGATAAAAACAGCTAGTGGTCTTATTGTTTCGGACAGACTAACTGTAATTTTAACTCTTACTGTAATTTTCAATAAAATTTTCGCTATATTTAAACCATGTACTGAAACTCAGGTAAGCCAGAGAATGCTATTAAAACAAGAAATTAAAGTTTAACAATTTATGGCAATATTTAATTATAAAATAATATCTAGGAAAATTTCTGTAATAAAGCTCATTACAATGTTAATGAGTTTTTTATAGGATATTGCAATGGTGTTTTATTATTATTATTATTGCTTATCTAAAATTGTTTGTTAACAGGCATAAATTTATATTGCAATAGGCAACATAAAAGGTCCCGCTGAGTTTCTTTTGTCATAACATTTCTGGTCAGTAGCGTCCTATTCCATCCATCATTTTTGACGATTAATAGACAGAGCAAGTGTTCTATATTTAATAAAGGCATGTAAATTTTAATTGTCTGCATAGAGTTTTGTATTAAAACTTCTTGAAGATCCCGAACACTAAAAGCAAATTGCTAAGAAACTGAGCTACCGCAACTCACATGTGTTATCGGTTATAACTCGCACAGCTATCAATATTCTTTAAATTAGCGAGAGATAAATAAAAGCGATTACACCTTGTAAGTGCCCAAGCTGGTCAATTAAAACTGCCACAATTATCTGATCTTATTTATGCCGATCTTGCCCGACCGCTGACCGTCAATCCGTCCTAATGAAGAGCGGCCAACTCAAAGTATCACTGGAATTACATGTTTAACTATACAAAGTTGAATGACTGAATGTTAACATGAAAAATATTTAAAAAGAGTATAACAAACATCGTTAATTCTTTTTAGGAAAAAGAGTACTTTCATATATAGTTATTATTTTTTAATTTCATAGACCGTTTCATTCGTTTTTTTTTAAATGCAGTAAAGGTAATGTTTTTAGACTAGGCATAATTGTGGCAAATATAGGCCTAATGGTAAATGATATATAGTCATCTTACTGTCTAAAGAGCGGTTCTTTATTTGATTTATCAAGCAACCAACAAGGGAAATAATTTAGTTTAATAGTTTCTCATAAAAAATGCAATAATCTTTTGCTCTTCTTTTAAATTACAGATTCACTTTGTGATGTTGTATGATGTTCTTAGTAATGGTCGCTCCATTACTACATATTAATGAGTTGTACATAATTATTACTGACAAGGATAAGGCAAGCAAACTAATTTTAAGGATCTTAAGACACTTGCTCAATGACAAAAAATTAATGAAAAACATTTTTCAGATTTCAAAATTAATTTGAGTAATAGAAGACTTTACCGATGACAAGTGATTAATTCTAGCCCTTATGTACGTATGTCTTAAAAGGTTATTAACTCAGGTTACTAAGTCTCGATAACTCGGCTTAAAAACCTTTAAGCTCTGCTTTAAGCCACGGATAAAGAAACTTCAAAGCGACAAAGCGGCTTAAAGCTTTAAGTGAGTGTTCGAAAGACAATGACTTTCAAGGGTTTCCTGTCTCCATATCTACTTGAACTAAGAAGTAAGAGTGAAATCGGATTTTAACTATATTTTTGTAATAGTTACTTGTAGTTACATGCAGATATTTTTTACGTTAAACTTTAACCATTTTTCTTTGTTACAACATGCCAAATTAGTGAAGAAACTGAGGAGGCTTAGCAGAAAGAAATTTAATACGAAAACTACGTATTTCTTTAAGGTATTTTGCGATTATTTAATTATAACGTTTATTTTATATATACGTCTTCATATTTCCCTTCCAATTTGCTTCGGGCGACTGACATTCATCTATTTAGTACAACCTCGAAGGGTAAATGGTATTCGATTTCAATAAATTTCAAAATACTGATATAACGATTAGAATTGCTTCCATAGAACAAACTCGGACTACCACAGAACTTGAAATTAGTTTAAAAACGCAGTAATTGTCATTACACAAACCCAATACACAGTTCAAGAAATCCCGCGTCTTTGTCGCTGATATTTTCTTCTGACAGAAATGTTAAAGCTTGCATAAATTACAATTTAAAGCCCAGACAACAACGTTATCTGCACGAGGGATACCATCAGTATATTAAAATAGTATTCATCAAGAAAAATTACTGTAACAAAACTTCAGAACAATCGTAGGAGAATATCAAGGATTTATCCATAAAAAGCTTTTTTCTCAACTTTTTCTCTGCATCAGAAGTAGGTCTATACCGTGCAAACAAATGCATCATTGTACTCCCACGTTAAACACTTCCTAATGGACAGCCACAATTTGTACATCGGACATCCGAACATACCTCGTAGGCTCTAATTCATTTGTCAAACACAAAGTCCGGTTGCCATCATAGATGGCTCAGTCTAAGTATTTCGTGGGGTAATCCTAACTGAATATGATGATATTGAAGCCACGAGATTATGGTAATGTATGAATGTCTATGAAATTTGTAAATTGAATAGAATACTAGTACCTTGTTTTAGTCTGTGTCTTAAAAACGTTAATCATACTAATATTATACAAACGAAAGAATTTTTTTTGTATGCTTTAAATAGGTTTCGAAACTAATAAAGGCCTTTAAATATTATTTCACTACTAGGAAGCTAATATTCTTAAGTAACATAACAATTTCGAAATACTTTCTTGCGCGGCTCAATCGTTATTAGGGTGCATGTATTTTAGAACGAAAATTTTGCCACATATATTTTTAGTTAAATTATAGTTTTTAAACTTAATACGTGGCATGTTTGCCACTAATTTACTTCGGTTAAATCCATTCTAGTACTATAAAAAACAAAGGCAGAGCCTTGGACGGACTGATAGTAATATAGATAAAAGTTTAAGCCGTTTTATAAAATGTAAAGTAGCCAAATCGCGAATTACCATACACACAAACACAAACCGAAAATATACATCTATATATATATATGTAAAAAATGTTATATATATATATATATATATATATATGTCTAACCATAACATTTTTTTTCATAGTATCTTCCATGATTCCGGACAATCATTTGGCTTTTTGGTTAAAGAAACTTTAACTAGCCGATTTTTGTTAACTATTAATAAATTAAAAGCAAACTTTTGCTTTAGTGTTTTTGTACAAACGGTTATTTAAAGTTAAAATTGCAACTTTTTTTTCAAAATATCCATTAGTAATAATCTTCCTCAGGGAAACTATTTTAAAATATCAATTTAACATTAAAGTAAAGACTTTTAAGCATTTTAAATAACCAGTACTAAGTAAATGTTATTTCTTTTGTTGACGCGAATACTATACTTTATTAAAGTCATTTCATTTAATAAGTGAATGTTGTTTAGTGCATCATATTATGTTCTAATTAATATTATAAAACGGTAATAACATAAATAAGGTTCAGAATTTAAATGATGAACACAAACAAGTGACTAAATAGACTTTTAAGGCAAAAAACTGAGTTTATATTAGTTGGTAAAGGATTTAGGTATAATAATATAGTCCGTAGAACAAATGTCTACAACTCAATAATAATATTTATCAAGTAAAATTTTTAATATTTAAGAAATTATTCATTAAACATTACCGAAAAAACTTTTACAGCCTAATTTGAAATATTACGCCTCATAAAATAAGAAAACCAATGTCATATAAAAAGAGGGTAACTAATAACTAACTAAAAGAATTCCACGTTAACATCTTAAAAATAAAATGTAACATGTCATAAATTTACAGCTAAGTCAAGCTAGCGTACTTGTTTAAGTTTGTTTAACAGCAAATAAACAAGCTATGCGGCTTGTATCGCGTCTAACTTAATTTATTGTGTCTTAAGTAACATCGTAGGTGTTGTGTAATTTATATGCAGCATGGTCCTTGATAAATCTAGGAGTATGATCTTTGTCTCAAGTTATCATGGGTAAGAAACCCATGATCATCTAAGACTTATAATTATATATTATGAATAGCCTGTAGTCCATCATACAATCGCAAGCATAGCTAAAAATTCCAATGTGTGTGGTTAAGTCGAAGTTTATTGAGGACAACTCAATGTTAGTCTCTATGCATATAAAGGTATAGAAAAAGAATATAAACAAATTCATGTACAAAACAAATCTTCTTCTCAAGAAGTTTTTGAATAAATTCCAGTTCCCTTCAACCGCATTCGTGATCACACGTATATCACTTACTAACGCTTGCAAAATAATATTTTTAAGCTAAAATAATATTAGAGTCAAGTGTAATTAAAGACGAAAATTCCGTGCATTGTGGATCGAGAACTATAATTGCAATCTTCCCAATACCTCCGGTTGCTACATTTGTTGTCTCGCTCAAACTAACGCTTCATCGTTATGTCCAGTACCCTCAACATCGATGTGCAGAATCGGGCACGGAGGCAAACGAAGACGATCACAGAGCTACTAATGTTACGACACGGCAAGAACGTAAAAGGACCAGAGACCATTTTAATGAAGAATTGTGGAAAGGATACATGGAGGAATTTAAAAACTTCTCAACTTACTTCTTGAACAAGAAAAAAGCTTTCGAGGACAATGCAAGATGCCATAAATAATATAAAAGAAGAGCTTACTTCATTAAATTGAATGTCTCTCAGAAATGCGATTGGAATTAAACGCAGTTAAAACTCACCATGATGACCTAACACAAACAGTGATGCAAATAAAATCTAATATTGCTCAAAGTCAAAGACAAATATGAGATTTTGCAGAGCTATGAATTTACCTGTAACCAAATTGAAGAAATAAAAGTGTAGACTAGATAAAGTTGAAAAATCAGTAAAAATATCAGAAAAGATCAATCTGAGTTTATAACGTTGCAAACAGTTGTCAACAACATACAAATTAATATGCAAGAACAGCAACAGCAAGAGCGACAGGCAAATCTGGAAATTGTGGGAGTTCCGGAATCACGTGGAGAAATCTACAGGAGTTAACAATTCGTCTAGCTGCCTCGCAGGGTTGACTTGCAAAGGACATATAATCCACGCTACAAGAGTTCAACCACTAGTCAAAACACATAACACGGACCTAAGTCAATAATTATTAAGTTTAGAAGTCGATTTGAAAGGATAACATCTTAGCAGGTATACGTAAAAAGATTGACCACTCTAGACATTTCAATGCCCGGTGAAGTGAAGCGCATATTTGTTAACGAACACTGACGGTAGGTAACAAAAATTGTTTAAAACTTGTCGCGAAATTGCATCATCTAAAGGATTTAAGTACTGTTGGACAAAAACTGTCGTATTTTTATGAGAAGAAACGACAATTCACCTGATGTTGCATATAAAAACAATTAGATTTAAGAAACTTTTAGAAAATATAAACTTAGATTGTTTAGTTTTGTTTTATGTATATATTTTATTTTATTTAAATTTAATTTATCAATTTGTGGATAATATATAAGAATTGAGTCTTCATATAAACTTGATAAATCTGAGAGTATGATCTTTGTCTCAAGTTATCATGGGTAAGAAACCCATGATCATCTAAGTCTTATAATTATAAATTATGAATAGCCCGTAGTGCATCATACATTGCAAGCATAGCTAAAAATCCAATGTGTGTGTTAAGTTGAAGTTTATTGAGGACAACTCAATGTTAGTCTTTATGCATATATAGGTATAGAAAAAGAATATAAACAATTTCATGTACACAGAAATCTTTCTTCTCAAGAAGTTTTTAATAAAATTAATAATTTACAAATTTCATACGTATAGGAACATGGCATGTACAACATTTTAAGAATGTTTAGTTTTCAAAGTATATATCACAATAAACATTATAATATACGTATCTTAAAGATGTAAAAAGTCGCTTAGAAAGCGAATAATTTCATACATTACATATTTATCTTTCAATACCAATTTTGACGCATACATATATATGGGTATTGAAAATCTTTAGAGATTTTAGTTATGGATGGAGAACATGATCGAGGCTCAACTTATAACTAACTTTTGATAGCTTAGTCATATACTTTCCGAACTGGTATCTGCATTTGTGCGTAAGCGGTGAAGTTTATACTGCAGGCCCATGTCTGCCTATGCAAAGGTATAGAAAATTAAGACAATCTGTACGCTGTGTCAAGGTCCGGTCGAGAGTTAACTAAAATAATACTGCTTTTGATTCACCTATGGAGATGGGATGGTTGAGGACATAGATGCTGTCCTTTCTGTCCTTCGCAAACATAGGTATGAAGATCTTAGAAGAGTAAAGTCGATTCCCAAAGCGAATTCACATACTATTCTTCTACCAATTTGACATCATGGTATTAAACTGTTTATGCAGTGTTGTAGTTGGCGAGGAGGAGGTAACATAATCTGGCATGGTAGCTATCTTCCCTCGTTCTGCCTGAAATCGAGCTAGCGGTGGAGCTTTAACCATCGGGCCGCCGCCTGGCAAAGAGTCTCGTCCTGAGTGGGCTGAGAACCGTCCTGTGGGCCGTCTGAGCTAACAGACTCTGGAGTACTGTTCCTAGACTAGGGTTGCTGGATAAGGTTGCGTGTCTCTCCACACACCCAGAGGGAAGGCAGATGAGTCGACCGGCTCACTGATTCCGCGACTGGCGGGCTGCACTGCTGTGCGGGTGGCAGGGCGTAGGAGAAGAGTTCCATGGATGTCCATCTGCTTCAAGCGCCAGAAAGGAGCTAGTGGTGGTTTAAGGCGCGTGGCAAAGAGTCTCCACGTGGCTAGACCCTAGTCTTGTGCCCTCGAGGAAAGGTATGGTAGTATTTACCTAACTACAGGCTGAGACTAAAAGCTTAGCAGTTATTATCGCACAGAGAGCGTGGTACTAGTGCAAAATGGTTGCTGACACGCCCTACATAGAGTTTGTCAACTTATTAACCAAGAAGACTTGATGAACGTCAGCTCATAATTTGCCCAAAAAAAGGTCAGCAGGGGCCATAATTATCATATTATCAAAATTACTTTATCGCAGAGACTTATATACAAATGGTCATGTAAGTCATAATCAAGTTTAAAAATTATAATTATCTACCTGTCTCAAAATTATAACTTTAATAATTTTTCAATAAGGTAATAGGAACTTATATAATTCAGTATCAGCGACTTACTTTGAAACTATTATGTTATATAAAATTAAACAATTAAGTCAAGATGATCAATTAAAATTATATTTGACTACGATTCAGAATTCATATACGTTAATATTATCAATAGTAATAAAGAAGTTAGTTAATATTTCCACAGAGTTCTTGAAACTATTAGATTAAAATGTTGATGAAGCCTACATCAATAAGATGAGCTAAATTTGGTTTGACTACAGATTCAGATTGCTATACAACAATATTACATATTGGAAAAGTTGAAACCGTAAATCCAATTTAACTCATAGTCAAATATGATGAAACGGTTCATTCATCTCAAAAGGTAGCTAACTATGGTTATAATTTAATAAAGATAAACAAATTTTTATGAAATATAAACGTATATCAATTAAGCTTATATTATGTAATATATACAACGTTTTGATCTCAAGAATGTTAAACAGCATCTATTTAAAAGATAAACATATTGTTTAACAATACAAGTTTACTAAAAGCTTATATGACTTTAGTATATAAGGCTATTTCAAATGTAAATAAAAACATGACTAAATGCTATGAGAAATATATAGAAAAGTGCAAGTAGAAACCAAAAATAACCTAAACTCTATCAAGAGTCCAAAACAAATAACTTTTATTTTAATTTAAACCATAGCTTGATGTTTTGGTGGTTTTTTAGCTATTAAACACTTCTTTTCCTATCTAAGAAATGACTTTCTATTTTATTTAGGTACTAACTACTTACTTAGAAAAAAAAAAATAACTTAACGCTATATTCACCGTTTCAGTGACAAGTCAACACTTTAATCGTATTTATTTGTACTAATCTGAAAGCGATTAGATAAAGCAATGCGAGAAACAAGTGCTTATTAGCAGTTAATTAAAATTTATTTCTAGTCATTTCTTCAGCTAGGGAAAAGTTTTTAAATTTTTCTAGACCTTATAAAATTACATTAAAACAATTAGGTGTTGAAAAATAAATAGATTTTGAAATAAAATATATAAATTGATCATAAAAATAATTTAAGATTGAAGAAGAACAGATTAATTAGTTGACGATTACTAAATTAAAACATAAAAATTGATGTAAAAAAATTGCCAGAGTAAAAAATATTTATCTTGTGTTTTTGATGTTATTGGAATGAGCAAACATTCTTAAGACTTTAGGTGGCTTAACACGAAAATATTTATAACCAATCACAAGAGCTAACTGGCAAAAAATTATTTCGATCCAATATGGTCCAATTAGCAGCGTTCGATTGGCCTTAAAGAGGTCATCGGCCCATCAATGTTGATCTCTTCTTAGAACGATTGACCCTTTCTTGCAGGTATGGTCTAAGACCATATGGAGGCATCCGATCTTCCAGTCGATCCAGATTCTTCATTGCGGATTGAATTCTTGTTTGTTAGTCTGTTGGTTGATGTTATTGACAAGTGTATTTTAAGAAAGTAATTTTTGGGCTTGAGTTTTATGCACCCACGATTTTTTAATTTTCTAAATCTAATTGAATAACTTTGTATACGTATTTCTAAAACTTTTGTTTTTGTAATAATTTTCTGTTTTGTTTTTTTCTATTTATCTTTTATCTTATATTTCCCAGATTATTATTTTATCTAATATTTTTTCAGAAACCTCCTAATGGAGAAGGCGTGCAGTTAGGGAGACCTATGTCCAGTAGTGGACTAACACGGCCTGATGATGATGATTATGATGATCTAATATTTCAACTTTGGCCGATAAATTGATACGTAGGTTGTTTATTAGCACCGAATATATTTTAGTTTATGTCCATTTTAATATAAATAGAATTAAGGTAAATAAATAAGAACACGGTAGAAAACTTCAGGAACCTTCTAAGTAAATAATCTTTATATAAGCTTAAGTTTGGAACACACTCTAGATTCAACTAATCATGTTTTCATCTTAGATTCCTTAATCATTTTTGATTTTAGTACATTAAGGCATAATAAGTAAACCATTTACAATATTAAAATGATTCAACTTTATAAATATAAACATCGCATGCATCTGCGTCATGAACTATTCACGGCCTGTTTGGTAATCGGTAGAAATTATAATACAAAAAAGTGGTACATTTAATTCATGAATTCAAAGATGGCTGCCGCTGTCAAACCGAGAAATATCATAATTGTGCAATTACTCTGCAAACAAAATGTCGACTTTTTGTTCATACGCTTTATAATGACTCCGTGATCAACATTCAAAATACCAGGACTTCATGTATGCGCGACAGTAGCCTAAGAATTGAAAAATAATAACTTGAAATAATAACTTGAAAAAATAATGAGCAATACTTTCACGTTTATGTGAAAAATAAACGTTAAATGAAAATCAATGCTTACAGTAATTGTGAATATACAATAATATTATATATTTATACGTTACGTATTAATGCAAAATTTTACGTTAAAATGCACGTGTTTACGAATATACATGCATTTTTACCTTCTACAGTGTAGAATTGCACAGTATATAATACTTAATTGACATTTATTTAAACGATTATACATGAAAGTAAATGTCAATCCAACCCTAGTTTCTAAGAAACGGCTCCGCCCTTTACAACTGACACTTATTATAAAGTCGTATATGGAAATGTTTCATGATAAGTTCAAGGTAATTCTAGCGTTTTTTTAAAGGTTGTATTTCATTCATAGTATAAGTTCATCTTATAGAACAGAGGAATTTTTAATACTTCATCTTCTTTTTTACTTCTCTTAAATTGGCTTCGTCATCATCAACATCATCATCATCATCAGCCTGTGATAGTCCATTGCTGGACATAGGCCTCCCTTAATACACCCCTATCATCTTACTTTTCAGACAATTGGGTGATCGGCTTAAATTGCCCTAACCAACTAGGAACCAACATTGAAAATTTGTTGAGTACCCAGAGGATTCGAACCCACAACCTCCGGTTTCTAAAGCACACGCTCATACCACTAGGCTACGGAGGCGTAATTGTGTAAATCTTTTATTGGCCAATTTATACTCTGTATTTATAACACTCCATTGGTGCGTACAGATCAAATCCGTGACTTAGGTATATACTTAGATACTAAACTTAACTTTAACTACCATATTAATGCAATTACAACAAAAGCCTTCCGATCTCTTGGGTTTGTTATGCGAACGTGCTCCCCGTTTCGAAATCCCGATAGTATTAAAAGTGTCTACTTTGCATATGTCCGCAGTGTTTTAGAATTTGGATGCAACATTTGGTTACCTAATTACACAACACAAATAAATAGATTAGAAAAAATTCAAAAGAAATTTATTAAATTTTTAAATTTTAAAACTTTTTATTCTACAAAATCATACGAACAAGATTGTAAGCAGCATGGGATTCTACCTCTTTACAAAAGAAGAATCCTTTTAGATATGGGATTACTTTATGACTTACTTAATTCGAAAATAGATTGTTGCGAGCTTATAAACAAGTTAGAGTTACGCGTCCCAGCTCGCCGTACGCGCCACACTCCTCTCCTAAATACATCTTTACACAGGAGTAACTACGGCCGCAATGAGACCATTAATAGACTGTGTAAGATATATAACAAACATTTTAGTAAACTCGATCCTTTTTGTTGTACAAAAATCAAATTTAAAAAGAACGTCTTAGAAATACTATCCCAAAAAGATTCCGAATTTAGATTTTAAATTCTAGATTTAAATTTAAAATTCAATTTCTACTGATTTAATGTTATTTGTTAATCATCTGTGTTGTTATCTGTACTAGTACATTAATTGTGTAAATTAAGTGCAGTTGATGTAATTTATATAAGCATGTGTAATGGTGTAGTGTTTTACTTTAGTTATATGCTTCTCCATTGGTATTTTTTTTATTATTATTAATGAAAACTAAATTTACTGTGTGATAACATTTGAATATGTGGTAATCTTTTATTGGCTTTTCTACTTGTAAACACTCTTTATTGCTAATTGTGTTCTAATTATAAGCTGTTGATTACCTGAATAAAGAATAAAAAAAAAAAAAAAAAAATTAATAATTTACAAATTTCATACGTATGGAACATGGCGCATGTCGGATCAAAACAACCTTTTGCGTGGGTAGATGTACAACATTTTAAGAATGTTTGTTTTCAAAGTATATATCACAATAAACATTATAATAAACGTATCTTAAAGACGTAAAAGTCGATTAGAAAGCGAATAATTTTATACATTACATATTTATCTTTCAATACCAATTTTGACGCATAGATACTATATGGGTATTAAAGAAATTTTAGCAGTTTTAGTTATGGAGGAGACGAGCCGAGGCTCAACTAAACTAACTTAGCTTAGCTTAGCTAACTTTCCCCGAACTGGTTCTCGCTTTGTCGTAGCGGTGGGGCTTAGTACCTGCGCCTGCCCCGCCGCAGGTAAGCTAAGACGAATCCGACCGGCCTGTGGTGCAAGGCCGGTCGTGGAGGAGGCTGCGGGCTAAACAAGTCTGCTTTGGATTCACCTTGGAGGTGCGAGGACGGGTTGCAGGAGGTATGTGCGCCGTCCTTTCTGTCCTTCGCAACCAAGGTGAAATCGCGGAGGAAGAGGAGTTTCGGATTCCCAAAGCCGCTCACCCTATTCTCCGCGACTCGCAGGGCTGCACCGCTGATGCTGTGTGGAGGGCCGGAGGATGAGGAACATTCGGCATAGTGTCGTCTATCTCTCCTCTTCCTGCTTCCGAAGCTGGAGCTAGCGGCGGAGCTTAACATCTGGGCCGCCGCTGGGGGCAAGAGTCTCGTCCCTGCGTGGGCTAAGAACTCTTAGCTCCCTTGACCCCTGAGTAACAGACTTGGGGGAGTCTGTTACCCTAACTACAGGGGCTGAGACAAAGGTTGCGTTAGTTCCGACACACCCAGAGGGAAGCAGATGGTCGTAGGGCCGAGATGAGGTTGCTTCGGCGGCCAGCGCTGGTGGGGTCGCAGACGACTGCGAAAGAGTTCCTGTCCCCCCATTGCTAAGGCGGCGCCAAGAACAAACAACGTGGTGGTTTTAGTCGGTGCGAGTCTAACATAACCCGTCTTTGCCCCCGCGAGGACAGGTATACGTAGGCATTTCCCCAAGCTAAAAAAAAAGCTTAGCTAACATTATCGCCAGAGACGTTACTATGAAAATTGTTGTAATGCCCTCCTATGTTTGTCAATTTATTAACTTAGCCTTGATGAAAACTTAAGGCTTTTCATCAATTAAAAAAAAAGGGTCACAGGGGCCATTTATTATTCACCTTATTATCAAATATTACTTTATTTTTATATACAAATTACAATAAAGTCAATATTCAATGTCAAAAAATTATAATTTCTACCTGTCTCAAAATTAAAATCTTTAATATTTTTTCAATAAGTATATAGCGAACTTTCATAATCATGCTATCGTGCGTCTTCACTTGAAACTATTATGATTAAAATTAAACCACTCTAACAAAGATGGTCATAAATTGAGTTTGACTACAGATTCAGATTCATATACACTTAAATATTAGCATACGTAGTAAAAAGTTAGGAAAATTAAATTTACCACAAAGTTTTAACATCATAATCAAATATGTTGATGAAGCTACACCATTATAATGGCTAAACTCTTACTTGTTTATAAATTTTACTATTGCTTAACACACAAATTTATTGGAAATATAACCGTAATCCTATTAACTAATTAGTAAGATGAAAACGGGTTCTTCGATCTCCAAGAAAGGTAGCGTACAGCAGTTGGCTATATTTAATAAAGATAAACCATAATCGTTTATAAATCGTAAAAGTATGGAATTTTAAGCTTTGTATTTGTAATATATACAACTTTTTTCAAAATGTTAAGCCCCAAAAACATATTTAACAACGAAGTTTGCACTAAAAACTTATATGACTTCTAGTTTACGTTATTTCATGTATTGATAAAGCAGAAAAATAAATAGAAAAGGGCAAGTTAAAATCTGTACAAACCAAAAAATAACCTAAACTCTATCAAGAGTCCAAAAACATAACTTTTATTTAAATTTAAACCATAGCTTGATGTTTTGGTGGTCTTTTCCTATCTAAAGAAATCACTACGAATTTCATGTGACAAGTCAACACTTTAATCGTATTTGTTGTACTAATCTTAAAGCGATTAGATAAAGCAATGCGAGAATCTAAGCGCTTAATTAGAAGTTTATTTCTAGTCATTTCTACAGCTAGGGAAAAGTTTTAAAATTTTTCTAGACCTTATAAAATTATATTAAAACAATTAGGTGTTGAAAATTTTGAAATAATATATATATATATTGATCATAAAAATAATTTAAGATTGAAGAAGAACAGATTTATTAGTTGACGATTACTAAATTAAAACATAAAATCAATTACAACAGATAAATTATGACAAAATTGATGTAAAAAAATTGCCAGAGTAAAAAATATTTATCTTGTGTTTTTGATGTTATTCGAATGAGCAAACACTCTTAAGACTTTAAGTGGCTTAACACGAAAATATATATAACCAATCACAAGAGCTAACTGGCAAAAAATTATTTCGATCCAATATGGTCCAATTAGCAGCGTTCGATTGGCCTTAAAGAGGTCATCGGCCCATCAATGTTGCGATCTCTTCTTAGAACGGATTGACCCTTTCTTGCACGGTATGGTCTAAGACCATATGGAGGCATCCGATCTTCCAGTCGATCCAGATTCTTCATTGCGGATTGGATTATTGTTTGTTAGTCTGTTGGTTGATGTTATTGACAAGTGTATTTTAAGAAAGTTATTTTTGGGCTTGAGTTGTATGCACCCACGATTCTTTAATTTTCTAAATGTAATTGAATAACTTTGTATACGTATTTCTAAAATAAATAATTCATAACTTTTTGTTTTTGTAATAATTTTCTGTTTTTATTTGTTCTATTTATCTTTTATCTTATATTTCCCAGATTATTATTTTGTCTGATATTTTTGAAACTCCTTTATGGAGAAGGCGTGCAGTTAGGGGGCTATGTCCAAGTAGTGGACTGACACGGCCTGATGATGATGATCTATATGATTATCAACGTTGGCCGATAAATTGATACGTAGGTTGTTTATTAGCACCGAATATATTTTAGTTTATGTCCATTTTAATATAAATAGAATTAAGGTAAATAAGTAAGAACACGGTAGAAAACTTCAGGAACCTTCTAAGTAAATAATCTTTATATCGCTTAAGTTTGAGCACACTCTAGATTCAACTTCATGTTTTCATCTTAGATTCCTAATCGTATTTGATTTTTAGTACATCAAGGCATAATAAGTAAACCATTTACAATATTAAATGATTCAACTTTATAAATATAAACATCCACGCATCTGCGTCATAAACTATTCACGACCTGTTTGATAATCGGCAGAAAGTATAATACAAAAGTGGTAGATTTAATTGATGAATTCAAAGATGGCTGCTGTCAAACCGAGAAATATCATAATTAGCAATTACTCTGCAAACAAAATGTCGACTTTTTGTCATACGCTTTATAATGACTCCGTGATCAACATTCAAAATACTAGGACTTCATATATGCGCGACAGTAGCTAAGAATTGAAATAATAATTGAATTACAATACTTTCACGTTAGTGAAAATAAACGTTAAATGAAAATCAATGCTTACGGTAATTGTGAATATACAATAATATTATACTGAGAAAACGTTTTTTAAATTATTTTATGTTTATACGTTACGTATTTATGCAAAATTTTACGTTAAAATGCACGTAGTTATATATCCGCATTTTTACCTTCTAGTGTATAATTGCACAGATATAATACTTAATTGACATTTATTCAACGATTATACATGGAAGCAATGTCAATCCAACCTAGTTTCTAGAAACGGCTCCTCTTACAACTGACACTATTATAAAGTCGTATATGAAATGTTTCATGATAAGTTCAAGGTAACTAACGTTTTTTTTAAAGATTGTATTTATCAGTATAAGTTCATCATATAGAACAGAGAATTTTTACCACTTCTTTTTTACTTTAAATTGGCGTCGTCATCATCAACATCATCACATCATCACTGTGATAGTCCATTGCTGGACATAGGCCTCCTTAATACAACCCCTATCATCTTTACTTTTCAGACAATTGGTGATCGGCTTAATTGCCTAACCAACTAGGAACCAACATTGAAAATTTGTTGAGTCCAGAGGATTCGAACCCACCTCCGGTTTCAAAGCACAGCCATACTACTAGGCTAGGGCGTAATTGTGTAAATCTTATTGGCCAATTTATACTCTGTATTTTTTAAAAAGTTAACAATAACCTAGCTTTTTTGCATGAATTGTTACCGAGATGACAATCACTTAGTAGCAGTTCACTTATAACACCGTTAGTTCGACACTAGGGTCCTTATGGGGTACCTTATTTATCTCCATTCCGATTCTGATCTGCTCAAAGGGTAATGGCCTCAATTAATAGACATTAGTAAACAACGTCAACCTGTACATAACTAATTCTGTGTACAAGCTAAGTAGAGCAATAATAATGCAAGCAGACTGCGAAGATAGGTTTCGATTTGTAGTAAAGATCTGGCATGTTAGGGATTCCCTTTTTCTTTCCTCATAGTCTGAGGAGTCGGATAACCGACACAAATAGGTGATGTGACCCATATTCCAACCAACTAGGGAACAAGAGTGAAAAGTTGTCATATCCCCACAGGATTTGAACCTGTGATCTCAGATTTCTTTAGCCAGAGCCATATCCACAAGTAAGGCAGTTAATGCGGGCCTATACCGCCCGTATCGAGCTATAATTTAACCACAGACAGCTCCCGTGCGGCTACTCGAATTCCACACATGCAGTGTCTATAATATTTATGGTACTTACCATCTATGAAATTAAAGTGCGTTCAAGAAAGCTTTTGTACTGTATTCTCTTCATATTTTTATAAATATAATGTAATTCGTAACTCAAATCATGCTTTGTTTCAATTTATTATTGATAAACTAAATGAACAATAACAATAATATACGAACTGTATAAGAGTATGTATTTGCATAGACTCGTCTATCACTTGGGTATTAATGTTTTCTTTCAGTTGTAGACCGTATTTTTTAAGTATAAATCAGAGAGAACTTTGAGTTTATTCTTACATACTGGAATACAAATATATAATTTTTTTAATGTAAGATGATAAATTATTAAAAAACTATTGTTAAATAAATAAAATTTTAATAAATTCTTAGCCATCATTTATGATAAAAAGAGATAGGAAAAGAAAGTTTATTAACATTACTCTCTTGGGATGATAAGCTGCGGTGCTCGTTTTATTGATAAGTTTTATAAAATAATTGGATATCTAGCGATCTATAATTTTAGGTCGCTCCAGTGACTAGAAAATTTTACATCTAATTCGCCAAATTCATATCATAAGCGAGGCAATAAAACCGAGTATACTAGTGAGTAATTAATACTACTAATGAAGTAGGTAGAGGCGGTACTCTTTTGATATCAAGGTAAAAATTTAACAGGTTCAGTCTTCTAACTAGTTTTTGTTATTTCTTAATATTAAATTAATAAAGCCGACCCATTCGAACATTAATAAGTTCGCTTTGTTTCACAAATATAATACATACATAAATTTCATCATTGAAATAATGCATCGTTTATTAAATTCTATTGTCTTTTATTACGGTTATCACAATATCTTAAGAAATACCAAAAATTATATGACTAACCTAAGCAGATAAAATTACTTAAAGTTAGGATAAAAAATGCTTTGATATGAGATAAATTCAAAACACTTACTACGGACACTCAAGGTTTGATTGACAAGGTAAGCTTATTTTATGACCAACATGGTTTAAAAGCGCTGCAGTAAATATTGTTAACGATTTATGGTATAAAGCAAAGTTGTAAATATAAAAGTAAACTTAATGAAGGTTTTTTTTATCTATGAATTCATTTAAGTTTCATGCCTTGGCGCCCTAAGTTTTAAGCATTTACTTAGAAAAAAATTTGTTATAGTTGTTAAAACTCAAATTAACTAGATAATAAACAGTTAATTTTATTTTGAATAATCTGTTCGAGTTATTTTTGTGAATACAACTGATAATTTAAAGTAAAAATATCTCTCACAATTGTAATAAAAGTATATTTAGATAAATAAAATATTTTTGATAGAAGTAATTTAAGATTATCTTGTTTGGAAATTTTTACAATAGGAAGTTACGGTCGAATCATAAGTTGTCTTGTTAAAAGATATAGTAATACGCAATATCTTTATATATTTAATTCTTTGTAATTGTGTGTTGACTGTGAAATCCTCCAAATGCTGGACCGATTGAAATGAATTTTTGTGTGTATTCTACTTAATTCGAGAATATAGATTCACAAATAATCCCGGCAGATAGCGTTGCAGTCTTATCAGGTTATTTTCCATGTTGCAAATAAACAGCTTTATTAGTTGTTATTTATTATTATTCGTCTTTCATTTTATTCTTTCTTTAATATACTAATACTTGAAATATGAGGATAACGACCGTAGGTCCTGGCTAGTAATTGTATAAATTGATTTTAAACTTTTACTTTATTATTAAATAAAGAATCGTAATGCCATAATATTTATACGTTTACGATAAATTTATATATTTAATCATATTCATATTTTAACCTGATATTTAAATAGAATTCATACAAGTTATTTGGTAGACAACTTTCAAACCCTCCTTCTCTAATAGAATCTTATATCCAAAAATCTTTCAGTAAGCGAGCTTAATATAACAGATTAAATAAAGCTAGTAAAACGAGTTTGTGACATCAATGCGGCTTTTTCTGTAAAAAAATTATATAATTACACTTGTATTAGGAACATACATTATTTACTGGTGTCCTTTGGTCATCAAACCGAGACAAAAAGATAGCAGAACAAAGAAAGTCCTTGAAAGACATTGTCTGCCAAAGGTTCACTTAAAATGGCTGAAGCCACTTACTAAAGTACTATGAGCTTAAGGTGCATATACCTTTATACAGACTTCATTAAACTAATATTATGTATATTTTTACGCTTTAAAAACTCGTAAAAGGTTTAAATGAAGTCATTTCAGCTCAGCTTCATTTGAAACTTTTAGATGCTATGAAAATAAATAGATTGGTTTCAATCTTTCGGTAATAAGTTTTGTATTGTTTCTAAAACGATAATTGTTATCTGAAGCTTGCTAGCTTATGTATATATGTAGTTTATGTAATTATTCATATATATATATATATATATATATATATATTATATTTATGTGTATCTAGGATAGCAGTATGTATTACGTATATTTGTATTGTAAACATATTTATGTACGTGTATTACTTTCTTTTTTTTATATTTGGACATTTAGTACTTTTAAACGACCCAATTCTTATGTATAAAACCTTGTTTTTCTCTTTTTTATTATTTTTTATTATTGCACCTACTTAACATTCTCCTAACCACCCAATGGTTGACTGGCAGAGAATGCCTTTGGCATTAAGTCCGCCATTGTACTCATTTTGTACAAAAGTGTTAATAAATAAATAAATATATATTGGTACCAAAATTAGATTTATTCAACTTTTCAATGAATAAATGAGCTTTTGTAGGATTAAATTATACATTTTTCATATTTTTCTTAACAATGACTCACTGCGCCGTTTTGTTTTTAGCTTATGAGTACATTAAGACACAAATAAAATAGACACTTAATATCCATTGTCAGAGTTTCTAAAATGTACCTCTCTCTAAGGTCTTGGTACAACGTATTCATCATCATCATCAGCCTGTGTTAGTCCGCTGGACATAGGCTGTCTTCTCCATTAGGGGATTTTTGGAACGTATCCTACTACGCTGGTCCAATGTGGATTGGTCAGTGGACCGACTTTTTACATGCCTCCGACGGATGGATTATCTCACTTTTCAGACAATAAACCCAAATCGTCCTAACCAACTAAAAAACAACTCAGAAAAGTAGTTGATGTACTATCTTAATCTAATAAATATCGAACAATATAAAACGACGAGAAAATCTATATGTATATTGAGAGTTTAATAAACAATAAAAAACAAAATAAAAGAACGGCAATAATTTTTTAAGTTTTTTCGTGGGTAGGTGATAATAAAGTGCAGACGTAAAATTTTAACTCCTTTTATTTTTAATAGAATAATTTAAAATCTTATTCAGTTAAAGTCCTTAATAATTTAATTAGGTCTAGAAAAGTTAAAATATAGTGTAACTTGTATTTGTTAAACATTTTATGTAGTTTACATACTGTTTGACATTTTCACCTGCCAGCACTACTATACACAAAATTAGGACACTAAACTTTTTATTGGAACAGCACATTGACTTGCATTAAAGATGTCCAACTTGTCTGATGTAATCTCCACTCAGCTGCTACTAGAAGAGAAAATTTCGAAGAGATTTGATGATCTACAGTCACAGATCACAAATGCTGGTTCCTCAAAGGACACTGTTTCCAAGATTGGTGAAGAGCTCAGGAATTTTCGGGAGCTTATATTTGGGATCCTCAGTCTCTTGCGGCAGCAAATTAAGGAGTGTGTCAAGCAGGTGGATGACATAGATGCAAAAGGCCGCCGAAAGTCGCTTCTGTTATTAGGCTTGCCAGAAAAGGACACCGAATGTTGCTCTGAGGTATTGGTCGATATTATCAATAATAAGCTTGGTCTTGCTAACATCACAAGTGCATCGATCAAAACTTGTCATCGACTAGGGTCAAAAAATAAAGAACATCATAGGCCAATATTAGTTAAGTTCACATGTTATGACACTAGAATGGACGTATGGAAGGCGAAGTCAAAACTGAAAGGCTCTTCATTTTCTCTCAAGGAGTTCTTGACCAAGTCTAGGCAAATAGTTTTACTAAGGCTCGGCTTCACTTCGGAATGCGCGGGTCTGGTCCCAAGGTGGTGTATTTTTATAAAACGTCTGTGGCAAGGTACTTAAGATAACCACCGAGGAGGAACTTGCCCCCCTTTTAGATAAGTACCCAAAGATGTCGGGCAAGCCCTTAACGAAGACCACAAACACTGGCAGGAATAAAAGCTGAAAATAAAAAGATACCATTTTAGTTTGTTTCGTAAGTGATAACAGTGTGACTATCCTTACCTTAATGTAAATATGTTGTTTATTTTGTTGTTTTTATTATCATATCCTAGTATCTAAGCACTTTGTTTTCTTTTATTATTATGGAGGTAGGTTATATTCATACAAAACTTTAATTTGTTGCTTGTTTTGATTAATTGTTTAATGACTTCTATCAAATGACAGTTCTGTGTCAAATGTCAAATCAAAAAGGCACATGTTGCGTAGAGGATGCGTTCTTTTTTTATTTCATTATTTTTCTTTTTTATTTTTTTTTTCTATGTCACTTAATTTATTCTTGTTTTATTTTTAATATCGTTTCTTTTATTTAATTTTAAATTTTGATTTGTTTCAAAATTTTATACTGTTCTTTTATAGTTATAATCTATATTTTTGTATGCTGGCGGGTGGAACGAAGAATAATTTATCGTTAAATAAAATTTTATAAATATTTTTAGTTTATAATATAATTATATATTTTTTTATATACATATAATATTTATTTTTTATATTATATATTATTTTGGTTATAATTTAATGTCTCTTAGTTCAGACGAATATTATTACTCTGCGAATGAATCTGCTAGTTGTATTTCTGACAATAGTTTTGACTCATTACCGAACTCATTAGGGGAGTCTCTAAATGAACGTTTTTCTTCAACTGCGAACCATAATTTAAACATTTGTCACATTAATGCTCAAAGCATTCCAAGTCACTTCGTTGATTTGTGCGATGCATTCTCAAGTTGTAATGTACACGCCGTCCTAATTTCGGAAAGCTGGCTTAAACCACATCTGCCTTCTACGATGTACGCTCTTCCCGGTTTTGTACTAATTCGGAATGACCGCATTGATAGAAGAGGTGGGGGGGTGGCAATTTACCTTAGGCATGACCTTATTTATCACTTAATATGTTCTTCGCCCCAAAGTTACTCGGCTTCGGCTGAATACTTATTCATCGAGGTCATTCTGAGTGGTACAAAGATCGTTTTGGGCGTGGTTTACTGTCCCCCCAGCGTTGATTACTTCACCGATTTCGAATTGGTCCTGGAATCTTTGGGCTCAGAGTATTCACATCTCGTCATCATGGGAGATTTCAATACTAATCTTTCAACACCCGACTCTCCTCGTACTATTAAACTCCTTCGCATTGTCAAGTCAAGTTCTCTTCATGTCTTACCACTCCAACCTACCCACCACAACCTTTCTGGTGAAGACACTTGGCTAGACTTAATCCTCTCTTCAAATCCTTCCATGATCCCTTCACACGGTCAGTATCCTGCCTCTGGTTTCTCTCATCACGACCTAATTTTCCTGTCCTATATTCTTAAACCTCCCAAACCCAAACCCAAAGTTCTGCACGTGCGTTCTTTTGCGAAGATGAATACCGAGGATCTTTACAAGGATGCTGCCAAAATTGAGTGGCAACCTTTGTTGGAAGCCTACTCAATAGACGGGAAGGTTAACATCCTCTTATTGAAATTCGTAAACTGTAGACATTCATGCCCCAGTCAAAACTGTAAAATTAAGCGTCCACCGGCTCCTTGGTTGACTGATGGCATCCGGCTGGCCATGAGAGTTAGAGATCCAAGTTCCGAAAATTCAAAAAGAACGTACTGACAGTAATTGGTCCACATATAAAGCAGTCAGAAATCGATGTAATCAGATGATACGCAACGCCAAACGCCGACATATTCTTGATAATATCTCTTCTTCAAGTCCTGCTCATATCTGAAATTCTTGAAATCTGGGTATCGGCAAGGCACGAATGTCAACCATATCCAGTTCAATTGCTTTAGATGATTTTAATAATCATTTCTCACCACATCTTCACTAGATCATCTAACGACTAATGAAACAATTTCGCATTTAAATGGTTTGACGCGTCCATGCACGACTAAGTTTTGTTTTCTCCAGTTTCTTCTGATGAAATCAAAAACTCTCCTCCATCAAATCCACCGCCGTAGGTCCTGATGAAATAGGGCGAAGAATGATAGTGCCTCTCCTAGATTTTCTACTTCCTGCTATCACTCATATTATAAATTTTTCCTTAGACACAAAATCCTTTCCTTCCTCTTGGCGAAAAGCTTTTATTCGGCCCTTACCAAAATGCTCCAATCCAACACTTCTCGAACATTATAGACCTATCTCAATTTTACCATTTCTCTCCAAGGTTCTAGAATCATGTGTATTAAATCAAATCTTCATTTTGTACTTAGTAATAACTTACTAAGTCCTTTTCAATCCGGCTTCAGACCTGGCACAGTACTACACAGCCCTCCTTAAAGTGACTGACGATATTAGAGCTGGTATGGAGAATACCAAAATCACAGTATTGGTATTAATTGATTTTTCTAATGCCTTTAATACCGTCAGTCACGACATCCTTCTAGCTGTCCTGTCTTATTTCATGGTTTCGGAAGAAGTGCTGGACTGGTTCTCTTCTTATCTTCGGGGCGCCAACAGTCTGTAGTTGTTGATGACTCTTCATCAAGTTGGCTTGACACTGAACTTGGCGTCCCTCAAGGCGGTATTCTTTCCCCTCTTCTATTTTCTCTTTTTATTAATCTTATTACTAACAATATTCACTGTGCGTATCATCTGTATGCTGACGATCTGCAAATATATGCCCAATCAACAATCGATACTGTATCGGAGGCTGTTAATAAAGTCAACAGAGACTTAGACTCTATCAAAGATTGGTCTGATAGGTTTGGGTTAGCTGTCAACCCATCTAAATGCCAGGCTATTATTCTTGGCAGTTCTAGAATTTTGGCCAAATTGAATACAGTTCAATTACACGAATTTTTACGACAGCTCTCCTATTCCTATCAGCCAAAGCGTTAAAAACTTGGGCTTGTTCGTTGATAGCACATTAAGTTGGAATTCGCATATTACTAATGTTAGTCAAAAAGTAACCGGTTCCATGCGACATCTCTACAGGTTTAAAAACTTTCTGCCGGCGCCAACAAAAGCAATGCTCGTACAGGCTTTGATTTTCCCTCTCATCGACTATGGTGACATGTGCTACTTTGACCTGAATGCAGATCAACTCAATAAACTAGACCGACTTCTAAATAACTGCATTCGATTTGTTTTCAACCTTCGTAAATATGATCATGTGTCTTCCCATCGTGCACAATTGCAGTGGCTACCCATTCGCCAGCGACGCTCGTTACGGGCTCTCACTACTCTTTATTCTTTTCTTGATTCTCCTTCCACCCTAGTTACATATCTTCGCATTTCCAGTACCTCTGTGAAGTCAAACAAAACCTTCGATCGACGCATAACCGTCTTCTTCAATGTCCTATTCACCGTTCTGACTTTACGCACTCCTCTTTTTCTATTAAATCAATAACTTTGTGGAATGAGCTGCCTTCCGATATTAGGATGGCTAAGAATCGCTTTGAGTTTAAAAGTAAAGTTCGCAAATATCTTCTTAAACAAATTTAAACAACCAGATTTTTTTTTAGCTTTAACTATTTTATTTGTTTCTTTAACACGTAAGAGCTTATATTATTTATGTATTAATTTTTTTTGAGTAATTCCTATATATTTATTATATATATATATGAGTATATATTTTTTTTTTATTTGAGTATGGTATATGTTTGTGTATATATGGATATATATTATGACGTTCAATATAGTTTTATTATATATATTATTAGCATAGGTCTGATATACTTAACATTTATTTTTTCTTTGTTTTAATTGTACGCCTACCTTAAATTTTTCTACACCACCCAAAGGTTGACTGGGAGAGAATGCCTTCGGCATTAAGTCCACCTTTGTACCCATTTCTAATTTTGTGTACATAAAGTTTAAATAAATAAATAAATAAAATAAAATTTATTACCGCCGTTTTCAAAGTATGCTATGTATTAACACTTTTTTCTTTGTTAGACATATAAAGCTAACAGTCTGATAATACTAGATACTGGCAGATATTAACATAAATAAATCTGTATTTTATTAGAAATCCATTAAATCATTCATTGCCTTCTCTTTGTGCAAATGAGCTATTCTACAGCCATCAATGTGTCATGGCTGTACAATGGGACTTATTAGACTTCAACATGATCTCCAATTCTTAAATGCTCTATTCAGTTACCTTCTGTACGTGAGGCCTTCATTTTTAGCAAAAAATGTCGGCTACCTAGTCCATGGCGACGGGAGCTTCCCGCGAGCTCTGTGTTAGATGAAGCTTACCACAGACAGAAGTCGGTCTGCACCAGTTAAAAAGAATCTATTCTCTTGATCAAAAGTATGTCCAATTAATTCATTCATCCAGAGATTTTTCCTAGCTTGTCGTGACATCTTTATCATAGTAAATAGAATGTATAACAACTACTTACAACATAACTTTGCTTCTAGTCTGTGTTATTGTAAAAGTGTTAAAATAATAAATATCATGAATCACAATCAAACAGTTTGATAAAATGATTTTTTTAGCCAATTCAGACTCGGAATACATTTAAGGCATAATAAGTAAAATTTACAATATTAAAATATTAACTTTATAAATAAACATCCACCATCTGCGTCATAAACTTCGACCTGTTTGATAATCGGCAGAAAGTATAATACAAAAAAGTGGTAATTTAATTTTGAATTCAAAATGGCTGCCCTTCAAACCAAAATATCATAATTTTTAAATTACTCTGCAAACAAAATGTCAACTTTTGTTCATCGCTTTAAGACTCCGTGATCAACATTCAAAATATCAGGACTTCATATTGCGGACACTAGCCAAAGAATTGGAAAATAATAACTTGAAAACAATACTTTCCGTTTATTGAAAAAAAACGTTAAATAATCAATCTCACAAAAGGGAATAAAAATATTATACTGAAAAAGTTTTTTTATTATTTTATTTTATCGTTCTATTTTCAAAATTTTACGTTAAAATGCGTGTTTAAATATCCTGCATTTTCCTCAGTGTAAATTCACAGTATATAATCTTAATTGACATTTATTCAACATTTTCATGAGTAAATGCTAAATCCCTAGTTTCTAGAAACGGCTCCCCCTTTACAACTGACCATTATAAAGTCTATATGGGAAATGTTTCAGTAAGTTCAAGGTAATTGTAACGTTTTTTTAAAGGTTTATTTCATTCATAGTACAAGTTATCTTATAGAACAGAGGAACATCATCATCATCATCATCTCAGCCTTAAGTATTGCTGGACATGGGCCTCCCTAATACACCCCTATGCCACCTGGATCATCTTACTTTTCAGACTTGGGTGATCCCAAAATGCCTAAACTAAGACCAACAATGAAAATTTCTTGAGTCCCAAGTTCAACCCCCGACCTCCGGTTTCTAAAGCACCGCCCATACTATAGGCACGGCGGCGTAATTGTTTCTTTATTGGAATTTTCTCTGTATTTTTAAAAAGTTTAAATAACCTAGCTTTTTGCTGATGTTGTTCCGAGATACAATCATTGTGGATTGACTCTAAACCGTAAGTTCAAAGGGTCCTTATGGGTCTTTTATCTCCATTCCGATTCTGATCTGCCTCAAATATGGTAATGGGCCTCAAATGTAATAGACATTAGTACAACAACGTCAACTCCGTACACATACACTAATTTCTGTGGCCCAATTAAACTAAACAATAATTAAAGTGCTTTAAACGAACGAAAGATAGGTTTCGATTTGTGGGTAAAGATCTGGCTGTTGGAGATTCCCTTTATTTCCTCTGGGTCTGATGGTCGGAAACCCGACACAAATAGGTGATGTAATTCCCTAACCAACTAGGAACAAAGGTGAAAATTGTCATGTCCCCCCAGGATTTGAACCTGGATCTCAATTTCTTAAGACCTATATCCATTGGTACGGCGTTTGCGGGCCTATACCGCCCGTATCGACTTAATTTAACCCGCAGCTCCCGTGCTCCTTAAAATTTCGAGCTCTTTATTAATAGTATTTCCATCTATAAATTAAATCGTTCAATAAAGCTTTGTCTTCTCTCTTCTTATTTTATAAATATAATTAATTCGTATCTTAAATCTGCTTTGTTTCAATATATTTGATAAACAAAACAAAATATACATGTTAAGAATATGTTTTCATAATTCTATCCTTGTTATTAATGTTTCTTTTAATTGAATATTTTTAATTATAAATCAGAGAACTTTTTTAGTTCCGTTCAGTATTTTCATATTGGAAAAAATATATCAAATTTTTTAAGATAATAAATTATTGAAAACTATTGTTAAATAAATAAAATTTTTAATATATTCTTACCATCATTTATATAAAAAGATAGGAAAAAAGGTTTAATTAATATTACTCTCTTGGATGACAAGCTGGGTGCTCTTTTTATAAGTATTATGTAATTGGAATTTGCGCTCTATAAAGGCCGCTCCGTGACTAGAAAAATTTTTCTAATTCGCGAAATTAATACTTGGCGGGAATAAAACCAGTGTAAAGGGTAATTTACTACTAATAAGTAGGTGAGGCGGTACTCTTTTTTGATATCAAGGTAAAATCAACGGTTCATCTTCTAACTGTTTTGTTATTTCATAAAAATTAAAAATAAAGACACCCATTCGAAATTAATAAGTTCCTTTCTTTCCAAAATATAATACAAACATAAATTTCATCATTGAAATAAGTATCGTTTTTAGATTCTATTGTCTTTTTTATTGATTATCAAATATCTTAAAAATATCAAAAATTAAATAACAACCTAAGCAGATAAAATTCAAAATTAGGATAAAAATGCGATAGAGATAAATTCAAAAACTCCTACGGACATTAAGGTTTGTTGTACAAAAGCTTTTTAAAACAAGGTTTAAAAGCGCGCATAAATATTTTAACGATTTATGGTAAAAAACAAAGTTTAAATATAAAAAAAACTTAATGAAGGAAATTTTTTTGATCTATGAATTCATTTAAGTTTCATGCCTTGGCGCCCTAAGTTTTAAGCATTTACTTAGAAAAAAATTTGTTATAGTTGTTAAAACTCAAATTAACTAGATAATAAACAGTTAATTTTATTTAGAATAATCTGTTCAAGTTGTTTTTGTGAATACAACTGATAATTTAAAGTAAAAATAACCCTCACAATGTGTAATAAAAAAGTATATTTAGATAAATAAAATATTTTTTGATAGAAGCCTAATTTAAGATGATCTTTGTTTGGGGAATTTTACCAATAGGAAGGCTTACGTGTCGATATCATAAGTTATCTTGTTAAAAGATACAGTAATTCGCAATATCTTTATATATTTAATTATTTTGTACGTGTGTGTTGACTGTGAAATCCTCCTTAAATGCTGGACCGATTGAAATGAAATTTTGTGTGTATTCTACTTAATTCGAGAATAATTAGATTCACAAATAATCCCGGCAGATAGCGTTGCAGTCGGTATCTGGGTTATTTTCCAAGTTGCAAATAAACAGCTGTATTAGTCAAGTTATTATATTATTCGTCTTTCATTTTATGCTTTCATTAATATACTAATCACTTGACATATGCAGGATAACGACCGTTGGGTCCGCTAGTTATTGTATAAATTGATTTAAACTTTTACTTTATTATTATTAAATAAAGAATCGTTAATGCCATAATGTTTATATGTGTACGATAAATTTATATATTTAATCATACTAATATTTTAACCCGATATTCTAAATAGAATCTCATACTAAGTTATTTGGTAAGGACAACTTTAAAACGCTTCTCTCAAATAGAATCTTTTATATCCAAAAATCTTTCAGTGAGCGAGTTTAATATTACAGATTAAATAAAGCTAGTAAAACGAGTTTGTGACATCAATGCGGCTTTTTATGTAAAAAAATTATATAATTACACTTGTATAAGGAACATACATTATTTACTGGTGTCCTTTGGCCACCAACCCAAGACAAAAAGATAGCAGAACACAGAAAGTCCTTGAAAGACATTGTCTGCCAAAGGTTCACTTAAAATGGCTGAAGCCACTTGGCTCTGTCGTTTCAGGATATTAAACCTTTGCTAAAGTACTATGAGCTTGAGGTGCATATACCTTTATACAGACTTCATTGAACGAGGATTATGTATATGTAAGCGCTTGAAAAACTCGTAAAAGGTTTAAATGAAGTCAGCTCAGCTCAGCTTCATTTGAAACTTTAAAATATTATGAAAATAAATAGATTGGTTTCAATATTTCGGTAATAAGTTTTGTATTGTTTCTGAAACGATAATTGTTATCTGAAGCTTGCTAGCTTATGTATATATATATTGGTACCAAAATTAAATTTATTCAACTTTTCAATAAATAAATAAGCTTTTGTAGGATTAAATTATACATTTTTTTTATATTTTTCTTAACAATGACTCACTGCGCCTGAAAGTCTATTAATTTTATTGGTAGTTCTTGTTTTGTTTTTTAGCTTATGAGTACATTAAAACACAAATAAAATAGACACTTAATATCCATTACCACAGTTTCTAAAATGTACCTCTCTCTAAGGTCTTGGTACAATGTATTCATCATCATCATCAGCCTGTGTTAGTCCACAGCTGGACATAGGCTCCCTTCTCCATTAGGAGATTTTTGGAACGTATCCTACTACGCTGGTCCAATGTGGATTGGTCAGTGGACCTACTTTTTACATGCCCATCCGATTATTATCTCACTTTTCAGACAATTGGCCCAAATCGTCCTAACCAACCAAAAATCAACTCAGAAAAGTAGTCGAGTCCCGAGGCAAATACAATGTATTGTGTTGATGTACTGTCTTAATCTAATAAATATCGAACATGTAGAACGACGAGAAAATCATATATGCATATTGAGAGTTTAATAAATAATAAAAAAACAAAAATAAAAGAACGGCAATAATTTATTACCGCCGTTTTCAAAGTATGCTATGTATTAACACTTTTTTCTTTGTTAGACATATGAAACTAACAGTCAGATAATGTTAGATACTGGCAGATAATAACATAAATAAATCTGTATTTTATTAGAAATAACGCATCCATTAAATCATTCATTGCCTTCTCTTTGTGCAAATGAGTTATTCTATAGCCATCAATGTGTCATGGCTGTACAATGGGTCTTATTAGACTTCTACATGATCTCCAATTCTTAAATGCTCTATTCAGTTACCTTCTGTACGTATAGCCTTCATTTTTAGCAAAAAATGTCGGCTACCTAGTTCGTGGCGACGGGAGCTTCCCGCAAACTCTGTGTTAGATGAAGCTTGCCAAAGACAGAAGTCGGTCTGTATCAGTTAAAAAAAATCTATTCTCTTGATCAAAAGTATGTCCAATTCATTCATTCATCCAGAGATTTTTCCTAGCTTGTCGTGTCATCTGTATCATAGTAAATAAAATGTATAATTTCGACTTACAACATAACTTTGCTTCTAGTCTGTGTTATTGTAAAAGTGTTAAATTAATAAATATCATGAATCATAACCAAACAAATTGATAAAATATTTTTTTTAGCCAATTCAGACTCGGAATACATTTAAGTAAATATAATGTCAAATACTAATGGCGCCAGAAGCAAACAACTTTAAGGCACTAAATAATTAGTTTTGCATATGTGAATATAATAATTAAAATATCAAACCTATATAACCTATAGTTTTGCCAATGTAGAGATCATCATCATCAGCCTTTGTTAGTCCACTGCTGGTCATAGGCCTCCTCTAATGCCCGCCACCGCTTCCGATCTTCGGCTATTCTCATCCAGCTCACACCGGCCACATTTGCGATTGTCTTCACTCCATCTTGCCGCGGGGCGTCCCGCACTACGATTGGAGAGACCGACCGAGTTTGCCAATGTAGAGATAGAATTTCATAAACGTAATAGATTACTACAGAATTTCAATTCAATTGGACTACGGATTATTTTTATGAGAATGGAGAAGGATAATGATAATAATTCCCCATAATGGAGAAGACCATTATATTTCATATTTGCCTCTCCATTATGGGTTTTTCTTTTTGTTTGTCTTCTCCATTAGGACTAGGGGAGGCCTATGTCCAGAAATGGACGGACATAGGCTGTTGATGATGATATTAGATTATAGATATAGAGCAGAATCGTAAAAAGCTCATAAAAATAAAAAAGTTTTAGCAAGAGCTTTAAAGGTTTACCACCTTTATGAAGTATCCAATACCAAACATTATGAAGTATTGAAAGGTGGATGGAAGTCGAATCAATGATACACACATCCCTATCATTTGTTGTACATAAAAAAGACGTTATAATCTATGATAGCATATGTATTAGAAGTGTCCGCGAGGGAACAAAGAGCGATTCCGTTCAGCTTTGTAATACTCATGCGGAGGAATATTCGATTGATCTATCTACCTGAGCCGAGTAGAGTCAGCATAATTTAATATAGCGCTTTACAAATAAATGTTAGTTCTGATGGTTTTTTAATGTATTGTACGTACAATTACTTTAACTATTCAGATAAATAGCATGGGAATTTATTCTGTAAAACAAATTGCGTACATTCTCCGTACTTCACCATTATTTACGTTCACATTCACATTAATTCACATGCATGGTTAGTTTAATTCACTTCATTTATCATTGCTAAAAAAGATGTGTTTGTCTTAATGTTAAAAACTTTTCAAAAGGTTGCTTATAAATGTTTAAACACAGGAGATTTAGTTCAATTATTTAATTGAATTAGTTTTCGTCTAGTTGATATAAGCTGAATTAAAAACATAAATTACACAGTTGACTTAACATATCTAATAAAAACGTTTTTTTTTTCAAGTTAATTATTGATTTTCTAAAAAGAAAAAGGTTAACTGATATTTATGAGATAGAAAATATCACAAACTGCGAAGTTCGCAGCACCTATTACTAGAGACACTTCAATTACATGAAAGTCAATGTCCGCCCGCTGCGAGACGAGTTTAACAAGCGCAACAAAAAACTGAGACACCGCAAGTGTCAACGGCAAATCGATTTCTTCGATTAACTTGGCTCGAGACGGTTTCAATGTTTCACCGCATTCTTATCTTGATCGTAAAACTCGGTAAATGTGCTTTTATTATTGTTTTTCGTATGCGATTTATGTCAGGCTGCTTAATGAAGTGAAAATAATAGAATAGAAGGACTTTTTACGGATTTTAACGCGTTTTTTTATTACATTATTTAGTTTCCGACGTTGCGAGAACTTTCCAGTTGGCGTGGTCATGTTTGATCAGGTCACAAATTGTTCAATTTACGTTTTTGTTATAAATTGTTTTATTGAGTACGTTAAATCTATCCGTGTAATTTGTTACTAAAATTTAGTAGTTATGTTTTTTATTACTAAAATTTAGCTTATGTCAAGTCGACGAAGAATAATTGTATTTATAAAGTAACCTTTTGAAAAGTTTTTACCACAACACAAATTGTTACTATTACAGTATAAGTAATTAACAAAAAAATATAAGTTTTAAATGATGTTCCAATGAACATTACACCACAGCTATCACAAAATCGAAACTAAGGTTCCTATACGAATGCTGTTAAATATATCTTTTAAATAATACAGACCACATACAAAGTCAATGTCAAATAAGCTTTTAGAAAAAAGAATGAAGACTAAAATTGAAACAAACTGCTTTATACTTTACATGTTCATTCTTTAAATAATGAAAATTGTAAGTATTTGCGAAAGCTTAAATATGTTCCTTTATTTTGCCTTAAAGAAATCGTTTTTAGAATGGAACTACGAAACTTCGTCACTCCATTTTTTGCTAAATACATCACACAATAACTTTGTACTTGGCGCAATTTATAGTTAATGAATAGATCTAAACACTTCTTTACGGATACAAAGAAACACTTCTCGCAGTTTATACAAAACTAGATAAGATTTTACGCATCTCCTTACATTCATTACTTAAAAACATTTTTTAAAGATATCAAATTCAAAAGCTTTGTGGTCATCTCTTAAAGTACACATGTGTATTAATTGAAAAGGTAAAGGTAAAAAAATATCCATTTTTTTGGTTTGGGCGTGTGCTTTAGAAATCAGAGGTCGTGGTTCGATTCCTGCGAGGACTCAACAAATTTTTAATTATTGTTTCCTAGTTGGTTAGGGCAATTTGGGCCGATCACCCAATTGTCTGATAAGTAAGATAATGCGTCTGATTGGCATATAAAAAGTCAGTCTACCCACCAACCCGCATTTCACCAGCGTGGTGGGTGACGGTCCTAAACCCCCTAATTATCATTATATGAGGCCTATATCCAGCAGTGAACCATTACAGGCTGATGATGATGAGGATGTACCATAACGTTATACGTGCATGGATATAACTGTTTCTGAACAGGATAGACAGGATAACCAAAGTTTACTTACTACAACTGTAAAAATATAACTTTGCTGTATTCCTTGATTGACTTATACATAAAGATGGTACTTGTGACGGCTTCGTTGACCTATGTAGACCTTTAATTAAAAACTATCCAATATATTTAAATATACCCAGAATTAAAATATACACTTCAATATTGAGAGCTACATGATGTTAGCCAGGATGTCAGATTATTTTTAAAGTCACGAGTCATTGTGCAAAGGCGTTTTTTAAACAACTTTATTCGTCCAACTCCACAAAATACGAGGCGGAATGGTAGATAAACCACCCACGAGGTATTTTTATATTTACAACTTAACTTCGTCCACTCGACGATTAATCTTCACCAACATTTATTGCGTAAAAACCAAACGCGTAAAACCAATGCTATTTACATTTAGTTGTCTTATAAAAAACCGTAACAGTTTATGATTGTTTACGACCGTGTTGTAAAATATTTATTTTTTATTGAGTAATGTCTTCTACAGCCACCAACCCGCATTGGACCAGCATAGTGGGATACGGTCCAAAACCCCCTAATTGATAGCGGTGTATTAGGGGAGGCCTATGTCCAGCAATGGACTTTCACAGGCTGTATGGATGTTAATAATGTTATATTTAAGTTTATTAATATATCTTTACTTTTATTTTTAAAGTTCAGTTATGCAAACGGCTAAATATATTTTATATTTAGCCGTTTGTAGGATACATTATTGATGCGATGTCTCACGAAAGTTTTTATTGTTTAATACATATTGTTTTTTCATATTTTAAGCAAACTATTGCTAGATATGTCAAGGTGTATAGTTGTGTGACAACAACCGAACGTCTCTTAAACTAAAAAATGGCTCACTTGACCCCGACCAAAGCCACGATGCCTCGTACGGACGAGTCAATGCTTAACACCACTCAACACACTAACACTATCACAGATGCACAACACCTATCACACACGAGGAGAGTTCCGTTCCGGATAGCGGCTTACAAGGATCTCCCCACTTCTATATTTCAGACCCGCCTTTTATTTACATCTCGAGCAGACATCACGTCAATATCGATACTTCTTTTCTCTAAATACCCGCTTTAGAAATAGTATTCCGACTGTATACTATGCTCTTATATATGATATGTCTTATATATTATTCACTATAACATATTCTTATATATAAGCTATATCATTGTAAATTAACAAACAACTTTCGATACAAACAATGTATGTATAACATTAGTAACATTTATTACTAGCTAATTTATTGATAAATTAGCTTTATTTGTATCAAATACAACAGTAAGAATAAGCATGGTGCGAAATACAAGTAGCCATACGGGAGCCGTCTGCAGTTAATTAATGGGCCCGCCCCTACATCTGAACACAGGCAAGGTACAAATAAATTGCTTAAATTATACTCCATACTGACTACAACACTGATCGAAGCCAAGCATTGAGCAAGCTGCTACTTGTAAAAATATACTATAATCTTTAACAGGTTAATAAGTTACATTACCTATTTGGGCAAAGATTAAAAAGATATAAATAGTCAACGTAAGTAAGAGATAAAAAACATAAAACTATGTATGTTATTCCATAGATCTATTCTATTCATTATTTAGCTCTGTTATGAGAAAAAGCGATTTTTGTGTTCGCGAGGTACATACTTATTCACATTATTTTACAATAAAAAAATATTGGAACATAAAGAGATTAACTATATTGTGAAAAGAATGAAAGAATTTTATTTTTTATAATTCTTGTAAAACTATTTTACTATCAGCTAGTGTTTTCAAAACTGTTTTGTTGTCAAAACGAATGACAAATAATAACCATCACAATGAACATACTTTTAACATATTTTATTAATTTTTAATATAATGTATATAATTTTTAATCTCATCACTACTAAAAGTTGCATTTTACATTTTTCTATGGAATACAAGAGTCATTTGAAGACACTTTGTAGCATATTTCAACTAAACTAAGAACCCACCATTTAATCAACTTCCCAAAAGACGGAGGTACAGAATTTGAAGCGTATCTTTTTTAATATAAAGATATATAACAAACTCTACATAAACAACCTAATAATATATAAACTTGTAGCTCCGCTTCTAGTGTTCTACTATATAGGTAACAGCTGTCATATGGTCCTCTTTTAATAACTTTGTGCTAAATAGTTTTAAGATATTTGGCCTATAAAAAAATGGGGCACTAAATGTACAAAATAGTTTCCGGGATATATATTTAACATTTTTTTTTAGTTTTTAGCGTTTAGACATATTAAGCTATGGGACTTTCAATAAACATACTTGTCATTTAAATTACCCTTACTTAACCGACAATATTTAAAAAATAATCCATCTATGTAAGGCTAGTAGGTCCTCTAGATACAACTCTTTTTAAAATTTTCTCATGATCCAATACGGACTTTAGTAAAAAAATTACTTTACAAAAACGTCCCTACAATTTTATAATCAAGCAGCAATGTTGTTATAATTTGTAATGTTGTTTATCTGCTATTTAATAATAACTCTATCTCATCAATGCAATTAACAATCCAACTCTACAAAGTAGAGCTTGCACGCGAAGCTCTAGCTAGCTCACGCAGATTTATCTTAATTGTAATTTTTTGAAAAGTGAAAGTTTCTAAAACGTCACTATTTGCTATTTTCATTTAATGTTTGAATATGTTTTTAATTTATTAAATTTCATTAAATACATCATTAGAGATTACTTGGTCAGGACCTCTTAAAATTAGAATAAAACAACCAAAGATATTTATACACTAGTCCTATACATATGGGACATATATCTTATATTAATCATACCACGTATTATAAAAAAGTGACTGCATTAAACAATAAATACAATGAAGAATTTAATATTTTCGCTTCAGAAAATGCAGTAAGTACATAATAAATTTATCTTTTAAATTTACAAAGTAAACAAATTTTATATACTTTACCTCTCTTTCGCACGTATTCAGCCGCACGAATATTTCGTTTTTAAAAATCACATACCGGGATTCAGCACATTTTTCGCAGCCAACCTTATATCATTATACTCGCAAAAATATTTTTTTTTTATATAAGGTTTATCGCGTGAGTGAATAGCTGCAAATCACTACTGTCAATTTGGCTGTATATATATACCTTAGGCAGCTATAATAATTGCACCGGGAAAAAGAAGACAACCCAGTGTTTGCATATTCTATAAGTTGTATACTTTCGCTTAGTCTACAGTTTATTGCATAAGAGAGCGCGCGTAATGTTTAAAAAAAAAAACACTTTTGTTAATTAATCATTTAATACACCTAGCATCAAAATATTCAGGCCACCTCCTCGAAATTAATATAATAAATTTTATACAAATTTTTTTCATTCCGTAATAGGATGGGTGATGTTCGTATTATGGTAGGATCTTAGACTGTAATACACGCCTTCTGCATTAGGGGTTATTAGACCGTATCCCATCACGCTGGTCCAACGCGGGTTGGTGGGTGAACCGACAAATTTTTTACATGCCCATCTGTCACATGGATCATCTTACTTTTCAAACAATTTGATGATTGGCCTACATTTTTCTAACCAACTAGGAAACAACAATAAAATTTTTTGGGTCCCAGCAGGATTTGTTCCCACGACCTCCGGTTTCTAAAGTACACGCCCTTACCACTAGGCTACGAAGGCACAGTGACATTGTGTTAACTAAAGACATGAAAGTAAAGATTTCTCTATTAAGCCCTTCTTTACAGTCCAGCATTAATGGTGAAAACTGAACCAGTTAAATTTACAGATCTACAACCATCAGATGACCCCTTAAGTTGAAAATAGGCTCATACAACAACCTACTCTAATAAATCATCAAAAAAGCTGGCAAACCACGAACGAGTTCTTGATAAATGTAACATCAATCATGTCGAGGCAACATTGGTACGCCATAACTCGAAAGAGAGATAGGAGTGGTTAGGTAATGAAAGCGGTTAAGATTTAAAATATATAAATACGGGTTTTATATTTTTATGGCTCTATAATATATTGAATGCTTCTTTTAATCATTTATTTAGATATTTATAGCTTAAAAAATATACCTTTGTTTTATCACTACAAAAAATTGTTGGTTTCTGTGTGAATTATTCAATAATACAGTTATGAAGAAGAGGTATCCAATGGTTATTCCATCAACGGCGTAGATTATTTTCTCTTCTCTTCTGTTCTCTTTGTTTTAATTAGAGGAGAATAGAGAAGACTCTTATTTCCTATAAGAGTAGATAAGAGAAGGCTCTTATCTACTCTTATTAGTTTACATCGTTGGCAATGTTTCGAACAACAACCACAGTAAATTCTCAACTGACTTGCGCTATTTTCTCTATCTTGTATTTTATCTATTTTTTATTCTTCTGTTGGTCTAGCAGCAAAAATCCAAGCTTTTCAAATAAGAGAATGGATCGAGTAATAATGTGGCGGTTTTAAGATGACCCTATTTGATTCTTTAAATGATAACTAGTTGTATAAAGTAACTTAAAAGGATATTTATATTAATACTGCTAAAAGATAAAAATATTCAGCTTTGGTTCATGTGTCTACTATGCGTTCTGTTATTATCATATGCTGTATATTTCAACATACAATTATTGTTACTTCATACTAAAAGATTCACGCAAGAAACACCTAAAGGGCTTATTATATTATAAAACCGTCGTAAAGATTATTTTGTTATTAATAGTATTAAATAAAAAGTAAAGTTTTATTCTTTTTTATTTTGTACATTATCTGTATGCAATTAAAAGCTCGTTTCAATTTTTTAGCTTTTAATTATAGCTTTCGGTTTGTCAGTTTTTGTTTTATATATTAAATAGTAAGAAAGCGATTTACTTGAAAAATCTTATACGATTTAGCATTTGTTACAATTAAAAAACCTAAAAGGTAAGAAAAACTTTTTCGTCAAACATGCTGTACTCACCATTAGTCCATCACCATGATTTTACACCACAAATGCGATCCAAAAACCACTCCACTTTCACATCACTATTCAGTAATATAATATACATTTACATTTCAAAACGTATCACTACAATTAATAACATAACAGTTTTATAACTTAATAGCTGTAACAGTTATTGAAAAAGCTCTAGTAACAGCTCTACATTACAGACGACTGCTTTAGACGTATGCTTCTAGAAGACTGTCGTGAGAAGCTCGCAGGTAACTTTGGTCCACCATCTCACTCACGCTCAAAGGGAAAACCTGTAAAAAATATGGTAATTTTTAAGCCCAAAAGCTACTATTAAACGATCGTCGTCATCGTATTTGTATTTTATATTATATACTGTATTTTATATTCTATATTAAGACTAAACACAAGCTTTCTATGAAACAGTAACAGTTACTAATATATAATAATTAAAATTGTCATCGTTTAAGTATAAAGGCAAGAACAGTAAAATATAGCTAAAGATTTTTGTAAGTTTAATAATAAATTATTACAATTATATCGATATATTTAAAAAGCTTGGTTATTTTTAACACTGATCGCAAGAAAATACGGTTTTAAATAAAACAAAACGAGTTCGGTTAGTTTGGTTAATGCTTAATCTGCTGTAATGCTGGAAATATAATTCTGTTGTTTACGAGAATATTATACATGATAAATATTACAATTTTTACGGATTTCATAGCTTATTAATACTTTTAAATGGCTTACAATAATACCCGACGTTTCAAACACTTTCCAGGGTCTAGGGTCACAGGACCGAACAAGATGTTAGTTGATGAGTAATTACATCTTTTCTACTTCCTTTTAAACAAAATTCCTGATACACATGAAGTGTGAACACAATCAGTGTTCTATACAAATATTAAAACAATAAATATTGCTTAATAAATTACTCTGAAAGCTACATTTTTAACTTGAATTTTACTTTAAAATATCTGTATCATCGTTCTGATTCCAGTGACAATCTCTTTTTAATCCATCGTTTAAAGTAAATTAAGTTAATTAAAAGTAAATATTATATCATGCGAAACAATAGTAAGTCATGACCAGTAATGGATATTAAGTGTATCTTTAGCCCTACAATGGAAAAGTCCTTTCATGATTGAGTACTATCATAGAACAATGAATATTGAAAATAGTCTACCTTTCGGTGCATAAAATCTATTTTATTTCCCCAGAAATTAAGTTATTTGTATTTCTTTTATGTTTTAAGTGAAATTTTGACTGCTTTTTCTAGCTTTATTCAATTTTAAGATTAAGGTTCAAGGGCACAAATTTATATTACAAAAAGACCCACGTCAATATTATACAAACAAATTATAAGGAAATCTGTTAAGTTTTTTTTATTATTTTACTTTGCTTTACTACTAATATGTCTAACTATTATTTCTATCAAAGAACTTGCTCTAACAGTTGGTTCTCCTTCAAGATAAAATAACTTAAACCGTTTCATTCGCATATATCTAATCAATTAAGTAGCACTATCCTTTTGTATAGTTTCATTTTGTATCAAATACCATTAATAACAAGAAGACTCTGCAAAGTGTAAAACACGATTCTCCGCACGGGAGCCTTCCGTGGATAATTAATGGGCTCGCTTTACCACCTATAAATAGTTGAAGTACGAACAAATTGCTTAAATTACAGGCAATACTAATCCCGATCGAAGCCACACATTGTGCACGCCACTGCGTGTGGAAACATAATTTAACGATTACTCTTCATTTTGTTATAAGAAACGATTAAAAAAACGGAACAAACTTATTTTAAAGTCTACAAACTTACTCATAATTCGACTTAAACGTGTATAAAAATATTTTAAAGCAGAAAGCATTTTTAAGAATACCCGCTTGGCCAAGTGTTTATTAACTCCCACTTTTACGTCAAAGGTACCACAGGAATAATCACTATCACTCTATATAGTATAAATAAAACAAAGTAGCTTTTTCTGTCCCTATATCTTTATGTATGCTTAAATCTTTCAAACTACGCAACAGATTTCGATGCGGTTTTTTTCAGTAGATAGAGTGATTAAAGAGGAAGGTTTATATGTATAACTTAATATTGTACGTACGTACATTTTCCATCGGCAAAGCTCCTGTGAAAGCAGGGGTGGGTCGGTTTTATTGTATAATAGAAATAGTGTTTTTCTTGTGTTTGGGTACACCCCAAGTATTTTTATCCTATGTATATATGTACAAAAAAAATGGTTGCTTGCAAAATCGGTTGACGGGCGAAAGTTATACGTGACAACATCTTTCTTTTTTTTGTTTATGGCATACGCAGGCTACCTGATGGAAAGTGGTCACCGACGCCCATAGACATTGGCAATACCAGTGATAACCAAAGCGCTGCCTACCGTGAGACATAGGGTGTTAAGTCTCGTTAACCCAGTAAATACGCTGGCTACGGTGCCTTTCGAACCGGAACACAGCAGTGTTTTAACACTACTGCTTCGCGGCAGAAATAGACACCGCGGTGGTACCCTCCCAGACGGTCTCCTGTAAAAAGGGGCCCTACCACCGTTCTTTTAGTGATAGATTGATTGTAATGTGAATAATCATTTAAAGTCAAAGTCAATATTATTTATTCAACTAGGCACTTATGAATGTCCAAAATTTTCCATTTACCATTTACCACCGGTTCACAAACTCAGACCCGTCCAGAGAAGAACCAGCAAGAAACTCTGCGGTTTTTTTATATTAGTATTTACAAAATACTGATATTTAAAAAATACCTAGTTAATTTTAAATTACCAGGGGATTTGCAAGTGCAGAATATAAACTACTTCCACACATCTTGGTCTTCCATATAGTTCCTAACAGAATATTAGGCTTTTTCTATAAGCGTTGTTTTGACAACTTTACGAAAGCTCAAATCATTCAGTTGCGTTTGGAAGTCATTTAATTTATTATACATTCTTATACATGTAAGATTTTTTGGTTCGGATCAGTCAAAATCTGGGTAGCTCTAGGGGCTCAATTCGACCCCTGCGGGCTAATATCTTTTTTAGCAACCATGTGAATATTTTGACGCGCGTACATAATATTTTCAAATATGTATAGAGAGGGTAAAGTTAAAATGTCAGTTTTATTAAAACTATTGCGTAAATATTCCCGTAAACCCTGTTTTTGTAGTAAAAATATTGTGTTCAAACCGTATTATTCGTATAGTAGGAAGAAGGATCAACCTCTTTCTCTTTGTCTCTATCTCTCTTCCATTTAAGCAGGTCAATTGCGCACGAGTAAGAGAGATGGGTACCCCTCACTTTCCCTTATGGTTGCTTATAGAGAGCGTTACGTGAGCGGTGCTGTGACAAAGTTTTCGAGAGTGCCTCCCTATCTTGAACCATATGACGATGTCATTTCAAAAGAAAACTGTGAAAAGTATTTATATTTATCAGTCATCTATGTATATCTAATAAGCTTTGCTTTTTTGGAACTAGATTATGATATGTTACTCTTCTAGAATTATTATATTATAATTACGTTAAGTACTAATACATTGCAAATGCAAGTCAGTTGAGTAAATAGTAAAAGTAAGTGGCTTCGTGTTTAACTTAGCGTGATTTAGAGAGTCGTAGGCGTCGCCCACCTTTCTTACAACCTACTCTGAGTTTAGTACAAGCTGGATTCTTAGCCACTAATTAATCCTACCATAAATCTTGATTTGTATACCTGCCGATATAAATAAGTATTAAGTCACTGATGCGCTTAATCGATTTTAGCTTGTATTGTAATATAAACTCAGCCTTTCTGTAATACTGAATGCACACATAATTTAGGAACTGTTTTTAAACGAATAAATTAAAAAAATACTACATTTTCAATTTAATATAAAAATTATACGCAAATTTCTCATACTCATCTATTTAGCAATTATATGGAATTTACGTGTGTTTATCCGTTAGTATAATTTATTATCTCACATTTCAAATAGCATCATTCTATAATAATTGATAATAATTGCAACTCCGTTTTTTTTAATGGAATTATAACATCTATGTCAATATTTACTTTCATTATTGATTTGTTGTCAATATATTTACCATCATTATCATCATCAGCCTGCGTCAGTCCACTGCTGGACATGTACCTCCCCAATGCACGCCAAAACTTCCGATGCTCGGCTGTTCTGATCCAGCCCACACCAGCCACTTTGCCAATATATTACTTTTGTCATTAATTGTATAGCAGTTAATACTATCTAAATATTATAATCTTTAACGTTAGTTGCACAAAAAGCAAGTAGCGATCGTGATTTTTAAAATTACATAATTGCGTAAATTAAGTGCGTATAACTTGCAGATCAATAACAGTATCAGTGACAAGTGTCGCCTCTCGTCGTGTCGACTTTAAAGTCTGTGACCGCAAGCCACGGGACAAGTTGTACAAAGCGATACAAGCTGCAATGCTTATTAGAAGGAACGAATAATGAATTGATTTAGTTCAGTTGGGTTGTGTACACAAATTGTGCGTATCAATTAAAGTGTTTTATTCTCGTTAAAAGCGGAGCGTATTTGAATATTAACTTAGAAATATTAATCAGGTAGCATGTTACATGTTAATTTTACATTTATTGAAAACATGTGTAAACAGTTTTATTTGTAATAAATAAAGTATATATAATAATTAACCCATTTACATATTCAACAGATAACCTTTTTAACTGGAGCAAGATTTTAATGGCGAAACAAATATTAAAGTTTCGAAAGCGTCAATTGCGTTAAAGTTATAGAATTAGTAATAAGATAATAATACCATTGGCCACTACATTTATACAAGTTTATTTTAAAATAAAATATATTTTGTCTGATCAGAAATGTAATTACTTTTTAATAATAAGTCAGTATTTAGTTGACAAACATTGAAACAAAAGATATACAAATTATTTTGTTTATTTTTAATTTAGTTTACAATTACGTAACACGCGCCCCGTTTTAATTTTCGGAAGCCGTGGGCTGATGTTTAAGTGCTTTACGTACTGGTCACTATAGTATCGTGGAAAGCCGTTATTATGTAATAGCTAGATAAATGACTAAAAATATTAAATAAAATAAAATTAAATACAAGACCAAGTCTAGGTACACATAATCTTTTTTTAACAGGGGCCGTTTAAGATTGCATAAAATAACTTTAGTTATTCAGTATGAGACAAGATTCTTACTGATCAATTCTTAAAACACGAATTTTAACATGCGTTGATGTCTTTTAAAAGGCTCCTTATATAACATAATTTGATATTAGATTTATTACCTAACCTATTATATTTTGCATTGATTAACCTATTTAATATATAAAATGAATTTTAAGTTTTCTAAATGGATACTTTGATAATATATGAAATTTTATATTGCTGAATTTATGCTGAATGTCTTAAAAAAACGACCTATTGGCTCACACTAAGATAACTGTACAAGTTTGTATAAGCAAATGTTTCAGTTCGTGTTACAAAAAGTTAACTGGTAGGTTAATTACCTATATAAATATTGTAAAAAAAAGGTTATACTTAGCAAGTGGCGTTTAAAATGTTAATAGCAATCGTAGTCTATGTCACAACACAGCCTCGCCTCAATCAGAAAATGGCGTTGTTTCGTCAATACTGATTTCTAAAAAATAGAATATTTGGAAATACCGACAATTAGTTCAGTTCAGTTCAGTTCTTGGTGATAGTTTGTAGATTCTAACGTCAGAACGTACCAATTCACTATCAACCAAAATTTAATATACACTGGTGTGTGACACACATATTTGTGTCATCTAATTTAATATTGTGAGTTAAATTTAACTCTTACAACATTAAAAACTGTATAAATTGGATATGAAAATTATACTATTACTAAAAGTGTCATTTATTGACAATTTAAAGCATGTTACGTTTTTCAACATCTGCCCTCATTCAACTACAGCATAAATATCTTAAGAAGCTTGTTTGCGCTGTCTTGAAGGCTGCATTTAGTACAGATAGGATCAGGATTAGTTTGCAGTACTAAATTCATAACTATTGACTTTACTCGGGTGAGATTAATTGAAAGTGTTTTGAGGATTTAATTCTTCGTTTATTTTGTGATATTAGTCGAGATCTCTTTAAATATAAGACATCAAGTTAGAATATTTAATGACAATTGAAGGTAGGTAAAAATTGTAACACACCTTAAACTTATCCTTGCAATCCAAAAATCACTTCACTTTTATTACTATGGGCCTTTACTTGTTTTAAAACTACTTATAGTACAAAATATATTATTACCGAAAATACAGAAACACTTATATAAACCTTATAGCGACAACTACTTCTGACGTGAGGCTCTGTCTTGAGCCTGACTGACGGCACTAGCATATTTTTAAGCACTGTCTCGCTTACTCTTTCACTAAGTAAAAATATTTCGCAAATTGCACGTTATAACGAAAATAACGTAACCGTAAAATTTTCTTACTGTTATGGACTAATACATAAAAATAAGAAGAGAATAAATAAATGACAAGTTAAATTACAATATCAATAGTAACCATAGAGCAAATTACTTATTTTTTAAGAAGAATAAAAATATCTATATAATGTAAATGAGTAACTGAGAAAGCGTTTTGTTATATATCTATACTAATATTTTAAAAGTATGTTTTGTGTATGTTTGTAATGAATAAACTCAAAACTAATCGACAGATTTTATATATTATTTCACTTCTAGAAAGCTATACTATCCATGAATAACATAGGCTGCTTATTGCCCCAGGAAATTCCATTCCAAAGATCTAAAAATAACACGGATAGAGCCGTAGCTGGAATGCTAGTTTTGTTTTACAGTTAAAAAGATTCATTAAATTCTTTATACTCGTCTGATTGATTGGTTGTGACGTCACGGGTTCAACTCTCCGGTTACCGCCACCCTGGTGGTGCTTTCGCGGAGACCTGACAAGTGTCGGGGAGTACACCCGTCACCGCAATGTCCAGTGGGACGTGAATGATCAGGGTATTAAAGGAGCTTAACTGTCTGGCAGGATAATAAACATTTTTTGTAGCATATTACATCTAGGTGGTGTGTATTAACTGCAGTTAAGTTGTATTGTTTATTTGGTGGTCGGTCACACAGCATGGCATGAAGATAAATAAAAGCTCTGTTCCTTTTAAATATACAGCCGAAGATTGAAAATATCAGCAAAATATTAAGGATACAATCAGATAATTTTGTTTTTTTAACCCATAAATAAAATTGCATCTCGAATGAAACGAATGAATTTTGATTTTGGTTATGTTAACTCATTCCGTTGTAAGACCCATTAATTTTGTTTGGCTGTAAGTTTTAGTAGTAATTATTAAGCTTATAAAGCTTCAAAATACACGGAATAAAAACAGTAATTGCGAAACAAAAAAAGATTTATGGGTTAATTAGATATTTAGTAAATTTCGCCTTTATAGTGGTTATTTTAGTATTTTATAAGAACCCTGAATCCTTTATATAACACTTTTAAGCTACCGCTCTTTGTAGTGGTTAAAAGGCTGAGATGAGCAAGGCGTTCACTTAGTGGTAAGTGATATCTGCCTTGCCCGTAATAAAATGAGCGTAAGATACAGGCCTGCTCACTGCCCTCAAACATGAAACGTTCTGTTCCATTTACCCAGTATTTACGCTAGCAACGCTACCTTTCAAACGGGAAGACAGAAATGTTTACACACTAACTTACAGAGGAAATAGCCTCTGTGAAGGTACTACTCAAAACGCGTGTGAAAAGGGACCTACCTCCTAGTAAAAACAAAAAAAACTCTAAATCCATAATATAACAACACTGAGTTACCATAACCCATACGACATAACCCGCATAGCCATTAATATTCTTTATATAATGGAAACACATGAAAGCGAATCCACCATGTAAATGTCCTAGCAAGCAATTAAAAAGGTCTTAATTATCATTATGAATCTTGCTCTGGTCTCGTGTGACTGCATGCCGCGTATTCATAAAAATGAATGACGGTAACATTAAAATGATACAAGGTTTATGATCAAAGATTAAAATAAGGTAAATTGTAAAAAGTAAACAAAATTATATAAGTTGTAGGTCTCGTCTTTACAAGGTAATTATTTTCCTATACAGGTACGAGGGAATTGACATCGCTGTGCCCATTTCTACTGCTGCTATAGTGTATAACCACATTTTTGGCTAAACGACATCTAATATCTCAAGACTCAAGGTGGCGAGTGGTTTTGGGGGTATTTCTATTAGTTTTAAGACAGTAAATATTACGTAAGCATCATGCTCGTCTTGTTTCTTCAAACAAAACATCATCATCATCATCAATATCAGCTTGTGCCGCTGCTGGACTGCTTCGGATTCTCGGCTAGTCTCATGAAACCTGCATCGGCCAGGTTGCGAATGTCTTCACTCCACGTTTAACGAGTTACGTTACGTTTAACGAGCCTCGATCTCCACTTCAATACTTTCCTACTTAAGCGGTCGTCAGGTCTGAGGCTTATGTGAACAGGCCACTGCCACTTCAGCTTACTAGTTCGGTGAGCTATGTCGTTGATGCGGTCCTTCAGAGATACTCCGAGCATAGCCCTCTCTGTTGCTCGCTGAACGACTTTAAAATTGTGAACCAGTATTATAAATCGATTTATACCAAGGATGATTCGGAAAGCAATGAAATTAAAAATATCCAAATTTTAATAGAGAGATGGTTGGTCTTTGCCTCCTTCCTGGGATCAATAATTTCAAAAATTAAACATGAGTATAAAACTACAAAACCGAAGGACAACATAAATACTTTGTAAAACCAACATTAAAAATTAAGAAAACGAACGATATGTCGATTTTTAAATAAAAACTCTGACGTTATTCGAAACATAGAGATACAGACATATACCAACTTAGTCTGCCCGTTATCATGGATGCTGGAAAGAATCCAAAACGTCAGGAATAAATGTATTTAATAACCGAAAATTCGTAAATTACTGGATTTGATAAGGTAAAAGCTAATAAGCTAAAGTTTTGATAAATACCTGCATAAACATAAAGTAAGTATTAATTTTGAAATTAATAGATATGTCAATTTTTAAATAAAATTCGACGGTTATTCGAAAACATAGAGGTACAGACATATACCATCAGTCTGCCCGTGATCATGGATGCTGAAAGAATCCGAAACGTCGGAATAAATATATTTAGTAACGCGAAAATCCGTAAATTAGTGGATTTTGCAGACTAAGTTGATATATATCTGCATTCAAAACATCGAGATACAGACATACACCAACTTAGTCTGCTGAAAAATCCGTAAATTATAGGATTTGATATAGTGTTTTTAATTTCATAAAATATACAGTATTGTTAATTATGCAAATCGATCCTAAAATTGAAGTACCAAAACTTTTAGTGGGAGTTATACGAACTTAAAACAAGTCAAGTACCCACAGTACTGTTGTTTAAATATTTATTTATACACACGCGTCGGCGAAGGGAAATGCGTATGCAAATGGCTCGTGACTCTGTTAGACGAAAGTATATTGAAGCAAAAGCTTGCATGAATTAAAAACTGAATGACATAGTGCAATAAATAAAATACGAAGAAATAATAAAAGATTATATCCTTAACAAAATGCGGTTACTATCACTTAGATATGATGTCAATATTTAGGTTTTATGAGAAAAAAAACCTAAAACTAGACATCGTTTATTTACGAGAATAAAAATAGCCTTATATTATTTGTTTTAACATAAGTACACAAGTTGAATTGTTGAGGTAAACAAAGTTGATCATTTATCATCTACTATTTACTATGCGTAAAGTAGGTAATATAGTAGAGTCAATATATTATATATAAAAACGTCTATTTATTTGTATTATTTTGGCAGGCAAAATACCTTAGTGTTTTACAGATTTAACTGTTGCCTAAAACCGGAAAAAATATTTCATTACTAGTTGAAAAAATCACCGATATTCAGTTTGGTAATTAAAACTATACGCAACTATCGTAAACTAAGAGTTCATAGAAAGAAAGAAATCATTCTGTATGTTGTGAACCAATATTGTGCTTTGATTATACACCCACGTTAAAAAGATTCTAATGTTTAGCCACAATTTGTACATCGGTGAACCGAACACAACCCACAGCTTCTAACTCTTTTGACAAACAACAAACCCGGTTGCCATCATAATAGAAGTTGGTAGATGGCTCTTTTTAGGCATTTCGTGGGGTGATCCTAACAGAATGTGATTATATTGAAGCCACGAGATTATGGTATTGTACTAAAGTAAGTAAAGTGTAAATTGTCTAAAATACCTCACCCAATATCGATGATAACTTACTTCCTTGTTTGTATATGATTTTGTAGTAGGAATTTTGATTTTGTGTAGCCAATAAAATTATGTTATGGCAATAAACTTTTTTTTATCCTCTTAAACGAAACATAAACCGCATATAGATATAGATGTCTTACATAAGTAATCTATAATTTATTTTTTCTCAAAAATATTTTTTTAACGCCGATGGGGAATGCCAAATACAAGTTACATGGTAGTTCGTATACTACTTACGTTTCTTTTGCATGGTAAATTTATTTGACATAAATATGACCTGTGCTTCTTGGCTTAGTTAAACAGTTGCGTTTAAATTGGTTTCGGAAATAAACAAGCCACTTCTACCTTTATTTTCCACGTGTAGATTTTTATTGCGTCTTAAGTAGCGACTGATCTACGAGGTGTATACGAATATTAATAATTTTCGCCATTGGCATCGATTCTCATTCCGTAACATACAAAATCAGTAGAAATTTATATAGAGTATGAGAAATGGAAAGAAATCTTAGTACCTAAGTTCATTTCTATAGTAAAAGTGAATAATTAAAGACGTTGTAATAATTATTTTGCCAACATCCGCGGTTATTCAAGAATATGACGAAGTTCATAATTTTGTGTCGGCTCATCCCAAAGAATTTTCTCAAACTTCATTTGGTCAACTAAAGAAAACGTATTCAAGAAAAAAGTAGTCGATTTAGCTCATGAATTGCAATATGGCGGCGGCTGTCAAATCGGAGATATCATTATTATGTGCATAACTCTGAGGATAAAACGTCTCCGTTTTGTTGAAATGCTTTATAATTACTCCGTGCTTAACATTTTAACTTACAAACAACTTTGAAACTTACGAACATTCTTGATACAAAACTATATGTGCTTTTTTATATTTTACATTTTTCACTTTATGTGGTACAAGAGCCTAAAGACTCAAGTCCTGTTCTGACTTCTTCTATGATAATTCACCACGGTAGTGAACTGTTTGCTCCCGGTAATTTTAAACTGAAAAAATGAGTTATCTTTTTACATTTTATAAAATAAATTAAAAAAAGACATAAAAGGGAGTTTCATATCCGAACTGGTGGTAGTCATGTCGAAAAGCAAGAAGAAAGTGTAATGCTTCCACATTGAATAAACAAATTTTAATTTTGAATTGGATTATTTCTAACAAGTGACACAGGTGGACATTCTTTTACATTTTGCCATAGATAAAGATATTTAAATGAGGTTAGAGACACTTTGCGACTTTGTTATGCGTACACTTGTACACTATAATATCCCCTATGTATATTTAGCTGGTTTCTAATACAGCAAAAATAGGCGTAAACAGCTTGAAGAATAATATTATTTTGAAAGCCTTTGTCTTATTAATTATTCTGTTTACGCGAATGTTGCACATTTTGATTATATATAATAGATACATTTTTAACTACCGACATTTCGTACACTTTTTAGCGGTCGTGGTCATGGAACATAATAAGATGTCAAGCGTTTTGTTGCCAGTGCTTAAGCGAAATTAATCTTAACTATATTAAAATTGTTAGTATACTTTATTTATTTCTTTACACTTCTGTTACAAAAACAGTACAACGGTAGATTAAATGCCAAAGCCATTCTCTGCTAGTTGACCATTAGGTGGTTAAAAGAATGTTAAGCAGGTGCAATAATTAAAAAAAAGAGAAAAACACGGTTTATACCTAAGACTTGGGTCGTTTGGAAAGTACTAAATGATGAAAAATAATACATATACATAATATAGTAATACACTATACAAATATACGTAATATATATTGCCATACTAGATACACATGAATATTATAGATACCTATGAATAATTACATAAACTTACATACATAGGTACGTAAAAACACATACACTTACATTATACACAGTTATAAACATCAGATTTCAGATTGTCTGTGGCCATCAAATTAAAATGTACTGCTTAATAAAAAAGCTCTCACCTATGAAAGAGATCCGATTTTAAAGTAAGCAGTAGATCAGGTATAAAAACATAGAGACGATCAAAATTTCACCACAATAGAAAAAGAATCTACTTGACGACAAAAATCCATTGTATTTATGAGTTTTTGACTTTGGTGATTGAGTCTGTCAAAATAATTGTTAAGATATAAAACACTGGCATTGAGAACTTTAATAAAAAATGGGTGCGTGTACTTATGTACGCGCGTGAGAAGTTATACTTCTTTGGCATCATTAAAAAATTAATATATTTCACTAATATTCACAAATAGTAAGTAATATCAATCAAAAATAATTAAGACAATTAAAGATGATAGATTTACAAGAACTAATCATAAATAATTCGATTAAGAATTTATGGATTCACAAGACGTACTTAGATATATCATATAACTGGTAGTTCAGCGCCATCTGTTCGCTTACAAATGTAGAATTCCTAAGAGATGTTGGCTTACTTGTACAGCGGTACTATAAATCAGAAGCTTTGATTATGTGTCACTAGATGGCGCTTATCTAAAAAGTATTACATAGATAAATCACAATGTTGATATATTAAATGAATAAAAATATTACCATTATATCAAGTTGAATAAACATCATTACAAATATTAATATATTTATATAATAATATATTTAATATATATATTTAATATAAATTTAAATAATATAAAATATATTATTAATAATAATATATATATACCAAAACGAACCTTAATCCTAACTCATAGAGCACATTATGCAACAACTATCGCAAATAAAAACGACAACTCCATTATCCTACACAAAATCAACCTTATCACTATGTAATATGGACCTTATTACATTTTCACCGTTTTCATTATAAACTGTTAATTTTGTGTCACGCATCTTAAAATTTCACTCTCATCATTTTTCATAACGCGCCTAAAGAAGTATAACTTCAATAAATGCATAGTTGTTCAAATTTGCTGAACATTCAATCTTTATATGTAGCTACAATCGAAGTAAATTTAAACTATTACAGATACATACATTATACCCATAACTTCCACTAAGATACAACGGTCGAGTTTTCATTGCATTTGTCTTTATCACAGGCAAAATAAGTCCAATAATATAACAGAACTAAATTATTCTAGTAATAAACAACAGGTTGCATGAGGTCGTCGACCAGCTCAAACCGCAGCTCAGACCGCTAGGTCGTGCAGTTTCACTGGTCAAGCCAAAAGGTCATACCCGTTTAGGACATGGTCAGGATTTACTATTCTTATTTGCCTTAAAATAGATCATTTTATCTAAGCAACATTTTATAATTATTGTTAACAACAATTGAACAATTAAACAAAACTTAAACAGTGAATAAATAGTGTACATTTTAAAGTAGTCAGTATGCTTTTAACGATTGTTACTAAGATTATGTATTTTCAAATACATATTTAATCATCATCATAGGCATAGGCCTCCCTTAATGCACGCCTTATCCATTAGGGGGATTTTAAATCATATTACACCTGGCTGGTTTAATGCGGGTTGGTGGTTGGACCAACTTTTTACAGTTTTGTTTTTATTAAACGCGTCGGATGGGATCCGACGCGTTTAATAAAAACATTAATCTATATAATATAAATGTTACCATCTTAATGATTCAACAAAAGACTTTACGGAATTAATCGCTTTTAATTTATTTATGTTTTAGCGTAAATACCAGAAAGTATTATATTTATGTGTATATTATCTTTGTGCCTTACTACAATATAAAATTAGTAATGTCCATCCATTATGTAACTCATAGCTAATATAATAAGTAATGACGATGCCTCAATGAGTGTAAAACTCGGACGAAAGCCTCTGTTAATAATTAATGGGTCCGCTTTGCCTGCTATAAAAGGCTAAGTAAGGACAAACTGTTTTATATGCCATATCCTTTTAATAATGGTCAAGTTGCTATTAAATAAAAAGAAGTAAAAAGAGAAATACTAAAGTGCTTTTCGTAATATTCCTAATTAAGTTATTAACTTAGCAATATGAGTCTATAGCTCAATAGATAAATTCATCAGTATACTTATCTGGGCCTATGACCATATGCTCAACTCTTAAACAAAATCTGAGATATGGTGTCCTGGACTGACTTTTTTCTGTGTTTTGTTTGCTTAATAGTGATAGGAAAACAAACTGTTACATTACTAACCTTGTACTTATAATAGTAATATGGAATCTAACGCAAAAATAAACTTTGCTTTGATTATTAAAAAGAAAATTTAGCAATTCGAAAGCCATTGCGACACAAGACATTAATATTTAAACATTTTATTACACTATTCAAGAATATCTTTGTCATATCTTTATTTTGTAATGTTACATTAAAACATAGCTGTGTTTCTTACTCCAGTTCTTCTCAGTCCGAGACTTCCTTGGTTAGTTTAATTAATAATCAATGAGAAAGTGTAATGCGTCTATTTTAAATTTAGTTAACTCGACTTTGAATTTAAGATGTCGTGAGGCATTTGACATTATCAAACCTGAAAAACGTCTTAAAACACGTAACATGTCTAGACACCTGACCCCTTAAAAGGTAGTATAAATATCGCTGGAAGCCTGTTAGTGTAACTCTAAACACTATTTTATTATCGATAGCATCACTTTATTTGCATAACTATATAGTTATCAGGATTTTAAAATGGACAAGATTGACTTTAAAGTGCAACAGCTGTATTTTAATTGGTATTTACAATACATAAACACAGATACAGGGACAAGTAACAAGTTTTATGTTACATTAAATAATGGTCTATTCTAATGTCAGATTAGAGTACATATAAATGGAGTAAAAATGCAGTTCGTAACCGACACGGTAAATAATGATGATGTCTATCGGAGATCAAAGGGGATCATCTTATTTTTTATTGGGTGATTATATAAGATTTTGAACACATATATTTCCGATTATTTGAATATATGTTAATTATTATTGTAACAAAAGATTATCAATCGCAAATGTAATATCAATTCATATAATATATGATTTAACGTTAGATTAATAAAACAAGTCAAATATAGAGTTCAAAGAAGTTATAAACTGACTACCCAAGCTTAAAATAGGCCCCTATAACGACTCATCATAATTAATCATCAAAAAAGCTGAAGAACCACTGACGGGTTCCAGAGAAATGTTCCATCGATCATGTCGACGGGCAACATCGGTTCGCGTTAAACCATAACAGACAAGTACTGGCTTATGTGTTCTCAAATATTTTCATGTGAGTTATGAAATGGTAATACAGTTGAAGGTTATGACCAGCTAGATAGCAAATTAATTGATAATGGGATACTTCTAAGACTATCGTAATAATTAAGCTAGCTTTTTACAGCTTTCATTAATTTTGGTTGATCGTAGCACTATGTTATAAAACTTATATTTTTCGTTATGACGTACATTTCGATCCGTCCGCAAAATAATTGTAATACCAATTTCTGCCAATGATGAATCGCTCGACAGAAATAAAAAACACCGTAATTTTAATAACTAAAATAGTTAGGTATTAAGCCACCATTTACTAAGGTTCTAGGTATTTTAAAAATTAGAATTACGCATTATTACATGAGCCCTTTGCCGTATCAACTCTTATATTATGACGCTCAACATTTTGTTCTGTCTCATAACTAAGGACAATGGGAACGATCTGAAACATGGAAGTTAAAAATCATTGCAAAGTAATTAAGCGACATATAATCTTAATAACTGTATTAACTATCACGGTTAATCATTGTTACAAATTTAACAAAATCTTAACCAGAGATTTATTTTAATAAACATGACATCAAAACCGTTTTTCCTTTATAAATATATAAATGTACATAAGGTAAATATGTGATTCAAACTAAATAGAATTCAATCTTGCAGCCCGACAGGACGGAAAACCGACACCACCGACGAACATCAATAACTTTCGCTACATGTTCACAAGTCATATTCGTCTGCCAAATAGCCCTTTATAATAAACTTTTTAATTAGACTCACTAACTTTTCATTAATGTGGCCTGTGAGTAAAATTAAGACGCAGTGTTTTTCAAAATTTCCTATGTCGTTTTTACATATAATAAGTTGATTGTATTAACAATGAGCTTAACGTGATAAAAGACAGAAAATAGTTATTTTAGAACTTATAGTTTTGACGTCTTCTGCCGCCTTTGCAATGCGTTCACGGAGTCCCAACAAGTGTTGGAAGAGTGCACCCGTCACCATAATGTTCAGTCGATGAGAATGATGAGGGTAGTGAAGAAGCTTAAAAGTTAGGTTGGAAATTGTTATATAAGGACAGATTTTTTATTATACCACTAGCATTGAGATAACAAAGAATTTTTCCATATTTATGTAGGAAGGTCCAAACCCAATGGATAGGGGATTGTTGGAGCTATGTCAGCAGTGACTATCACAGGCTGATGATGATGATGATGATGATTTAAGTATGTTTTACTTAACCAATTAAACCTTTTTTTTCATCAAGTTTAGAAATTTTGCTAGTTATATTGACGTGATGATTTTTTTTTTCAAGTCAATAGCACCTTGTGGTATATCTGTATGACCGGTACAATGACACCATTACGTCATTCCATCCATGCATCGAAAAGATTGGGTTACAGGAACATTTTCACACTCTTCTGTATCTCTACCAGCGTTGAACACACTAGGTAACTCTGTCTTTTCGCTTCGTCTTGGCGCTTCAGAAAGAGATCTTTCTCGATTTTTTCATCCAGTGGTCATTGGAGCAAGGAATACTTTGACTTTCCACAAACCAGAAGCTTACCTCTAGCAGCGGTCTCGTTAGTGTTTTCCGCCAGCCTCATTTGGCCCGTGAATGGAAGAAAAAGTGAGATATCAATGACCCCATACCAATTATCCCATCCTCCCTCAGCCCCTCCATTCCACAACTGCGATACGGAACAATCGAGTCACGGAGGAAAGAGAGAGGGACCAATGAAATACAAGTTTCTTCCTAAAATTCTCCATCTCTTTCCTCTTTACCTTGGCTGCGGAGAACAGGAATGATCCTGAATAAATTTTTCAGCTCGGACTCAAATACAAATACTTTACGTGTATGCAAATGAAATACGGCATACGTATTATCATAAATACCTTATATTGGTTCCCTAAAGATTTTCAGAGCTATTTTTCTCTTACTTCTTCCCCTTTCTGTTAATTTATCTATTGCACGGTAAATTTACACTAAAACAGTATGTTAAAATAAACTATTTATTCATGATTAAGAGATTTAAATACTGCCTTATTAGGCACACGATAAAATATTCTAGTGCAATAAAATTAAACCCATCTGATAAACCTCGTACAACTAGAAACATTATCTAAATTAAGGCGAGATAAATTAATCAGATTACACCTTGTAAGTGTCCAAGCCGAGCAATTTAAACTGCCACAGTTATCGCATCGAATGTGGATTCAATCTTGTAGTCAGACTAGATTGAGTGCTGGCCATCTCTAATCAACCTTAAGGAATGGTGGTAGACCTAATCACCTCAATCCTCCTATCAAATCGTACCTAAAGATCAGAAGATCAGCTGAATAAAGAATTGGTAAGTAATAGTTATTTAAATGGCTTCAATGAATACTCTCTCTCTACTCTTCTTTCTAGGAGACTATTGTTCGTTAAAAATTATAAATGTCAACAACAATCCTCTTACGCTGAATTTCTGGCTACTATCACTTTAAACTGTCAACAGAACGATATCGAAGACATTAGAAAATTATTGTAAGTCCTCAAGCAAATGATTTTAGCTTTAAAACTGTTGCACTATTCAAATATTTTCATTCAGATTATAAAGTTATCTGAATGATTGATCTACGAGGGATGAGCTATAAGCTCTTAAGTTCTTAAGCCACGGATAAAGAATCTTCGAAGCGACAAAACCGCTTAAAGTTTTAAGTGGATGTTCACTTAACAATGTTTTTGAAGTGCTTCCTAAAGCTGTATCTCTACATCCGCTTGAAAATATAATGAAGTTAAAACGAGTCCTCGATTATTAAGTAAAGATATTATGTATGACTGCTTGTAATGGTTAATCATTGTTACTCATACAGATGTAAGAAAATCAATATATTTTTTTAAAATCCTCAAGGTATTATCACATATAGCGTTTTCAAAACCCAGTTGTTCAATATAGAAGCATTACACTTTCTTGTTGATTGTCGAATAAAGTACCACAAGAAAATGTAGTTCCTAGAAATATGCGCTTTGCAAATACATTAGGCGTGAATTTTGAGTGTCACGAGGTCAAAACTTCCTTATAATTTGCACATATTGTCTAACTGCTTGAATATTTTGATAAATCATAACTAACAAATAGGAAAGTAAAAATTAGACGAAATCGTCGGAGTAATGGATTTATCGTTAGTACTTTAGAAGATTTGACAATTATCAGAGAATGCGGTATTGTTTGTTAGGTAAACACATCGGAAATGACACCAAGTTTACTTTTGCGCACGGGTCCGTTGTTTAAATATTTGTTTATGCGCACGCGCCAACGAAATGCTAATGCAAATCTCTCATGTGTCTGTTATAAGATAGTTTATTTAAATGAAAGCTAGCATTAATTACAAGCTTTAGTAATAATATTATACACTTCACTGTATTACACATTTTAAAACCTGTAACGCAGTCTGTGTACAAATATTTAATATTTATTATTCTCAAGTTTAAACGAGTAACTCATATTTTTGCGCAAAGTTTATGCGTTATTTAAATTGTAGCATTTCTATGTAGTATATGTTATTAATGCTAAGTTCGTTAGTTACAAGTCTACATTATTTCTACATCTCACATTAAAATCATCAATTTACTTTCTAATATTTAGTCTATGTTTACCATTTTTTAAATAAGTTTAGACATTTATTAGACATTAGTATTGATAATATTTATCAAAATTTAAAATAAAGTTCCATACAAGCCGTTAGTTTAAGTCTAACGATATCGTTATACATCTTCGTAGTTACTTCAGTTTACAATAAACTCAGAACTCAAACACTTCCCTATTAGGTTTAATTGAAAGATAAAACGGGTTTATTACCACCATCGTCACAAAACTAAGCAATAAATATTGTCGACGATTTATAGCATCAAACCAAGTCATAAATAAAAAGTATAACTTAATGCTAGTGGCCTTTGCTTTTACGTCTGACTTTACGTTTAAAACAATGAGGGGTTGCCTGCAATAGTTTTTTTTAAGTTTGAGATACTGAATTTTCACTAAAAAATGTTGTATTCCTGAAATTCACTTAACAGTTATTGTCTTAGTTTATAAATTTTAGCTGTATAACATTTTCAATTTTTTTACTGTATTTATTCAATATAGCCATGTTAAATATGTTTCAAAGTAACACATAATAAGTACAATATGTAACAATAGTCGCCATAAATAAAAAGAGTAACGAGTTATTTCTTTCTCATCTGCTACATCGCTATATTACTACTCTACCAACTTTTAGTAAAATCTAAAAATTTGAATCTTTATATAATTGAATAAAGCCTCGCTTGAAATGTGAAACCGCCATAATATACGGAAATATTATTTTCAACTGCGGTCTGGCAAATTGCTCTTACAAATAACTCTTTCATTCTATTGTTTGATACAACCTCTTTAAAGGGCCTTAAGTATCTTTCTATCGTACTTACGGTTTAATACACATATTTATTCACTTGTCCCTTTCAAATATTTTTGTTACAAATTTTGATCTATTGTATTTTTTGCGTGCTAGCTGTTGTCCGTGACTTCATCCGTATATATTTTTTTGTTTCCAGAAAAAAAGTAGCCTACTCTACTTCTAGTTATCTCGGCTATTTTCCAGTGAAAAATACGAAAAAATTGAACCAGCGACTCAAGTGGATAGCCAGAAAAAATAGACAGCCATACATTTTAACAAATAAATGTTTTTTGTTACATGTATCGGTTATATATAAGATTGTAATCATTTAAAAACAGTTATTTTGATGTCACATACAGACACTCCAACAGTATTCTACTTTTATAGAATTAAATAAACATTTATCTGTTTTGAACGTTATTTACGCGACTGTACCGTATCAATGAATCAGCTGTTGCGAACTCGATAAAGCGTGCCGCCGTCACGTTCGTGAGGCGCGTGAGGTGAACAAAAAAAATCGCATGGCGTATCCAACTGTTTAAAGTTTGGATTAAATCTGTCGTTTGAAATCAATCGATTGCTTTAAAATCCGTGAATATTCACAAGAGGCTCCATTAGCTATCGCTATGAAAATAACTGATAGTTTTTTTTTTTATTTTCGCGATTATCATACACTTTAAATCCACTCTTTCCAGAATCTATGATCACGGGTAGACTAAGATGTGATATGTCTGCATAAATACAGAAATATCACATCTTAGTCTGCCTGTGGTTCCGAAACGTTGGAAATAAATTTAAAAGTCCGTAAGAAAGTGGATTTGATAAGAACTGTTACACTAATTGTTACAATAGAAGTTTTTAATACCGATTCAACTCAAAAGAGGGGTATCTAAAGAAACACGCACAAAGCTATTTACCTAGCTTGTAGATCTTTGAGCAGATATTTATCTAAGGTTAGATTTTATTATAAAAATATTGACATTAATTTACGTACTAGGCCTTTTACTTTTACCTTTTATGCTCGCTATACCGTATAACTAGGATTCATTAATATCAAATTTAGATTTGACGTGGCGACCGTCCGTAGTAGGGCCCTCGCAGTTGCCCTAACGTATGCGGGTTTGATTCGCGGATTTGTAAATTGTGGTATTGTCTAGACTAGTATCTTGATAATATGCCGGAGTTACCCTATAATATGCATTTAATTACAAAAAAAAAGTAACTGTATGTATTTATCGGTCATCTATTTACCATAGTACAAGCTTTATTTACTTTAGGATTAGATGATTGTTATATTCGTCCAGATATCATAAACAGCATCCGCGATTAATCATTGATGATTGCTATATTGATACTTAGTTATTAAATCCACTTATTAACGGATCTGTGGTGTTAATTCTTTATATTTATTCTTGACGTTTACATTCTATCCAGCCATGATTACCGGCAGACTACGATAGAATGCCCGTAAATAACCACTTATTAAATTCACATAATCGCGTAAATGAAAGGAATAATTATTTTGATACTATTTGTTTGCAACGATTTGTTTAAAGCAAAACTTATTACTAGTCACATTAATTTTTCAACAACAGATCATAAAACCTTTGAATTGTACTATTGCCTGATCGTTTTAAAATAGACACGAGTCAAAACGGCTTACGAACGGAAGTATTAAGCGTTACATTTTGAAGGCTCTAGCAAAACTTAACTTACCGTATCTTTGACAAGTTACACTTTAATCGCAACAAAGTCAACGTCCACTGCGAGACGAGTTTTACAAGCGCAACAAAAAGTGTGACAACGCAAGTGTCGATGGCGAATCGATTTCTTCAATTTACTTGGCTCGAGACAGTTTTATTGATTCATTGGATTTAATTTATGTCTTTGTCGGAAACAGCAGTGTTGTCACACTGCTGTTTGCGCATGAACTAGTAACAATGTAACCCTTACGCAATCAAACTAAAATATAGGACAAATTAGACTCCGAGTTCATATATTTAAAGTAAACTAAAACATTGAAGCATCATGTTATAGATGTAGTGAAGAATTATTTTCCTTCGTGAATATCTTATCTTTATCGGAATCCAATGACCAATTAATGATCGTATTAAATGAGTGACATTTTATATTTATTAGTATAGAACTTTTTTCTCATATATCTACCTATACTACATATATACGTACATATAAGTCTATTGTCCTTCATTGACTTACCATTTAGATGACAAGTAAGCAAGAGAATGCTACTAAATGTATGACGCGATTTTTTTTCTATGCGTTTAAGTCGTAGTAAGCAGTTAATTGCCCGTATCCAAATGAAACAGTTAAATACAACGTTTACTATAATAAACACTAGAATAATAATGTATTTTCCGTATAACCTATTGTTATTACTCAATTATAACGGTAATAAGAACTGAAAAGTAAAAAAAAACACATAAACAATATAATTTAAAACCTAAACACAAAAAACCGTTTGTTTTATTCTTGTATACAAAATGGCAGGCAATGTTTCCGTGGTAGGTAGAATAAATTCAGCCCCGTTCAGAACCTAGATAATAGAAGGAGCTAGTGTTACTAACAGCGACTGATCTTATCTATATCAAACGTAGTATTTCCAACGACACTAACAAGCCGTAAGCGTATACCATTAAGTTGACATTTGCGAATATGCTGCACCTGTAAAAACATGGCGTATGTTCCCAAATGTTAATTAAGATGAAAGGTGGCAGTGGCCTCGTTAATAGTCAGAAGAACGGATGGCCGATGGGCCAATAAGGTTATGGATGCGGATAGAGGCCGCGTTTGGGAAGACGGAGCGTTTGTCGACCCCCGACCATGTGGGATCCGTGCAGGAGCCGATTTTATTTGGCAGCGAGTAGCAAAGGATCGCCCGTCTTGGCGTCTTGCCGAATAACGGCTGCAAATGATGATGAAAACTTAATTCAGGCGATAATATTTTCTGGAAAAATATATGTATAATTTTAATGAATTTAATGTTCGTTGAGGTTATCGGCACATTTAAATGATTGTTTGATTATAAATGCAGGACGTGCATATAGTTCGTTCTGTTACCTTAACGCGTAAAGTAACGTTTGAACTGTAATGGAAATAAAGCGATTATTCTTTTTGTATTGAAATTTTTAGGATAGAATGATTCTCAATTTGCCTTTCATATAGGACACTAAATGATTCAACCGTCATTTAAAGTAAAGGTTATAAAAGTTTTGTTCCTCAGGTTCTGCTAAAAAATTTTGCATTTTAAGTAAATTTTTATTACAAAAATATTATATGAAGTCGCCATTTATCCCTCTAAATCACTTTATAATTCCTTATATAGAGATTCTATAGACGACAAGTTCCCCCACAGGCTCCAGAGCGACTGGACAGGTCTTGGCGGCGGGCGCTGGTGAGGTCTTAAATAATTATGAAAACGTGCCTGTAGCCCCACTTTTAGGAAGGAAGTAACAGCTTGATGGTTTTTGTCGGCGCGTGTGTGACACAAAAGGTTCTTGTCTCTGCGAGGATGCGAAGACCTTTCAGTTTTTTTGTAGTATGCGTAGATGTCTATACACATATGTGAGAAGGGAAGAATTAAGTACCTACGTAAGGTATGCGAATATGCCATAAATAGAAAAAGGTTGACATGTGTAATGAAAACTCTTAGAAAGGAATGAAGATGGGTGATTGCATAAGAATGTATTACAATTTTACGAAATAACACCCGGACACTACGCGTTCTGTGTTGTTATGTGAAATTTATCAATAAATTCAGGTTTTGTAATTAGAAAAGTATGAATTTAAGTTATGACTAATTCAAGTCCAAATCTAAGGATGGAAAGCTTACTAAATAAGTGGTTTTTTTAAGTAAAATAAACTTTCCAGTACTCGACAGAATTATTTCCTCAGTGAAATTATTCTTTTTGATGTGGTAAGCACATAAAAAAGAATAATTTCACTCCGTCTCAGTTCAGTTACATTCAGATACGGTGCGTAGCTCGAGTAACGACCAGCAAGTTGACAATTGAGGAAACATCGCTATAGTTACCGTTTTCTGCTAATAAGCGGCGCTATTTGCTACTGATTTACTATTTTCCTCTAGACCATCACAGCGTTCATGTTTAATATGTCTTCGTAATCATTTATACTCTTGTAATAAATGTATTGAAAGAAACATTTATAGGCCAACATATACTTCATTTACCTTGTAAACGTAGTTAGTAATCTTAAGCCTCCGTTGCCAAGAGATAGGGCTTGCGCATTAGAAACCGGGGGTCGTGGTTATCGAGTCCTGCGGGCACTCAACAATTTTCTATTGTTGTTTCCTAGTTAGTAAGGACAATTCGGGCTGATCACTCGATTGCCTGTGAAGTGAGATGATCGATGCGTCGGACGAGCATGTGAAAAGTCGTTCCTGCGCTTTATCCCTTTCCGGTCTTGTTGGTCGCGTACACTTATGCACTATAATATCTCCTGTGCAGTTGGCTAATTTCCAATATACATCGGCCGCCCTAATCGAAATCGACTTGGAGTACATTAAAATATAACTTATAAGTGCGTTAAAACTACTTAAAACCAGTTGTACCAGTCGTTAAGATATTTGAAGTGATTTTCATTAACTTTAGGTATGTTATCTTCTTATTTACATTGGACAATATATGAGGAAATACTGCTTTAAACTACAAGCCCGATCAGATCGAATAAACAACTGCCATGGGATACACACACTGGAACTTAACTTCAAACGGGCCTAGTATTACAAATGACTGGTTAAGCTGAATCGAAGGTGCGGAATAAGTGGTAGGAATAAATAGTTTATACTGGAGTCTGTTAGTGGCACCGCTGCAGGCGTTCGCTCCGATGCGGTTGAGATTTACAGCAAAAATACTAATATTACAGCAGAAAGTTGGATATTTGAGCCGTACTAATCAACTTTAATGTTCAATTTCTTAGTAGCTGTAAACATAAGTCGTATTTTCACTTTGAGTTACAACTTACAAAAACCATATTTAAACTACATTACTTGCATACTACATGTACGTTACAATTAGTCCAATGGTTAAGTAAACTTATCTCTTCATATATATTTCAGGTACATTGATATGTACTCTTTTTAATTTTTTTTTTAACATTAACCTTTTTATATCTACATCTGAAAATAGGAAGCGTCACATAGCAGTGAAGTTCAAGTAATCCTTCGGAAAGCTCAGATCTTTATCGAAATACGATGACAACCGAACTGTCAGTGAATGATTAATGTATTTTTTATACGCTTATAACGCTTTTACAACATATCCCAGTAAACGTTAAAATTTAACTTTTAATAAATTTAAAAAAGTAGTAAAATAACTTTTATGTGTTAAAGATTATTATAAAATAAATGATAACACAACCTGGTAATGGAATGCTCGCTCCAGCCTTTTTCAAATTTAATATACGTATGATAGAACTGTATGTAGCTCAAATGAATATATATATATGATTACTTTAAAAGATGACAAAAAAGGCCCGCTGAGTTTCTTTCTGGTTCTTCTCAGGTCAGAGGCGTCCTATTCCGAAGTGGTGGTAGCGTCGTTGACAATAAATAAGCGAGTGTTACACTTCTATATCAAATAAAGATATTTGAATTTAAATATCCGCAACTGCCCTGATACATTTATATACCTATGTTTATAAGTCACTGAAAGCTAGTAATGAAGGCTACTCACGTTACAATATCGGCTAGTCACGGATGTTAATTTGTTAGAACTTCGAAGGCCTCTTGCCGGATATTGGAGTGTCTGTTACACCATGTAATTTAAGTTTATAAGCCAACGAGAATTGTATTAACGACCGGTATTGTAGCAATGGTCACTTTAAATGCACAGACAGATCTCAGTTGAATATTTGATGTTAGTTATAATCATAGATTTTTACAATTTGTGCTGGGCCTTTGGATAATTTATTGTATTTTGCGCGTAAAACGTTTGAACATAGATTTAATTTCGCGCAATAAAAATTCAATAGCGTTTATGAAAAAATGGTAGCAGCACAATATTGGACCCTCTAAGATTTTGCTGCTATTTTTTTTTATTTTGACATCGTCCAGTATTTTTTTTTTGTCGTCAAGTATGAGAACACGCTTGCTCCAGTACTAAAGAAGAATAAAATACCAGGAAATGTTAACATGTAACCTATAGAGCCGTCGTGGCGGGTTTGTGAAGAACGAAATGCATGAATTACAGATGCACATATATCATCTGTGCATTTAATTCACAACCTTGCTTTCACCTTAATAAAGGCGTACCACGATGTTTATGTTAAATGACCTGAACAATACCTCGCCTTTGAGTCGTGACCTCAACAAAGACCGACATCTTTCGATGCTGTCTTTGCAACGAAATTGTCTTTCTTATTGAACTAGCGAACTAAGGTTTCTATATTTTATTGACTCACGTATTCTGCTAAGGATATTTACATACCACTATTACATATTGTATTAGAAGTAAAATATATTTTGTTTTTTGTACAGACATATTTCTGGTCGTAGTTTTTATAATTTTTATATTTTTTTTTTTTGCAAATTAAAATAATATTGTTTATATTTGATATTTTTTTAAACGTATGATTGTAAAGCTGAGAATTTTTAAAAGGTAGTAGGTCCTTTTTTCAGGGGCCGTCTATGACCATCACGGAGCCTAATTCTTCCACAAAGCGGTAATATGAAAAAAAATTGTGCTCCGGTTGAAAGGGCACCGTAGCCAGCGTATTTAATAGTTAAACGAGCGCGTTGGTGGTATCCCTGGTATTGCCGATATCAATGGGCGTTGGTGACCATTTTCCATCAGGTAGCCCGACTGCTCGTCTGCCGCCGTACGCCGTTTTGCTAGTGTGTTAAACATAGCCATTGAACGAAAGTAAACCATTTCGTAAAAAAAATAAGATAAATCGTAAACCTACCGCTAAGAAACAACTTATAGCAACTTATAGATATTTTGTATGTTTATTCTTTATCTAATATTGGCAGTTTGTTATCTTTTAAATTATTAAAAAATAGCGTATTAACCATTTTATCCAACGTTGTTCGCTACACAAAAGTCACTTAGAAGTATATATTTTTTTTCCGAAAAACATAATATTTATCGTAAAAAAACGTCCGTAATATATTTCCGACTCGGTTTGTTTCAAATCAGTCCGTAACTATGGTGACCATTTTATACACGAAATTTGTGGTTTTTCTTGTTGATGGTCTTAAGAAATAATGTACATTTACGTACATCTATGTTCGTTATTAGTTCTTTTAGTCCTTTTATATTTTAGACTTATAATATAGGTTCGGGTTCAGATTGGTTAGAGCAGAAAAATATTTTTTTTCAATTTACAATAAGTTGAATGACACTCAGGTGTTAGCTAAACTAATTAAAAGCCTATTATTATTAGACTAGATTGTGGACCAAGATGGGTGGAAATGATGTAGAAATGAGGCACTAGAATTTCATTTCGCAACGGATAAAATTATGTAATACAGATGATTGTGAATTAATTATGTATTCATTAAAAATTTATAATAAAAAATCGACCGCACCGTTCTTGCCGGTTATTTTAAAGTGTAAACAACTTTAAACATTGAGAAGTAAGCAGATAGTAGGTGCCTATTACTGCCTCCGTAGCCTTGTGGTATGGGCTTTTGCTTTATAAACCGGACGTCATAGGTTGTTTCCTAGTTGGTTAGGACAATTAGGGCCGATCACCCAATTGTCTAAAAAGTAGGATAATGCAATGGATGGGCATGTAAAAAGTCGGCCCACCCACCAACCCGCATCGGACCAGCGTGGTGGAATACGGTCCAAAACCCCCTCATAGGGAAGGCGTACATTACGGGAGGCCTATGCCTACCAGTGGGCTAACACAGGCTGATGATGATGATTATTGCCGCAAAACGTTAATGCATAAGCATTGTTGTCTTCGATTTGAAGGTCTTCAACTGGATAAGAAAACGTTATTTATGTGTTAGATCTTAGACCAGTGAACCAATTTCTTTCATATTGGCAAAGTGTATCACTTACCATAAGGTGGTACAGCCCGCTGTTATTAAATAATTTAAAAACATGTGATGTTGAAAGTTAGAACTACTTGAAGAAATGGAAAAAAAATCATGCTTCACTTATTTCATTTTAATTTGAAGCAACAAATTTTATATACATTAGGCAGATTTTTAACATTTCATGATAGATATGCTTGAACAATCATTGTTAGATATTTAACAATGTTATTTTCTATCGTTGAGTCATCCAAGTTTTCAAACTTTACACTCCGTAACATAGCAGGCCCGGCGGTAATCGCTTTCGACAATACTTCAACATTCTCGTTAGAGTTTATAAATTTTCCACACTTAGAGACTACATTTAAAATCTGATGGTTCGTCAAAAACTTTATACTCTTTTTTGATACTAATCTGTATACGTTCAAGTATTTCTGCAAATCCGCCATTTCCCAACCCTCTAAATGTTTGGACAGCTCTACAACGATCAACAGAATTTTAAATTCAACATCTTTATCAGTTTTCACATCGTAAGCAGCCTCACTGATTTTCGCATTGTTAAAGTTGTTGTTGACGAACTTATTAAAGGATAATATACGCAGACTGTTTAGCATGCTGTTGATTAAATCCAACATTTGGACTGCAATATTCTCTCGTCCTTCTTCACCTGTCTGACTACTGAATGAAGCCATGACAATAAGCCGTAACCTTCCACAAGTATCTCAAACGCCCTTGGAACACTGATCATAGATGTGAGCGCATCTAATATCTTCTCTTTCGTTCTTCTATCACACAGTACTGTGGAGTAAAAGTCCATGATCATCTTTAAACACATGCTTTTGAAAACAACGTTAACGTCCGTCATAGTTTTCGTTCCATCGCGAATTATCTCTAGTATCCATTGTCGTCTCTCTGCCGATTCTACATCACTGTCGTGGAATAGACTTAGGAAATCAGGCACTATGGTCAGATCAACGAACTGTTTCGCGATAAAGAAATTGTTCACTGGTTTGTATAATGGATCGAAAGGTGCCGTGGACACCGTCAGAGCTCGGGCCAAGTACAATGCTCCGATTGCTGGTAAACGAGGATTCTTTACACCATTATCGCTACCTTCGTTCGCTGATGTGGTGATAGCGCTTGAGAGACTTTGACGTAGGGTGGATACGAAATCCGTTAAAAAGAGTTTGTCATTCTTATGCTTCCTGTAAAAAGAAAAATCTAAGCTCATTATCGAATTCTTTTTATGTATTTTCATTTGTTCATATCGATTCTTATAATGCAAATAAGTTTACATTCTAAAAACAAAAAGTTATTATAAAAGACTTTACTTTGTAACCCAATAATGAAAATCTAATTAGTTTAAAAAAATAACTTATGTTGTTCGTTTAAAAGGTGATTAATTGTCACAGATTTAAAGATAAGATAAGAATAATTTTAGTAAGAATATAAAATAAATTTAAATAGAAAGTATTTAATAGGAATATACAAATCTTAATACTCACGTTTCCGTCTCCAACAGCAAGCAGAATCTGTGAAGCACGTGATAGGCCGCCGAACGCATCATTGGACAATGCGAACTTAATGCCATCACTGGCACTGAAAGTAATCCAGTTCTAAGCAACTTGAAGCACGATGCCACCGATCCAGGCGCCAGCAAGTGACTAAGCAAAGAGAATACGAACACTGGATCGTATATTTCTGAATCGGCATCAGAATGCGACAGTCCAGTCATATCTTTCTTCTTGAACTCTGAAAGTATCTTATCGATTCGTGATTTTTGTAGGAATCTTTTCATTGAATGTTCACTATCGTTACCATAATTAACATTCCCATCAGCATATATTTCGTCTAAGAGTAATCGAATGGAATTTTCATTTATACCACTGTCATCAATAGAACTTTCTGTCGGATCATAATTGTAATCTAGTTTTTCGGTAACTGGAAAGTTCTTTACAGTCCTCTCGACTTGATCCTTATCGAACAAGTTCAACACTTGGTTTGGTGTCGGATGGCCCCAAAGTGATGAAGTTCTGTTCTTTCTTACGGCGTAATAATTAGCGGCCGAATCGCCCCATACGTACGGTTTGTATTCATTTACAGGTAGCGCGTTGCTTTCATACATATATAAAATAGATAATATTAATCTATCGCATGTACTTCTTGTGGCTCCGTAAGCACTCAAAAATACCGGTATCTGCTGTGATTTCATAACCGATTTGTTATAAGATATTAGAACTTGTAGGATCTCTAACAATCTCGTTTTGATTGCTGGACTATGATGGCTCAGCATCACGTTTAAAAATTCAGAATGCGATGTTACCATGTCAAATAATGTGACAATATCTGCATGATCGTTGGGGTAAAGTAATTTGATGAGTTTAGTAAGTAGAGATAATAGAGTTGGCCCTGTCGGTATATCTTGATTTGCAGTTTTGACCCTTAACGACTCTTTCAAAACCGCCTTACAAAAGTTTTGCCAGATCGCACTCTCAGTTATCTTTGTAAACTCTTCTTTATTTTCTAGTTTAAATCCATCAACTAAATGGCAAATCGAAGTAACTTGAGAAACGTTAAAGACAATGTTATTTATTAAATGGGCCGCTACATTATCTTTAATTGCAGTAGTTATTACATTTAACATTGACAGAATATAATTTATAAGCGATTCTGATTTTACATCATCATCTAACAGACATAGTTTTAAAAACACCGCTTGATATATATTCGTGTGGCCAATGTCAACTGTTTCGAATTTATGAATTTTTGTAAACATTTTCCTGCAAGTCAGTATGTCCATACATTCGAAAATCAATTTTCTTATAAACCTCCAAGTTGTTAAATATACCTGACCGGCTTTATGTGGCTTTTCCAAATATTTATTTATATTTGATTTATATTCATCGTAGATTTTCGTTAAAAGTCCTTATTACTTGACAAAAAGGCGACATGTTCCAATATCGCATTGCCCAATGGTAAAGTTAATTCCCTCTGTCCCAAGATTTCCTCTCTGTTGATTTCTTGTTTGAAAACGTCACAAAATTTGTCATTAAATTTGATCATTACAGATGCCAATTGAGAGGTTGATTTCCTTATAGTGTTTGTGTGAAAGAAAGCAACGAATATCTCTTCCTTTACGTATTTCACTTGGTGCGGTTTATTCTCAAAATAAGTAACCAACGCTTCCTCTATGCTATTTAAATGAGCAGCTTCAGGTAATTTTAATAATCCAGCGTACAGATTTAGAATTTTCTGCAAAACATCTTGTGGCAAATCCTCTTTGATTGTTTTTGAATACTTTCTGATTATTATTTGCACTATCTCTAATAACAAGTTCTGCTCTTTATCATCCCTGATAAGTTGCTGATCTGTATTAAATATATGATTTAAAATCTGATAATCATCTTTCTTTCGTAAACCAACAACTTTCAGAGTATCAATAGTGAGTGCGCATTTGATTTGCTCTCTTTTATTTATCTTCACCAGACCTTTCATTATTTCTTTGTAATTTTTTACTCTGTAAGGTCTTAATAAGTTATGTGATAGATCTAAAAGTTTTACTGTATTTGAATGTGTATTCAGTACGTGAAGGAGAAACCTTGTAGCCAAAATTTTTGATTCGCTGTTCTTAACATCCACCGGAGCATATGTCTTTAGAATATGTGAATTCTTAAATAAGTTCTTCAGGATATCTTGGCTATGCCTTAACATGTGAGATTTTTCTCCAATTTCAAGAATACAATCGAAATATAGCTGAAGTTTCTCCTTCTCTACTGCGCTGAGCTTATTCATTTCTGTTAATTTCACTAAACAAAATATGAGATATCTACTCCAAACTATTAGTTCAGAGCTATCTACGGCTTTAGTGATCTTCAGAGGTAAATTAGACATTGTGAGATCTTTTTCTTCCTCTGAACAGTCTTCGAGACAAAGAAATATATCGGCGAGCTGTAAATTTTCCTTTCCAACAATCGATTTTGAAAGATTGTACAAAACGTTATCTTTCCCTACAATTCCCTCTGGCAACAGCATTGGTTCTCCCATCCAAGTCGCAACATAATTCCTTACATCTAACTTGGAGTCTCCCATAAAAACTTCTGTCATCTCCGGCGAGAAGTTGCAATGCAACAAATTTGCAACATAAAGTGATAGGAAGTGCTTCAGATTTTTCTTTGCATCCTTGTTGTTCTGTGTGTATTGCAAGAGCTGACGATGAACGGTGACGGCGCCGTGTTTTCCACAAATGCATTTTCTTCGTTGTTTTTATTTCGCATCAGGTCATTAAAGAGTGTTTCTAAATTCTCCTCATTATTTGTGTCAGATATTTCAAAATGTATTATTTGATTCCTAACAAACTCTGTATGCTCTTGTTTGTGTGCTATAGCATATTCAACAATGTCGCCAATCAATGATATAGGTTCAACTTTCACGGTTCGTAGAGTGTGTAACATGATATAAATTTCATCTTCATCGCCTTCAAATATAGTCGTGTTTCGAAAGAAGTCTTTTAAGGTTTCTTTCGCCTCCATCCAAGTATCATTGCTGTCGTTAGTGTAAACATCTAACATAATGCGAAATAGGTCTTTAAACATTGGATTATTAATTGAAACTGCGGAATTATCAAGTGTCAGCCACAATGATACGATCTTAAACTTTAATAGCGAAATATTCGGACTAGACAATGCCATGGAGTAATCAAGAATGCTCTTCATATCTATGTTGCCTTCAAGGGATTCAAAGAATGGTGGATGAAGGTCATTATAAAGCAACAACAACTCTACAAGGACAAGCAAGGCATCAGCATCGTCTAGTTTAGCAGTTGATAATCTTCTGTTGCATCTTTGTTAACTCCTCTTATAACATCATTCATAAGACCCACTACAGCAGATGGTTGAGGGACATGCTTCGGAAGGAAGTTTTCTAGCTTGTTTTTAAGCTCTATAACACGTGTGTGTGTGTTATCATTATCTAAAATTTGAATATAACGCCGTAGCGTTTGTAACATTTTTACGAGCATTTTGACGCAATACAGAGATATGGATCGGTCATGGCCAATATTCGGTTGGATATATTTTAGCAATGGTACTGGAAGGGTCACAAATCTAACGAAGTTAGCTGTCTGCAGGGGATTGAGATTGCTCATTCTTGGCACTATGTCCTCTGGTTTCAGTTTATCAAGGAGCTTTATAGTGAATTCTAGAGTTCTTTCCCATATTGGAGAGTGCTGCGGTTGGAAACTTTGTTCGATAACATTTATAATAGCTCTGTGCAAGTCTGGACATTTATATACTATTTGAAGGATGACTTCTGCCACTTTATCATTTTCCCAAGGCCTTTTCAAACTTAGTATAGACTTATACAAATTCTGATTCTTATTCGCATCTGAAGTTCCCAAGTAGTTATCAACAAAATAAAGACCTAACCTATGTGAGGTAAAGAGTGTAATCATTATATCAGACAAGAGATCTATGATTTCTGGCCGTAAACTGTTCTTCAATTCGGAGCTTACTTCTGGTGGTCCTTTCCATGAGAATACCCTAAACATATTATGAATAACTTGTTGGCTGAAAGTTTTTAATTTCAATGTTTTAGAGATCAGTGGATTGTCAATGACATTCTTCTTGAGTATATTCAAAAAAATCAACACAGCTTCCCCCTCATCATAAACCAGTCCTGGTATGACAAGTCCAAGAAGCCCTTGCTTTTCCAGCAATGCTTTTATCAATGGCAGATGTCCGTCAATCAAAAATGATGTCATGAAGTGCACAAATGTTGTTCGAACATTATCCTTCTCCTTGTAATTAGGCTTTTCAAGTATATACTGTAAATGCTTAGGTGTCAGTGGCACTTGGTTAAGTACTTCCACACCCAAATCAGAGTTTAAAGTCACCATAGATGTAAGCAGCTTAAGAATAATCTTTCTATGACGGGGGCTGGAGTTTTCACTTATCATAATCTCTATGGTTGGAATAAAAGTGTTTAAGAAATACCTGCACGCTTCCTCTGTTATAGTTATCAAATGCGGCATAGATGACTGAACCTTGACAATAATCAGGTGAAACAGATGAAATGCTGGTGTTGCTAAGGTAAGATTTTTTTTATTATCCTGAGTAATCTGGCGAAGAATCTCATGTGAGTTTCCACCAACCTTTAAGTATTCCATAATATAATCTGTATCTTTGTCTGGATTAAGACATACATTCAGGAACTGTGTAAGTACTGGAAAGAGATAATAAAATTGAAGTAAAAATTATCATATGCACAAATTTGTCATATTAAATTTTTCAATTGCTACCATAAAAATTTTGCTTTAACTACTATTGTTGATAATAAGTACACATTATAAAATTGATTGTTTTATATGTATACAGCACCACAGGTAGTGAAATATAAAGGTAAAAATTAAAACACATCTATGGCTCCGGAGTGGACTAGTCCAGCTATACTCTGCATCAGTATATGCAGGTCTCATACCATTAGGTATATATATTAAATGGAATATTTCAAATGTTTTAATTTATTTATGGTAATAGAGGAAGCCGAAAATCATTGGACAAATATTGTGGTTAAAGCCTACAGTGGCAAAAACCATTAAAAAATATAAGCAAAAACCTATAAAAGACGGAGCCATATTACATATATAATTGTCTGTAACGTAATATTGGTAAAGTTAAAAATTTGTGTTATACGTGTCTTGATAACAAAATAACCTATATTCCTAATATAATTATCATAAAATCTCACATACCCATAGTTTGTCCTTGTTTTGAGGATAATTCTTTTCTAAAATGTTTCATGTCGAATTTATTATTCTGTGATCTTTTCATCTTTTCAGACTCTGGCAGAACATGAGATTGTTCTGCCTCCTCATTAGAGCTTTCTGATCCATCGCTGCCCTTAACTTTCTTAGCTGGATCATTTTCTGAACTCTCGTATTTCCTTTTTCCCATTTTAATAATATCATGTACCTATAAAATTAAGTTTTGTTATAGAATAACATGAGTCTATACACGAAATTTGCACATGGCTTTGTTTTGACGTAAGTTGCTTTTTTTATTTAGGCAAAGATCATAGTTTTTCTGCCTTTTACAATTTTGTAACTTGTATCACTGACATTAAAAAAATATATGTATTGGCATTACTACATACAAAGATATCCCTAATGATAATTCTTCCAGCAACTAGACTGCGAAGAATAAGTAAAACTTTTATCGGTCAATGCTTAGCTTTTACAACAAAGTCCCAGTAAACGTTCAGAATTTGACTATTAATAAATTTAAAAAAGTAGTAAAGGAACGTTTATGTATTAAAGGTTATTATAACATAAATGATTTTATAAATGATAACACAACCTGGTAATGGAATGCTCGCTCCAGGCTTTTTCAAATTTAATATACGTATGATAGAACTGTATGTATCTCATATTTTATTTATTTATTTTATTAAAACTTTATGCACAAGTAAGTACAAAGGCGAACTTAATGCCAAAAGGCATTATCTACCAGTCAACCTTTGGGTGGTACAGAGAAAATTCGGAAGGTGCGCAGATATTTAACAAAACAAAGAAAAGATTTTTAAAAAGCTTAGAGTTTATGTGTGTATACATTAAAACAAAATAATTATATATCATTAATAAAATTACGACAGTCTCATATGTATATTTAAATTTGATTATAATAAAAGATGACAAAATAAGCCCGCAGAATTTCTTTCGCCGGTTCTTCTCAGATCGGAGGCGTCCTATTCTGAACCAGTGGTAGCGTCCTTGACAATCAATAAGCGAGTGTTACACTTCTATATTGAATAAAGATATTAGAATTGAATGCATGCCTTCTCAATTGGAGGGTTTTGGACCGTATTCCACCACGCTGGTCCAAGGCGGGTTGGTAGGTAGACCGACTTTTTGATCAATAGATCAAAAAGTTGAGATACATCAATTGGGTGAGCGGCCCAAATCGTCCTAACCAACCAGAAAACAACGGTAGCACAAAGTTCTTTCCCCGCGGGATTATAACCCACGACCTGCGGTTTATACAGTAAGGGCCATTACCGCTAGGACCACGGAGGCGGTTAAAAAAACTAATGCTAATTACGTTTAGTAATTCATACACTATAATTTAGCCTTTTTAAATTATGGGCAATAATACTTTTATTTTCACTAATTTATGGCGCAAATAGTTCCAATACCTGCCTACCATTGATGAAACTCCAATAGTTATCACACCTTTATATCAAGTACTAATTTAATTTTTAGATTTAATTTTCTTACACAATTACAATGACAGCACCAGTTAAATATTTGCCCAGTATACGAGGTAATTTACCTCACTAAATTGCACCGTAATACCCCAAAAATTAGCGTGATACGATAAACATTAAAAGTTCTCTCGTCCATTGACTTAAAAAAAATCGAATCGTTCGCCCTTACCTTATTTTGGACTTCTGACAATTGTTTTTAAAGTAGATTGCTATACCTCGGATAACGCTTGGACGTTAACGTTACTATAGTCGCGGGTCGTCTTGTTGCGAAGGCAGAGGGAGAATATGGTCAATCTACTTTTTAGATTAAAGTTGGGCATTATTAGGACCGGTCCAATCATGCATCCATTTTTTTAATTGTCAACGATGACATACGATCATTCGGGCCAACTGGAAAGTGGTCACCGACTCCAATGGAAATCGACAAATAACCAGGGATTGCCGCTCCTATGGAAATTTGGGTTCCTGCACCACCCGGTGGTAATTGCCTTTAATTTGGTGCTCCTTAAACAGGAACACAGTAGTATTTTACACCAAAGCCAGCGGCAGAAGTAGGCACCGGTAAAATGCCCCAGACCATTCCATTTTAAGCCCAAGAGGTTTTCAATAAAAATATTAAATTCACTTTTCTTTGGATTTGCCCAGAAGTAACCTGGTTAAACAGGTGATGAAACAAATACAAAAGAGGATTACGGAGGGCGCACAGCGCAAAGGGTTCGCGCCAACGGAAGAGACACGCGAGTGTTAACATCCTGGGACACCCATTCTCACCATCATTCTTTCGCCACTTTTAATTGATAACATCCACCACCCTACAACTTCAGATCTTTGTATATAGTTTAGACCATAAACTTTTTACCATAAACTCGTATCTCAAATGACTTTATTTATAAAACACTTACATTAGAATATTAATTTTTAAAAACTGTATAAAATACAATATGTTGATTTTAATTACAATCAACAATAATTTACCCGACACATTCACCAATTTTCATTTTTTTAAATTAAAATTTTCACCTAAAACGTGATTTAACCGGGACCATGACCATATCTTATTAAAATATTTCAAATTTATGTTTATAATTAACTTTTTATTTAATATATATGAAATTTTATGATTATCATTATTGGTCAAACTCAAACTTCTACTAAAAATAATTAATTAGGATTGAAATTTAAAAATACAAAAATGAATCTAACCCACGCTAAATAACATTTGGAATCTTAATTCTCATAATAATTACTTCAGACTTAAAAAGTAAATTTAATCAAGGAAAAAAAAATACAAATTACTGTTTCCAAGCATTAACTTTAAAAACAAAAAAAATATCAACAACGATTTAAATTGGTTGCATACATATAATAATCCCAAAAATCGTAAAATATAGGACATATTTTTAACAAATTAAGAATTAAGAAAAATATAAAACAAATCTTAATGTCTTATTAGGGTTTTAACTAAAGAACCAGTTCAGTTTTTCTTAATGGCGTTTTATAGATTTGGCCAGGTCAAGTTTTTTTGGATTGACCTGGCTATATGTAAAAGGTTTGTAAATGAACAAGGTCACAGTTAAAACTAAAAATTGATTATGTACTGAGATAATCCACCACAATAATTTTTCAAAATATTAATGGCATTCAAAAGGTTATCCTTTATAGGGGAACGCGGTTTTTTGGAATTCCCACAATATTTAACCAATAAGAGCCCGACTTTTTGGGAATTGATTTCGACATAAGACTTTTATTTATATTGGAATTTTTTAAGTTATATACTAAAACGATTTTACCTCTGATGCCAGACATTTTTTGGGTTTTTGAAACTGTCTTGAAATCAATTAAATCTAATATAATTTATACCAGTTCTTAGATTAAATCTTATTTAAACTAAAACATCTTGGGACAACAAATATAAGTCCCAAAATTAAGAAAAATTTGAACAATTAAAACCAAAAACTAATTAAATATATGGAATTATTTATCTTTTGCAAAAAGATACATATCATATCATATCATGTTTGTCACACAATATTTTCCCCTGTTGTGAATCGGAACCCACACCCTTTTGGGGCAAGGTAATTCACCAACCACTACGCCAGCGGGGATATAACTATTTTTTGATAGGGCTCGACTCTTTCTAGTGGATCATTTTGTGGAACATATTATGGTCAGGCTTTTAGGCCATCATCAGCCTGTGAAGAAAGGGGACATGGCCTCCCAATGCACGCCTTTTCCTGGGAAGGTTTGGACCTTATCCCACCACGCCGGTCCAAGCGGGTGGTGGGGAACCGACTTTTTTAACATGCCCATCCGACGGCACGGACATCTTTTACTTAAAGACAATTATGATCGGCCCAAATTGCCTAACCAAATTAGGGAACAAACAAAACATTTGTTGAGTCCCCAAACGATTCCCATTCCTGCCCTGAGCCCCGGGTACGGACCTTCGTGCGTCTTCGCATGAGTTTTATTTTCCCATGTTAAAGAAGGGGCAAGGTGGCCTGTTAGTAGTGCTGTTTTCTTTTTGTAGTGAGGTCCGGCAGGTTCCTGACTTAACTTGGCAACAATACACATAAAAGCCACGAGGCATTTATCTTTAAATTTAACCCTTGTGCATTTAGGTGGCAGGCCAGGACACACCTAGTGCTCCCAAAGGCTTACCACCAGGGCACCACCTCCTCACGCAGGTGGGAGGGTTAGAAAAGCCCAACCGTGCCGGGGGGCCGCCCCAATGGAAAATGGACGATTACGATCCCGCACCAACACCCGCGGGAATAGATGACCATTTCAGGAGTCCGGCCCCGGAAATTTGGGCCAACCCACGCTGGCACGTCGCCGATTTGAAGCCGGGGCCGCCGCGTCCGCCACCAACCCGCTACACCGGAAAAAATCACCCAACGCCGTTGCCTTCGACACCCAAACCGGACCGTAGCCGTAATTACACCTGTCCTGGCCATTATCTTCGGCGCAGCCGACGCCGAAGACGAACCCCGGCCCTCGAAATGGACTTCGAACCCACGACCGGGCAACAAAGCGCCAACAAGCCGACCTTTGGAGGTTTACCCCGTGCGATCCGGTGGGGCAAAACGCCCGCTTAGAGAGCGACCCAAGAGCCGCCCTTTAGCTCCCCACGCCTGTCACCAGGGACCCGCGAAAGCCCGCGGGCCGAGCCGGCAATCTGCCAAGCACTGCGGACGATATATGGCCGAACGGGCGGCTCCCCCCCGGTCGTGATTCACGACAATACTGGGTCGGTTCTTACGTGGCTTGGTAAAGGGAAAATATTGGCAGTTTCGTTCCCAATAAGAATAGGCATACCGGGCCAACCCAGAGACCTTTGATGACTTCCGCCGTTAACCCTCCTTCCGGCGGAGGGTAAACCGCGCCACACTTTCGTTTGCCGGAAGACCGGACCTTCGAGTCGATTGGGGAGTTCCAAGGAACCGAAAGACGAGGTCAATGCGGATCTCAAAACGGCAAGGGATACCCCGTGATAGGGTGCGCCGCAGCACCACCCCACGCCTAAATTTCAAATGGACCCACCATGGTCGAGCTTGATCTTTCCCCGAGGAAAATCAATATTTAACGTACATTCAATATGTAAATTAACCGGTTTACGGTTGAAACCCACGCAGACCGGCCAGTCGCGGTGCATAACTGCCAACACTCGACACACAACGCGCAACCGCTTCGCGCGGCACGTTGGTGAAACGGCCGGCCATCACAGCACTCCGGAGGCCCGTGCCAAAAGACTGGTCGAGCCCCTGGCGCAAAAAACGTAGGTCACCCGGTTAGTTACAGGTGCTCGAGAGCACCCAAAACAATCGCGCCATCTGCCTCACGTTCGGTGAACTCCGCGAATTCCGGTTAGAGTTGAGCTTTGTCCCGCACCCGCACCGGCAGTTAGGAGGACAAAGCCAGTTGTAATAAAAACCGTCGCCGTCCCTAAGCGGCGGCAACAACGGTGGGAACCGACCAGGGTCCCACAAAGCGAGAAAACCGCACCTGCGCCCGCCGCGCAAATCACGTCCACAAAGGGCCCGGTAATTACGTCCGTCCGCACCGTTGACTTAATCTCGAATACTTCGAATCGGCACAAAAAGTAAAATGTCAAGTTATACGATTTGGACCATAAAATGCACCGCAATCAGCCCAGTTGAAAAAATAAAGTCTTGTTGCTCACGCCGAAATTTTAGACGCACTTAGTAAATTTAAATAAGAACCGAAACAGACACAAACAAGTAGGTTAACCGTTTAAGATGGCTACCAACTTAGGTAGGGCAAACCGGCCTTCTAGTGTATCGTATTTAACGAAACGGCTTAAGAAGCAGCGATCCGAAATCACAATACTTGCAGGATTATAGTATAGACATATTTTGGCAGGTAAACTTTTAAACCAATAGCCAACCTAGAACTAGTGGTATAAATTACGAAACGATAGGTTGTCAGGACCGCTAGGGTACACTATTATACTATAAAGGTCACAATATCGCACCATTAGATATACCTACACTAACCAACTTAGAGGACAGCGTGTCAGATTGCACTCACCGGCCACAGACCGCTTGTATTGTTTCCGTGTATCTGTCCCCAAGTAAGAAGTTACTTAGATCCGACCTAGAGCTGTTCTCGGCCTAGGCCCATCAACCATTATGGACTTAAATAGAAACATCCTGACCTGAATGCAACGCCAACACAAATGGCAATAAATTGCTGGAACTGAGAGCACCAACATAAAATATAATAGCTCCTGGACCCCAACCAGATACTCAGACCAGGCATAGGCGCTCCAGCACTATAGACCCGTTAAGTTAGGACGTCCGCCGATGTCGTATCGATAGAGGCATCTGTGAGTTAGACTCTGACCACCTGCCGGTCTTATTCACTGGGCCAAGGCGCGGTGCGGTCCCACGACCAAAACCGAACAAATTGATTGTTTGAACGCAAACTCAAGGCTATGGACCCAAAGTTGCTCTAACCTACCGGAGGTTATTGATATGCAGACAAAGCGTATATTGCACGACAGTATCATAACGCATATCTCATCAGCCATCGACGACCCGAAAGGACAGTCGGTTCGGGTGACCGCAACTTTTGGCTGTTTCTATCGATGTCTGATAAGAGAGAAAATACACTCAAGGGCGTTTTATCGCTATCCGTCCGAGTCAAATCGATTTCGCTTAGGAAATCAGTTGAGGTCAGAGACAGGAAGAATTACACCGCAAAGAATCGGGTAGGGTCTGACGGAAGACTTAAGCATCGCACCCCATTGGCAATTGGTCGAGCATGAAGTCGGATCCCGACGCAGCCGCCATTATCAAAGCCAACCGGGGCTTGTTAGCTTCGATGACTTGAAAGGCCGAATGCTTAGCCGATACGCTAGAAGAGCAATGTACGCATCTCGCGCACAAGGACGCGGGCCCACCCATCGGAGGTGGACCGTCTAGTCGAACTTAGGGCTGCCTTACCACCAGAGGCGATAATTTGCCAGGACCCGGAGGAGGTTCATATTATTAGGGTTCTAAACCCGGTCGGACCTGGCCCAGACTGTATCTCAAAAGAACCTAAATACTTTCAGGGCCCTATTGTCTGTGTTTCTGGCAACATTTTCAATATTTTAATCAACTTGTACTTTTCCTGATGCCTGGAAAGAGCATCGTCGGTATTCCAAGCCGAACAAACCCCAACCACCCACGAGTTATCGTCCAAAGCTTGCTCAATTGCTGGGCAACGAACGCAACCCTTCCGGCTGAAAGACCACACCTTCTCCAATAACCTTCCCAGACGAGCACCCGGCTTCGTCCGAAGCACCTGTCCCGACCAAATTATCGCCTGACGGAATTATTCTGAATGGCCTTCACCAACCCAAACCCGTATCAAGGGGCGTCTTCCGATGTCGCAAAGGTATTTGACAAAGTCCGGCACAACGGCTTGATTTACAAGCCACATTCCTCAAAGTGCCGGACAGCTGGTTCACATCATCCAAGCCACTTGTCAAATCGCTCTTTCCAATACCGAGTCGAGGGCACCCGTCCACGACCGTCCGTCGCGGGCGTCCTCAAGGATCGGTCCATCACCTTTATTATTCGCGCTCTCACGAGCGACATTCCAAAGCCCATGATGTCAATTCGGCACTTTCGCCGATGACACTGTCTGTATTGTTCGTCGCCAGACCGAACTATATCTATAAAAGCCCAGAACGCGATCAATCGTTTAGGCGAATGGTTTCTAAATGGAGAACGAGTTAACCCGAAAAAGTGAGCAAACACTTTCATCGGTCTAGATTACGCCGATTAACGATACCCCCGGTCCCAACCCAGGGTCAGGATAAGGCCACGCCTGGCCGACACCAGACACTAGGCAATTAAAACTTTACGGCCAACTGATCCCATGGGAAAGGAAGGCCAAAACCTAGGCGGACCTTCGACCAAATGCGTTCAAAAATTTGGATTAGAGAAAGGCTTTTCGTTTGACCAGACTCTATCACCTAACGAATTTAACAGAAATGTCGCCAAAAATAAACTTTATTGTAAAGGTATGCATACGACCAATCATGGCTTATGGCGCCAAACTTTCGCTCACGCATCCTCCACATTCCTAAATCAACACAAGAGTTCAAATAAATTATCCGCGCGCCACTGGGCGCAGGGTACCAACGAAATGTAGACTTACACAGCGACCGCAAATTGGAACCCGAGCACTTTAAAAGTTAACCTGCAAACACATGGATAAAGTGAATAACCACAGCAACCTCTGCTGGTAAAAGCAGCAACGTATACGGCGATCCAAACGCGTTCAGCCAAAAGCGTCGACACGAAAACGTTCTTTCCCGACCCGGACGAGGAAGGTCGGAGACCCGGACCCAACGGGGTCCCTACATCAGACCCTACACACCACACGAGTAGGATAGACACATCACCTTGTAGTCGCCCCGCTTACGAGCACAGCGACACACACCACCGCGTATACTAGATAACCCGGTTCCAGGCGGTTCTCACCGCCCCAGCAATCGATTAACAAGTCGCCAGACCGTCGCGTCCCGGTCTAAACCGATCGTCGACGATCCTAGAGAAGAAACTAATACCAACTGAGTATTGACTGTGGCCTACTTTAGCAAAAATGGGCCAACAAGTTCGGGACGGGAGCTCCGAACTCTGTGTTAAATGAAGTTACTAAAGAATGAGTCTGGAAGCATAACTTCAGGATAAAAAAAAAAAAAACACACGATTCGAACCCACGACCTCTACTGTCTAAAGCACACATATCAAATACTATATCTAAAATAAAGATAATCCTAAAAGACGTAAACATAGTAACCCATTGCAACAAAGCGGCGTAACTGCATTCTTATATTATTTAACATTTGGTATTAATATAATTAAAAACTATATAGATGTAGTGAGAAATTATCTTCTAAAAACTCTATCAGATTACAATGACACCCGAACTGTCAATGAATGATAATATTAAATGAGTGGCATTTTCACACCCATTAATATGAAACTTTATTGTTTAGTAGCAAATGTCATATTGAATAATGTCATTGACAAAATAGAGATGTATAGGTGCTGAAGCTATTTGAGAGAGCAAGATAAATAAGAACTTTTCTGAAAAATTACAGAGGAAAATATATTCTCACTATATCTATCACAGAAAAAGTTTTAAAACCTTGTTATTGCCTTAATCTAATTTACTTAAGTTCTATATTATATAAACTTTAGCCAGACAGTTTAAAAATCATTTATTAGTACACTTTGTGTAGAAAATATCCTAAAAAAATGCACAAAAAAGTAATATCAATTCAAAAAGACCGTCTAAAATTAAAAACGCAGTAACATTAAAGAAAATCTTTAAAATATCTCTGAAAAACAACTCAAGTAAAGAAACCAAGGCCGTTAAAAGATTTAAAATCAACTTAAGACATAATAATTGGTAATTTAGTATGAATAATATATTTCTGATTTCCTTATACATATTTTAGGGTTTAAAGGTCTTACATATTAGAATAAATTAGTAGTCAATTGTTCTTGATGTTCTCAAAGTCTGGTTCCAAGGTTCGTATTTCATCTAGCAGTAGATCTGCCAAGTTTTGAGTGGGATCCGTATCTGAAAATATATATAAATATTTAAAGATAATATGAAATTCACTTAAATATTGAATATTAAATAAACACAAAATACATAATGTATAGTTATAGGTTAAGCAAAATATATAATTAATCACTAAAAGACATAATTTTTTAATACGAAATGTATTACATCATTCTAAAACAAGAGCTAATAGCAATATGGCATTAAAGCTTGAAGTATAAAATAATAAAAATTTATTTTTGTTGCTTCTGTAATTAATAACATTATAAAATATATGGATCTTATTATTAGAAATGATCAAAACTTCTGATATTTCTAATGAACATTAACAAATCTTTTTACATCCCTGTGTGGAAACAACTTTGTGTTATCATTGTTTCCTAGTTGGTTAAGGAAATTTAGGCCGATCGCCCAATTGTCTGAAAAGTAATATGATCCGTGCATCAGATGGGCATGTAAAAAGTCCACCCACCAACCTGCATTGGACCAGCGTGTTGGGATACGGTCCAGAAACCCCCTAACAGCGAAGGCGTACATTAGGGCAAGCATATGTCCAGCAATGGACTAACACAGACTGATAATGATTTCAGATTTTTAACTTAAAATAGACATAAAAAAAAGTTTTCAACTAATTAAAATATTTTAAGCAATCTGTCAATCCCATATAGATAATGTGGTATCAAATCACAATTCCACTGGCCACCTTAAGATATCTGGTGTTCTGTTTAACGAGTACATAAAGTATCAACAGTGCCCTTCAAACCAGAACACAGCTTTACCTACAATTACAATTAAAACACAAGCAAACTCACCATCGAAATATATCAGCCGGCACTTTCCCCTGCATTCGGGACTCCTGGATATTATTGTGCTGAGCATTTCGCAGAAGTCGTTTACAATCCTGTCCACGTCCGCCTTCACAAGCTCTGAAATCAGAATAAGGGGGTAAAAAATCTATGGTATTAGATAGTTAAATAGCTTACTAATAAATTTCAGAATTTAAACTATTAACAATAATAAAAAGGTGTCGAGAAAGGTTTATGTGTTAAAGGTTATAATGATAATAAATAACAGAACGTAATTTTTAAAACGATAACACAGCTCGGTAATGGCCGCAAACCCCAAGTTTGCGGCCATTACCGAGTTGTGTTACCGAGTGTTTTTTTAATATTGCATAATATATTACGCCTAAAATGTTTGTTAATTCTTTAAAAAAAATGATCTCTTTTCCCGTTTATCACCGACTCAGGTCTGGAGGCGTCCATCCGAAACCGGTAAATGTTAATAAGTAATAATGTGAAATTATATACCTTCTCATCATCAGCCTGTTAGACCCGCCGACATAGGCTCTACCTAATGCCGTCGGTTTTGGACCGTATCCAAAAGGTTCCAATGTGGGTTGTGGTAACCGAAATTTAATTTTAATATTAGGCGTAGTCGCGCGCAACAGTTAATTCACACAAAATTTACTGACATAATAATAATATCCAGATATGACCACCTGAGTTCGTAGGTTCGGTCTGCCTGAGCCAGTGTTGCTTTCAGAAACCGGAGGTCGAATTCCTGCGGACTCATTATTTTCATTAGAGTCCGACCGAAACTGTTTTTCGGCGAAACCGAAAACTGAAATGAAAACTGGTTGTGGTTTCAAGTTTCGCCGAAAGAAAACCGGAAACCGAACTCACGTGATCAAGTATAAAATTTAAAAATAAAATATGGAGCTTTATGCCTATTATTTGCTTTTTATTTAGTCATGGAATGGGACAGATATAAACATGTGGTAATCGTTTATTTCAACGCTAATAATATTTTTTGTAACAAAAATATTAAAAACTATATTAATTTCCTTCAAATAAATTTCTATAGCAAGGAGTTATTAATAAATAAATTAATATTGTGACTGTTCATTAAAAAGTATTGGTATTTTGAAATCTTTTATTAATACTTTGGTTTGTAATTTGTACTCTGAAGGGGGATCAAAAGTAAAATGAGATAGAAATATAATATAATGATATACCATGATAGCTTAATTATTTATTTTCTACATAATTCCGAGTCCACCCACACCAAGTCCAGCGTTCCAAGTTTCCCTTTTCAACCTTTAAAAAGGATTGTCTTTCCTGAAAAGGTCACCGGATCGTTTACTTGTTATATATAGTTTTAACACATGTTCTCTTAAGTATTGTACAATTGAGAGAAGATGGAAAGAGACGCCAGATCCGGGGAGAGGGATGCTCAAACAATGTCGTAGTATGTTGAACGGTGGCCATCGCTAAGCAACCAGCTGCTGGAGTTGTCAAGATGAAACAGCTCGCCCGTTCAAAAGTTTGCCCTTTTTTTATATGACGGATTTCTTCAACTCGGTATAAGCTGATAATCTGTAATGATGGTTCCATGCCCGGTATCCAAAACTAATATCACTTGAGTCCCAAATATTGAGGTTACCAGCCAGGCAATATACCACGGCCACAGATGAAGATCCTTCCGATAAACCTGTCTTCTACGCACAAATTGATTTAAAGTTTTAGAATCTTCAAACTTGTCCCAAGATATCTTTTGAAGCGATTTTGTTTCTGACTCGGCACCCATCTTGGGAGATTTTTCATATTCAAAATTTGTATAGTCAATGGAGTACCTCTATTTGAAATGCTCGTTTTGGATTAGGTATCGATGAATTTTAATCGCTAAAATTTTTCGAATGGCAGGCATTTCTATTGTGTCTTGTTGATTACTGGCTCGGATGGACGTCTGCAACATGTTCGTCTTCCGGACGTTCTCCACTGAAATTAAGGTTAATTGGACAATTGATTAATAGAGGACTCTTCTCATGTTGCTTTGAGTTAAATCACGTGTTGTGTTTATAACAGTGGTTTTAATGAAGGTCGCACTTGGATTTCTTTTCGAGAACATTTCCACATAGAAACAAGACTCATTCAGAAAAAAGAAGAGACTAGAAGATTTTTCATTAACCAAAAATATCGAGCCCTTCGATTATTGTATTTATTTTTGTTACTATAATTTAATTCTTCCAGCAATAGACTTAAAAGTCTTTATGGGACAATGTATGTTTTAAACAAATCCCATAAACGTTCAGGAATTTCATATAAATTTAAAAGGAGCCAAGGAACGTTTAGTTAAAGGTTTTTTTATTTACCGGATATTATACATATCAACCTTTTAAATAAAAATGACGGTTATTCGAAACATTGAAACAGACATAAAATAGCCTGCCCGTGATCATGATGTGAAGAATCGAAACGCGGAAAATAATTTTAACAAAACGTAAATTAGTGGATTTGATATGTTAAAAGGTTATTTATTAGGATATTAATGAATTTTAAATGATAACACAGCCTGGTAATGGAATGCTGCCCAGGTCTTGTTTCAAAATTGTTAATATGTAATGCCGAATTATCAAAATTGTTGTATGGAGGAGGGTTGGTAATCGGTGTGGTTTTGACAATCAATAAGCAAACTTCAATATTTGAATTTGAATATATTTTGATCTCACTACCATTTGTTCCCTCCTCATTTTTTTGTCAAACTTGAAATTTTTGAACTAAAATCGACTGATCTGAGGTCGATTTTAGCAAGATACATTTAACTTTCGCTACTATTTTGAAATTAAAAACATTCTGAAAAACCAGTTTCGGTTTCAAAAGTTTCACAATTCCGAAACCGAAACTGCCCGGAAACTTGATTTGGCCGAAACTCGGTTTAAACTGAAACCGAAACCGAAAGTTGGTTGACACTACCTTCATTGTTGCTTCGAAGTTGAAGCATTGCTGGCTGATCATCCGATTCAAGAAGACAACCATCTGATGAGTAGTAGATCCTCACCTACCTTCCTCACCGGTCGTCGGTTTTCCGTCCCATAAGGCAATGAGTGTTAAAGAAAAGGGGGAGTAGCTATGTTGCACTATAATATCTCGTGTGCAGTTTGCTGGTCTCTTATATAGATCGCCGCAATCGAATAGGAGGACGTTACTATTATCGTAGAAAAGGCAACTTACTATCGTACAAAGCGGTCTTCTGCAGCACATTGTGTAGCGTGTGCAACGGGCTAGCGCACTCGGCAGCCAAATAGACGGCCGATTTCCCCCGACGGTGTATCTTGCAGGCGGAGTTGTGGTATTTTGTTCTTCGAGCCGGCTACGTCCTTCTCGACGAGACCTAAAGGCTGTGGATCACGGGATATTGGTGTGACGACACAACGAAAAAGCTTAAGATGTGTCTACTGCGACAAGCCTTCTTAGTTGAGGAAGTAAAATTTCAGATTACAAAAGTAAGTGGGGATGTAGAGGAAAAATTGTTACACATCGTGCGTTTTTTAGACAATTTTTTTATTAATAATTGATTGTCGGATTTACTAAATTTATATACAAAATAGGAACAAATTTATTTTAGTTTGATACAAAAAAAACCGAAACTATTATGTCATAAGATTAAAGAGTTATTAACATTTTTCTACGATCAGTTACATTTGTCACAGAATTTTTTATTATTAAGACAGACACTATTTCTATTCCATCGCATAGCAACATTACAATAAAATATTACTCCTTGAGACTTATACTCAATTTTTTTTTTTATTTTTCGGGCCACCTGATGTAAAGTGGTCACTCAACACTATTGGCACTTCCAATGCGCCGCCAACAAGAGACATAGGATGTCGCAGACAAAAAACAGGACCTGCCAAGTGCTCCTATCATGACTTTAATTACAAGTAAACGAGATCACTCACCAGACACGCTTCAATAAACGGCAGGTCCTGCCTGTTCTTCTTATTGAAGTGCTTTAAATCGGGCGGGCAGTACAGCGACTTGGTGATCACGATGAACAATTTCTTAACAGGGAACACTATGCCCTGTTTCGCGGCGTACTGATCCATGTTCTCCTCGAAACCAACGAAGCTAGCACCATCGCTCGGTATCACCAGCGTTAGGTAACCTTCGAAGTAACTGCACGCCATGCCCACGCCGTACGTTATTATCGGTGCTTCTTGGCCCTTTGCGAGGTAAATCATATGAAAAATGATCAATTAACGCTATAAAATGGTAGTAAGTAGTAGGGATGTGCGAATATCGTTCGAATCCAATAAAAAATAGCAAAATCGTAAAAATTATATTACGATATTCTGTTTTTTGCTTGGATAAAGGCGTATGTCTATATTGATTTTCATCTCCTAGTTCATTCCCGTACAGATTCAAACTACAAAATTACTAGAAAAGCACCATTTATGTATCGTTTTAAGTATTTAGACACAAAATTTCTTAGTTTTATGTTCAACAAAGACGATTTCCAAATAAAACTCCATGCCCCATTTTAATCCTCTCGACCACTTTTATCGCAACAGTTATATCCTTCCTTGAAATCTATTTTAAGTATGTACCATGTTTCATATGAATCACTTCGATGGTTTAGATAGTAAAGACAGACAGACAGACAGAAGTTACTTTAGCATTTATAAAATACAATAGATAGAAAATGACAAGCTCACCAGATCAGAGTACTTCGTTATCAAGTCGGCAATGAACCATAAAAGGAAATCCTGCTCTAGAAGTTTCCTCTTGTTGTACATCAAAAAGGCTACAGACAAGACGAATAGATAGATGGTATTTCTGCCAGCTTTAAGTACCTTCTCCACATTTGGCAATCGCTTCGATTGTAAGGCGCCGAGCCCGAGGGAACACATTTCGTGGGATCCCTTCATCAACACCATGTAAAACACATAGCGACCTGGAAAAGTGGGAAATTCTTCATTGTTCCAGACGATACAATGGTCTTGTCAAAATCATTGAATGTTAAATGATTTAGATAAACAGAAACAGTGAGCACTTAGTTTGGGCGTCAGCTCGATTATCCAGATAATGTAATGTGGTAATCCGTTGTTTTAGCAGTAATTTCAAAGTTAGGTATCTTGGGCCATTTAACCATCCAGATTTACCAGAATAACAGTTTTTAGGCGACTAACATCCGACCTTCGCAACCCAAAGGGTAAACTGCATTTTAAAGATGAATCGTTTGTCAGTAAATATGAAGGCTCTGATCATATTTGGGAGTCGTTAAAGAATTAGGGACTGCTATTTATGGTATTGACAACTGGGACCTACTTTTTTCTTGCCCATCCAATGCATGGATCAATTGTCCAACATTTGAAAACAAATG